>CM075857.1:80852698-82087698 GCA_037975125.1 Latrodectus hesperus | reverse complement strand
TCATTATTAATTGCAGTTATGAATACATATTTCTATATGGAATAATAAATGGCATATAACGTATAATATTTCATAAATACACATGTGGTTTTTTTGTTAATGTTAATGTGAAACTGAACATTAATTATACAGAATACTTCCTTACAACTTATTATTAAAAATTTATAACTTTCTAAACTCAAAAATATATTGATTTTAAAAATTTGAAATTTAATTACAAAACGTATGTTGTTGTCGTCGTGTGCCAGCTAGGCACACGACATGACATTACGGGGTGCACTGCTCCACTTTTTCAACTGAGCCATTTTATTTTTAGTAGAGTACGACTTCCACAGTACACACATGCCATAGGCACCCGTTTATAGGCAGGCAAGCATTCACAAACTATTCACATGAAGAAAGGACAAAGACAGGATAGAAAGAGAAAGTACATGCATGCCCGCGCCGGGATTCGAACTCATGATCTCCCTATTCACAGTCAAGCATGCTGATTACAAACCATTTAACTCTACTAAAAGCATTCACGAAAGGTTTCACACAAACCTTCGGATAAAGTTAATTATAGTAGCAAGATATAAACATTATTTTATTATATACATTTATAATTTTACCATTAATTTAACAATGTATACATCAAAAGTGACATAAAAAGCATCTATTTAATTTGTTTAATTTTTATATGAACAGTAAAGCTTTTAATTCTTTATTAACAATCATCATAGCATTGGATAGCAATACGATTATAATATTTCTTTCATACTACAGTAAAACATAACATAAACTCAGAAAAAAAATCCAAATCAGTGTTTTATTCTAATGCAAAAAAAAAATTAAATTAATACAATAAATTTATAAAATTAAATAACGTTATTGTGTCAATTAATAAGGACAAACACAAAAATTTTCATCAATGTTGTTTAATTGGTATAGAATAACTTAAACTGGCCCCCAGAAGTTGAGGAACAACAACTCACCAAAAAAGGACACTAAGAATAAAATTTATAGTTTATATAAATTATGAAAATGAGTTTCAGTAAATGTATACAAAAATGCTAACTATCACTAATTTCAATAGAAAATAACAGGTATATATGAGAGAAAAATAGGTGAACAACAAGCATTTGTAATTAAGGTGTAACTTTTGTTGCTTTTCAAATTTAGTTAGCAAGTTCGTTGACAATAGTCAGAAGGGTATAGCAATGTCTGAGAAAATCCATTTACCCAATTCTTTAAGGCAGTGGGTGGTCGGGATAAATTGAAGTTGGCATGTCATGAGGTATACAACTAAACACCTGAACGTGTCTTCTAGTGTGTGATTCACTGCATTTAAAATCAATATCAAACATAATCTTTTGTGTCCAAAACACATATTCCATGCTGACCACTAGCTATAACACTTAAAGAATACAGCTTTATATCTCCAAAGGAGAATATCCAAAGGACAAGAAACATTTCTTTGCTGCAACTAGCTACAGACCACTCTGTATCATCAGTGAAAATAATATGCGCTAGTACGATGAGGAGGCATCTTTACTTTGCAGGTCTCTGTAAAAGCCGACCAGTTTTGAGTGTTCTCACTGAAAGACAAAACAAGGCCTACTTATTTTGGAGAGAGAACACGTTTCGTGGATCATACAGTGATGGGTTTCAGTATTTTTTTACAGACGAGCCTAAATTCACAACAAAAAAGCAATTCTGAACGGGTATTGATCTGAAGGAAAGGTATCACCAGTTAATCCCACTTATCAATTCCTATCTTTCCAAAACTGTGGAAAGGCAAAATTACCACGATGGCGAAAAAATGGTTTTGGTTTGGATCTAGCTTTGTAGTCCCACTGACCAAGGAGGAACTGTAAGTTGTGTGAGACATCGTAATGAGATATTTAATAAATATGTCCTCCCTTATATTGGTGTAGTTGTCAATGATTTTATTCTGATGGATAATAACACACCGCCTCATCGAGTTCTAGTTAATGAGGAGTATCTTCAGGGTCTTGGTTTATAAAGACAGAAAAAACCAGCTCGGTCTCTATACCTGAATCATATACAGCATCTGTGATAGACAAGTTTCTGCTTCAAGTCCTCTTGCAAGATCTGAAGGAGAGCATGCAAACAGCTTATTGCGTTTCCTGTCTTCATTTCCCGTTTAGGTAATCAAAAATTTAATTTACAGCATGGAAAGTATATGCTGCTAGTGCATCCAAGCTAGAGTTTAGCATATCTCTTATTAAAACACTTTTTTGTGTGTTTCTTACATTTTACTACATAAAACTGTGATGATTGTTTTTTTCCAAAAATGGAGTTATCCAGTTCGATTGCTTTTTTGTTGTAACTAATTTATGCATTTTTCTTATGTAAACTTTTACATTGAAATTAGTACATGCCTCTTTTGTGCATATATCACCCAAATTTGATATTTTTTATATTCATTCCTTTTCAAACTAGGCTCAAAACACTCTTTGTTCCCTAACTTTTTGAAGTAATCGGATTTGGATGTCTTAGCAACCTAATATGAAATATGTCTTCCTCTAGCTTGAATGAAATGCAACACAAAGTTTGACATGGATTCATTAAATTACAACATAAATGTGACAACAATATAATGCCCATAAATGTTTTTTTCATTATAAAAAAACTTTTATATAATTTCAATCATTACTTTCGTCGTTGAGGAGTCTATTTTACTTACATGTCATGCACATTAGCAGGCTAATTTAAAAAACGGCCAATTTCTTCTTCCATCCAAAAGTGTTAAACTTAACTTGTATTTTTAAAGAAATTCTAATTTAGAAGTATGGCATGTAGTTAGATCATGCTTAAAGATAACAACACCATCAGCGAACTTCTGCATCACAGGCATAATTTTCTTTTCACTTATAGAAATGTATTTTGTAAAGTTTATGATAAATTCAATTGGTACTAACCTACCAGGTCTTTCAGATGTAAAATAACATCATAACATTTTTTCTGTCGGTACTTAATTGTTTTTATATGATGTTGTTTTTGATATGTTCTCCATCACTCACTGTTTTAAGTCACATTACTTCAAAAATCTTGGTCGAAACCCTTACACAAAGAAATGTGTTTCCTCATTGAATACAATCTTCTTTCAGTCATGTGTAGTTCTGAAACATTGATATTTGCCGGCCAAAACAAAAAGTTTTCTGTTCATTGCAAGAGCTAATAGCAGTTTTTATTGGTGCTCTTGCAAATCTCTCGTCGAAATGTCGATGAACCCACATACACACAAGTAGCTAATTATTCTTTCTAAAAAACAATACTTGCTTTGTGAGGTTAAATTTCCCCATTTCATATTAGAAATTTGTATGTTAAATATGTAGTCTTTGTTTGCATCCACATTTAGTCTTTTGTTTTGGGGACACTGTCCCAAAATTCTTTTGCAGATTAATATTCCTGGAAACAATGAATTTCCTAAATCCAACTGTTGCAGCAGTATATCTCACAGTCATAAATGTATGCAGATTAAGGATAACTGTTATAATCCTTTTCTTGAGAGTGATATCCATTTCTTAAATCCATTCAGAAGCAGGTAATTCCATCTAACGGGCACTTTTTGCAGCCAGGGAAGGAAAATTCGTACATGTCGTGATCACATGAACAAAATGATATAAACTACTCAAGTGGTGTCACGCGTGGTAAAATCATGTTGAAACCAGTTTGTTGTAAAAAAATTAAAATAAAATAAAATTTTTCTTAAAAGTATATTTGTTCCAATTAATTCACTCATTAATTTAATCCTAATCAATGCATTTTAAAAATTAATTCCAATTTTATGCACATACTATGCAATATTACATGATAATTATAAATTTTATAAAATTCAGTATAAAAAATTTGAAATATTCTAATATTCAAAGAAACCAAGGTATAGAATAAAATAATAGGAGTAATCATTTAAAAATGAATAATTCTTTGACCATCCCATAAGCGGTTGCGTTGTTTCTAAATAGTGAACCTCCTACTGAGGCAAAATGTGAGGTATCTGTCAAGTATTTGGTAATGTATTAGTTGCATGAGACAATTTTGTTCCTAACAAAGTGTGATTATTCCCAAACTTTTCAACGTAGAAAGATTCCTAATAATTGGAGCTCATCTCACTTAAATGTCCATGTCCAGAATAGCCCATGTAGAAGTTATTTCAAAGTTCATTGTATCAAGGGTTACGACATAATGACGCTAAACCCAGGTAGTGTGTAAGCCTAGATAGTGTTTATTGTGGTGCGAAGCACAACGATGAGTGAAATACAAAGTTGAGGGACCATGGAAGATGGCTGTTGAAAAAAACAGACTTTAGCATTTGATACTGAATATCTGGCTCCAACTATGAAATATGAGAGGGGTTCTGTGATGGTGTGGAGCACAAAATTTTCACATGAATTAGGAACTCTTATTGTTTTGAGGAGAGAATCATAGCAAATCATCTTTAAACCATTCTCAAGGAACATCTTCAACCTGTGTTTTAGACTTTCTTTCTAGGAGAATGTCCTGTGTTTATAGATGGCAATGCACCTGTTTATACACTTAGCTGTGTTCAAACCCGATTTAATGAGCATGTTAATGAAATGGGTTATCTAACCATCTGGTGTCTTGAGTGTTCTGAATTCAATATCATTTTGAATTTGTTGAGATTTTAGAAAACAAAGATGGTTTTCTCCTCCACGTGCACTACCTGAGCTCAAGACGGTCCTGGTGCGAATTCCGATGAACTTTATTTAAGATATTTATTTGCATACCCCAAGTTGAATGAAAACTGTCATGCAAGCTAAAAATGGTTCAACCTCATACTAATTACTATTTTTCATTTTTTCATGGATGTTCCTATTATTCTGTTTTATATTTGTATGTGCAGATACTTTTCTTTTTTAAACGATGTAATATTTTTTAAATGATGTGAAAGATAAGGACGAGAAACTCTGCAATGATTCCTTACTTTTAATTTTTTTCTCAAAAACTATTCAATAAAACAGAATTTATCATATAACAAATATTTAAATGAAACTTATATAACATATACAACAAATTCTTAGATTTAAGATTTTGGTTGTAAATCCAAAACAATCTTGCATAATTTTTCAATATTTTTCAAAAATCAATATTTATAAACTTCCTTGATTAATTATCAATACCATTATTCAATTTTCAGGACACACTTTCATGATTTTACAGAAAATCAAAAATTCAAAATGAAATTGCTACAGGTAATTTCTTTAAAAAACAGCCCTGAAGTCAGTGCAAGCTAAATCCTCAGTTGTAATTGAAAATAGTGTATTCACATAAATATGTATATACATGTTATTGTGTGTGTAATGCATTAATAAAATATATAATTTCATTTATGGAGCTCTTGAAATAACATAAATAATTATCAAACTAGAACAATAGAATCTAATGGAAAAAAAACTAATAATGAATTCTCGTAAATATTTTATAAAAATTAATATAAATACCACACTCTTTAGAAGTCACAATGAAAGGTAAAAACAGGCACTGTTTATTTTCACAATGCAAAATTTGACAAAACATCTTTTGAATTAAATAAACAATGATAATTCACAAAGTCTTTTTCTAATTTTATAAAACATTTAATTTTGAAAGAAAGTCAGTATAGTAATTTTAATTTATAATAATTCTAACATTTGAAGCTAATGAATTAATAACACCGTGAAGCAATACTTGATGTTTCTTACATTAAATTTTACACAGTTTTACATATTACATTTTTTCAGTTTAACTATTCATTTACTTACAATATATCCATAAATTTCAATTGATCTACATCTTCATTTATTGTTATTATAAATAATAAATGAATCATAGACAATACATAGAAGAATAAGCCCATATTTATTAACATTAAGCTGCATTGAATTAGAATTTTAAAACAGAACTTGATTGTAAAAATATTTAATAAGAAATTTTTAAAATTTAATAAAAATTTAAAATGCTGATAAATTTAAAATTACTCAGTGAGTGGCAAAATTCTTGAAGGAAATGATTTTTAAATACTTAAAAATAAACCTTATAGACTTTGAATAAAGTTCCTGTTGGTTATGAAAAGTTTAGTTAACTGTATAATAGAATAATTTGTGTTACTATGTTATTCAACCTTAAACAATTCAATATCTAATTCTCAAATATCAGACAAAAATTTTATTTTTCTTTACATAAAATTTAGACAATAAGAAAACTTATTGCACCAAATATTTTATTGGCATATTAATAATATTTTTACTAAAATATAAAATAATAAATATTGCACTTAATTTTGTGATAAATCAACCTTTTTATATTTGATTCAGATACAAAAGTAAAATACTTTTTTTTTGAAAATTTCAATATTTTTATGATGCAACTCACAAATTAACATCCTTAAGAAGGTTATGCTCCAATGTTTGAAGGTGTTCGGGCACATGGACTTGATTTGATATTGCTGTCAACCAGGAGGGAAAAGCTACAACACATACAAATTAATAAAGAATATGTATCAAGAGAATAACTATGTAAAATTTATTAAATCATTTTTATAAAGTCAAATAAACAACATGTAAATCCTTTCAAAACATAATATTTTAGTTTAGTGAAAAATTTAAACATTTTTGTGCAATTTCTAAGAATAATTATTTGCCTGTTAAGAATTGTTACAAGATTTCAATAACCATTTGTTTGCGGTAAATTTCTACAGCAACTAAGCAATCAATATTCTACTGAATTAGTTTATTTAAGGAAAATACTTTTAAGTTTTATTGCTATTTATTTATTTTGTATTTCAGTCTAATCTATTAGTTTCGATTTTTAAAACCAATTTTAAAAGTAATCTTTATTTGATCAAATTTGATGACTCAACCTAAGCTGTTTTTTTTAATATCCTTATTCTACCTTTATTTTTTTGATTTTTTTAATATCCTTATTCTACCTTTACGCCGACCGATTGGCTGTGTGGTTAGCGTTCCTGACTCCTGAGCTGTAGGTCCCGGGTTCGAATCCCGGTTGCGGCATGGATGTTTCTTTCCTTCTCTGTTCTCCCTGTCCTTTCTTTTGTGCTGTTGTATGAATGTGGCCCGCCCTATAAACTGGTTTGTGATGGTATGACGCGGGTAACGCTACTCGCCTCCGTGACTTGGTTCACAGGTGCCCGCTGGGTAACGACAAATGAGTAGCAGTCTCTGGCCTTGTTGTGGCATAGGGTTATACCGTCTTGTGCCTCCCATTAGCAAAAAAAATCTACCTTTACAAATTTTATAATTCAAAGATACACCACATACAGAATAAAAAGCATTTAATTAATAAATACTGATTAAAATAAACTTTACATAAATATTCTGTAAAAAGTATTGAGAAGTTGTTATAGTGCTGGTCATATTTTGGAAAAACTGCCTTTTGTACTATTTATATTTGTTATCTATAAATGCAGTTTAATATATTATATTATCTTGCATTAATTATTATTAATTTTCAAATTATTACAATTGATTATTTTTCAAAACTTAAGAGACTCAAATATAATTTTATTTTGAATAGAATGAAATTCACACACACACACACACACACATATATATATATATGTATATATGTGTGTGTGAATTTAATTCTATTCAAAATAAAATTATATGTGTGTCTCTTAAATTCTGAAAAATAATTAATTGTAATAATTAATTATTTTTCTATATATATATATATATATATATATATATATATATATATATATATATATATATATAAATGTGAGAACTTTTTTCTAATATAATAGTAGTGCAGAATTCTTTTATTATAAATTGTTTGGCAATATTTAATGTTGAAAACTAATTAATTTTATGCCCAGTAGATAATAATAAATTTCTTATGAGACTTTTCAAACTTATTTTCTCTGAAAATCAGCATGAAAATTTGAATATGTGAAGTAAACACAGAACCACATTTAATGAATTATAATTTTCATAATAAGTAGAGTAAACTTATGTTGCAAAGGAGAAAATTTATGGAAAATAATTTGTTTTGGAAAACGCTTTAAAAACTGAATGGTATATTTATTTGAACTTGACAACCAAGCAATATTCTAAATTTTTAAAAATTGTTTCTTTAACAGAAATCCCAAAATTTTTGGTATTTTACTTATTATATTAAAAATTACGTAAAAATACGCATACTAACATAAATTATTTTAGAGACGAATACATTTATTTGATGTATATTTTGTACTTGTATGGCATTAGTGTGTGCGGATCCTATTAAATTGTATAAGTAAATTTTTATATAAATACTATGACCAATCCGAGTATTTCATTATTTAAAAGGATAAATTCTAAATATAAATTCATTAATACTCCCAAAACATTTAACTAGCTGCTAAATAATTTCTGAAATTTCCATCATTAATATTTCTATATTTTAATGCACGTTTAGTAACTTATGTTTCTTTTCAAAAGTAAATACTTTTTATTTCTTATTCTTTGAATAAACAATCATATAATAACAAACGTAACTAAAAAAAGATTTATACATTTTATAAAATGTCCTTAATACCAAAAATGATATTTTAACCCTTAACTATCTGAGGTTTCGTGAGGAAAGTGCTTCATTTTTGCTTCGTGGTGGCAGCATAGTTTTGGCTTTCACTACAAAACAAGTTTTTCCCCCTTTATCTCTTGTCAAGAATTCACAAGTCTTTAATTGTTGATGGGACGTATTTCTTCTTTACCTTGGATCATCTCACAATAATCACATTCTAATGACTTACAGCAGGAAAGTCCATCAATCGCTGTCAGCTTAAGAAATCAACATGTGCTGTTAGTTTGCCTTGTGAATGTGCTGCTAGAAAATTTCAACAAATCCCTGTTATAATTTTTCGTTACACTAGATAAGAAATCAAATAATTATCAAAATCATAAAGAAATAGCTCTGATGCTTTAATACATACAACTTGAAGAATTTTGACATTATAATTTTTTTGATAATTAGAAAAAAATATAAAGCTAACTTAACTGGCGAACAATAGAATTCAGGGCAAATAGTAAGCTACTGACTTCAGTTGACATTTTGGGGGAAAATGTTGAATGTAAATTTTTCTTATTAAATGCCTCGTACCTAATGACATCTGTTTCTAATTATGTAAAAATATCGCTCCATACGGGAATCTATGTTGCTTCATATATGTCTTAGTATTTTTTTAATTATTTTGCTCAAATATTAAAATAAATGTATTTAGCGCATGGAATTTGTTTTTTAGAAGGAAAATAAAAGCAAAGATAAAAAACGGAGAAATTTTAACTCTGCTGTTTACAATAGTATTCTAATAATTAAAGAATTAATGTAGAACATGTGTGTTAATATCCCATTTTTTCACATATTCAAATTAGTCTACACTAAATATTTTTATCTTCACTGTACTATAACTAACTTGAAAGTTATGTTTTTCAAATTTTGGTTTATTTTGCACATAAATTTTACATTGATGGAGAACAACTAAATTTTGTGTCGAATTATATGATGTTTCTCTCAACTCAATTTTAATTATCGAAACTCAATTTTAAGTATCACTTTTATTCATAACGACAATAAATTTCATTTCAAGATCAAGAAAGATTTTTTCGATTGGTTCTCTGTTTATGATTGAAATATTAACAAAAATAACTTATAATAAAAAGTAAAATACATTTCATAAAATTTACTTTTATATTGTTAAATATCTTTTTATATGAAAGAGTTTTATGTTTTTAGGTTTAATTTATTTCATATTTGTATTAAAGGATTAAAGTAACCAATGTAATAGAAACAAAAATATATATCACAAAATTAAAAGAATATAAATGATTACATAATTCTGTGTATAAAGCCAGAGACATTCGTCCTTTTAGTAAGCTTATAAATTTGTAAAAATTAATGTAAATATATTGTAAATAACACTAATAGTATCCAAACGATTTTTTATGTGATTAGAAGCTTCATTGTGGACACATTTTTATTTTCATGTCAGAATTGTGTAAAAATTAAATGTATTTGTATGTGCATGTAAATGTATTTGTATAAAAGTATGTGCATTTTTTGAAATCATTAGTGCAAGTTGCTATTAGAATGTTGGAGGAATAATCAATAGATTGAATGCAGCTGAAATGATCGCTGAATCAAAAATGGGTTAATGATTATTTTATATAAAACAAAAAAAACATTAGATCCTCACATTTAAAATAATAATAATTACACATTTAACAGGATGTTATTATTATATATGCACAATAATACATAACTTTCAAAGCTGTTAATTACTTATCAATGATTAATAATGAATAATAAAAATTAAAATAGGGAAACAACTATGGTTTTCCACTTCTAATTAAAATATTTCAGATATTTTTAAATAATATTTAATGCGATATTTATATTCAATACAGGCATATCACTTAATAAATAAATCATGCATAAGAGACTTTTTTTAAAGTAAGAATTTTAAATATATTTCGTATGAACTATTTTATATATAAATTTTACAATAACTACTATTTGTTAACTTTTTAAAACTTAAATTTTAAAGCATTCTAGGAAGTGTAAAGGATATTTTCTTATAAGAGGCATTGAAGTTTTATTTCTAGAGTCATTCCCTATAAAAGACATTTATCCTAAGAATTGGATAAGTGTCTCACTAGGTATATTGGTCCTTAATAAAAGCTCCGGAAAGAATGTTGGTTAAGCTAATTCTTGTCACTCAACATCCCTTAATATAACTCTCTTATCCATGATCCCATTATAGTTCCAGAAGAGCATTAATCCACCATGCTGCTCTTCAGTTACATTGGAGACACCTTCCTATTCACCCCGAAAGATTTCCGCCAACTGTCGTCTCCCGCCTTGTCATCTATTGGAACACCTTGTAATACATTTCAGGGTTGTCAACGCGGCTGCGATCCAGAAAAAAAAATGTTTCGATTGACCTTCCCTGTATCTTTCTTGAAGTGATGGATAGGGCTTCATAACGAACTCGGATGAAATTAATCTTATGGTGGAGAAAGAAGGTGTAATTGTTCCAGGACTGATTGAATGTCCTATTACTTGATCAGTTTATAATGGGTGGCCAATGAGCGTAAATTAGATTTTATTAACTTAAAAGCTTAATTTAAGTTCAAGTATGTATCTTAATTTTAAAAATACAAATTTTTCATTGATACTTCCAATTGATTTAATATTTTAGAAAAGGTAAAAAATAGTAATTAGAACAATATCATACATATTCCTAAGCAAATATTTACAGCATTTATAACATATGATTTATATTTAAATAAAAAATTGTGTTATTAAAAAACCAAGTGTATAATAATCTTCATAACTTTGACAAAGTTTTTAAAGGAAAATAAAACTCCATGTAGATTTTAACTTGTGTAATTGAATAAAATATTATCTGATATTTATTTGTTAAATAGTCATAATTTTAGGTATACAACTGCGAGCATCATAATTCTCCATGCTCAAAAACTACTGTTATTAATAATTAAGTAAGATTGTAAGACAAGCAAACAATAAAAAAATCCTTAGAAATGACTCTTAATTTTTATTGTTTTCTTGTTTATTCTATAAGTCATTTATTACCTTAATTAAAGGTCATATAATTAAAATATTTAATCCGTCTCTAATATATAGTATATGGCTCTAAATCTCAAATATTTGGTAAAAAAATCTACATTTTTCTAAGCAGGCTTCATTTCACTTCATTCCTAAATAACTTATATATTGAAAATTTTGTAAAATATTTTACAATTATTTAAATAAATATCTTTCTACGCATTTATGCTATTTAACGATAGGATTTTTACTATTTTTTCGCATTAATGTTTCGAATAAGTTAACTTAATATAAAGCACGATTTCAATTTCAATTCATTATTCCATTCACCTTGAAATAATTTAAATTAAAATTTATAATTTCAATCGGACATTATATCAAAATAATAAATATCTTAAAGTAGCATTTAAGCAATATTCATAAGAAAATATAAAAATAAAAGTCATTGAAAAGTCAATGTATTATAAATTTCGTTGATTCAATCTTTTTAATAAAACAATTAAAAAGCAAGGAATTTAATTTCATTTATATAGCAGAAAACTGAAAGCTAAAAATTTATAAAAGTTCATTTTTTAATGAAATATTAATAAATGAGTCCTCTGTTTTATAATTACATGAATCTTGAAATATAAACATATTTTAATAAAACAAAGTAAACATTTTTCATATGTTACAGTAAACATTTTGCCACTACATTTAACGGATTGCCTAGTGTAACGAAAGAAATGTTCCGTTCGATTTTGAAACACCTTAAAATTATCACGTGACCTTTATAATGCACGTTAGAATTATGAAGAATGTGTGTGTGTGAAATGTCTCAGTAGAGAAGACCTTTTTCTTTAAAATAAGCAGATGGAGATTTTTCTTGAAAAGAAATTTCAAAGTTTGCAAAAAGTTCCAGAATAGATTTTTCAAAAAATTTCATAAATAATATTAGTAAGAAAGCAAAACAGTTTAAATGTTCTATTGCAGACCCATTTTTATTGAGAAAAATTACTCTTATATAAGAAGATTTATTCTGTATTTTAAGTTTATTCTTAAAAAAATCAATTATAATGAGCATTCTAAATTATAGGTTAAACGCTTTTAAAAGATTCAGGATAAAAATTCTAGCACAGAAATGAATTATCATTCAAAAAAAAAAAAAACTTTTATAGTATATTATTCATTTCAGAAGTTTAAGGAATTCCATGATAACACAGCGATTCTACAAAATGGTATTGTTGGACAGTAGTTTATGATTTAGTTTGCAATATACAAATACTCTTACACAGAATGACTAAAATGTTGGTTTCTAATGAAAGATTTCCATCAAAAATATTTTCAATGAAGTTAGAAGAAAACCTGAAAACAATGCATGTAGAGCAGATAGAGTTTATCACCATACAAATCTATAACATTCATTTTTTTATTTTTTGATAGAATTTTACCCAGAAACTTGGTGTGCGAGTGTCTAAAATTTCAATTCAAGTTCATTTTGTATGTTTAGTGGGGAATGGAATATTGCACCAGCAATATGCATGTAACTACAAGTGCGAAAACAGTTAATAGCCCGAAGGAGCGATGTAAGGACTATGTTGTGGGTATGACAAAAGATAAAAGTATTTCAGCAATGTGATTTTATACACATGTCGTCTTGCACTATATTGATGAGAAAAGCCTTCTTTTCATGGAATTCAATTCAAAGTATGGATTTGATATCAACGTCATCACGACCCGCATCTTGCTGTAAACTTTACTATCGTTGGTGTTATCCTTTCCCACATGTTCTTTATAGTTAATGCCATCGCATTCCTGTTAGGTACGAAGCGTGTTCGTTTTGTTTGTTAAATTAGGGTTTGTGACGATACTGACATGCTCAGAGAGTGCAGACCAACCGCCTTTTTAAATAGTATTGCTTAAGTTCATCTACTTTTCAGCACAAGTGACGCTATGTGCCAGAATTTTGTCCTTACGTTGATATTAAAGTAGATTAGTTCTGAACATGTTTGTCGTTATATCTGCTTGAGGTAGCTTTTGCTGTATTCTGTAATTCTACATCAATTTTATGCAAAACATATCACGATTAATGGCCATAGTACTCACTTTTATCTTCTTAGCTAGTTGTCTCTCGAGTTGTTGAATATTAATTTTCTTTCATAAGTTGTAGTACGCAGATCTACCAACATCATTACGCTAGTCAGAACGTTCTGCTTCTTAAATGCCATAGTCCTTGTTTTTGAAGATTGAATATAAAGCAATCACAGAGTCATTTGATACAAATTTAGATCGATATTAAATCTGTACACATGCTTTAGTTACAATTATTAGCTGACATTTTTTTAGAAAACTTAAAGAAAATGTTCGTGTTCATCTGGTAACATGATAATTCCCACTTCAGACACTTTGTACTTTAATGATAGGAATTTATCTCACAATATAGTGTTCAAAAGTCTCTTTCAAATACCAAAATTAGTCTGACAAAATATAAGCAAACACGCTAACACAAACTGTGCAGACGATATTAGAAGTGGCGGAAAAAATTCATTACATCATGATAGTAACATGAAGATATAAATAAAATATTTCAGCTCTTGGCATGACATTTTAAACTGAACATTAATATTAAAAAAATAAAAAACAACAACAACAGATAATTTTGGGGTGATTTGAATTCAATAAATTTTTAGCAATAGGAATGAAAAATCTAGCAACATTTTCTTACAATCTGTTACGTATATAAATAAATTATTCATATATATAAATATACTATTTACCAATAATTATTTGGATTCAACTGATAAACATGATAAAAGCAATTCATTCATATTCAGCAGTTGTTAGAGTTACAATCTTAAGCTTTTGGGACATACTTTTCACAAGTAATCAGATAATGGGCATTAGCACTTTCTTCCAATCGGCTTGGAGAAGACATGTTAGACCTTCACTGACTGCCTTTTTTAATTCAGCATCCCAACTCATACCGAAATTGTTGAATATGATTAACATCTAGAGTTTGGGCAGGCCAGTTCTATCGGTTCAACCCGTTGTCAGCATATCACTGCATGTTGGACGTCAAAACATGGCAAGTGGCTTTGTCATCCTGAAAGTAACAGTTATTAAACTTTTAAAATTGCCTCTGAGTAGGAAGAGTAATGTTATTTAGAATAGATGGGTAGGAATTAGCGGCATTGAGCATACCATGAATTGTGTGGAATTAAGATTCCTGTACTTTTAATCACGAGTAACATTCCCAAACTATGATTTTACCTCTTTCAAATTTTTCTGCACAGTACATTCTGGCAAAAGACATTCTCCTAACATGCACTAAATCTAAGTTCTCCCATTCGACTAGTACAGATTGAACTTTGATTCATCACAAAATAGAACCTGTATCTGCTCAGTTACAATCCGATTTGAACGGCCTCCTACCGCCTCGAATAATGACAGTGGTTGAAATTTCTAGTCGAAGGTTTATGTGTGGTAATGCAGCCTTGAAAACAAAGCAAATATGTTTCCTTGTGGATGATATTTTTCAAAATAATAATGTTGGATATTTTTTGGAATTTCTGGATTATGAGGATCATCAGAGTGATATTTTTTTACTGAATTTCCTTCGAAATCCCTTTTTGGTTTTTGTCTCATAGTTTCATTGGTCAGTTTGGTTAATTCCAACTATCCAATTCTTAATCATGAAGGTCAATATCAAAATTAGAATGTAAAACTGATTAGAGTTGTCTCATAAGGAATCATTCATTTCTGTGATTTTTGACAGTTACGCTTAAAATTCAGAAAGCATCTGAGTTTCGTGGCACATTGCATGTGATTAATGCTCATGTTTTTTTTCATGGTATCTAAGTACAAAATACGTGAGTAGATCAGGGACACACATGTCCTCGTTTTCATGGGTGCATATTTACTTATTGATAGATAGTGCATTAAGAGATGAAAACTATATTAGATAATATTTTCATATGTTCATATGCTCTCTATTAAATGACATATAAATAATATATTCAGGTATACAAACCTGAAAATATTTCATATAATTAAATATTACAATGTTTTTGAAACATGCCATTGATTATTGCACGTTTCTTTGTCAAAGATTAGCAAAATCACATTTGGGTTAAAATATTTATATATACATACATATACATATATACATATATATATATATATATATATATATATATATATATATATATATATATATATATATAATATATATATATATATATATATATATATATATATATATATATATATATATATATATATATATATATATATATATATATATATATATATATATATATATATATATATATATATATATATATATATATATATATATATATATATATATATTTACATGTATATATATATATATATATATATATATATATATATATATAATTAAGGAACGTAACATAATATATATATATATATATATAATGTTACGTTCTTATTATTTTATAAATTCCCAATTTATACCGAGACAAAAGAAAAGAGAATCGGTAAACTGAAATTAAAGTAATAGACTTATAAATCTCCCACACTCACACACATAATGTTTGTATCTATAGTAAAAGAAATTAAGGCATATTATAGTGAATTTCAAAATTTATATAGCTAAAAATCTTGAGTTATACGTAAATTAGTCTGTGATAATAAGACACGAAGAATATTGCCCACATTCTTAAGTCGATTAATTTTCAATCAAAGGTTTAAAAAATCCAATCATAAGAATTGATAAAATTTTACTGAACAAATACAACAACAGTTGAACATGATCTGATTAGCACACATGTCCTATAAGTCAGATAAAATACTTTGGTTCTTTATTATTTTTATTTAAATTCTCATTGTCATGTTTCTATTATTAACAGTTTGCAATTAATAACAATTTTTCAATAACCTGAAAAATATCAAGTTAAGAATTAATGGGCATATTATTAAAGTTATGGTAACTAAAACTCTCTTTTACTAACAAAAACATTTTTATAAGAATTTTTTTAAATATCAAAAGAGTTTTCTAAACATAAAGAAACAAAACAACAAAGAATATTTTCAATGATTTTTTATTGAATAAAATTTATAGCTCAAATGTATTTGAAACTATTTTAGTCTTCATAATTCTTGATTTATCTATTAATAAAATTCTTGATATTACGGTTAATAATATACAGATTTTTTTATTTTTTCATTATCAATAATAAAGTTGTACTACGGTTTTTAAAAATATTTTAACCCTAATTTTGACAATGTAATCAGAAGACGGATGTATTTTACTCATATCTGTGTAGGTAAACTGGGTTTACTTCATAGTTGTTTATTTTGTATTCTTGAGTTACAAGGAATGCTAGAATGTAATAACCACTTCTTCACCTTATTTCTAATTGTATCTAAACTTTAATTCAGAATATCGTTTCTCGCTAAAATTATATTTTGTGTTAAAAATTCACTTGGTAGGACGCAATAAATAATTTGAATAATGTTTTTAATATAGATGTTCAAATTACAGTTTTTTATTAACTAGACAGAACAACTTTCAAACTAATTTGCTATGAAAATTATTAATATGTAATATGTATTATTCTTGGTTTGCCAAAATAGATTACTTAAATAATATTTTATATTAATAAAATCTATATTGTAATACTATCTCATGGGTTAGAAAACTAAAATGTATACTTAATTTTTGTGTACTTTAATTTTTGCTGGATACTATAATATTTTCAGTTTTTTTACTCTCAAATAATTATTTTAGAACTCACATTTGTTGTGTGCGCTCTAAACTCTATCAATTGCAACTGAAAAAGAATTTAACAAAAAGAAAAAATGTTGGCAAGTAAGAATTGATATTAGGGTCCCCTTTGTATGACGATGATTTGATCGAAATATGACACATGTGACTGTAGAGAAGTTGATAATGACAAATTGAAGATAAAGATCAGTCATTAGTCATTTTGAAGGATTAATATTTGCTACAAGTATCGAAAATGCTTACATTACTCATGGTCCTGACTTATAACTTCCAATGCAACTGCTGCTTAAGTTTCTTTCAGCAGGATACCAGGAATTATATAAGTATCTTGAGAAAAATTAAACACACACAACTGCTAACAAGAAATCTTGTAGTAATTAAAAAAATTCAAGTTAGACATATTTGTGATTTAAATCAATAGAAGCATTTTTTTTTGCAATTAGTAATAAGCTTGCTTCCTTGTTGTCAATTATCATTAAATTATTAATTGATATATTTTTAAGCCTGATTTGAAATTTTGTGTTTTATGACCATTTATTCTACTATTTATAATTATATTAAATTTGCTTATTTCTTTTAGCAAAAATGAGTTGATTTGGCTTTATAAGTATACAAATGGATTTCATTGAATCTTTTTTCTGGTTACATGGGACAACATGTAATCTTTCACCTCAAGCAATTTTTAAAAATCGTGGAATATTTTAAAAAATTTATCTCATGCCATAAGTTTTTTTTTGTTCAATTTTCTCTGGTAAGTAAAGAGTAAAAATAGCTTGGTATATGAATGTGAGTATGTCATTCAGCTAAATTTAATTTAGTTTTACTGATGAAATAAAAATTAAAAATTTATCATTTATTTATACAAAAATATCTTCATTTCAAATACATACATACATATATATATATATATATATATATATATATATATATATATATATATATATATATATATATATATATATATATATATATATATATATATATATATATATATATATATATATATATATATATTCTGCATAATCTATATTTGTAACGCTATTATTAGAAAAAATGGTTAAGTAACATTAAACATGATTTGTTGATGGTACACATTGACTATCTATAAAATGTGAGTTCGACATTTACAGCGAAAAGACAATAACCTATCCAATTTATCATCACAAAAATATGGGATTTATTTCTTTATTTATTACCATCAATTCATCTCAAAAGTGCGTTATATTTTTCCATCTTATTGCACATCGTAAATTTTCTTCAAAGTACTACAGTCAATCCTTTTTATTTAGATTGAAATAGGCACTGCTTTTCATTTCAGTTTCAAAGCGCGGAGTGCGCGACCAGCTTATTTTGTCCCTTTCTTTTGGACTCATATCAATCTGTTTTTCTTTCAAGTTCTTCCACTTAAAGTGATAAATTCCTAGTCGTTCCGGTATACATCTATTTCATATTTATACACTCCTCTCACTGATATTCGAAACAAACTTCAAGTTGGAGAAATTTGAACTGGTTTTATGATATATATAACGCTGGCTGGAAAAGCAAGAGAGTATGATAGCACAGCCACAGTACATATTATTTTATTTTTCTGATGTTACTTCTGATATTCATGTATTTTCATTTGCCAAAAAGCTTTTCAGTATACATGGAGTATATAAAGAAAATGTAAGGAAAAGTGGAGCAGAATACTAAAGAAAGAGAAGTAAGCACCATTTTTAAATCATGAAGCATGTTATGCAATATGAGTATCTGATTGCTTAGATGTTTCATTAGTTCTAAGACATAAGAAAGTGCTATGTAACTTACAATGCTTTATTCTTATAATACATATTTTTAACAACATTTTTATCTACTTTTTTGCAATTAAAATACTTGCAATTACCATATTTTAAAAATTATTAAGCCATATTATTACAGTATGGTTTAGGTCTATTTTGTAAAAATAAGTTTAAATTTTGGTACATATTTGAAATTATTGTTGTGGAGATTTGCATGATCATAAAAATATAACCTAAATATACACAAATATATCCAAACAGAATATCTTATTTTTTATTTTATGAATGTCTTTCCTAAGGAAATATAATTTTAAAGTTTATTACGTTTATATATTACATTCTTTCTTGTTTCTGGTTGTATTGGTATTTATGATTTTAAAACATAATTTAAAAATAAAACCATCGTTACAATACATTAAAAATAAAATTTTTCTGTAAATATTTCCTACAAAAACACATTTAATTAAGAATTTCTCTTAATGTAATGGTTTCAGTATAAATATCTAATTCTTTTAATATCGTAACTAGTTTGCAAATTTTGTTCTTTATGTTTCCTTTTGTGCTATTGCAAAACGGGAAATAATTATCGCGAAAATGTAATATTAACATTACTAATTGCTATAAAATTTGTATAACACTCTTACATGAAAATAACAGTACATGTCAGTATTAATCAATGAAATTAAATAAACTTATCAAAATTTCTGGAAATATTTGTTAATTCTTATTTAACCTGTCGACATTCGAATACGCATATTTTTTTTAAAATCAAATTCATCAAATATTTGCGATTTTTTGCTTATTATTTGTGTGTGTATGATATCATATGGCTAGAATGAATAAATTTAATTTTGAAAGTATTATAAATACTAGCGTTATATATTGCCTATTGTATATATTGTTATATACTAGCATCATATAATGTTAATAGCAATTTAGTACATAATTTACAATTTAAAAATATTATTTAAAGTATGAAAATTTTATTCAAATTTACAAATCATAATCTTGCTGACAATAATACCATTGAATATATGCCTACAACATGCTAAATCATACTTTCGATATAATCTGACGAAAAAGTTAAGAAATGGGAGTGAAAAATTTTGATTTGCATTGATTTATTTTCATGTTTTCTTTATGAAAGAACTCCTTAAATCTCTTTCAATAAATAGCAAAATCAAATTATGGATTAATGGTAAACATACGTATTTTTTGAGGAAGAAATTTTGATTTTAAGTCTCTCACATAGCTAAATAAAGAAATAAAAAAGAATATAAAGAAAAATAGAAGTTGCAGTTTTGGAATCAGTTTACAAGTTTTTCATGATGCATGTTCTGGAAAATGTCTCAGATTTTCTACAGAATATGAAGGTGTTTCGCTATTACGAAATATCTTCATAGTAAATAGAAAACTGAAACTATTCAAATTTAATATTGCAGATTTCAACAGTTAGTTTGTGTGTTAATTGGATTAAAATTATGTGTTTGACATGTTATATCATAAAGAAAATAATACGATTTTGTGTTCAAATGCAAACAAAGTAAGTGGAACAATTTGTAAATATAAGTAAAACAACTGACATAAACCGAGATTTACAAATATAATTAAATTGTTATAATGTGCCGACTAACTTGTCTAGTATTCAGCGTGTCTGACTGCGGATAGGAAAATTATGGGTTCGAATCCCGATTCGGGCATGGATGTACTTTCTCTCTCTATCAATCCTGTCTTTGTCCTTTCCTTGTATGAATGTGGAGTGAATGGTTGTCTACCCTATAAATGGGTACCTATTGCATGTGTGTACTGAGGAAGTCGGACTCCACACCAAAATATGGTTCAGTTGGAAAAGTGGAGCAATGCACCCCATATTGGCAGCCAGGCTGGCACACGACAACAGCAACAACAATTGTCATGATGTAAACATAAATTGTAAACACAAACCGAAAACTACAATAGCTTTAGTACAATTGTTTATAAGCTATATACATTTAAACTTTTAAAGTAGCCAACTCTATCATGTATTCCAATTATTTTAATCAATTGTATCTTAACACAAAGCTTGATTAAACATAATCTTTCATAAAATTTAATTCACATTGTTTTGCCTTCAGAAAATTAATATTCTACCTGTGTTATCTTATTAAATAGAAAGAAGCAGTTCATATGAATAAAGTATATCTATTATGAGTTGGTAAATCCGAAAGTTAATATATAACTCATGTAAATCCTTTTCTTTCTATAAAGGCATTTTTATTTTTTTCGGATAAATATTAACTTAGTTAAGATATTTGGTGTTGGCTGTTTGTCTCGGAAATGGCTGGTTGATTAATTTTTGCATAACTATTATGTTCTTGAGATTACAAATCCGTTTTTTAACTAGGAAATCCAGAATATGATATTCTTTTAGGGCAGTGTATTTAGAAACATCTTTTAATTTCTTGCTTTCTAGAAACGAGCCTTTATAAATTTGAAAAATAAAATTTGCAATCAAACTGTTCTGTCCTTAAATTTTAAGTTCCATGCATCTGAAGCATGAGTCTAATTTTTACGTAAACAAAACACAATGGCCCTAAAAGTAAAAAAGCACATTTTAAAAATGAATTATTTTTAAAACACTTGATTTCAAATTTGTATTCTGTAACAAGCATTTTTCTTTTCTCTGAATTCGTAATTAAATTCATATATTTTATAAGAGAGCTTACATTTACATTATATAAAATTACTTTTGAAAAATTTCAAACACATACGTGTAAAAAGATTTTTCAACATGTATATGCAAATGTGCTTTTTTCACATTTAAATTATTATTTATAAATTTATATTTTGTATGTTAAATTGATTAAATTCACGTAATTGATTCGTAATATATAACTTTGATGAAAATATTTATATAGGAAAAATTCCAATAGTTAATTTTTACCACCGAAAATTTCAAATGTCAATAAAAATTTCATTTTCATTTTAAAGGATATGTTTTTTTTAAAAGACTATATTTTTGTTCGTTTTATGAGATTATTTTCCTGAGATATTCAGCTTATTATCTCATTTTGGGGTGGTGTTCCTAGGCATTAATGGTGGGTGATAAAGGAGCCAGTATACAAAAAAATGAATGAAACAAGTAAGGATAGGACTAGTAACGAAGAGGAGATGACGCAGAAGAAGCAATGAGGGGGAATGGCCCTGATAAGCCCCCTTTCCTTTTTTCCAGGTGACCGGTTACAAATGGTCAGATGCTCATTTTGGACATTCGCGCTATTCACGTAAATAATTTCTGACTTTCTCCCCTGACATTTTGTTTGTGTATGTCAGTTTATAATAGTGATCCAAAATATCAAGATATTTATTCATTCGTAACATGTAAGATGCAATATGAAGCATTTGTTACTTTTCTTTTCTGAATTTATTCCAATAAAATCATATTGAATTTATATTGTTATATCTATAATTTTAAAAATGTAAAAATCATAAAAAATTGAAACATTTTTTAAATGACTTCTACATAAATTAGTACAAGTATATAAAAACCTTAAGAATATGTAAAAAAGAGGACCTAATAAATGAAACTACTAAAACTATCTAACAAATATAGTGAAATTATTAATGAGAAAATTTCAATATATTTTTTTGCAGCATTATAAATATTGTTAATTAAACATTAAATTTGACCATAGTTTACAGATTTCACAATTAGACCACAATTTTACACTGTATAGTTCTTAAGACGATGCTACGCTTTACCCTTATGATTCACATAACATAATATACTTATTTTTCAGCTTTCAATTTTCATACTGGTATTTGAAAAATGGCACAGATGACGTATAATTTAGGATGCCAAATTCTGATTTTTTTACCATATGTTAACAAGGTGACACATTTTGTCGTGAGCAATAACATCTATACTATGGTTGACAAAATAGAAATTTCTGCATTACTGTTACAGGTCACCAGATTTATGACGTAACAGATAAGATGTTTTTAAAATTTTTAATAATTAGGTAGCCAGAGACGTAAGAAAATCTGTCAAAAAATCACTAAATTCTGAATTTGGCATCCTGGATTACATGGGCATTTGTGCCTGAAAAAGTAATTAATTAAAGTGTATTCAAAATCTAAAGGTAAACATTAATTAAAGTCCTGAAAAAATCTGTTGGTTAAAAATGTTTGGTTGAAAATCAGCTCTTAAATAATTTCCCTCTAAATGCTTGAAATAATTATGAAATAAAAATGCTAATGAATCAATAAATACTAATTGCATATATTTACTTAAAAAAAATATGTCATTTATTCAATTTGTTTTGCAATAAGTTAAAACAAGATTTATCCAGAAATGTTAGTTATTTGTTTAAATATACTTTTGGATACATTTATAATTGTTTACATCTAATCATCATCAAATGTCTCTGTACGATATGAAGCGAGCCGTTTAAAATGTTATTATATAAACAATTTTGAGATAAGATAGTACCTTATTTGCAGCTCAAGATTAAAAAGCAAAATTTAATGAATAATAAACCCTTAATAATTCTATAATTCATTATATTTTATCAAATCTGAATATTTTAGATTAATGATAAATATTTTCGTAAGAACCTCAACAAAATTATCAACACAAAATTCATTATCAACACAAAATTCTCAGTCGATTGCTTTTCATTTGAAATTAAGTTCGACAATTTCTTTAAGACCTCAAAAATTTTTTTTTTTTTTATTTTTCAATAATGAAAAATATTTCAAGACATCACTTTTTCTCCTATGAAAATATTGATACTACTAAAAGATGAGTCTGAAGTGAATTTATATAAGAACTTATAAATTATAATAAAATTTATGTAAAAAACTAAGAATGGAATTACCATAATATTTATAACAGTGTAAATTTGTAGCAATAGTTAAAATTGCATCTTTTTCTATATAAAAAATTTCGATTTAGCTGGTGCGCTGTAATTAATCTTTGGAATATGTTTACATAATGAAATCCTAGATTCTTCTTGCCATCAATCAACGTTTAATGAACATTCAACCTCTTAATAAGAGTTGACAATGTGCCTTCAATAAATATTTTTATTTTTTTACAATATATTATAAGTAAATAATTTCTGTTTTAATCAAAAATATTTAAGTACTTTAACATCATATGTCTATAAGGAAAAAATTCAACTGAAATTATTTTAATAAAATTATATTGATGTAATTACTTCAGATTAATAACTATTTGATATTATTTCACTTGCAAATTACACAAGAAATAATATTAACAATTCTCATAAAATTAAATGTTTACTAACATTTTGCATTTCATTTTAGAAAATAAAATTTCTGTTAAAACATTTCCTTATTTTAACATGTAAGGTCATTTGTATTTCTTTAACATTCTCATCACAAATTTTGCTCAAGTTTATATTTTTAATATTTGAATTAAAAACAGTAAAGTATTTCTGGAAAACTATATTCTTTTTGAATTAAAAATCTTTATATAATTATTGCTTTAAAGTCCTTACTCTCTTAAGACACTTTAATTCATATTTCAATAAGTTAATGATTTCTCTATCCAAATTATTTTAGAAATGCTTAAAAGTAATATTTAAAAATAAGTTTAAGTATTCACTTTTTAGAATCCAAAAATTTTAAGTTTAAATTTATAGAAAAATCAGTTTTTATAACTAAAAATTATTAATGAAGTGCATAATTATTCTTTATTATATGTAAAAAAATATAAAAACGTTCATTTATATGCTGAGAAAAGGCTTAATGCAAAGAGAACATTTTTTACCACATTATTTTCCTGGTTTTTATTTTGATTATTTTTGGCTGTTTCCAAAGATTTAAACATTTTTATCTTCATTGCACCATTGCCAGAATAGATAATAGCTGTCATATAATTGGCCATCATTAATTTTGGTTAAGTGACATATGAAAATCTTCCATTATATGCCATTAATGATAAATGACTCATGAATTTAAGACGATATATCTGCTTTTTTGTTTATGTAAGTAATATTCAATTTTCCTTTCATAAGGAGTTTAAAGGTAATATTAAACAACTAAAACGTATTATTTTAATACTTTTAAAGAAGAAAATACTTAATAATAGGTAATATAAATCGAGAGAACATTTATGAATCTGGCTTATTGTTTTATTAAATTTCAGTTCTCTTCCTATAGTTCAATTATTTTTTCCTTACATTTACCTAGCAAATAATAGAATAAGTGGTATATGCTGTACTTATACTCTCGCTCTCTCTCCGTATATATATATATATATATATATATATATATATATATATATATATATATATATATATATATATATATATATATATATATATATATATATATATATATATATATATATATATATATATATATATATATATATATATATATATATATATATATATATATATATATATATATATATATATATATATATATATATATATATATATATATATATATATATATATATATATATATATATATATATATATATATATATATATATATATATATATAAGAGGGAGAAGAGAGAGTATAATAAATACAGCCCATGTCACTTTCATGTTCGATATCAATGTAATGAAAATTGCATAATGTATGTTATTAATTCTATTTTTTATACTTTACTTTTTTGCGCTCAGCTGCTTAGATTTTTATTAACGCTTATTTTTATTGCTTAAAATTTATTTCATAAATAAAATAACAAAATTTGCTACAAATATTTACATATCATGAAATTATTTTGATGCCAGTATTTTAGACTCTAATTTTATTAAATTTGAAGTTTTATATAAAACATGTGCTATTCCATCATCATAATTTAAATAATGATGAACATTAAGCCATCTACGTTTAATAAAGCATTTGTTTCGTATAAGGATGCAAATCCAAAAAATGAATCAAAATGACTTTTTATATTTTTCTGGTAGGGAATATTTATTTAAAATTCATGCTTAAAGTTACGTTTATTCTTTCGAGCTTAAAAGTGAATCTAACCATCCATTACAAAACTCATTTTGGAGAGGCTACATTGTGTTTGGAAGGAGGTCTTTTTTTAGGTTTTTTAATAAAAGAACATAAAATATTTCGTTATTTATTAACAGTCTCTTAAGGCCACGACTGCGCTTTTGTTTGTTTTCGTAAAACCAATGTTTTGTAGGAAAAAAGATAACTTTGGGAAAATCATTTTTTCTCCAATTTACTTTGCTAAGACTTCGAGTGAAATACAAAAATTATTTCATGTCACCTGCTGTTTCCGATTTAATATTTTAAGATAAATCAATCATTTAGTGTTTTAAGAATTATTTTTTCCTCAGTGAATGTCTATTTCGATAATAATGTTGTTATTCATTTTTCAGAATGAAACATTTTAATAAAACTCTTCTTATAAATTAAATGTATTGAAAATAAAAGACTTATTTAACTTAATAAAATTTAGGACGTTTCACTTTAAGTAATATCATTTATTTATATAAAATAGTGCTATTAAAGGTAACATTTTTCAAAAATGAAAAGATGGGTTCTTGCTTTAAATAAAGTAAAGCAAGGTTATTTTATTTCATATAATTACATTAGTATTTATTTTTATACTTATCAATTTATTTTTTATATCTATTCATGAAGTTCATACTACTCATAATATTAATACTGCGCTCGTTTACTTCGTGAGGATCTCCTACAGGTGCCTGGTTGGACAGTTTGAAACTAAAGTGGACTACCTCATGGATCTGATCTGATTTCAGATCAGAGGGTACATGAAGAAGAGGGAGGTATCAAAAGATATATATATATATATATATATATATATATATATATATATATATATATATATATATATATATATATATATATATATATATATATATATATATACACTCCAGGGTGTTCGGTCGTCGTCCAATGAGTTCCTTTATCGAAAAACATTAAGCGTTGTTATGAAATTCAGTGGTGTTTTACAAACACATTTGTAATTATTACACAGCTATGAATTAGAAACAATAACATGTTTCTGAATAACATTACAATCTTTAAATAAATGTGTTAGTAGAGGGCTGCAATTGAATGAAGGAAAATAAGCGATGAAAAGGTATTACTTGTAAAAATTATTAAAATATTACTTGTGCATATATATTAATCACTATTTTTAAATAAAATGCGAAAATATTAAGCAAATATTGTGATAAGAAACAGAAAAACTGATTGAAATTAAAATTTATAAGATATGATTTGAATGCACATTTCTCAGAAAGGAATAAATATAAAATTATTTGAAATTAGTTAATTTATTTTTATTGATTTATATTTTAACACTTAATATTTTCTTATGATAATTACTAGAAAATTTTATTTGCAATTGTTTTACATAATTTATTTATTTATTTTTTTTTGATAAATTTCACACCTTATTAATTTAAGTGGATTTGTCTTTGAAATTGCTTTTAAGAATTATTTTGGTTAGTTAATTTAAAAATCAGAAATAACAAGAACTTCTGAAAGAACATTTTTCTTGAAATTCATATTTTTGTGACAACTGCTTAACATGTTTCATTTTCGAATTATTTTTTACTTGTAGTTTTGTTTGAATATTATTCATGAAAATCTACATATACTCATAAATAAAAATTTTCGCAGCATTTATTTAGTTTCCGAGTGCTTCCATGTTTTAAACGTTAAAATTCAGAATTGCTTTAAATTTCAATTAAAAACAAAATAAAATAAAACAGTAGGAAAAACTTTATTTTAATTAACATTCATTAAAGTCCATGAATGTTAAGGGAACGACTTAAAATTCTGAATTATGATCAATCAAAATAAAAATGAATAAAAGTATAAAATACTTATAAGCGTTCAAATAAACGGTTTAATTTTGAATCCAATTTGTATATAGGATGAAAAAAATTATGTATATTATGAAAAACTTATAATATTTTAATAACATAAAAGATATTTCTAACAGATAGAAATTCTGTATTTAAATGTAATAATAATATTTTTTGATTACAGATACTTCACTTTAAATGTAAAATACTGATCGTTATTTGTTTTGAACGTAACGCTATTTGAAGTCGTTAAAATTTATGATTTTGTATGACGGTAGATATCTCTTACGATAACTAGATCTTCTGAAACAAGAAAACGCTCTTGTGTCTTATTAAATATCTTGTAACCATTTTTCATAAGTTTTATATCTGCGTGTCTTTATTAGCTTCAGGTATTCTTTTTCTGGACATGGAATTTACGATGAAACATAAATTTTATTGATTGCAATAATTTAATGATAGATTTTATTTAACCAATTGATTGATTTTATGATTAAACTCAAGAATTTAAGTATGCCAGTATAATTTAAGAAGGATTTTAAATTTATGTAGCTTAACTTATTTATTAATAAATAGTAACAAAACACTTCGCAAACAGAAAAATTTGGTTGTAGCTTCTACTTTTAAGAACTAAAAGTAAATTATTGATGTTAAAATGTCTTGCAACAGTTTTTAACGTCTAAGTTATCAATTTAACAATAGTAAAATATTTTTTGTGATATTTGTGTGAGTAAGATGCCTAAACATAAGTTACATTGCATTGTAATTATTTGATTAATTTTTTGAATTTTTAATCAAAGTGTATTTATGTATAATTTTGTTTTATATTTCAACTTTAATCATGCTTGTGTACGGTTTTTATTTAGTATCCAAACGCATTTTTTATTGAATTCCTTCAGACACTAATGAAATTTGACCCTTTATTTAAAAATTTATTTCTGTAATAGCAGCTAACATTAATAATCGATAAAAAAGTCTAGTGAAAGTTACATGTGTGCTTCAATTATTCATTAAATTTATTTTCTTCTTCAACCTAAGAACAAAAAATAAAATTTTAAAAGTATTTTTCAGACATTTACGCTTTAAATAGAAATATATCTTTCCTATTCTTAAGTAACTTAATATTCTATCATTATTTCCTACGATACAAAATTACATTGAAATTGCAAATAAATTTTGAAAATTTATGAGTGTTTTATTATTTTACAGAATTACAATAAAATACATAGATTAAAATTGCTAGATTTTTTATTTATTTTTTTAACAGTTTAGAAGAATATTATTCATAGCATAAAATGGTTTCAATTATTATTTAGTGAATATGAAAATTTGAAATGATTTTGAAATTTAAAAGCTGATTCCATGAATGATTAAAATTTATAGATGATATACATGTAAACACTTATCAAAAAATGTTGATGGTAAAAGAACTTCAAATTATAAATTTAACTTCTTCCTTTCCATCTGAATGAGACACACGCTAGGGCCGTAGTAGACAAGTGGTTAGAATATCGGCCGTCCATCCGGAAGGATAGGGTTCGATTCCCAATGCCGCCAATGACCCAACGAGTACATGCGATATACGTGTTCGTTAAATTTGTAGAATCGAAAGCCCTGTGGTTGGTCGTTGAGCAATTACAATGGGTGCAATGGTCTGGAGAAAATTTCCTACCCCTTCAGATCAAAATTGAGGGAATGGATTCTCTTGTGGTGGTGCCATCTATCGGAGGATTAAAAAAGAGCAAAGACGTACTTTCATCTTCATGGTGCTCTGATTAAAACTAAAACCGTTCCCTTTTGACTTAAATTCTCATTGCCGAGGCATAGCGAGCTTGGCTTGTCCAAGTGTCATAAGTAACAACAACATGAGACACACGTATTTTATAGCATTAGAATTTATTATTTTGTTAATTTTATCTGCAGTCTGTTAACTATGATATTTTAAAAATTTGCATGAAAGGAACTGTTCTTTGAAACTTTACAATGAGTAAATATTTGATTGCAAAAATAATTTCACATTTGTATTTAACTTACTATTTATTTACTAATTTATAGCATCTATATTTAATTAACTAAAAATAGATATCATATTAACTAAAAGGAGATATAATTTAAGTATGCAATAAGTTATGTTGTATTCAAATCTCATTTTAATCTAAAGCTAGAAGAAACGATTCTTAAAAATTTAATAATTTTAATTTTAACAGTTTGAGTATTATATTTAAGGCGAAGATAATATTAATCATCTATTAATTTAAATTCAATGAAAAATTCATTTCATTGAATATATTCTTATTTTTTATTACAGGATCTTAGTTCTAAAATTGTTAAATTTCTAAAATATAACAGCAATTTAGCGACTTGTAAAATTAGTAATTTATAGTTCAACTTTCTTAAAACAAATGTATATAAAGCAACTGACACTGATGACTGAAGTTATTACTTTAATAACATGATACTTGATTATGTTACTATTAAAATTGAAATCGTAAAATATGTTATAATTAATTTCATAACATATGTTACCGCAATTCTGAGAAAAATGATAACACAAAAATGCAAAAATGCGCATATTATACAATTTAATATACAATTACAAACATAAAATTTATTTAATCAAAATAGAAGCATTCCATGGAATTATTACAATTAAAATATGTGCACATAATAAATCATATTTAAATTTATTTAGCACATAATTTGCATTTGTAATTTAAGCTAAAGCTGAATAGAATGCTAGCTCTATTCGTCAAACTTTATTAAAATTATGGGGTACAGTGATTTCTGTGGCCAGTTTTATATGGTACAGAATCTCAACGATTGTAACTACTTTTGCAATTTGATACGACAATGCGAAGTTGAAGCAAATTTGTCCAACAGTCTGGAAGGTTGCCAGGGAAGAAAATTTAGCTTTGCTATCTGTTTCCTAACTCAATTTTGTTTCCTCTCTTTACGAAGAATGAGAGAAAGAGTAAAAAGGAAGAAAATGACAAGGAAAGGAACGGGGATCTCTAAGCATAATCCTTCGGTAAATGCAGAAAATTCTTGCCCACTGCCATTATATGATGAGAAAATGTTCTTGAAGAACATAGCTCTAGTCCAGTGAACCGTAATGGCATCTACTCCACCCGCTATATATCGTAATTATCATCGATATCGGGAAAAGAAATCAATATTGCATAACTCTCTCTCTCTTCGAAAACTATGGAATAATTTATGCATTTCGTGTGAAGTAATGGAATAATATCATGAATATAATAATGATTTGTTTACGAATATGTCGATTGTTCTTCATTCAATAAAAAACAATGAATTTAAATCTGTATAACATTTATAAGGCTAATTTAATACAATGTATATTATATTTGAAGGTGGAATAAAATGATATAAAAATCGATATATTGTAAGGGGTAAGGAGAACAAAAAAGATTGTTTTTCCTTTATTTTTCCGATATTTTTATGGAAAATGTTTTCGGATAAACTATTCAACGCAAATATAAGATACATTATTTCAAATTTAAAAAAGATATTTAAAAATAAATTGCGTCAAATTTAAGAAATATCTTCTTAATTTAAATTTTTATTTCATAAATAAAAATTATTGAAATATGGCTCTTTTCACAGTATTTTTACATAATTACATTTTAGCTTTATTTAACATAAAAGTTAAAGAAAAAAACCATGAAATTAAAGTACTAATTTTAAGGACTTCACTGTATTATATGAAACTGTTTGAATTTGAGTTATTTTTCTAAAGATGTTTTCTTAAAGAAAGAAATTTCAAACTTTAGATTACTTGTTAATAAGATATGTACGACAATTATTTATTAAAGTTTTCAGAAGATTCGGAAATTGATATCTATTTTGTACTTAAGATTTTATTGGGAAAATGGCTAAAATTGATTCCAAGAAAATTACATGATTAAATCAATTTAACAATCGCTGCCTTTATCTTATAATGCCTAAAAGTATCAATATGGTAAATGACACCTTTTGTTACCCCAACAAAATACAATCTCCTGTTATTCATGTTGGAGGTCACTTGTAATGACTGATTCATCTCAATCAGAATAAAAATAAATTATAAATTGAAAAATTTCCATTACAATCCTCAGTTACTGGAAAATTATAATTTTATTCTGAAAAAAAATGTTTTTAATGTTTAATGAGGTAAAATATTCATAAATTATAAAAATAAAAGTATGGGTTTTTAATAAAGATTCTGAATACAATTTAAGCAAACATAAGAAGAAAGATTTTTGCAAATAAAATTATGATATTTTGTGCTAGAAATCTCAGTTTTATTAACCTTCGATCTACATTTACATAACAGAAGTAAGACATCAACATTTATGGAAAGTTTTGGATATTTTTTGGACATTGAATATGTTCTAATAATTGAATATACTTCAATAATTTTTAGCGAGGTTTCTAGAAATTATTTGCATGCCTTCCTATGTGGCTTCGTAAAAGAGAAACCTTAGTTGTTAAGGAATGTATTTATTTGGATATAGTTTTTGAAGGAATGTTTGTTGACATTAGATAAATTTTGGTACTTATTTCTTTGAAATTCAATGTGAAATAAAAACAAATATCTACCATCTGCTATTTGTTTTGAGTTGTGTGCTTAGAATATTACAGAAAAATTTACTGCACCTTTTTTATTACATTATTAAATCGAAGTTTTTTTTTATTATTTAACAATGATTAAATTTTAAGACGTATTTTGTGTTTTTGATGTTTTTTCTTTCAAATTTATTTGATTTTTACCTGCGGAAATGTTTTCTTTTAACTCTGATACTTCACTACTTCCATTGCTTGTTTCAAATTGACTGTCCCTATTAACATGAGAACTGAGAACTGTAGAGATTTTACTTTATCTTGATCCTGAATCATGTGCAGATGATACTGATTAATCCTATAGGATTAATCAGTATCATCTGCACATGATTCAACTTTATCCAACAGAGCTTTCAAGCGTTCCAACTCATTTTCATATCCTGTTGATTTATGCTTCTACAGCATTCTTTAAAAATAAAATGACAAACAAATGTACGAAATCACTATGCAACACGAAACTGCTTGTAGAAGAAATTTTGATGCAATACTTGTCTCATAGGGCAAAGAGTCAACACTAATAACGTATAATTTCCAGGAAATGATTGCTTCAAACTTAGAAAGTAAATCCAGATGAAAAAGAACTATGCCCATTCCAAAGGAAGTGTCAGACTTGAGGATACTGAAAGGATGATTGATTACAAATAAATAAAGTTTTTCCAGACTAGATGATTTTCGAAGAATGATGTGAAAATGTGTCCAGCATAACCTAAAAAGAGTTAAGATTATAATTTTATTTAGTGCAGTTCTATGAATTTTTATATTGTTTATTTAAAGGTGATATGTATCATGAAAAAGCACCAATACATTTAAAAACAAGAAACTAAAATACAATTTTGCTAAAATTAGTGCTGATCATTTTTGATATAATTTAGCAAACTATTTGCTACAGGACGATAGCATGTGCTATGAGATATATATTGTAATGTTCAGATAATTTTACTCAATTAGGCTTGAATTAAATGTATTTTAAATCGTAGGAAAGACACCAGATCATGTGATTAAGCATTTACATCTTTATTAATATTTCCTTTTCCATGTTTAATTAAAAATAATTTAATATTATATGTTTTGAACCAATCATATTTAAGAATGTACTGTTTATTAACTAGCTTCTTCATTCTCATTGTGTTCATAAAAACTCTGCTCTGTCACCAAGAAAAATTCATATTATAACGTTCTTTTCAACGAGGAAAAAAATCAGAAAAAATAATTTTCACAAACTTAAGAATCACTGAAATATTTACATTAAAAAGTCAATGCACTTTTTATTGAAGCATGTTCTCCGTTAAGTTAATAAAAATTATCTTGGTAATATTTAGCTTTATTATTCAAAATATGTATATGAGAAAACTATATAAATTGCCCTTTCATAATAATTTACTAAAACATTAAAGTGGGCTTTTTAGTTTCAAAATAAACAAGACTATTTCACATTTTTTATGCAACAAATATATTATTTTGAAGTAAACAAAAACATTAATTATATTTTCCAATATACATATCATCAAAATTTCAAGGCAAATTTGCATATATTATTAATCTTAATATGTATCGTTACGGCTTCTGAGAAATAAAATATATCCGATTAATGGATCACAGAATATCACACTATTGTTTAAACAAGAAAACCTTTTATTGAAGTTGCAATGTATATATATATTTTATTGTTTCTTTGAAGTTTCGAAAAAAACTCAAAATTCTGTACTAAGTATTTAATTTTAATGCTGTTGGGACACTATGAAATATAATTAAATTACGGTGTATGTTCATTCATAAATCCTAAATATTATATATACATACATATATATATATATATATATATATATATATATATATATATATATATATATATATATATATATATATATATATATATATATATATATATATATATATATATATATATATATATATATATATATATATATATATATATATATATATATATATATATATATATATATATATATATATGTATACAGTAAGACCCCGCTTAACGGTGTATTCGTTTAACGCTGTTTCGGTTTAGCGCTCTTTTATTTCAACCCGGGGATTCCAAGAAATCGCTCGCAGCATACGGGGATTCCCCGAAATATTATGCAGCGATAGGTTTCAAATACATATCCGAAAGAGTGTACTTGTGTTTCTTGTTTGGTGCGGTATTGTACAGACATATTTTTATTATTGGAAACATTTGTTGACATTATTGTAAGTAGGTATTAATTTACATATTTAATACTAAATTACAGTGTCAAATATTTTGATCTTTAGTTTTTACTATTTGTGATAATGAAAAAGAAAAGAAAGCAACCAGAAAAAGTATTTCACTCAAAACTAAAATTAAAGTGATTAGAAGATTAGATTCTGGTGAACGTCAAACTCTAATTAGTGCTTCATTGAATTTGCCAATTTCAACAATAAGGACCATCATGAAGAACAAAGAAAAAATACTGTCATCGGCAACTACAACTACGTCAAGCTCTGCAACTAGAATTACTCGTTCTAGAAATAATATCATAGAGGAAATGGAAAAACGACTGTCTATATGGATTGACGACGAAATTGACCGCAATATGCCATTAAGCCAATCTATCATAACGGAAAAAGCTAGAAGAATTTTTAATTACATTCAGGCTGAGACAATTGACACAAGTGAAACTTTCGTTGCTAGTCGAGGATGGTTTAATAGATTTAAACATCGAAGTAACCTTCACAACATAAAGATTACAGGAAAAGCAGCAAGTAGTGATACAAAAGCGGCGGCTGAATTTCCAGCGATATTAAAAAAATAATTGAAGAAGGAAACTATCCTCCAGAATTGGTTTTTAATGTTGATGAAACAGGCTTGTTTTGGAAAAGAATGTCGTAACGAACATTTCTATCCCGTGAAGAGAAACGGGCACCAGGATTTAAAGCTGCAAAAGATCGCTTAACCCTTCTACTAGGTGTTAACGCAAGCGGAGATTTTAAATTAAAACCATTACTAATTTACCATTCCAAAAGCCCAAGAGCGATGAAAGGCCTATCTAAATAAACTTTCAATTTGGGAGTCTAATAAAAAATCCTGGATAACTGCGAAAATTTTCTAGGATTGGTTCACTGAACATTTCTGCCCGTCTATTAAACGTTATTGCGAAATTAAAAAACTTGAACAAAAAACACTTCTGTTAATTGATAATCCTCCAAGCCACCCAACAAATTTATCAGACTTAACAACATGCATTCCAGTCAAAGTGGTTTTCTTGCCGCCTAATACATCTGCCTTAATTCAACCAATGGACCAAGGCGTTAATCAAATTTTAAGGCTTATTACTTGCGGCGAACCTTTAAGCAAATGTTTGAAAAAACAGACGGAGAAGAGAACCAGTCCATAAGAGAATTTTGGAAAAACTACAACATCGTGGATGCTGTAGAAAACATAGGCCTTTCTTGGAATGAGGTAACAGAAAGATCTTTGAAAGTAATATGGAAGAATATTTGGCCGGATTTAAGTAAAAGCGATGACGTTGGACACTCTATCAATGTGGATCAAATAGTGGAAGAGATTGTGAAATTAACGAAGCAAACCGGTTTTGAAGGGGTAAATGTGGAAGATGTCGAAGAAATAATTCAAGAAGCAGCGGCTAGTCTTTCTAATGATGAGCTCAAGGAATTAACTGAACAAGAAGAAAACAAAAATGTTGACAGCAGTGATTTAGAAGAAGAGCAAAAAGAACTTTCGATGGCGTTTGTAAAAAGGAGTTTGTCTACCATAACTGAAATAATGAATCAATTCATTGAAAATGATCCGAATTTTGACAGGAGCTCAAAAGTAAGGCGTGGTCTTAGAGATGCTCTATCCGTTTATAAAGAACTTTTAAGAGAACAACGCAAAAGAAAAAGGCAAACAACATTAGATGCTTTTGTCACAAAAAGGCAGAACACTGAAAACGCGGAAGGCTAACTAAATATGACTGACTTAGAATTTTATTTGTTTTTTTTTTAAGAATATTCGTTTTGTTATTTATATTTTGTTTTTATTTTTGCAAGAAATAATAATGTGGTATTAATTTGGGCTTTAAGAAATAAATGTTTGGTTTTATTTTTATTAAAAAAACATACTTTTTAAATTTAATACCTAACCAATTTCCTAGCCATCTTCCCCTAACCCCAATATTTACATGTAAAGATAGCCTCGTTTAACGCTGTTTCGCATTTCGCTCTACTTTGATGGAACGTATCCCCCGCGTTAAGCGGGGTCTTACTGTATATATATATATATATATATATATATATATATATATATATATATATATATATATATATATATATATATATATATATATATATATATATATATATATATATATATATATATATACATATATATATATATATATATATATATATATATATATATATATATATATATATATATATATATATATATATATATATATATACACATATATATATATATATATATATATATATATATATATATATATATATATATATATATATATATATATATATATATATATATATATATATATATATATATATATATATATACCTGTGTGCATGTGTGTAATGTGTATGTATGTGAAACAAAATGTATCAGACTAATGGATGACAGTACATCTCACTATCCTTTAAACAAGAAAACCTTTTATTGAAGTTGAAATGTATTCTAATATTAGGAGTGTACAAGAATGTAATGAAATATTAGGGGAAAAATCTAATATTTCATTACATTCTTGTACATTCGAACCCTCACCGGCTTATGTCGACAATCATAGATATGTTTTGGTGGTAGTCTGAAAGAGGTCAACAAAACGGTGACACTAAATTTGATAGTGCAAGCAATGTTTTCTTAATTTTTTTCGATACCCTAATTTAACTGAATGGATATTGCAGTAAGTCGTATTCTTTTTCTTGAGAATTTAAATGCATTAATTGTGTGTAAACAAGAAGATAATTATTTTTATTTTTCTTAAAAATGTACCCTAAATTACTTTTTGAACTGGTTTTTGTTAACACTAAATGCAACACACCTTTGCAATACGGATGATTAAAACGTTTTGACGTGTAAAAAAGTTAATTGTACCATTAAAGCTAAAAGAAACGAGTATACAGTATTATGTTATCAATGCGAAATTCTTATGCATACTATATGACACTCAAACCAGAATTTGCCATGGAAGAAGAACACGTGTGTTTACAGAGTTGTAGTTAAATACAAAAATATTACATCTGAAATTGTAATGTTATATTTATAGTTTTGCAAGCTGTGTCAAACAAAATACAGTGCATCTAAGAAAAATATTGGTGTAAGAAAAACCGTCAATTCTGAAATAAACTCAAGGTGTCAAATATAACTCATATATCTTTAGTCAAACACATGTTGAATATATGTTCAAAATTGTGTATCAAGATCATTTAAGTAAGTTAATCCAGCTACTATCTTTTAAAACTAAATGAGATATTAATGTAGAGTATCTATCACGTTCTTTCAGTAATTTTAACACTTGGTGCTCCAAAAGTATTGCAATCAAAAAATGGTAGGGAACTCAATAATCAAGTTATACTCGAAATATTCACTATATGGTAAATTATAGAGTTCATGGATATCCTCGCCACAATCAAACGCAATTCTCAGTTGAAAGGGCTAATCAGGAGGTATACAAAATGCTTGTGGCATGACTGAATAATAGTGAAGCAAATGGTCAGATGGTTTAGCATTTCTCCAAGAACCCTACATACCACGAAACAATACATCAAAGTCCTTATCAACCCATGTTTGGCGTTAAATCAAAAATAAGCAAATCATCATCGTTTTTGCCAAGAAAAAAAATCAATATTGGAACAGATTAACAACTCGAAAAAATCGCCAATACGCCAATTAAAGAGCGGTTTGAAGTAACTGTTAAAACTTCTAAAATATTTTAGCGGTGGTCAAAATAAAAACCATATTCCATAGAAAAAAAGAAAAATATTGAAGAGGACCTGCAATCTACCACGTATTTACATCATGTTATGATTGAAAATCACGAATTAATTTCTATAAATAGCGACTGAGAAAGACAATCTTCTATTATAAGCTAAAAAAAATTATGAATCTAATGAAAATAATTTCCTGCTCAAATTGGTGATACTGTAGTCTTGAAGGTTTCCCTGAAGTCAGATAGCCGTCGTTTGTTAACTTTTGTTGGAATAGAAGACTCCCACTTCTATAAATTGGCAAATAAAAATGGCACTCTCAACTTTACACATACAATCAATTAGTAATTTATAAAGAAAATTTGCTTTCCATAGATCAGATTTCTTCTCAAAAAATGTTGCTGAGAGAAATAGTTGCTGCTAATTCGAGAAAAGGGAGCATAACTGTAGACGCTATACAAAATGATGTGTTTCACAAATAAATGCAATTTGTAAAATCAAGGAATTCTTTTGAAATCTAAAGTGTAACAAAAGTTTAAATTGTTGAAATAAATAAGATTTTTGGATTGCATAGTTAAGAATTTTAACATTATTATTTTCTTTTTTCATTTAGATTGTGTTGTTTACTTCAAGTTCATGATTACTCATCTCAGAAAGAGGGGTTAAACTTTATATTTGTGATGTTTTTACCAGCACTGAAACACAGAGAAGAAAATATAAATATCTGAAATGTTCGATATTCACTGTAACACACACACAGATATATATATATATATATATATATATATATATATATATATATATATATATATATATATATATATATATATATATATATATATATATATATATATATATATATATATATATATATATATATATATATATATATATATATATATATATATATATATATATATATATATATTTATATATATGGACCATGCTTAAAATTACATCGAATTTAATAATTTTTAATGGTTTGTTTAATATACTTACCCAAATCCACAGAAATTCTTATGCTGAATTTAAATTTCACCTTAGTGTCACAATTTATGAAAGTTAGGAATTCTAAGAAACTACATATTTTTCTTTATTACATGGAGACTGATAAGCCTTACAAATTATATTTTCCTTTACCTAAAGATTAGAATTTTATTTATTGAGTTTAAAACATGTTCATCCATTCATAATTTGATTCGTATTAATGTAAATTATTTTTAATACATATTTCGTGATGCAATTTGGGTATTGTAAATAGTTTTGCATTAATGTCAACTTTCCATAAAATAACGTAAATTTAATAATTTAATGTGACATTAATGTAGGTAAATGCAGATTAATTTAGATATTTCAATATTCCATTAATTTAAATTTTTCTTTAAATTAAAAAAATATCATGAGACATGAATGTTTTCTCTGATAGCAGTAATTTCCATTTAAATTTGTTGTTTAATAGCAGGAAAAGGATTTTTTTTATCATTTTCTATCTTGGAGAGTATTAAAACATAAGAACGGTTGTAAATCCATTCAAAAAATTTGTGAAATGAATTTTTTGTGATTGTGTGTGTTTGTTATGCTTAAAAATTATATTATTTCTAGCAAAATGTGTAAAATACAATAACATTTTATGTATACAAGCGTTTTACACATCCTAAAACCAAGAATTGAAAATTAAATTTCTAAAGTTTAGTGATATAATATTTTAATTGTTTTGATATATTCTTTAAAAAATCAATCAGATATTCAAGTTACATTTGAATAGAATTACTTGAATTTCTAAAGATGATGCTAGCCTTTCTTCACTAGGATTATTTTCCCTTTTTTGTGCGTTTTCTGTATTGTTTACTTTGGAGTTACTACGCATTTATATAATGAAGTCATTTATTTATATTTCAGTACTTATATATCTCAGAAGATGCATTTAAAGTATTTTATGTACTCTAATAATAGGATAAATCATCTCTATTTTTCAATGCCAAATATACTTGCTATATTAATTCATCACATATTCATAAATATTTAGGTTATTACAATTATATTTTCATTATACAACCAAATAAAGACATATTATAATGTGGAATTTTTAATAAAAATTGCATTTCAAGTTTCACTGCTAACAATATATTAACCGTTCTCAAAATATCACAAATAGTTCATGTGAAAAGAATGCTCCTAAGCCACTTGTCCCATAAACACTCTATTTCAAGATACTTTTTTAAAATTGTAATAAAATATTTGAAAGACAGTAGTATAAATTTACAATATTCTTAAATTTATTGTGGTTTTAAACAGCTTATATACACTACTGGCCAACAAAATTGCAACACCAAGAAAGACAAGAGATATCACAGCAAATTTCATTTTGTAGAAAATATGTTGACTAATTATCAAATGATTAAATTTATAAACTTCTGAGAAATATGGTTCCTGCCAAAATTAGTAGGCAGAACAGCCGCCATTGTTGAAGATCACCGCTGCCACATGCCTCGGCATTGATTCAAAGAGACTTTGGATGTGTTCTTGAGGTATAGCAGACCAAGCTGTTTCCACACGTTGTTGACCTCAAAGTTGATATCATGTGGCAGCTGGAGATGTAATCTCCGTCGATCGTTGAGCAACTATGGACCACGTGTTTTCTATCAATGAAAAATCCGGAGAGTGAGTCAGTCGGGGAAACAATTCCCTCTGGTGATTGACGAAGAGGCTCTGGAAAATGCATGCCACGTTTGGTCACGCATTATTCTGTTGAAATATGGCTCTGGGCAAGCCTTGAATGTAAGGAAGAACAACTGGCTTCAACACCTCGAAGATGTAGCGCTGTTTGTTTAAACTACCGCCAATGAGTACTAGAGGAGTGTGATAGTGATATCCAACGCCACCCAATACCATAATACCCGATGCAGGACCAGTGAGACGGAGTATAACGCATCTGTACAACATCCTTCCCCACGGTGTATCCAAACTAGAATGCGACAGTGGGGGTGTTGCAGACAGAAGCGTGACTAATTAGTAAAGGCAATTTCATTTCATTCTGCAGTCCACATCCTTCTTACAAAGCATCATTGGTGGTGGAAATGCCTGTGGTTCTCCATCACCAATGGTGAAGGTAGATGAAGCAATGGACGTCTTGCGGACAGACCACTTTGCTGTAAAAGGTGTCGAATAGTAAGTGTAGACACTGGATGATGTGTTACAGACTGAATGTACTGTGCTATGGTTCGTGACGTGGCTGACCGATCCGTCACTGCCATGTTGACAATTTGCCTGTCATCACGTGAAGTGGTGCATGAGATGGATGCGATCTAACAGGTCGTTCCATCGTACCTTCTTGCATCTAATGATCACATGTTTGCATTACTGTTGTTTGGTTTCGTCCAACATGACTATCGATTTACTTGAAAGATAATCCACAATCTCTGTAGGCCACATTCCTTCTTCCGTTGAACTCAGGTACTTGATCAAAAAATGAGTGCTGTTTTCTACGAGGCATAATTGATCGTTAAAAATTCCAGAATTGCCCAACTTGAAATCGCCCAAATCTCCAAGCATTAATTAGCCTTTTGAAGTGGCGCCACAGGCGCACGTGATGTTCGTCTACGCTAAAATTCTAATCATTTGCACATCTCACTTCCGTTAATGCATGTTATAAATTCCATGTCATTTGCATGCTTCCTTCAGGGTGTTGCATTTATGGTGGCCAGCAGTGTATATTAGATAAAAATACTTTTTCTTTTAAGAATTGTGCTATGATTTTAAATGATTGTTTTCAGGTTATGGTTAAGCATGATTTAATAAAATTTCAATATAAACAGCACCTAATACAATTTTCGTTTAAAAAGATATCTGCTAAAATGCCAAATTTGTTTTTCTATACTTCTTCAGTGAAATGATAAGATTTATTTTTTCTGTGGGAAAAAGAACAACTTGTTTATTGTCCTAATCAAGTCTTCGATTTATGTGATTATTGTATTCTTCTACATGCATTGTGTGTGAGGTTAGATTTCCACATTATTTTTTTACAAAGATATTTTAACATCTCTTGTAACAATTCATCAACGTGAAACCTTTTTGAATAAATAATGATATAAAAAGCTATTTAAAATTATTTATATAGTTCAGGATATTTTATTTCTGTTTTGAAACTCATTAACTATATTATCTTATTTTTTGGAACAACTGGATAATACTTTCTTTCAACTAATATGCCAAAATAACTTGTAAAAACATTATTGTTTTTAAGGACACCGCATGAAAACCTATTGTAACCAACTTTAAAATGTAATTAATAGTATTCCCGTATTACACTTTCATTTCACTTAAGATGTGATTAAATATTATCAAAATTTGTATATAATTAATTGAATTGCTTATTTGCATTTTCACTTGAAATGTAGGCATATTAAGAATATAAAAAGCAAATAAACGCATGCATTTAAAAGTAAAATTTAGTAAAAAATTTCATGAAGCTTCTGGATAACATTTTAAGTTTTATACAGTGACCATGATGCATGATGTTTATTATTTAAAAATATCTCCCTTTATCGGGTTGGATAAAAATTTCAATAATATTAGTTTGTTGTCTATTAGATCACGGTATAAATTTCAGCGATTAAATACAGTTTCATGTATGCTTTAGTTAATATATATATATATATATATATATATATATATATATATATATATATATATATATATATATATATATATATATATATATATATATATATATATTATGTGTAAGTATATATATGTGTATTATGTGTAAGTTATATATATATATATATATATATATATATATATATATATATATATATATATAGTATATATATATATATATATATATATATATATATATTTATATATATATATATACATGGGTTTACCTAAATCACTGCAACAAAAAAAGGTCTATTTATTATAGAAAACTAGGAGAAAAAAATGTACAAACCTGGTTCCGTGAATGTAAAAAAAGTTTCAGTAAGGGGTTTATGATAGTCGCAGGTTTCTCCTACAATGAGATATTAAAAATAAGAAGAGTGAAAAAAAATGTTAAAATCAACTCATCATACTATTAGCAGAAGGTTTTACGTCCAATATTTACAGAAGAAATTCCACTTCTTTATCCCAAAGACTTTCAAAGAGTGAAACTTCATCAAGACAAAGCTACAAGTCATAGTTCGAAAACTACCACTGCATTCCTTGAAAAAATGAAGACTAATACAGCTATTGCATATATATATCTTTTAATCATATTCCTGCGAAGTTCCCTGACGTTTCACCTATGGACTATTGTGCCTTGGTCTGTTAAAAAGAGCTCTTTCTAAACGCAAACCCACAACGATAGATGGTCTCTGGAAAGCAGTAGAAGAGGAATGGAAAGCAATACCCCTGGAAATTTTACGAAAAGCTCTTCTATCATGGAAATCACAATGCAGACTTATAGTCCAGAAAAAAGGCTATCAGATCGAATACTTAAAAAAGTAGTCTTTACATTTCAAACATTAATTAAACGGCCCCGAAATCGTTCTGAAAATGTGTTAATACCCTCTGTATATATATATATATATATATATATATATATATATATATATATATATATATATATATATATATATATATATATATATATATATATATATATATATATATATATATATATATATATACATAGAAGGATGATTGACTTTTTTTATTCGTTGAAAACTGTTCCAATTATTCTTTAACGGATGCTAAATTAAAGATACATCATTAACTTACTAAATAAAATTATATTTCATTTTAATAAATGATAATACTAAAGATCTTTTTATAAAATAAAAAAAAACTTTAATAAAATAAAAATAATTAATTGCACAAATATTTTTAAATTTTATAGAATGCACAAAAGAGCTTAGTGAATATATTATGTGTAAGATAATGACAGGACAAGTTTAATATAAGGTAACTTTGGTAAACGATAATATTTACTGGAATTACAATTTCACATGCAGAATCTATTTTCTCATATTTTTACTTTTATATTTTTATTTATAATTATTTTTTCACATTTTTATATATTGCTTCTGATCTTATATAAAAAACAAGTTTAAAAATGTTCTTTTAACCTTTTCAGATATTGGAATTGCAATTAGATGAGCAAAGTATATTTTAAAGTAAAATTAACAATATAAAATTTAGTTATAATATATATCAAAGCCTATAAAACATCTTTCTCTCTATTTGAATATTTTATCAAAAAAAAAAAAAAAAAACCCACTAAAACCTAACCTAAAATTATTTGTGAACATTCCATTCGAGGAGAAATGCTAATTCTTACATTTTAAGACAGTATATGTATTTTATTAAAACAGACAATATATGTAGTTCAACTTTTAGAACTAATTTATTTGTATTAAAAGTTTTTAGCGTTGAATACAGTATTGTTATAATGTAAAGCTCTTTTTTGACTGAAATTTTAACACAACTTTTTATTCAAACTTTAATAATCTTTTTTCTTAAATTAAAACATATTCAAAATTTAATAAATGTTTTACTATGAAACCAATTGGAAATCTAACAAGAATATAAAAAAAAGCTGAGTGAATTATTTTCTCTCAAACTGAACCAATAAGCTTAAAAGCTTAATAATTTCGTTCATTTTCAACTGTATACTCAAACATAACTAGAGAATAATAATCTTGCATGTTTTCTTTGGAAATTTTTAAAAAGAAAAAATAATGTTAAGGAATGGATTCACTCAGGGAATGAGGTAACATCTTGTCGTAAAGAAGATAATTTCTTGATGTCTAATTTATTTAATATTAAATAAAACATGAATATTTATCATAAAATCTACCAGAATGTTTGTTCTTTTCTATCTTTTGTAATATGTGAAAAAAATCTTGAAATCTGTGATATCGAATTAGGAATTTCGTGAGAAAGGATGCTATGACTACTTTCTGATAAATATGTATCATCTAATTTAACAAAGCTTCTTTCAAATTGCGATGCTGTTTTTATTTGAGTAGTCTTAATGTTAGTGTTAATGAGAAGCAAAATGGTTTCTGATTAAATATGATCTCGTTTATGAATTATTGCTAAGTTATACTCATGGAACAGATGTTATCACATATAATTAAAAATGATTTACGAAAAAAAAATAAAGTTCATAAATCATTCAAAAATAAATATTATTTTTTAATAAATATATATATATATATATATATTTTAAATGTTATCTAGAAACCTAATGTATGAAATTGTGACAATTTTTAAATTGAGAAATATTTTTTTTTCTTCTGAATCCCAAAGAATAAATTGGATACAATTTAATTTGAAACTTAATAAAATGAGTTTAATGAGATTAACAAATACTTCACAAACTTTTATCTTTCCTTAATTAGAAAATATATCTAAAGAGCTATGTTTTTTCTAAAATATTTACACACACAGGGAGTATTTTCAAGCATTTTAATGTTGTAAATTTAAATAGTTTTTGTTATAAAATTACTATCATTGTAGGTATGTTACTACACAATTTAATTCACAATGATAATGATATGTTATCAAATTAAATTTTGTAATGACATTTTTGACTTTTTTGTATGGAAAGTTTATTTCTAGTTGAGCTTTAAAAATTCATAAAAAAAGTATTAGAAAAGAAATTAGGAACTAAAATCTAAAATCCTTGAAAAATGAAAAAAAAATCTTCAATTGCTTCTAGTTTTGAAACAAGAAAAGATATCTTGATCATGAAAAATTAAAAAATAATCTGAAAAATAAAAAATGACTTTACTTTCCATGAATTTACAATTAATATGTAAACAAAATAAAAACAAATGAGTATATAAAAACAATATAAGAATAGGATAAATTCTCTTTAAAATATTTTGTGAAGAAAAAACGAATTATCATAACAAAGAGTTTCAGATTAATGGTAAAATGTTGTCTTAATTCTCAAAAAATAAACTATATATTGGTAGTTAAGGAAAACTTTTGTATTTTGAAAGAATCTAATTTAAATATTAAAACGCATAGATTATTATTTCTACGAATTTAAATAAGAAAATGTAGCAGTGCTTTATGACCATTAATGAGCGATCTACGATTAATGAAACAAAACAATTTATAAACAAAGTTGCTATATTATTAACTAGCAGATGCGTAACAACTAAAATTTCAGAGAGAAGTAAAAAAAATGTATTTTAAGAATGCTAGGGTCTACCAGTGTCAACAATTTTATATACACATTATAAATATTATTAATTAAAGGACAATATATAGAATCAATATGTAGAAATAATTTATATTTCAATAGTAATTCTATCAGCATTTTGTCATGACAAACATAGTCTTATTCAAATTTTACTCTCTCAAAATTGAGCAAGGATTTAAATAAATGCTAAAAATACATATCGGAATAAAGGAATTTCAATTTTCATGAATAAACCCACTTTTTGTTGTACAGACTTGATGCTTATTATTTTTGAATCGTTTCTTTAATTTTAAGAGAAAGTCAGTTAATGTTAAAATTTCTTTATATGAATTATATAACGAAATTTTAACAATTATGCATACAATACGTTGAGTTGTCGAATTGAATTTGTTCATATAATATATTAATTAAACATAGAATATTTTAATCAATAGGAATGTTTCTGCTAGGAAGATGAATTGGAATTTTCAGTTATACAATTGTCATTTAGAGCTGCGGTTTTCAACATAGTAGTAATTGCTTTGGCATTGCTACATTAAAGCCCATGTCATTAACAGTCTCTGAAACAAAGAATTTAGAAACAGAATTAGAATTATATAAAAAAAATAACTAAATATCTCTGCATTTAACGTTATCTACATTTCGATATTTATAAAAATATGATAGCTATCAAAATGCAGAATATAAAAATTGTTCGATATTTTTATGGTCTGCATATATATATATATATATATATATATATATATATATATATATATATATATATATATATATATATATATATATATATATATATATATATATATATGTATTTATTAATGATATTTAAAAATGTCATTGGGTTTAAAATTAAGAGAATTAATTTAATTCCTTTGTTATTAAAATATTTATGAGTTATTCAGTAGCTTTAATGAGTTTTAAATAAATTTTTATTTTGCAAATTTTATACAAGGAGCTGTTACTTTCCAAGCATATTCGGGAGGTGCGCGCTCTTGAAAATTTAATCTGCTTCTTATATGTAAATTTATTGATATTTTTTCCTCTTTTGCCTATCACTATGGAAGTTTTAACCGTAAACTTCCCTTATATGTAAATACAGCTAAGAAAATATTCTTATCAGAATATTATTGATAAAACCATCCTTAAAATATTCTTTGTGTAGGATGATCATGCATAAATTTCAAACTTATTGTTTACATTTCTGAGAATAATTTGTTTTTTGTCTTGTTAGTAAAATATTTAATTGATTTTTAAGAAAATGGTAACAATATATAGAAGCAACGAATTACATCAAAATAGATTCTTCTTTGAATATTAGTGGTTAAATTGCTTTCGAGGGGATTTTATTATATTAATATTTAAATATTATTTGTATAAAAAAGTTTCATCCAATTTAAAAAATGAATTTTTGTTTCTTTTTCAATGATATTGTTTTCAATACTTCCTAATAACAATCAATATAATCATTTTATCGAATATTCATGGAAAACGTACCAATCCAACATTTCCGCACATTATATGATATATTTATTTTCGGAACAGTTTATAGCCCCAAGATGCAAGGCGAAAGATTTATTTGGATGTCTATATATATAAAAAATAGTGCAAAGAAAGCGATGGATCGTACAATATATCCCTTTCCATAATGTAGAGATATGCGGAATATCCGAAAAAAGCAAACAATCTCTCCCCGGTCAGCTAGACCAAAGTAAGATTCCAATAAAATTCGCTTTAAAATTCAGCCTCTTCTGAGAGTGTTTGCGAAGAAAGGAGAGCTCTCGGTTGAAAATAAATTTTCTGTCATTTTTCCCTTCTCGCATGTTTTCTGGCACCTGCGAGGGGGGAAAAGCGTCGCAAGTTGCTTTTCAACCACAAATGGGATAGAGAAATTCAGTTGTTTTGTTTACCGAAGGAATAGTCGTCTTTCAGCTATATCCCCATAAGTAGGGAGTTAAAATTCAGTTCCTTTTGTTTATCGGAATGTAAGATCTATGTGAAGAAGAGAATAAAGCTGAAGATGAAGAGCAGTGTATTTTATAGGGGAAACCAATTTTTTATATATATTTTTAAGAAGAGTGCTGTCTATTTTTGGACTGAATAAAAAAGTAAGTAGGAAATGTTTGGGAAAAAAATACTCTCTCTATATATGTGAATCTTATTTGCTATAACTTACGATAAAGCATTTTTTTCCCTTTTTGAAATTCCCATAATAAGATTGATTTTAGAATTAATTATGATAACTACGATAAGGCCTTTACGTATTTTGCAAGTGTAAATAATTGAGAAAAAAAAACATATTTATGTAACTATGTAAGTAATGAATAAAAGAAAAAGTTTCAATACGTTTAAAAATTTAACTTCCCTAAGGAATTTCACAAAAACATGAGAATTATTCATAAAAAGACTGAGAAAAAAATTAACAAAATTTAATGAAAATAAATTATTAATTAAAAGTGATATATAAATCTTCTTTTTTATATAATGAGTTACTGTTACATTTAGCACTTGTTTTCAAATTTTGATTGATGATAGATATTTATAAATATTTAAAAAATTAGTTCATTTCACAAATTGCATAGATAATGAGCATATTACTCACTGAATTTTTCAAATGAAATTTTTGCTGAAGAGACTACAGTATTTCTGTAATTTATATAAATTTGTAATTCAGTTTTTTGATTGATAACGAATCAGATTAAAGCAGTCACAAAAAATCAATAAATAAATTACTAGAATGAATTATCAATAAGTTAAATATTAGAATACAATGGATTAAATTACATAACTAGATATATTACAACAAGTCACTTTCTCATTTTTAAATTAAAATCAAGAGTTATTACTTGAATTATGAAAGTGTTAATCTTTCTCACAAAAAAGGTATTATAATAAATTTAATAAAAACAATTTAATAATTATTTAACTTAAAGGAACATCTGTTGTACAAGCTTGAAAAGAAAAGATACATGAATTTCCATAAGTAAACTATGAATTAGTATACATTCACGTTACAAATATCCTTCATTAATATAAGTAAAATTATATTGCATATAAAGCCGACCGATTGGCTGAACGGTTATTGTTCCTGACTCCTAAACTGTGGATCCCGGGTTCTAATCCTGGTTTGGGGGATGGATGTTACTTTCTTTTACTTCTGTTTTCCCTGTCCTTTCTTCTGTGATGACGTATGAATTTGGCCCACTCTATAAACGGGTTTGTGGTGGTATGGCGCGGCCAACGCTACTCGCTTCCGTGACTTGGTTCACAGCTGCCCGCTGGAAATTGACTAATGAGTAGCAGTTTCTGGCCTTGTTTTGGCATAGGATTCGTCACTCAAGTGCCTGGAAAAAAATTGGAAAAAATATTACATATAAATATTTACAAATTCATTCCACAAAAGGTTTGCAATAAAGACAATACTTATTCAAATAAAATTTAAAAATAATATTATCTCACATAGGTATATGCTTTTTTAAAACTTCTTTTTGCTATGGGCCATTTCTTTCTTTAAAAATATCTTATAATTCATTAGATGTTTTTATATTTTTATCAATATACTTAAGTATTTATAAGTTATAATAATATATATATTAGTTTAATTATATATCAGTAACAAAGACATGCTTAGAAATAAAAAGTAATTTTGATCAAATGCACATCAATCACTTTCCAGTGTAATGACAAAAGTATATAATAGGGAGCATTCCATTAACGCAGCCGCCATCTATCACATTCGGCAAAAGATAAAGTACGTCATGATCGTCATTAATCACTTAATTCATAATATATAATAGTTGAAGACGTTAGAAGATGTTATGAGTAAAGATAATACTGTGAGGGTGTAATTATGAAAGGAAATGCGTGTACTTTCTCACGATACGTATGATTAAATTTCTCTTTGGGTATCTTTGAAATACTAAGGTAAGTGATATTATCTCTCAATTATGGTAGATATATGGTTGCATTGCATTTAATGGAACATTATGTATTTAGAATAATATTATACAATCTCCTATGTGGTGATTTAGATAATTAGCAAATGTGAAATTTTATTTTCAAATCTAAAAATTTCTAAAATGTGTCTTAATTTTTAAATTTTGAAAAAAAAATAGTTTTGATTTCAAAATTAAGGCTTTGATTTTTTAAAGTATGTAACAATTTAAAATAAATATTTAGGAGCTTTTTTGTTTCTTGTATAGCTAATTTAAGAACATAGTCATATTTATAATCTCTCTCCCTCTCTCTGTTTTTAATATTACTTAAATTATATAAAATTATTTAATTTATTAATTAATATTCTAATTATGAAATCGAGTGAAAAAATAGTACTATATAGGGATGAGTTAATTTAAAGTATATTTCTTGTACGGAATAAAAATTTGGTTGGTTGGTATCGTGTCCAAAAAATGAAAGGGATCCATGACTGCCAATGACAGACTTTAGACAGTTTCAATATATTCTCTCAGAAGGAGAATAGGAATTATATAATTATAAAATGTAAAATTTACATATAAATGTAATACAAAAAATACTGTAGATTAACAAAGATCATTTGTAAATCATCACACAACGAAAATAAGATTTGCGAACAAAATATCCACATAAAAATCTTTATTAAAGTTATCTTATGCTAACACTTTGATATGTTGTTTAAAATTTAGAACCTTCTCTCTAAAGCTTTTATAACAGAAAAAGGTCTAGGTCAAGCAAGTTCCCTTGTTTGCTTGCTATTCAGTTTAGCTTTAAAAAGTGCATTAGAGATAGTAGATTATACAGTAGTAGTATTTTGTGGATTAGGTCACTGCAAATATTTGCCTATGCAGATGACACTTATACTATTGGAAAGTCAGTAAAAATCAGTAAAAGTGGATTTTTCAGCATTTGAATTTTCCTTCACAAAAATGGTTCTCACTGTTACTCACTGTTATAATGAAGACTAAACCAAAACCATGGAAATCGCACACTTTATTGAACAGAATTCTAATTTTATATGCATTAATGGCTACACCTTGGAAAAGGTCAAAGAATTTAAATGATTTTTACAATATTTAACGAAAAATAATAAGTTTAAAACAGAAATTCGTATACAGAACTAAAATGGTCACTAAAGGACTGAAAATGCTATGAAGATTCAAACGTATCAGCTTCAAAACTAGATGGAAACATATATAACACCTTTAAGATCTGTTTTACTTTATGCTAGTGTAACTTGGACACTTAATAAAGATACACAATGAACGCTAGATATGTTCAAGAGAAAAAACCTCAGAACTATTTTTGTCACTATGTAAGACGAAAAACTTGAAGAGTTAAATAAAATTTTGAATTGTATAGGCCTTATATAGCTGCAGATTACACAAATCATTAGTAATAATCAATTAAAATAGCTTGGCCATGTTTTGAGAAGCCCTTAAAATATTTGACATTTAAAAACCTGAGGAATCTTGGGCAAAGAGAAGACCACTTACTAAATGATAGGATGACACTGAAGGACATAAATACTTTAAAAATCTAGTAATTGAGATTACTAGATTTTTAGATCCTGAAGGAAACGTGTGGTTGAGGCAGCAAAGGAATGTAAATGGCTCCTGTATATATATATATATATATATATATATATATATATATATATATATATATATATATATATATATATATATATATATATATATATATATATATATATAACATACATACATACATTCATAAAAAATTATGTGCGAAATATTAATAAAAAAATTCTGTTTAAATGTGATTCATATTCTTAGAAGAAGTTAGCTTAACATGAACTTTATTTATCTGGAGGCTTAATCCACACACGATGAACATATGAGAACTTATTAGTGTCTCATAATTTTTTATAGAATCTGCTTCTACTATTAGTTACATATCAACTATGAATTTACCATTCTTAACATATATTTAAAAGAAGAACTTGATATTCATCAAAAATATGTGTGGTTTCCACTTGGAGTTTTGTGAGTTGTGTGGAATTAAAATGCCTTTCATTTATTTAAAACTAAAGTTTTCAGCTAAATGACGGTTGAAATTGTTTCTTTAGGTGATTTTAACACAACCACAAATCACTTGAATAATTTTTTTCGCTTAATCATTAAGCAACTTGATCTTATAAATGTTTTGCTTTTTCATAGGTTACACTTCTAGCATTTAAAAGAAAATTGTTACAAAAAGTAAATTGAATATTGTTTAGTTAGATATTTGGATCTTGGAACCAGGGGTTACGTGTACCTTCCTGGGGCTTGAGCACAGCCACCAGGCGCGTCGGCAAGTGGTGGATAGCCAAATGTCCTCTAGGAATGACAGGATAGCCTTGAATATAGAATCAGAGGCCGCGAACCAGCTCCCGTAAACCCTGGTGTTATGCGATCCGTGCCTAGGGCTAATTGTGTCTTAACAGGTATTGGTGTCTTAACGGAGCCTCTAGTTGCTTGGCGAACTTCTAGAGTAATTTGCCTTGCCCTGTAACTCAGGCAATGCTGGGTGGACTTATATTACCTGAGCTTTTTAATTGTTATCTTGTGGCTGAAAAGACACAAGAAGTAACAAACCTTTCTGCATTTGCAGGTGAAGCCTCTAAAGTAGACCTTGCTGAAAAAGACAAGGGAACTCAGAGGCAATCTTGTAAAGGGGCAGCAATGATTCCTTCACTTGAGGTAGAAATGACCTCTAAACCATCTTCTTCTGGTGAAAGTCAGGAAGCTTTTCCTAGCATGACTGACTTTCTGACGAGATGGGACTATTTCAGCAAGACCTTATCTGCTGGAAATGTCATATGCAAGAGGAAACGGCAGAGCATGTCATTTACAAATGTGAGGCTCTTGCCCTCCCTAAATTAACTTCTTTAGGCTTCATCCATACTAGAGAGTTACACCTAGACTCCATTAAAGGGTTATTGGACTTTATTAGTAAAGTGGGTGACCCGAGCAACTGGAACTAGGAAACATTGGGTTTGAAGTTAATGGTACAAAATGCTGATAAATGCAGAGGTGCCCAATGACATACAAACTCAATTTTAAGAAGAAGAAGAAGTAGATATTTGGATCATTACATTTTAAAACATAATTTAACAATGTCATATGCATTTTGCATATAAAATATTTAGATGTTTTCAGAATAATATAAATTTATTAACCTACAAATAAAAGTTTCCAGTCATAATCATCGAAATATTGAAATAATCTTCAATATTGCTCAAAACTATTTTACTCCAAGTTGCAGGTTTACTATAAATCTGACATGATGTAAGTACTAGTTGTTACAAACTTTGTGTACAAACAACGAAAGGGAAGTACAGAACAGGATTACGACCCAGAATCACTCATTAAATCATGAACTGAAATTAATAGAATGTTGTATATGAATTTTCAATATTGACATCTACGGCTCCTCATTGTAAAAGCTGACTACATCCAATAATTATGAACCATTTCACTCAGATTTGATGGACATATTTTTCGTGTGTACAGTATAGCCAATGACAATTTTCGTGTTAATTTGTTGTATTTGGGAAGATATCCAATACAATCAAAACTCAACATTTTTGGAAAAAATAACCATTGGTATTAGAAAAAAAAGAGTTTTGAAAGACTTACAGTACCATACAAAGCTTACTTTCTTGCTAAATGTGGAAAAAAGCCTTTCTAAATGTGGATTCTTCAAAACCCCGATGATGGATTTTCAAAACAATGGTGTAAACAAGATACTGAGGGGTTGAACAATAGAAAAAACCCATATTAGAAGAAGATTTGTTGAATGATGCGTATATTTCATTTGGAGATAATAAATTCAAAAGCAAATGTTCAAATCCTTGCAACTGGATGATCTTGATCAATTTCAAACGCCTATAACAGTCACGATCCTTCTCATCATAAGATATTTCCTTCATTCAGAAGTTAATTTAATCAACTTGTTGTGAATAGATTATCGTTTCTACATCAAATTGTGATTGAAGAGCAATTTTAATTTTTGTTAAGCTTTTAGGTGAAACGAACTAATTAGTATTCACAACCAGGTATGCGCTTAAAAAATTTGAATGAAACTCAAGACCTAAAGCAATAACTTACTGCTAATTTGTGGGTTAACATATAGCGATAAGCTTTGTCTGGTTTAATATCTTACCCTCTCGGCTGAAACCTCATAAGAATCTCATATTTGCTTGGCAATAAAGGATTCTCTATACAAAGGAAATTTGGAATTTCATCCCTATTTCTTGGCATTGAGTACTTTAAGAAAAGCTTAATAACGTCCTTACAAATATTTGGCGTAAAATGTAATTTTAACGAGATGAAATGTCATCTTCTCACACTTTAATTATATTGCGCCTAAAGATTTCATCGAGTAACTACCCGAATCACCTGGTTTTTCTTGTTTTTGGTTATATATTCTAAACTGCGTTAAGATTTTGTGCATGACAAGCCAATAGGTGCAGATATGTTTGATAACAGTAATCATTCCGTTGTCTGACTTTAAAGAGAAAATTAAAGAGTGATGTTCTGATGACACGAGTGATCATAACTGCAACTATGGTAAAGGTATTATCTAGAATATTCAGGAAACTGTGTATAAGCGCTTATCTTGCAGTATTGAACAATAGCATATATATTTGAGACAACATTCAACTAGGGAACTTTAAACTAGATGTTTTAAAATAGTGCGGGATTAACGTTAATTTCTTTACATAACAATATCACATGTAACATTGAGCAATATGAAAAATTATATTGAAAGTTTTAATTGCTTCAGCAATTGGGGAAATTTTCTTTCACTTTTATTTGCAAAGCATTTGTAAAATTTGGGGTAAACTATTATATTAACTAAACATCTATAAGTTCATCGGTAAGCAATATACAAATTATCTTATAAATAGATATAGAAAATTTACAATTATTTTTAAGCTATTTTTAATTAGAATGATTCACATCTAATATATTTTGTGATTAATTCAATTAGATGATATAAAATTGACTGTAGAAAAAGATTAAATAAATAATTGCAATAACAGAAAACAAATTAAAATTTAATATATGCCAAGTTAAAATATATTTTTTAATCTTGGCGATTATACGATTGAACATCCACAATATTTCATAATAGTTTCCTTAGCTACTATATGAATCAAATGTGAAATATAATAAAATTATCTTACATCTTAAATAAATGAAAATTATATTTTTTAAAATATATGCAAAATTGGATACATATAGTTCCATATTTTATGTTAATATTTTTCAATAATACAAATATATGTCACATTACAAGAAAAGCTAAATGAAATTTACATTAAAAAATAAATTGAATATCATATAATGAATTTATTGTATCGTTAAATTTAGGCTGAATAGTCAATGCTAATTTTTCAATGTATATGAATTGTAATCATATTAATTCTTATATAGATGAAACACAAACTCGACATACATACCAGTGATCCATGATTGAATAAGAAATTGAAATTCCTCACATAGTTTTGTATACTCTCCGTACTTGTTGAATATATGACATACCTTATTTGAATATCTCTTACTTTTGAAATTAAAAAAAATCTTAGCTTGTATGCATTAAGACCAAGAAACTTTGTAAACTCAATCTAGTCCTTGAAAACCTTAATTTTATCATGAAGCGTAAAACTTCCCGTCGAAGTTCCAAACACTACTGCACCGTGACAGTTATTTTCAATCATGCTTTATAACAAATTACCTTTTCCAACGGGTTATTTGCTGCCGAAAAGCGAAGAAATCCGTGGTTTCTAATTTAGAAAACTAGTCAAGTTCGGTGATTGGTGTACCTTGCGGTTGTAATAAGATTACCGCTCCGGGAATTTACCTTAATTGGTTTTTTTCTCCTTTCGACTTCTACTTTTCCTCCTTTTTTCCCTTTTTCTTGTTCTACCTTTGCCCTTCGTTGCTGGATCCAAGGAAAGAGAAGAATCTTCTCCTGGTTCTGAAACTTATAGTGAATTTACTGAGGCGTTAAACGAATAATTTCTGCGGATCGGAAATAATTATTTGAACCTCTAAAACAACAGACTGAGAAGAATTTTGGGATACAAACGTATCAGTTATTCCAATTATGGTAAACTACATTTCACTTTAATTTTTACATCTTAATAAATCATATTTTGGATTAATATAAGAAATAAATAATGATGATGTTATTTAAAATTAAACAGTGTTTGTGTGTGATATCTCTGTACTTATTGCATTATTTCTTACAATGACATTAAGAATTTCTGATGGATAATTAGATTTATAAATCTGTGAAAAATATGTGACTAATTTAATCATAACATAATGTCGGAGGGACTATTATTAAAAGTCTAAGAGTGTATTTACATATTATTTACTATTTTATTGAAATGTTTATTATTGTTATAGATTTAATGCCTTAATTTTTGTGAATATCACTGCATGAGCAGAGAAATATTATTTTTCAATTGTTGTATAATTAATCAACCAAATGGTTTTAATAAGAAAATTTTATTTTTTGTCTCAAATTTAAGAAATCAATTTATATAAAATTAGGAAAAAACTTTGATAAACTATTAATGTTATAAATTGCAATTATATTTAAGTTTAAAAAGGGAAGTAGTAAACCAATGACAAATGTAGAACATTTAAAACAAGATCGTTATTTTGAGAAAATCAGAACAAAATAAGAACCTAATTAATCCCCATATAAATAATCGTTAAAATTTGAAAATCAAATATATTGCTCTAAAATAATATTCGACATAATGCATTTCAAATATATAATTATAATCATTTTTAGTATTACTGTAATGAGAATAATTACTTTTATGAAAACCAGGCTCTTGTAAAAGATAAAAGATGTTAAAAATTACTTGTATTTTATTCTGAAAAGAAAAACAGGAAATATTTTGAAAAATAATTTATGAATTGTTTTCTCCAATAAGTAATGAAGGGTAATTTCCAGATTATAAGCACCTACCATCATTTCATCCATACCATTTTACGTGAAATACGACAAAAAGGAAATATTTTGATATTCTTATAAATTTTCTTTATGAAATATTTATTAAAATCATTACTTATGTAATTAGTAATCATTTTTACTATTGTCATATAAGTTTTTCATTGTTTATTCTGTTTGAGTGAATAATATTTTCATTAAATGTAATTATTATATTGCTAAAACAAAAGCTTTCATTCTATGCTTCGGAACTTTATGACCATATACTGCCTGAATATTTATTTCCTTTTCATATCTGAATTTTATCATTCATTTTAGACAAAACATGCCACAATACTTTATTCATATAAAGGTATATTATTCCCAAGTTCTTTATGACTCCCAACTCTCTCGTCAATTTTCCCCTAAAATATTCTCAGCTATTTTGTCTCACCAACAATTCATCATCGTCATCATCATTACCTAGGGAATTTCATGCAACAGATCCCCCTACCGTTGTGAAAAGCAATGCGATGAAAATCTGCGAAGACTAAAACCCATATCATGTATTTTTCTGAAACACACCGTATGAGAGTATTTTACTTTTCTTTTTAAGTTAGACTTTTCTAAAGAAACCCTTACTCTCCACTGCGCATGAGAATTTATCTTCTTGTTTTCTGTTAGTATTTTTTACACCATCCTTTCTTTTCAGTACCTTTAAGTTCTTGCTCACGGACTTTTCAGGTGATTTAGGAGTTCTTCGGGGAGAGAAATTTTGGGGAAAAACAGACATTACTTTCCCTTTCGGAGGGATTCTGTGCCTCCTCTTATCACATGAAGTTTCTGAAAGTATAGGAGAGAAAATGTCGATAAACAAAAGTTTAACGGTATAAATAACTGATATAAGCTTGGAATCCAGACTTATATTGTGGTATTTGCTGTAATTTAAAGTACATTATACAGCTAATAGAAAGAATTTAAGCATTGTACCCTTGAAAAATACAGGTTAAAATTTATTCATCAATTATAAAAGCGACAGCTGAAATTTTTGGTTAAATTTACCATAATCATAGTAGTCATGTCTAACTATCAAACTACCAAACATTTTTACTGCTTCGTTTCCGAAAAAAATGTTTTAATTGCTTAATTTAAAGCCAAAATTCAAATTATAATGTTCGCATTTTAATGGAATTAATAAATTTATGTAAATAGAATAAGTAATTTTAAAATTCAGTTATTATCATAATATATTTTTAGAACACTGAAATAAATGTTTAGGAAAACATATGCATAAAGAGCCTTAAAGAATGTTATACTTGATGAATTTAACTGAAAAATAGTAAATGAGTTTTCGCGTAGAAGAAATAAATAGCACACTTGTAAATTTAATTTTAGAATCTAAAACATTTTTTTAATTAAAAAATTCAAATAATATTTTTATGCTGATTGAAATTATTATTTATCTGTTTCAGTTACACATTAAATGTTAAATATAGTTAAGATAATACTTGAAAAAATAATGTTTTACATTTATATATATATATATATATATATATATATATATATATATATATATATATATATATATATATATATATATATATATATATATATATATATATATATATATATATATATATATATATATATATATATATATATATATATATATATATATATATATATATATGTATATATATATATATATATATATATATATATATATATATATATATATATATATATATATATATATATATATATATATATATATATATATATATATATATATATATATATATATATATATTTGTATTTGCATTGCATATATATATATGCAATGCAAATACAATGTCATATATTGGAGTGCGTTGCTTTTATATTATGTTCAGAAAATTCAGCTCTAATTATGAATATTTATTAACTTGATTTTCACATATTTATTGATTTAAATGAAATATTAAAGATTAATTAATTTAATTAACAAATAAATATTTAGTTAATAATTTCAATTTAAGAATTTACTAAAAATTTATGGATACATCATTAATAACCAATCGGCATTAATGTATGTAAGTATAATCTACAAACATTATATGAGTCCAAAGCAGACTTTATTGAGAAATATTTTGGACATGAAAATCAGTATTGGTTAGCCTCAAGAAAGTTACATATTCAGATATAAGTTCTAAGTATCAAAATGAAGATATTTTTATAGGAAGTGCAATGAAATATTTTTGTAGGAAAATCAATGAAAATATTGTGTAATTTTCAAGAAATAGACTCAATAAAGAGTATTATTTACATTTAAATGAAGATGATTTACTGAAGAATTTTTATATACTTGAATAATTTTATTGAAATCAAATGGTAAGCATTTATTAGTGTAAAATATAAATAAAACAAATCTTCAGTCTCCTTGAATTAAATGAACCAAGTTTTTTTTGTAAGTGCTGAATTTATATTTTTCTTATTTACCTATGCAAAATTCTTCTAGTGACAATATGATGACAGTAAAAATGCTAAATATACTCTTTTACGTATCAAACTAATTTTTTGTGGATCGATACAGATTGCTTTATTTCAGCAGGCTTCTCTTCAAATTTGTAAGTTTGGCACATCCCATATATATTCATTTTTATTTTATGTCCTTAAATTATTCATATAAGCTTGATAGATATAATTATGTACAAACTTCATAGGTACAGGAATATCATATTACCTTTGTCCCATTTAATGCATTTTAAATTCAAAATTTAAGTATTTTATGTTCAAATATACATGTACAGTTAATTAACTAATAACAATTAATTATGTGTTTCCATTATATTGTAAGATAGCAAGATGTAATTGATTTTGCAGAGTACAAAGTAAATTAATTTAGCTCCTTCAATATATATTAATCAAACAGCTAACGAGGGCTGGGTCGATATGCATCAGTAACTGCCAGCATTATTTTATGTACTCTTTTTTTACATAAAATAACGCCCTGAAAAAATATTTTTTCTTCCTCCAAATTTGTGCAGCTTCAAGTAATGCAATTAAAACTTTTTTTCTGTAAACATTTTTGAATATTTTTATCAATAACATCATTTATCAGCATTTTTTATAAAAAATTTATAATTCAGAATAATATGATATTCATGAAAAAAAATTAATAAGTTCTTAGTGACAAGTTGAAATTTTTACTAAGAACAACTAAATTAAGTAATATGCATCCACTTACAAAGCATTTCGTATGAGAAAACATATTTGATTAATACGCTGTTAAGCAATTGTTTTATTTTAAAAATATATTTATATTAGACATAATGCTTTTCTTTTGCAAGACTTAATTACTCCACATTGTGAAATATTTCAAATAACTTAAGTTTAATATTAATTGATCTAACAGCATAAAATATCTTAAAAATCAGATAAAAACTTAATTTGAACCAAAATTCAGTTTGTAAATAACACCAAAAATAACCTGAAACTATATTCTATATACAGGTGAGTATACCTTTGTATTATTTTCCATTTTTACAACATTCTATTTTTATAATTACCTTTATAAAAAATGTATTTGTGAACATACTTCAGTTAAAAGTACATAAATATATCCAGGGTCTGTTGAAAAACAAAAGCTGGTTTGCATGGTTCCGTAGCAGAAAATAATTACAATTAATTTTCTAAACACACATATTTTAAGGTTTATATGTTTAAATTAGTAAAATATGCAATTTTTTAAAATAAAAATAAATTCTGACTTTTAGTTTAATAATTTGTTCGTAATGAAAGAAATCCTTTCATATAGAATGTAATAATTTGAAGAAATTAATTATTGATAGTCACTCAAGCATTGGCATTTTGAGACTTTAAAGAATAATTAAAAAGTAATCAAATTATTTTATGCTCTGAATCTCTTAACAAAAAATACATGCTCTCAAATGTAATAACAAATATAATAAATTCTACAAAATTATGTTATTTGATGGATGCCATTTCATCATTTCAATTTAGAAGTAAGGCGAACACACAAAATCATATCTACAGATATCTATGCACCTTCAAATAGTACAAAATTGATTCATTTTAGTTCTACAATTATTATAGAAGGAACTCATTGACATGGAAATTTATCATCTTGGTCATTATTTCATTAAATGAATAAATTTGTACTTATTTATAAAATATTCTAAATATCGTGAAGGATTCAATTAACACAAGAATTACAGCAATAATCCATTTTGCCTTCTCAGAATTTGTATTGTTATCACATTGTTCATAAATATGTTACAATAATACATTTATTAATAATCATCCTACTGTATTTATAGTATGAAGTGCATTTAGAGACGCACAGGATAAATAGATATATGGGTCCTTAATACATGAAAAGTTAGCAATAAAAGGAAAAAACTGAAATTTTTAGTGGTACGAGAAAATGTATTCATTATTAACCATGTATGGAATACTTGATTGGTTATTGAATTTAAACTAAATACTTGCCTCTTTAGTATTTCATTTATATTTTTAAAATATTTTTAATAACTTTGCAGGCATAGTTTGTTGTTGTTGCCGTTGACAAGTGCAAAAAGGAAAAAAAAATAAAGGTAAAAAAACAAGTCATATGTGAACAAAGGCATGGAGCATTTTATTATATCATTAAACTATAAATGTGTGTAAAATATAAAATGCTTCTTAGCATTTTAACACAAAAAACTGAGAGGTTAAAAACTTTGAATCCATTTTTTTCCAATAAAAATAATATCTACATTATTGACACAGCGCATATTTGAGTTATCATAAGTTTCTTTCAATGAAATAGGCTGCAAGCTAATAAATACTGTTTGTTAATTTTAATCCTAATATCTTCATCATAAATATTTTATGATGTTGAAAGCTTCCTTAAACACTATAAAATTTATTTCCATTGTTTGTTTATTCTGTCTGTGGAGTTTATTATCCAAAATCCTTAACAAAATATAAACATAAGAGACTAGAGTTTTGATTCTAAGTTTAGACACGTGTGACTCATAAACTCGACCTTTCAACCGGCTGAAACACATTTCCATAATAATCAACATTATGCCCAATGGTTTAGATAATGTGGTACTTTCTTTACGAGCTCATATCGAAGTGAAACAAGAAATATGTTTGGTTAAAGCTATTAAACATCATTAGAAGAAGAATATAAAATTGTTTCATTTCTTTAGTTTTGATGGACGAAGTTGAGATTGAACATACCTTTACATCAAGCACTCGATTTTATGGAACACGGCTACGTATACAGTATATAATGCTTTGATACGCCTATGCGAAGTCCTTAAAATTTATTTTTCACATTTCATCAGACTGCAAAGATATCAACAATAATGCTTAGTTAAGTCAAAATATATGAACATCTTAGAGACATCAGAAAGTACTGAGGTATTTTAAATAAAATAGTTGGAGATATATTTCATTGTAATTGATAATATAAACTACTCGAATCTCAGACACTTATGTGCATATTGGTTCATCAATTGATTCTAAATTTTAAATTACATTAAAATCTATGAAATTCTCCTAGACTGACGGAACATACAGATTTTCAATTTTTAGTTTTGATTGTAGAAATGTTTTTCACTTATAGATTGATTGCAATGATAAAGAATCACTAACCGTTTTATAAGTTTTATAAATGATATTATAATTTTAGCAAATTTAATATAATAAATTATTTAGAACAAACAATGTAATCAAATGGTTTCTATTTACTGTTATTTTGTTTGACTAGCTTTTCTAAAATTTAAATTTAAATTAATACAAATTCCTTATGAAACAAAATTAAAAAAATACAAGTGAATTAGAAAGCACAGTTGCAGAGAGGTTAGTGATCTGGCTTTCCGGTTAATTGTTTTTGGATTCAATACCCGACACTTCAGTTATTATTTGCGATTCGGAATAAAATTTAAACTGTAATTCCTAGTCTTATTAATTCTCTTGGGCAAAAAATTACCGTTGGGAGAAATACTAACACAGTAATTAATTCAAAGAAGTACAATTTTTTTGAAGGATATTCATACTATTTTATAATGTATAGTTGTTTTTGTAATGAATTCGTCTTTCCTTCAAATATTAAAAATATACGTTATATAAAATATATACATAAAATATATATATAAAATAAAAATAAAATTTACTGTGGAGTGTAGAATACTATAGATTTATTTTTATTTTAAAAATGAAAATAATCAATAACAAGTTATATCATATCTATATCTATCTAGCTATATATATATATATATATATATATATATATATATATATATATATATATATATATATATATATATATATATATATATATATATATATATATATATATATATATATATATATATATATATATATATATGATGAAGCTGTTGTTAGTGGATTAGATATAACAAAATTTTATATATAATTACCAATTAAACAAAGTTATCTTCTTAAAATAATGATATCTTAAGTTAATTAATTAATAAGTATTTATACCATAACTATGTTTATAATACTGTCTTTTGAGTTGCATTTAAATCGACAATTTACAAAATCTATGTGATCTTAGCTTCAAATAATTTGAAAAATCAACATTTTATGACATTCCTTCCAATTATAAGAAATTACAAGACATTTTAAATTAGTACTACTTAATGAAAAAGTTGATTTTTCTTATTACTCCAGAAATGAATTTGTGCTTACTCTTTTAATAACTACTATCATTACTGGTTTTCCCTGCATTATTTTCAATAAAAGCATTTTTCTTTATAACAAAAGTTATTCTACGTGATTTTTATGAATTTCAGAAGTTATTTTACTTTTATTACTTTCCAAGATAATTTTTGTTTACGTATTCCTTCAGTAATATATTTAGATAACATTTACTTAACAATTATTCAAACAATTATTCATTCAATAAAAATACTATAATGTTTTTGATAGTGTATAAATGTTAAGTATAGCATTAATACTACTCGGCAGCATATCGTTCAGTTTTTATGTGGAAATATTTGTAATGCTGAATTTGAACATTAGTTATCCTATTCTGAAATCAATCGTACATTCAACAGCAGATGTTTTATTCAAAAATAGATGATTGATGTCGCTTAGGTAAATAGTAAGTTTTCTGAAAAATCATTTAGAATATCATTTGGATATATGCTTCAATTCTTCGTCACTACTAAACCATATTTAATGATCCGCATAGATAATGTATTCAAATGATACGTAGTTTAAGAACATATAAAACCTACAGATATCAACTACATTTGGTTTTATGTTTGGTATTTTTGTAAATAAAAAATCTTTCAACATGATTTCTTTAAATAAGTTAATTATCGTTTAGTCTTATTTATTATTGAAAAGCAATATATAGAATTATAGCCATAGAAATTTTTTAAGGTATTTAAATGAGTTATTGTATTTTAAAATAAAGATATTGCAAACATTGAAATATATTTTTATTTAAATATTTCATTTCACAATTAAATTAGAATTGTTAAAAGTTGCAATATAAAAATATATTTAATAAATATCTTTATGGGCACGTACGTCCAGAAAATCTTTATTATACCAAATGATTCTATAATTTTGTTAATAAAGCACTCAAAACTCATGGAGTTAAAATAAATAATAGTCTAAGTTTTCGTTTTTATTGATAACAGATAAAAAAATCCTCCTGTGTGTTAACTATATATATATATATATATATATATATATATATATATATATATATATATATATATATATATATATATATATATATATATATATATATATATATATATATATATATATATATATATATATATATATATATATATATATATATATATATATATATATATATATATATATATATATATATACATATATATATATATAAACAAACTCTAAAATCTAAAATCCTGAGGAACAGACAAATCTTGTTCCTTAGCATAGAAAACTGCTTCGCATCGCACAATGGCTATTGTTTTCTTTGATGTTATAGTAATCTGAAACTAATTATGGAACGAAAATGCTTCGTTTTATAAGAGACGAAAGAGGTATATAATGGTCTTCTGCAAGTTTTGTAGCTAGTGGTTAGCCATCTAGCATCTGAACATAGAAGTTCTGATTCGATATTGATTCCAGAGCCCATGAACCACACTACGAGGCACATTAAGGTACCTAGCGGCACCAGCCAGTGGCATCTCCATTTCTCACCTTCTGATCACCCGTCACCTTAACGAAACTGGCAAACGGCTTCTTTCAGAGGTCGCCCACTTTGAATATTGTCAAGAAATCTGCGAATAAAATTTGAAAATCAACTATAGATTAATAAATCAAGTATAGAATCACGCTTAATTACAAAAGTCTGGTTTTGTGCACTTTTCTCTCACCTATATACACCTATTATTTTCTGTCAAAAAAGAGGCATCTAACATTTTTATCAAAATTACAAAAGTCAGTTTTTATCGTCAATATAAACTATAAATTTTATGCTTAGCATCATTTCTTATGGTGAGATTCAAAAACATGTTGTTCCTTAACTTTTTGAGACCAGTGTAAATTAACGTTAAATGTAGTGAAGAAAATTAATATTATTTATTTATTATTGAAGCCATTATTAAGATAAAATACTTAATTTCTATGATTATTATTTATATAAGTAAAATTTAAGCCTTATGTGGCTCTTCACTAGTTTAATTGTTAGGTTTATTTCATTTTAAAAACAATGTTTAATTCTCTGAATACTGTTTAATAATATTTTGGTATATTGCTAGGTAAAATAATGCTGTATAATTCTTTATATCTGATAAACTTATTCAGAATTATATTATTACGCAGAGTTTTAATCTTTAAAGTAAACTCGGAAATTTATTTTGTTATTTCAAAAAAAATCATTATAATTTTTCTTTTTGGTATAATACTGAAAAACAAATAATATTTAGTAATAGTGGATAATTTATCAGATGAAATATTTTTAATTTGCTTGTACAAAACATTTTACTTCATTGTACCTCACAAACAGTAGATAAAAATTTTCATGAATATCTCGTTAAGTAACATTCTTGATTACGTGGTTCCTTACATTTTGCTGAATTATTGAATCTTATTAACATACCGTATCCGTTTGGAAAATATTATTCATTGCTTACTCTAAGAAGTTAAGCTTTCCATCCAAAATAATATATGCCTTTCATGAATTTAGCTACTCAGCATGGTTAGCCTCTTTTTTACATTAATATCTTGAGCGATATATCACATAGATTTGTGACTTCACTTTCTTACTTATAAGTGAACTAAACTGACAAAACACTTCTTCATGAAACTACAAAGAATTTTTAATGTACGGAATATTTTTAATTGCAATTGAAAACCAATATTTTCAAGAAGTGCAACAGTTAACAACTCACAAATATAAATTATGCAGCCTTCTGAATGGGAAATGAGCACATTTTTATAATGTTTCTGGAAGAAATAAATCTGACTTTACATTTTCATTATTCTTTTACAGTCAATTTACATGCATATAAGCAATAATGCATGATGTTATTCATTTTATTCTCTTATTTCCTCAACATTGTTACTAATTTAATTCTTAATCCTAATTTCAATACTTTTTGACACTTAAAGTGTAATATCAACTACATTACAATATAATTGTTGCTCGCAAGTATAGGTGTAATTTCCACTATTATTTTATTTATGCAATTTAAACTCATCCTATTGTGTGTATGTAGGTACACGCAAGGAATAAACCCAAGAGGAGGGATCACATCTAGATTTCTTCCCTGGCATAAACTGATTTCAAAGAGATTATGAAAATTCCTCCCAACCATCCATGATACTTCGTCAAAAGACCGGGTGAGACCTTCAATCTTAGACCAAGATCTTATCAAACTGCTTTTTCCAGCTATCTGAGTAGGCACACGAGAGGAATCACCTTTCAGCAGTGGCGAAAGACATTTCCTGACTGTCCTTGGCGTTCCGTCAATATGGCCTCCCCTGGACATACCTTAACCACCGAAATTTTAAAAAAAGACGATGTCCTTCGGGACCCATTACATTTTTTAGATATTTTAGATCTTGGTTTTATGGGAGTTGTCTAGCCTAGCTAGACAACCTGCGATAAGTAACAACAACAGATACAAGCAAATAATTTCACCCTTTCTCTCTATATATTTATATAAATTCACATATATCATACATATGTATATATATGTGAGTGTGTATGTATGAAGCAATGAGTAGTTAAATTATTTTGAGATATTAAAGTATTACTAGATAATATTGGTATATTAATTTAGATGTTTTTACTATTTCGTGACACATTAAAGTCTAATGTCATACATTATCTTATACACATATGTGTTCAAAGTCAGGCATAGAAGCATAAATTACAAGCATTTGTACATAAATTTAGATTAATTTTGTTTAAAAAATTAATATAAATTTTTGATTTTGCTTTTCAGAACTATATGAATGTTATTATACTTCTTAAATTATTTTATAGATGAATTTCTTACACAGATTTACTGTAAGTATATTTCAAATACTGATCTTCAAAGATAATTTTTTCCTCTTGTCGAATTGAAATATAATGTTCCTAATATCAGTGTTTCTTAATTTACTATACGATAGTATTCATGTTTTTATTGAGAAAAATTAATTGTTTAAATAAGGAAAAGTTTTCCAAATACGTGTGAAAAATTCTGTGTAAGGTAAAAGCAAATATATTTCATATTAAAATTTCCCAAATCTTATATTTTAGAAGATTAAGCTTTCTTGCTCAATACAAAACAACACGTTATGAATATTTATCATTATCGTTATGAATATTTATCACGTTATGAATATTCATTGTAAAGGAAAAAGAACTGTCTGCCATTCAGTCCAACTATTGTAAAAATATTTTCAATTTTTAATAGGAATAAATTTCATAATATATAACAATAATTTTATTGAATTTATACTATTTTATTTAATGATTAATGATATCAATTTGATATACTTTCTATCAAACATCAAAAAAATAATTTATGGACTGTCATAAATACGTATCTATTTTAATCCACATATTTAACACATCAGTCAATTAAAATTATATATTTATTTTTTTAACAAATATACTTTAATTAAAATTTTTAATAATTGAATTTATTTATTTAAACAAATTATGGAAATAAAAAATATTTGCGTTTGTAATTCAATTTACAAAAATCTCACATTCTGAATTAAAACTTGATTTCAATCATATTTTTCTAATGATTGAGATAATAAACACTTTTATTAATATAATTCTATATTATTTTCTTAATGAAATAAAAAACGTCTTTTTAAAACAGGACATCTTGTTAGGGAGATTTTTCATTATACATCTTCCTATTATATATATAGATATTAACAAAAATAAGCAAAAGAAAATCAATTTCTACATAAATAAGCAAAATAAATCTTCATGAAGGGCAGTATCTTTCCTTTATATTTTTAGGAAAATCGGTGCACCACAAAATTAGATTTTTGAGAATTCATATTTTTGAAATATTTTTATGTTATTAAGCAATATATTGCGCTCTGCTAGGAAGAAGAATCAATCATGGAAGTAATTCATGTTTATGCGGGTACTGCTTGAAGCTTTGGAGTGAAACAGAATTTAAGGATGAAGAAATATCTTAAGAGAAATTTTGTAGCAGACATAAGTTCAGTTATTATCATATTGCTAGAATAAATATTTGATTACATATATTGCATTCGCATTCGTATTTCTCAGAATTTCTATTATTATATTGTAAGTCTGGTTTTCTTACGTTATTCGAAAAATGTTGTGCATATAGATTTAGATAATCTGAAGAACTCTAAAAATATAATGTGAAATGTGAATTCATTTGTGATTTGAGTATTTATTGAAAAAAATTATGATTTTAGTTATATACAAAATATGCATGCATTTTCTTAACTTTTATTCTTCATTATTGAATAAAATATTTTAAAATCATATAAATTAAAACTTTGGAAGGCATGTTTTACGTTTCATGCAGGAATAGGGTAGCATAGTAGTTTCTAAAATGAAAATTGCTAAATTTATATAACTATAAAGAGCTATCTAAATATTTATTTAAGTTTTTAAAGTATTGAAACATATATTTCATAAAACTGTTTAGAGTAAATACATATTTAAGCGTTTTTGAGAGCAAAATTTCTTAGCAAAAATTTAGTACAGTCATTAGGTATCACCATATTATTATGCTGTGTAAAGGACAATTTTAGAATAATGAAACAGTTAAAAATTTTTGAATATATTTAACATTTCACGAATGTTGTTCACTAATATATTGTATATTAATATCCAACAAAACAGTTTTCATGTTTAATAAAAAATATTTTTAAAAATTTACAGTAAAAATTTATGAGAAATAATAATTTAATTGAGGATTTAATTTAACATAGCATGTTATTCGGAAATTACAGTTTTTGAACTTATATTATTTTATTTGAAATCACGTCTAATGAATTAATAAAAATTGTAGTGAAAATGTTTACTCCTTTATTTTTAAATAAGTATTAAAATGATAAAAAAGTAAATATCGCTTGTAATAATCACATAATATGTAAAAACCAATTTCTACTTTAATTGTAATATTTAAGAAAATATAAAAATTTAATCAAAAATAATAATTTTATTTTCTAAATGGTAATAAGCCATATCTTCAAATAGTTACAAGATAATACACGTACTACAATTGCTCTTCTTTATAATTTTATATTTCAACTTGTATTATGTTTAAAATAATATGTCATAAATTTTAAAAGAAATAAAACAATTTTAATAATATAAAGAGCCATATTAAAATTATTTATTTGATTTCGTGTACTTATTGTAATAAAATATTAAGAAACTAAGCTAATTAATTGAATGAAAAATTACATTAGATTCTCATTTTACAATTGCATTTTTAGGATTTAATTTTCTATAATGTTTAGTTATTCACGCGGTTACTATTTATTACAGCAAGGGAATTTTTAGTCTACCTTTCATATAATGATTATTTTCTTAAAACGTAGTAATTCATTTATATGTCTACCACTATTTCAAATTTCTTACCATCACTCACATACTTATCTTGTATCTCGTCAGATGTACACGAAACGAAAAGGACATGTCGATAATAAAACGACAAAATATAGAGAAAGAAACTGCAATAGCATCTTTCCCTCTATCCAGCTGTGTTTTTATGACTCTAAGAACATCTCCGCATGGAAAGACCGAAGCATTACCTATGGAACTGTGTCAATATGCGAATCGATCGTCCGCTGCCTCTAGGAATCCCTATTCGCTCCTCTGCATCTTCTTTTTTTTGCTCCATCCTATCCTTTCGCTTTTTGCCTGTCTCTTTTCTGTTTTTGTTTCATCATCTGGACCCTGTTGTTTGGATTACTCGACTTCATCGACTCGGTATCCACAGGAGGATTATTAACCGAGTTGCGTCCCTCAGCTTAGGGGAAAAGATCCCGGATGGAGATTCGGGTAGGAGATGATAATTCCTGCATTGAGCCAGCAATGTAATAAGAGAAGAGAGAATGGTATCGTGATGAACGCGATTATCTTTGTCCCGTTGTACAAATATAATCTGCGGTCTTCACTACTTGCGCGTGGTCTATTTACAGAAAGATTCAAGCAAGCTATTATTTTCTGTTTATCGAGAAATTGTTTCCATTCATTGAAAATGAAAGAGATTACATTACCTCTCAACATTATTTCTTAAAGACCTATTAACTGACTAATAGTGTCAGTTTAATAGGATAGATCATATTGGTAAAATTTTTGAATAATTTTGAAAATGACTAAATGACTAATAATGTCAGTTTATGATAAATCATTTTTTTAACTTTTAAAATAATTTTGAAAAGTAAGAAATCATATACTTCAATGTATACATTTTATGAAAAGTATATATCTGATTCTAATCTAATTTCACAAGTTTCTTTAGATAGAATTAAAATGTGATTTTTCATTAAAATATTAACTAAATGATTTAAAAAAAACTATGTTGTTGAATTTTATGTTGCAGTTATGTAGTTTTTAAAACTATTAACAAAATAGGAGAATAATATTTTCAAATGATTCATTATTATTATATTAGCTTAGTATCAAAAAATCATTAAAAATTAAAAATATTATAGAGATTGATGATTTTATTTTCATGAAAATTAATTACATGGTGCATCTGATATTTCTGTGAGAAAAGTGAATTAATCATTTTAATTATATTATCTTTTTAGATTAATGAATCGAGAAAAATAACACTAAATATCTTTGCAGTGTTAAAACTTGAATAGCATTTTTAATTTTATTTCTTTTTTATTTTCTTATTAAGTTAATTCTATATGGTTGTGAAATTAATCTGAGATAAAACAACTTTTCTGAAGGAAATAGCTTAAAATTAAAAATTTCAGTCTTTTTATAAGATATGTAAATCTACAAGCAAATAATGCATATTTTGATTATCACTCTCATAAACTATGTGCTGCAAAAATAATTTGTATAAATTCAAAAATTGTACATTTAATATTGATAAAAACAATAAAAAAATTTTGACACAATGAAAAGTGCCAGTGAGAAATACAAATTAACTAAAAATTGCTGTTTATAATTTGAAAATAAAATTTCGATTAAAATAAGCATTGACAAGTGGAAACAAAATATTAGTTTGTTGAAAATAAAATGGATACATAAATGAAAATTTGGATACATTGCTGAAAAAATGGATACATTAATGAAAAATGGTTACATTAATGAACGATTAAGGAAAGTATGTTTTTTAAACTTCAACTACAAGTTGACATTTAATGCAAACATTTTTCCTGTTGGTCAGATACTAATTTTTAAATGTTCTAAATCATAATTTAATCAATTTTCCTACAGAAGAATAAAAAAATTATCTAAATATGAATTAAAATTGAAGGAAAAGTAAATATTTAGTTATTAAGTTTTAGTACATCTTTAAATTCTCAAAAATTGATAAATGTAAAAATATAATAATTTTTACCCAAGAGTTACAATATTATTTGCTTCTGAGTGTCTAGTGATAGCAAAATATTATTTACTCATAAATTTCTAATATTCAAATCTGAAAACTTCTAAACTTATAAAAATATTTAATGATGACATTTGCAATGTTTTGTATATATATATATATATATATATATATATATATATATATATATATATATATATATATATATATATATATATATATATATATATATATATATATATATATATATATATATATATATATATATATATATATATATATATATATATATATGTGTGTGTGTGTATATATATATTTGACTAAAAGTATCTACATTTCTAAGAGATAACTGTTGTAGATTATGCTAAATTTCATCATGATAATTTGGATGTTATTATTTTTGAGAATTATGAATGCTAATTTGTAATTAATATCATCGCGAAATATAATGCTTAATATTCTATGCCATTCATATGTTTGTTTTATCTTAAGAAAGAAAAACACTGTCAATTTTGCAATCATGAAGCAAATATATGGCTATTTCACACAATAATCAAAATAAAATTACTAAATGTACCTAAGTAATATAAGTTAGAAATTTAGAATTCTTGGGCAAAATTATTAATGGAAAACTGTAATGAAGCATTAATTCAGTTGATAATTTCTTAAATATTGTTTCTAGTCTTCAATTTGACTTGTAATACTTGTAATCACAATAATTTTCCGTAATTTGAAGAACAAAATGTAATTAGTTAAATTTTGTGGAATATATTCTAAGTCGCAAAACTAATAACCTAGTATTATTAAACATTTTTCAACAAATTGTGGAAGTAAATTGAAAACAGAAAACTTTCATCATGCATATATTTACAATTTTTTAAGTGTTAATACATTTTATTAAATTAAAATTTCATAAAAGCCTTGTAGTTTTGTAAATATAAGTGAGTTTTTTTTCATGACAGGTTACGCAATATGTTTTAGAAAGGTTTAACACCGAGAATCTTAAAATTAAAAATATTCATGTAAAATACTTTCATTTTCATACAGCATTATTCTCAATGTTAAAGAGAGAGCGGTGTTACTTAAATTTTATTTCCTAAAATATTTTGAATAATAACTTCCTAAATTGTAATTAATAATCCTTACACTTTTCATTTTCTTTTGTTTAAATCATGTTCATAGTTTTCATTTTACAAACATGTCTAGTAAATACATAAATGGAACACAATGGATAGAGCATTTTCCCATTCTTCTCCTCTTTAGGAAGCAATTTTCTCTTGAAACAATGCACATTTATGTTAAATATACTTCAGTTATACACACATAAATACTTAAATGAAGAAATTTCTTACACAAAGTAAAACGATAGACACGGCGATAAATCCGTGTCCTATCATTTTTCAGACAAAATGGGTTTTCAAGAGGGTAAATTCTTTCAAGACATTCGTCGCCTATTAAGATTTTTTTTATGTCTCTTAAAAAAGTAAAGTTAAGAATTTCGAAAGCTTCCTTGAAGCTTCATCGTTTAATGGATACGGCATGTTGTTGCCATGGAAACATTAATTCGTTAGTCTTGACTCCTTGATCCCGGAAGTCTCATCTCTTCACGTCAATTTGCCCTCCTTACTCGCTACAGCTAAATAAGATACTGGAAAAGCTTCGTGTCCCTTTCCGACGGTTTTCACTCCCCATACGGTTATTACTTGAGAAGCGGATTCCGGAGATGATTTAAATAGAGGAAAGGAGTTAGATACATATTCCTTATAAAAGAGGAAACCATTGGTAAAGCAAGGAAGTAGTACAAGGAATGAATGGATTAAAGCAATTTTCTAAATTTAAATATTAATAAATATTTTATGTTTTGTGAATAAAATTTAAATCCATAAAAACAAATAATGAAAATACATTAAATATAAATTATCCTTTTTTAAATTACATTTATTAAGATTTTTGGAAAAAATATCAAGTTTTATATTGTGAAATATTTTGTTAATAAATAATATGCAATATAACTACGACTAGAGTTACAATTGATTTTTACAGCATAAAAAATTAGAAAAATAGGTATAAACCGTTTTGGATAAATTTCCTTATATTTTATAATGAATTTACAAGTAAAAATAAATATTAATTTTTATTTAGTTTTGAATTATATTTCTTGTTATAATTAATTTCTTTTAAACTATAAGAAAATATATTCATATTTATATTTTCTTAATTAGAAAAAAAAATATACCAATTTGGAAATAAGGGAATTTTTAATTTATGAAATTAAATCAATAAACTACACACTTTATTGATAGATTCGAAACTAATAATAGTTTATATTTAAAGTACACTGGTAAAATTTGTAGGATCCATTAAATTTAGCTGGTTTTAGAATTATGTTTTGTTAAATAGTATAAAGTCATACAGGTTAACTATGTAAAAATTAAAAGTAATTACATGATTTTCCAGCATAAAGGCTAGAATAAATAAAAATGCATAAAAAAGTAAATTAATTGAATTGAAAATAAATAAACTTGATTATAGTCAAGGATTTGAAGTTGCGGTGAGCCTGGAAAAATTCAATAATTTTATTTAATCGCAAATGAATAATAAATGGAATGTCACTAATAAATTACTATAAAAATAAATTCTCAATTAAACATAAAATTTCAAAAATAAATTTGAAATTTATGCTTCATCACATATAGTAACAAAGTTACAGCTTTACTTGCAGAAAGGAAAACAATACGATTTATTAGTCAAAATTAGAAATATCACTTTAGGCAAATACAGCAATAACATATGCTAAGGTTGGAAAAATTATAAATTGATTGCATATATTTAAATATAAAAATAAATAAATTATTTAATCAAGTAAAACTATAATTTGTCTAATATATGTATATATATAAATTATATAATTATATTTCCAGGTAAAATTTATTTATAAATCTTAGAGATTATAGTTTCACGAAAAGTCTAAGCATTAATCTCATGTCCTATAACTCTTATAATATCAGTAAATTATTCAATAATTTGCTTCATAAAAATGATATAACCTAATATAACTTAAATCTTATGCTAAGTTTTGTTGATTCAAATACAGTAAATTTTATTCATTTACGCCAAATCATAGGAAATGGAAGCATATCAACGATTTTTTAAAGCTAAATGTGGAAAAGTTTGAATATTTTGGGTCCTGATTTCACATTTTTTACTGTAAATAAATATTTATGAAAATTATATTTTTATGAACAATGCATCACAATTTTTTAAAGGCATTTTTTTAAATATCATTAAATTCATTATTTTTTTACCTGCTCATTACTCCAGTAGGTTGAAGTAAATATTATTTATTAAAGTTTATATTATAAACTGTATTATATATTGAAAAAAAATCCAAACCAAGTTTTTAAACTACTTGATATACGAGTGTTATTATATTAGAAAGGAACATATAAAGGTATTTATCATCCACGCTTTCTTCAGAAGGTCTTATAACAAGAAAGTGTCTGGAATCTCTGCATGCGGTGAAAATCTCTGAGGCTTATGCCATCACGCAAACACCTTAACTACATCACTTGTCAGAGAGTGTGATAAATTGTAGTCTTGTTGGAGCGAATACGTCAGTCCTGTCACATTTTCTTCTTACAATTCCTTATTTTTCATTACTGCATACTGCCCGTTGTTCCTCCTTCGCCAAAGAGGAAACTTTTGAAACATGTCCCGCAAATAAATTTCACGCTTACTTGCCGTTACCTAAGCCTTTGCCCAAAGAATAGAAGTCCATTATAAGGAACCTTTACCATTCTAAGTTATTTATTCAATCCGATGTCTCAACAAAGCAAGATTCATGCGTTATCGTTTATTATATTTATCGAATCTTTTCCCATATGCCTCGCGGGAAAGAGACTATTTTTCATCGAAAAGCACACTATCGATGGACGCCACTGGCGTGGCGGAGAGGAAGAAAATAAAAGTTCCAAACACCTATCCTCCAAAGACTGGAGAGATTTTGACAAGCCCTTTTGTGCCGTTAATTAGAGCTCTGTTAAAATGATGAGCTTCAAAGAGGGTGATGGGTAATGCAAAAAATACCAACGTGAAGAGGCTTCAATTTTCTTCATTATCAGATATTCAAAATATGCTTTCATCATCAGAAAAACAAGGGATGAAGTGAATTATTTTTTGGTGTTTTATGAGGCATTTTTTAACATGCTTCAGTAATTTGATTTAAAAGAATATATTGTTGTAAATTGTGTGACCTGAGATAAAACAAGGGTTAAATATATTTAGAAGAATTTCTATTAAGAAATTCTTAATACTCTTTCATGCTTAGTATCATCTTTTCATTTAAAAAATAAACTCACTTATTTTACTCTTCAATTACAAAATACAATGCTTTACCACAATGCTTTCTGATTTAATTTTTGATGCAAGTATTTATCGGAAAGAAGTAATCTAACCATAAAACTGACAGTTAATAAAAATTATCTTTTAAAAATTTACCATGATAAAGACTAAATTTATGATATTTTTTTTAAATCAAGATTTTACATTTACAAAAGAAAACAATTGATAAATTATTAAATATTTTATTCATTAATACACACGCAGGCACGCACACACACACACACACACACACACACACACACACTATATATATATATATATATATATATATATATATATATATATATATATATATATATATATATATATATATATATATATATACATATATATATATATATATATATATATATATATATATATATATATATATATATATATATATATATATATATATATATATATATATATATAATATGATTTTATATTATTAGATATATATAATTAATAATAAAAAGAATTTTAAAATAACCGTAGTAATTTTGTTATTAATTTTGTTCATTTTGGATGTTTACAGTGCTCATTTCAAATAGAGTATCTTACTCACAAGTGTAGCAGTCCTCACTAAAACACTTGCAATTACAAGAAGTGTTTGGAAAACTTTAGAAGCTTTGACTGTTTTTTTTCAAAATGAATACAATTTTTTTCGTTTCAAGAAGTGTATATTTTAATTCTCCTTTAAGTAATATAATTTTATAAATTTCAGTTAATAGTAATTTTGCTGTCAAAGTGATAGTTTCTGTTTCCATATTTAGAAATATATTTGGTTTCAATTTTTCTAATATTTAACGGTACATCAATATTTTATTTAATAAAATATTGATTAACTTGTTTTACATTATGGAATCTTAGAAATGTTGTTCTGAATGTGGTTTCTTATTCAGGAATAATATTCCACAAAAGGATAATTTTTTTTAAAATAAGTTTCAGACAGAAGTTTTGAAGCAGACTCAAATGTATACTATTTAGAGAAAAGAGAGGTTTAGTACTAGGAATACTAATTATATAGGGATACTAGTTACTAAAAATTGATAATTAGTGACACATTTACACTAAATTGAGGAAAACGTAAATACATAGAAGTTAAAATGCCATCAAAATTAATTAGGAAACCTTGTATTGTATAATATTAAGTGGGGATGTCTTACTCTACAGAGAACTCTTTGCATCTATCGAATTTGACATTAATTTTCTCATGAGTCTTGAGACATTAAACACACACGATATAAAATATATTCAGATCATTATGCAAATAAGAAGTTTCTTTGAAAACCATATAGTTCAGCAATATAAATTCTTGTTAGCAGGCTCATTTCAAAATTCATTAACTATCACATACTATATTATTCATGATTGCTCAAATAAAATAAAAAAAGAAATAAATCAAGAAAATAATTAGTCGTTTGAAGGCTTTCTAGGAACAGGATCAGTGCGAAATGTCACTTACAATTATATGTTAAGGAAATGATGTACATTTTTTTATCAATATTCAACTTCAAGCCTGTAAAGAAACAACATGAAGTATTTTTTAAAAATAACTGCATGAAATAAAATATGAACCTGTTGTTATTTCGGGAATGTGATAAGCAGCAATGAGTTCCAATGTAGACTGGACCAATGATCGTTAATATATTACGGTTGTGAAAAAATTAGGTACCAAAATTTAAATCCAATTGCGCAATTAAATATATGCAATTGTGAATAGACTTCCCCAGACAGTTAATCAAATTTATTAAGTGAGAGCTCAGTGAATTCTGAGAATGTGGTACTTTGAACAAATTATGTGTTATATAAAGGACCATAAAAACAATTCTGTATTTAGTAAAGCTATAGACGGACTTGTAAATGTTTCCTCTAAGACTAACCATGACATAGCGGATCAAAGTACTATTCAGAGCAATATGTTCAATCTTCGATCTCAACCACCGAACGAAATTGAATAGCTGTGGATGGATGGATTTGCGCTCTTTCCTTTATCTAGCAAGCAAGTAGTGGTGATTATTCAGGAGTTTTTCATATTTCCTTGTTTTTGATGTTGATTAGCCTCTGTTTTTATCTAGGAAATAGGAGTTTTAGAAAATACTTTCGAGGTTTACATTAAAATGCTTTAATCTAAAAAGGAGTTTTAGAAAATACTTTCGAGGTTTACATTAAAATGCTTTAATCTAAAAAGGAGTTTTAGAAAATACTTTCGAGGTTTACATTAAAATGCTTTAATCTGCTGGCTCACTTAACTGTCTTTATCTCATAGGTTCGTTCACTATATTGGGTCAATTCCTTCAATTTGTTGACATACTGTAATTGTATTTCTTAATTATAGTTGCAATGAATGCAAATAGGGTAGAGTATAAAATACAGTTCTGTTATTTTCCTTACGTATCAGCAATATTTATATCTCAGTATAAAAACAGCATTTACGGTTTCGTTTGTCAAAAATTTTCATAATATTCACAAAAGAAATTTTCTAACTACAAGCCCATTATTTGCATATTTATAGTTTAGTTCTTTAACTATTCTGCAAGACATTTAAATATTCTCATGAATGAGCTTTGTTTTAAATATGTGATTTGATTTTTTTTGATTATTTTCTGATTAATGGAAAATAAATTAATTTTCTTCTAAGAAAAAATTTTTATATTTCTAAATGTGTGATTAGATTTTATTCATGATTCATTTTTGATAAATGAAAAAATTAAAGTGCTTGCTTCTAAAAATTTAAATTTTAAGCAAAACCAAATGATTTTTTATGGAAATTTATTTGCAAACAAGCCATTGTGATTTAAAATTTTTAGTTCAAACTGTTCTGTCTAAAGTATTTTAAAAAAGAATGCAATATATATTGATATATGCTTATAAAATCTAAATTAATTTAAATTTCCCGAGAAATTATCTTAAGTATAAGTTTTAAATATGTTATAATTTATCAGATTGATATATAGTAAGCACAAGATAATATTCTATTAGTATAGCATTGAAATGCAATAAGTATAAGTTATAATTTAATTTTCGTTAAAAACTTTAAAGTATTTAGCTTTTATAGTGTAAGTAGAATAAATTATTTTTAAAAGAAAATTTTAAATAAAAAAATTGATAATCTGAGTAAACGTTGCCTTTAAATGTAAGAAATAAAACATACAATATTAATTAAACAGTAACTCAAACAGCACATTCTTTATATTGATAACGGATTTGCTTGATTTAATTTTCAGTGTCATTTATACTTATCAAATACAATAAATTACTTCTTTTATTTCTTAGAAGAACATTTTCATTTTTAGAGAAAGTAAAATTAAATTGTTTGCCAAAAGCTTAAATCGAAACCTTATATAAAGGCAAATAGTCGAAAAAACAAAATTCCATTGCATAAATACTTTCTTTCCCGATCCCGTAACTGACTCTTTTGACACTCACCTTTTCCGAAAATTTCCCTGTTTATTTTTCCCTATCGGTGATTAAGGACAAAGAGAAATTCCTTGTGCACACATTCTTGTAACACCTCTCCCAGTCACAGAACAAACAGCAAATAGTGAAGGCAGCTAGAAGGGATTTTTTTGCTATTTCCTTTCCTCATGTGTCCTCTGTGAATCGGCACTAAAGTGTTCCCAGGCGATTTTGTTCCCCCCCCCCACCTCAATGCACGAGTCCTCGAGTTTTATTCCCTTTTTCCCCTATTATTTAGTTCCTTCTATGAAATTCCCGATTGAATCTAGTGTCTTGATGTCATTTTTATTATTTTATCAAGTTTTATTTCTCATCATATCCCTTGTGGGTTGCAGAAATTAGATATCGATCCAAGGCGGAATTTTATTGGTGTTCTTATTATCCTATTAAACAGAAATTCGGTAATGGAACACTTGTATAAAATTATCGGCTTCTGTATTGTTATTCGGGTTCTTCTTTATTCTGCCTTACAAAATCTTACTAACAATAGTGGATTAACAATAGGTTTTTCACAAAAGTGTCATGAGAGACAATTTGACTTCCTTCAGATCAATATTTTGTTATCTAGTATTTAAGATTTGCGTCAATGCATGACATACATTCAAGTTTATGTTCTATTTATGAACAATTTTTTGATTAATTTTGCAATTACAATACACATTTTCTTGTATTTTTCAGCCAAAAGCTAATGCAGAAAAAATTGAAAATTTTAAACAAAAGTGTGTAAAAAGCATTAATTTTCGAAAATATTTTTTAATAGAAATAAAATAATTTTGTGAATATGATCTAATTTATTCATATTAATCAAAAAGGTGATTTTAAGAAATGAAACAAATGAGTTTCAATGCTTAAAGTTCCCCAATATTCCGTAAATATCTGATGTGTTATTATAATTTAAATCGTAATTTTATTTTTTACAGTTTGGTATATTTAAACAAAAATATATGGATACATTTAATTTATGAATATTATTTGTCGTATTTATTTTGGGGTAGCACAAATATAATGGCACGCAAATATATTGGAAAGTCAAAAAAGGTGCACCAATGAAATCTGAAAGCTACATTAAACGAAGATTTCCTGCAGAAATTGACCAAACGTATCAAACATTTTATTACTTAAATTTCCAATTATAAGAATTTATAATTTTCATATAAATATCCCAGAACTATATACGTTCAAGTTTATAATGTAATTATTGAATAGGACACAGATGGCGTATAATCCAGAGTTCTAAATTCTGAATTTTTTTGGCGATGAAGAAATTTTGCAAAGATGACGTATTGTGACGTGCGCGATGACGTAAATATTAGGATTGCTGATACATAAGAGATTCTGCCAAAAAATAACCAAACTCAGAATTCGGCATCCTGTATTATACGGCATCTTTGCCTTAAATAGTATTTATTATTTTATATTGTTTTAAAAATAAAAATTCATATTATTTAAATTTTGATATTTTTCTTAATTGCATATATTTTCCTGAGTGCAAACTTAAGAAGTTTTGTGTTCAGAGTGACAATATGGTTCATTAGAAATAAAGATTTCTCATTTATTCCTCTATAATTTGATTTTTTTAGATTAGCAATCTACAATAGGAACCCCCAATATTAAATTTTTTCTAGATTAGGTAATCAATACATGCCACAAAGTGATTTCACTGCCACTGAAAATTCACGACTACTTACATAGGACTCAAATAAAGTAGAATTATTTATTTATAGCTGATTCCGAAAAAAATGACATTTCTTTAAAAATATGTATAGTTATCGAAACAGTATATATAGAAAACAAATTTCTTGCAAATAATAATATCGGCATTCTAACACGTCGTATATACAAAGCACGTATTTTTCTTCAATAATTTGTGCCGAAAACTTTCAGAAAATCGCTTTACCTGAGGTGAAATTATCAAGCGATTCAAGAAAGAAAATTTGATGCCTCTAGGCCACCTGCTACCGTCGTTAAAAATACACTTATAAGTGTTTTTGAGGCTTCTTAAAATTCAAACCGATGTGGCTGCACAACTGGAAAACATGTTTCGGAGAAAAATATAAAAGAGGATCGAAATACTTCGCTCATAAATAAATAAACAAAATGAAAACATACCCTATTTTCCAGGATATAAGTATATGTATATGTATGGGAATTGCAAAAGTAAGTAAAGGTAAAAAAAAGACGAATATATTTGCATGCAATTTTTACCGAGAAAAGGGTTTCATCTTCAATATGGAAGTTTAAAGAAATCCATATTGGTAAGGGAAAAACCTGTGAAATAAACTATACTTAGGCACTATTTGAAACATTGTGAAACAAAATTTTCCGCTTTTCGGTTGAGTATTTTTCAATTCAAATGGGTTTTCTCTGTGCTTCAAGTGAAGCGAAAGATTTAGTGTCAATTTGGATTCATACTAAAAATTCCGAGAAAATAGCATTGCTTAGAACTTTGGAAATACTTTCGTTTGTGAAGTTAAAGTATTCTCAATTTCTGAAATTTTTTTAGAATATCAGCAGACCTATATTACATTCACTCTATTTATATTAAATTTTTTATAAGAGATTCACTTTTGTTCATATAAATGACTTTAAAATTAAAGCATGATATGTATGGAATAAGGCGACCGATGACTGAATGGTTAGCATTCCTGACTCCTGATCTGTGGGTCCCGAGTTCGAATCCCGGTTCGGGCGTGCATGTTTCTTTCCTTCTCTGTTCTCTCTGTGTTTCTCTGTCCTTTCTTCTGTGATGTTGCATGAATGTGGCCCACCCTATAAACGGGTTTGTGGTGGTATGACGCGGGTAACGCTACTCGCCTCCGTGACTTGGTTCACAGGTGCCTGCTGGGTAACGATAAATGAGTAGCAGTTTCTTACCTTGTTGCGGCATAGGATTTGTCACCCAAGTGTGCCCGACATTGTAAAAAAATGTATGGAATAATTATGTGTATACTTAATGTCAGTTTAAAAAAATAGTATAGAAATTTAGCTATTGAAAAAGTTTAAATGCATGATTTGCTATCATACTAAAATATAATAAGGTTTCGAGCTATAAAAATTGCTTAAAAATATATATATTATCAGGTGTTTTTCCATGCTTTTTAAATTGTGCCGTTTTGTTTTCAGTATTTAATATATTTGAGAATTAGATATTTACAGAATTCCACTAGTATATTTTTATAAACCTTAATGTAAATCAGGTGAATGATAACATGGATATTATAAATACAGATTTGAGGTAGAAAAAATTATCACATGTAACGCTAAATGTTTGAATATTAACTTTATGATAAAATTATGAGCAACCCTATTTCATTTGATTAAGGAGTTATTTAAAGAATTATTTATTCTTTTAATGAATTTGGTCTACATCGAATTTCATTAAAAATTTTAATTAACACAAATTATAAGAGAAAACAATTCATATACTGGTGATATTTTTTCACAATTATTACATTAATTATTACATTTTTACAATTTTTACATTTTCACAATTAATTTCCACTCTCATAAATGCCCATATTTTGAACATTTCGTATTGTAAGACAAAATTTTAAAATTTTATAATTTATAATTATTTTGTATTGCAATGTCTCGCATTTTATTTAGTAACGATGTTGAATTATATGTGACAATACTATTCATATGGCAATATTATAAATGATATAAATTTTTTATTATGTAACGGTATTAAATTAAAAAGTATGTATGTGCAACACGTAAAGCAAATATTTTTCTAAATAACGAATTTAATGATTAATTTTATATTTTCACTAAATTTAACAGAATACATTCAATCATATTGAACTCATTTGTCAAGATAAGATATGAATAACTGCAAAGTTACATTCATATAATTTATGGACATTTTTCGTTCATATTTAAAAGAAGAAGCTCATGAAATAAAAAATTTCCCAATAAAAATTCATAAGTAAGGATCTAGAAATACTTCATATGTTTTTAGATTCGAAATTTTGGAAGGCTGTTTATTTTACATAATAATACTACAAACGCGTTAAGTTTACTAATTAAATATATTTTTTCTCATTTAAATTCTATTAATAAAAATATTTAGAAGAAAATGCTACTCACATTTGTTGGATAATTGTTCACTTGTTCATTCAATCTAATTTAGTTTCCTGGAATTGATCAAGTATTACACTTTTTTAGATTTTTTCTGAATTTATTCGCAATAGTTTCCAATTGGATTTATAATTTGCCACCAAAAGTAATATTTTGCATAAAGATATAACAAAAATGTCAATACGGAGAAAGCAATTGTAACAAAATCATGACATATGAAGAGTTGCAAATGATAAAGTCTCAAAATTATTTTTTTTCACCTTAACTTTTTGTATATGTAATATTTTACCAATAAAATATGATTTGCAATAAGTGATTTCTAAAGTGAGGATAAACATCATTCTGAAATTAATTTGAAAATGTCTCAGAGATTATTTATCTTTTTAAGTTATGTAAAATAATGATATTAAAATTATTTTATTATTGTAATAATAATATTGCTTTCATGAATAAATAATAAGGTATTTATTTGTAATAAATACTTCCTAAATTTAGGGAAAGATTGGCCTCATGCTGTTATCACATGTCAAAATATATATTTTAGCGTATGGTAAATATTTTTTTATTATCACTGTACTTCATACTTAGAAACATATAAGAAAATATATGAATTTTTAAAAAAATCAATAGAATATGTGGTGATTTTTAAACCTTTTATAATTCAAAACGCGAATATATTATAGAGGATTATTATTGTTATTAATATTTAGGATATACATGTGCGATACTTAACTGAAACTCCAGGGCTTCTAACAATCTATTTATAATCATTACTATCACCTATTTGCAATGTATATTATAGGATATTTTGCAGGCAATCATTATATTATTTCTGATCGAAGCAAATGTTTCTAAATAAAAAAAAGTTTTTTTAGTAATAATTTAAATAAACTAAATATTTTTAAGATAAATTCACAATAACTTACGGTTTTAAAACTAAATTCAGTCTTTTATAGTTATGAGCTATGATATCTTATATCTATGATAACATTTTGCGAACCAAAAATGTTAGAAAAATGCTGTTCTGGTATGCATAAGAATGAAGGTTGAAGTATTTTATCTCAAAATTATAACTGTATATAAATAAATTTAAGTAATATATATTTATGATTCAAGTAACAATATTTACACGTATTACTTACAAAGTATCATTCTGCATCATATGAATTGGTAACATTTACAAAATTTATAATCAATCACTATTCAAAACAAGCTTCCTATATCAATCTCTTAATTCCAGTAAAAGTGAATTTGTAATCTATGAAACCAATTATTTTGGCAAAAACATTGGTAGTAGTATTTCTACTTCGAAATAAAACCAACAAACTGCAATGGGAAGTCACCCTTTGATCCAGTCAAGCACTGGATCTTTACAGAAATTAGAAACCTGGATTAGGTCACTTCTATTGCCTAATGCTTTTTCTTTCTTAACCGATTATTTTTATAGATCCCGAATAATGTCCGAGAAAGGAATCGTGTTTATATCCAGCTTTAGATCGGAAGGGGAAATAAGTGAGGCTTTTTTCCCTCTGTCCCCCATTTTCCATTAAATGACCAACCACTTTTAATGTGAGTAGCCATTTCGCTAAAGAAAGTCTTTGGGAATCCTAGAAAAGCAGTGATTTGAAGAAGGAAGAAAAAGAAATAAAGTTCCTTAGGGAAATCGGAAAAGAACATTTTGGTATTGATAACCAGATGCTTCCGCAGAGCACTCAACCGTAAATAATATGTAAAAGCATATTCTGGAAATAAATGTATACGCATTAAAATTTTAGTCATTGATGTGTAAACATTATATGATGGTATCAATCGATGCTTTTTATAAAAATAGTATGCAAAATGATAGTTTAACATATATTTTTAGATGAAAATTTGATTGAATTATATAAATACACAATAATGGATTTATTGCAAAAAGATAAATTTTATTAATAAGACATTAATCGAAGAATGAAACAAAAAAATTAAGTTTACTTTTTACATATCACTGTATTGATATTTATTAACAAGTACATAATATAATTACAATCCAAAGATGAATTCAATGTACATATTATGTCTATAAGGCATCCATTTCTATTTTTAAGATTGAAGATTTCTCTGGAATATACTTTTTAGGAAAGAAAATTGCAATAAGATATTTCAAATAGTGGTAAAAACTATAAGTTAGAAAGTCTTTCAAAAATTCCTAAAAAATTGTAGAAACCGAGAAATTTAATTCATTTTAAGCCAACCTATTTCTTTAATCATTATTTAATGTTTTTGATCATTCAGGTTAATTTTTCTGTATCATTTAATCAGAACATTTATTAAAATTACATATTGTACTAAAGCTAAGCATTTATATTGCATCTGACTTTCATGGAAATTGCAACAGACATGGAAATTATGAAATTGGAATGGTCATGACTAAACCTTAAAATTACAGTTCAGTATTTCATAAGAAAAGCTCGATAAGAATCTAAGAACTAAATATTCTTCAATAAAATATACGATCTAATAAAGAAGCAATCCTATAGGCAGCGGAAATGGGGACAGAATACAAATGAAGAGAAGTGAATAAAGTAATGTATAAAGAAGCAAACAGTTCTTCATCCAATAAAAAAAGTCTCATATTCAAGCAAATAGTAGCTCATAACTTTGAGGCTTGCTACTTAAATTTAAATCCTTGAAAGCTTTAAAAGGTATTTTTTTTGATCGGGCGTTTTCGTAGAAAGATAAGCTAAAAGCTTATAAAAAGAAAATTAAAGTCCATGAGAAAGACTAACTATATGACACAAACACTATTTTTTTATTATGAGAATGGGAATCAGTGCAAGTTTAATATTATTGTAGAAGTAACAATGAGTTAATTTAAACCATGGTAATAAGAAAATAAATTTATAAAAATATTATATTAATGTATAAAAAAGTTCGTTTCCATGTTCACTTACTACAATCGAAAACAAACCTAACTATGTTATATTCACTCTGTTTTAGATTTTAAATAGAGAAATAATTGAGTAACTTAATTTAGTAAAAAAATGGTAAAATACAAAATTTTCAAAATTACGATCAATTTTAAAAATTAAAAAACTGTAGACAGGAAAATTTATTATGACATCACTAAAAATCGAAGCAAAACAAAAAGAAATAAAAATATTATTTCCAAAGACACAAAATTGATCTTTTGATCATAGTACATTTAATACAATCATGAAAATACTTGCTAAATTAGCGGATAGTATTGATTCAACCGTTTGCCGGTTTAAGAGAAATCATGATAATTGCAATAATCGATAATTTTAACCTCTTAGCATAAATAGTTGATTTAAATTACTGCATTCCTTTGGGTATGCATGATTTATATATATATATTTCGTTGATTAAAATTAACAATATTAAAGTTACAGCAGTTTTTTTAAACTATTAAAAAACTTCACAAGAAAGGGAAAACGATTTCTCATATTAGCAAACAATCTAGAAATTATTTACAACAATTTTAGAATTGCTCGCTACTGTTTCTCTTCATTCTCAATAAACAAGCCACTAGCCAAAGGAATATTATCTTCATAAAATTTTTGAAATCTGCAATTTTTCCATAATAATCTTGATGAAACATTCAAATTTTGAGAGCCAACCACACACATTCTGTCTAATATTTCTTACAAAAAAAAACGGTTTTCTAGCAACAACGTTAATTAGGGAATAATTTCCATTAAATTGTTATAACTAAGTTTCAATAGAACATTTGAGCACAGATTTAAGGCCTGTGAAGCCTTTGTCGTGCAATCAAGAATGACTGCACAAAGTAAAAGTTTCTTTCTTTTAGTTTCTCCAATCTAGTTGCGAAAACTACTTAACAGATTAATTGATTTTGAGAAAGAAGAGCAAATAGAGGCTTATTTTATTCCACCAAAATTCAGTGGAGGATCAATTGAAATTTAGTGCGAACGATGCTATATATATATATATATATATATATATATATATATATATATATATATATATATGAAAATACTGCACTTTCCGCCCAAACGTAACGATGTTAAAATTAGAACATGAATTAATCAAGTTTTTATCTCCTTATGTATATGCTACAATGAAAGTCCAAAATCTAGTGAATGTCAACATTCACATATATATATTATATATACATATATATATATATAGATATATATATATATATATATATATATATATATATATATATATATATATATATATATATATATATATATATATATATATATATATATATATATATATATATATATATATATATATATATATACACTGTGTGACAATTGCTAAGGACGGATAACACTATCATCCATAGCAACCACAAAATGAAAGGAAGCAAAACGTGGAAAATTAGAATAAGTGCGGGATATAGTAAGAAGAAGTATGCGTATGCAATTTTTTTCCACGTCTGTTCACGTAATAGCGTTCATAAGAGCTTTAAAGGTTTTGACGCGTGTGGACAGTTGTAGTTTCAAGTCAAAGTTTTACAGGAAAGATTTAATAGACGAACTTGAAATTTTTGGCATGTCTTTCCGACATCACTTAGATGATTTTATGCGTGGCCAAATTATTGGAAAGATCGAAGAAGGGCGAAAAATAAAAGATATTACCAGGGAGTTTGACATCGCTCACAGCGCTTTTTCACGGCTGTAGAAGTCATTTAAAACTACTGGAATGTGTAGCCGGAACGGGGGAGGTCGTGTAAGAAGTACGATGCCTGCAGTAGACAGATATATCGTCCTAACAGCAAAAAGGAACAAGTGCACCACAGTTCAGCAGGTGGCAAGTCAGTTTCTTGCATCCTCAGGAAAGCAGAACTCCCGAAAAACTGTTGCCAGACGTTTTAGGGGAGGAGGACTATAAGCCCGCAGACCAGTTGTGTGTGTCCCATTGACCAGACAGTACCGTTCTGCTTGTTTGCAATGGTGTCGTGAGCATCGCAATTGGACTGAACAGCACTGGGTATGCGTACCATTCTCAGATGAGAGTAGGTTCAGTCTGTCATCGGATTGTAGACGCCAACTGATCTGGCGCGAGAATGGTACTGCTTATCATCCAGAAAATATCCAGGAAAGGGACCGATATCCGACATGCAGTGTCATGGTATGGGTAAGCATCATGATCAATGACCGCACGCCTCTACAAGTGGTTGCGAATGGGACTATGACGGGCCAACGATACATTAATGAAGTTCTACTTCCTCATGTTTGTCTTTTCCGTGGTACTGTCGGTGATAAATTTGTTTTTATGGACGACTATGCAACATGTCATCGAACACTTGCTGTTCAGAATTATCTAGACAGCGAGGGTATTCAGCGCCTCGTACGGCCATCACGTTCTCCAGATCTAAGCCCCCATTGAAAATGTGTGGGATGCTTTAGGGAAGCAAGTTGCTATTCGAAACTATTCTCCGACAAGCAAGAACACCCTCATCCGTGCACTCCTAGAGGAATGGGATAAATTGCCTCAACAGCTGCTGGATAATATTGTGCAAAGTATGATACGACGTGTGGAATGTTGCATCACACTCCACGGTGGACATATCCCGTACTGATATCTATCTTCAAGGTGCCTGCTGGCTTTTAGATGTATTGTTAAATTTTTCCACATGCAGCATCAAATAAACATTTTTTTTTCTTTCAGATGTTTCACAGCTTTTGTACTTTTCCGAACAATAAATATTCTTTATTCTAATGTCTGAACAGTGTGGCAACTATATTTTATCCTACTAGGCCTCATGTCTCGCTTAATGTTATGCTGTTATGCTACATTGCAATTTGTGATCCGTCCTTAGCAATTGTCCATCAGTGTATATATATATATATATATATATATATATATATATATATATATATATATATATATATATATATATATATATATATATATATATATATATATATATATATATATATGTTTAATTGTATAGTAGATTCTGAATGAGATAAGAAAATAATAGGAATAAAAAGGTACTAATTTTGTGCTTCAAATATTTTTCTTTGCAACAGTTTGTACTATTATGATACATCTTTCCACGTCGATATTGAGGGAAATGAAATTGCGGATGCTCTGCCGAAAGTTGGTGCTGGCGAGGCCTCCGTTAATTTAGCTCCTTTCACTTTCACGGAGATTCACTCCAGAGAAAAAATTTAGAACAGAATGAATTGGATTGTCCCTCCGGTACATTACTGGTACCAAAGTTCCCGTCCCGGAGGCTCCCTGATCAACGACTTAAGTCGTCAGGAACAAACTATTCCCGCCCGATTTCGAAGTGGACATCTTAAGACACTAAAATTTTCTGAGTGTTCCCGAACCTTTGAAAATTGTACCAAGTGCTCTACCGAGCAGGATTCGCCTGAACATATCCTTCAGTGCCTGGGGCTCTCCAGGCAGGACTTAGTTGACGACCCTCTTGTTTTGGATTATTGTAGAGTGTACAACGTCATGGACATGGTGTAGCGCTGCTGGCCTTTGGGGGCACGCAACAACAACAACACTATTATGATATCTTGAATTATACAACAGCCCCTTGCATTTGTAATTGCATCTATTTGTGGAACATTTCCTTTTGCAATGACAGCGTGTATAGCATTGCCCCGCGCCTCTGGAATAAACTGCAGCTGTTACTTTAGTGACATTTCTTGAAAAGAATTCTCATCTATGGGAAGAAAATTTTCTTTACAATTTACGGACTTATTACTTGTATAAAGCTGCATTAGGCTACATGTTTTACCATTTTTATTTTCCCAGTTTATAGAAATCAAAGAGCATGATTCCAACATAATCACTAACATGTTCCGGCTATCTGAACGACAATGCTAGACATCAGAGCCATGTGTTTGTAAAACATCCCGAATTTGAGAAGCAGGAAATTTTTTTCTGAGGTAGTAACATTTTTTTTGCTTGTATTCTCTTCCACAGCCGTTATTTTTATAAAAATAAACTCCGTTTTACAGTCAGAGCTTCATGTGAAGACGTGTTAGATTGCGGGTCTTCAATATTTTTCTTTGGAATATGGTTTTCGGTATGGTCTTCACTCAAAAACTTTTTTTGGAAGTAATAACGATTTCTTCAAGTTGTTCTTCGGTTTAAAAAATTTTAGTAATTTCTTTCAGTAGTTCTTCGGTTTCAATATTGCGATTTGTTAGCTTGGCAAAAATACGATGTCCTGCTTCTTATTCTATTAATGCCAAACATGGCTTAAGAAGTGGTTTAGTAAATTCCTTCGTGGTATGTAGTATTCATGGTAAAATGAACCACAGATATAACATCTGCCTATTTATTTGTGCCGTCATGTGAATCCATTCAATTAGCATATCCTGTTTATACTGTTTGGTCCTTGCAACTCAGCCTAGTGTTTGACTATAAGGAGGTTTTCCCGAAACTATTTTAACATCTTTCCACACAGCTCATACTTTGGATATGACTCCCAATATTTTTAACATTGCTGGGGCATCAAATGTTAAAAATAATGGAAGAACATGATTCGCTACTTCTTCAGCTTTCATAGTTTTTAATTGTAGTTGTTAAACCAACTTAGTTAAATGATACATCATTACGAACTTATATTTGATATCTCTGACTGCAGATCTATTAGTTCAATTTGACATCAAGAGTTTAATTTAAAATTCACCACTAGTTTCAGAACAATATTTTTCTTGAGTGGATTATTTTTTATTTGACTTTGTTTGCATATTAATTTAAATACAATTTTATAACATATATAATATTTTTGTATTTAACTTCACATAACTCTACGTGTTCTTCCTCCTTTTCCTGTTCTGGAGGGTTGAGTTTCACATTGTAAACTGAACGATTCCTAGTTGGTGACATAATATTGTATATTCATTTTTTCTCCTGGTTTTAATGATACACTTCTCTTCAACATTAATAATTATGAGTAAAACATCAAATCGTTTTAATTGTCAGTAATCCATAAGTGCATTGCACTTATTTTTTGCAGAAACATTTCAGAAAATATTTTAGAATATTTTTATTGAGAAAAATAAGAACAATTATCTTTACATTTAAAAGCAAATAAAGCATTTAACTTTTCAAGAAAAATATCATGGTTCACCAAATATCAATTTAGCATAAATTGTGGCATCCGAAAAGACTTAAAAAAAACTTTTCTCGCACTATCAAACCTCGCAAAAGATTGCCAATGCTAATTAACTTCTAGCAGAACAAAGTGCTTGGTAGAAGACAGCTAATCACCGTTTAATTGACCTACACTAGAATATATCTCTAATTGTCAATATACACAGTAAGTGCAAATATACAAAAATCTAATGAAATATATGATCTTTCACCGACGCATTTGGTATGTGTAGAGATTGACCGGTAACAGTAGACATTCTCTAATTTTGTATTTTTAAGATAACACATATACACACACACACATATATATATATATATATATATATATATATATATATATATATATATATATATATATATATATATATATATAAGTTTATTTCCTTACATTTTATTAAAAATACTTAAAACTTGGAAACAGATAGCTAATATTAATTGGGGTTACATAAGTGAACATTTTTGGTTTTAAACCTTTACCTTTGGTGGCAATTTATTTTGGTAGGAAATGGTGGATGGAATATTCGGTGGGTACTATGCTATCTATGGTGACTTTTTGCTGCTATAATTTTGTAAAAAGAATTTATAAGTATCATATGTTCTCTGATATATGACATTTATTTATAAATACAATTCTAACTATAATCATGTAATAATATAACTTAAAATTTAAAAAAACATTTATCTCATATTGTGTATACAATATTGTGTTTATCATATTTTACATATGTCTATAATAATATAAAACTAAAATAGATTATTTGTCAAAATCTCTTTAAGAATTTAGGTAAAAATATCTCTAATATGTTATATTCCATAAATAGCGGAGAATCATGACTCAAAAGTGATGCCAAAGTTGACACCGGCTCCATTTTTTATACGAAACAATTAAATGGATTCTTAAATCACTGCAAAAAGAAAAAAAATGGATACTTTTTTTAAATCTCTTCCAAATATTGCGCTGCAGGATCTAAATTCATATTTATTAACAGTAAAATTTAATTTAATGTATATTTAAAGTCTTTTCTCTCAATTAATATATTTAAAATTTATATTTAAAATCATAGAACTATAATCATTTTAAAGACAATTATGTATCATATAAAATCCTAAAGCATACGAAAACTAACGCAAAATTAAAAAAATAAACAAATAAAATTGAAAAATATAATTTGTTTATTTATTTTACTGTCGAATATAAGATTCCTGAGTTTTTAAATGATAGAAAAAATTTTGAAAAACTTACAATTCTAGAACACATTTTGGCAGTATTGAATCACGTTTTTACCCTGTTATAAGTTTTTATATATTCTTAGTATTGAAGTAGTGAAAATAAGGAATTGACGATTTTCATTAATGCTTGAAACATTTAGCTCAATTCGTCTTTATTTTGTGTGAAAAAATCAACTTAAGCTTTTAATAAAGGCTCCTTAAAATGTTGAGTTCGTATGTTCCAACATTATCGAACAATGATTGAAAAATCTTAAAATAGACTAGATATTATGTAACCCTTTTGTCTTAGTTAGAAAATTAAAATTTCTTTTTGAAACAGTATTAATTAATTAAGGCTCCACTAACTTACTTCAAGGACTCTCGTATATTCTTTATACCTTTCTGAGAAATTTGATTCAATGTCTGTAAAAATAAACTGTATTTTTAAAACATTGCAACTTTAATCGTGATAAAAGTTTTATTATGCATTACACAAACTTTTATTGAAATACATGCTGTATTTCATTACAATTTAATTCTTTCATTGCAATATTCTATTTTATTTTGCAGAAATGGAAATTTTTATGAAGAACAATTAGCACAAATTGTGCGATTTACTTTTAAATTATGTTTTAAAATTTTAATCAAAAAATAAAACAAGATTAATGAATACACTGATTGAAACTTAAATATATAAGACAAATCTGGATTAGATTATTTCTACAAAATTCTATGCTTTAAATAATAGTAAAAACTTTTTCTTCACTTTTTTTAAATCTCTTCCAAATATTGCGCTGCAGGATCTAAACTCATATTTATTAACAGTAAAATTTAATTTAATGTATATTTAAAGTCTTTTCTCTCAATTAATATAAAATTTTTCAGTTTTTATTTAATCACCCAAAGTTTGCAAGTTACCTGTTTCGTTTTCGTCAATCAATTTATATGAATAATCAACGAATTATCTCAAAGTGCAAAAAAATTAAATTTTCTATGGTATTAGGTTTGTAAGACGTAGACATGCTTGCAAAATGGCTGTTCAGAATGAAGACCAGAATGATGTATTCTGTTTTTGCTCCTTTTATGCAATGGATTTAACACTTTATATTTTAATTTAATTACTGATGTAAACCTTGTGCTGTACAATTGTAGTGCAAGGGGAGATCATATATGTTAAAAATCTTTATTGTCATAAAATACACGAGTATTTGCCTATTATATATATATATATATATATATATATATATATATATATATATATATATATATATCAGTCCATATATATATATATATAATATTCATAATTATAGATATATAATATATATTATATATATTCAAACTAGTATATTTAGTTCAGTCCGTAAATCAAATGTCCAATCGCAAAATTGTATGGCAGAAATTATTGGAAAAATACCTTTTATTACTTATATGAAATCTCTTTCAAAAGGAAAAATATTGCGTGATTCCATTAAATTATTTCTTTAAATCTAAATATAATAAGTTTTCTTTCATTTCTCAAATGTATTATATGTACTGAAGTTCCATTGATTAATTGTTTATTTTACAAAAGTTTGACATCATAAAATTAGGTTAATGTAAATCAATAATTAATCAAAAACCACCAGTATAATGGAAGACAACTGAATGCAAAGCGAATAGAATTATATTTTAAGGATGCAATATCGATTAGCCCCGTTTTGTTTTGTTATAATCTACAAAAATAAAAGTGTATTAAAAGTTAATCGAATTTTGAGAGTCCCAGAAAATATTTCTACTCATGCATGGAAATTTAAGCATCTAATTTCCGCTGCCGATTCAGGAATACCAATTTAAGTAACAAAATGTATAGATAATCAGATCTCTTCTATAGAAATTTCTTTATTCTAGCCAAACGCAAAACTCCGAAAAATCCAATTCTCTTTATTGACGTTAAATAATAAGGTGAAAACAAATTTACATTATGGTATTTATCCCTATAAGCAGGGAAACGTAGAAGGGTAAGGGAGTGAAATCCGAGGTTTTGTATTTGCTAAAGAAGGAGATAAAGGAGACAGGGCACTGGCAGGTCATTACGCATAAATTCGACGACAAGTTTTCCCCGATCTCTTCCCTACTTTGAGTTTGCTTATTTATTTTTCTCGCTAAAATCGAATTTCAGATAATCGAGTTTTCGTCGTTTTCTTCTTCATCTCCCTGCTTGAAAGCTAATTTCTATTAAAATTTAGAATTCAGTTTTCTTATCTTGGTCCAGTGACTCTATTTTATTTTTTTTCTTCAAAAATAAATAAATTGTCAAAATATGAAAAGTAAGAAATGCAATGTATATAGAAACCGTATATTTACTTAAAATTTATTACTATTAGCGGGAATTTTAAAGAAAATATTGAATGAGTATACAACATAATAATTAAAAATTTTTCTAATACTGAAAATGTTTTGTTAATCGTACTTACTCTATTTTTCTCAATGATGAGGAGAATGTTCAATTCTATAAATATTATCTCAGAATGTAGCTAATGTAGTACCGTACACTATTTTTGTCTGGTTAGGTTTATTTTTGCCAAACTTCATTGTAGTGCCTATTATTGTGAATATATAAATTACAACATATAATAGTTTCAATTATAAAAGAAACAAATCATACTGATTTAAAATAAATATACCTTTACGGAAATAAATATTGTAATTCTAAATTGTGTGAGATTTATTTACTGGTAAAGGCACATCTAATAAGTTATTCATGATATTTGCTAATGGTATGGTATCATGGGTTAAGGAATGCCTCCATGTCTGTTGGTAGTCAGTAGTACCAGGGAATAAAAATGTTTCTGACAAAATTTCATAAGACATATTCTTTATAATATTTATAGTTATAAAGCATACATGCTATTCCAAAATCATCACAAATGATTGGAATTTCGTCTCCTTCACAACACTGCTGATACCTTTCTTCAGAATTGCATTTGTTAGGATTTTGTTTTAGATCCAGAACGGTATGTTGTGCAAAGTATATTTTTTTCACAAACTGTAAACTGATACAACAAGTGATTGTTTTATTGTTTTGTTCTTTAAGGATTAAAATTTCCATTTTGAATTTCCAATTTATTGCTAATAGATTTCGTGGATCACTTTCTCGTTTACCAACATATTGTATTTAAATGTTTCATTGTGCATTAAACTTTATGAGAAGAAAAATTAAAATTTTAAATCGTCTTCATATATTTTGCCTATGATTTTATAAGCTTTTTTATTCACCCATTCATATATTTTCCATTTTTTTGTTACTTAAAAATATCGATAAAATAGACTGCTGCTGGATTTTCCTTCTTCGTCACAAACTTGCTTGTATGTAGAAAGTAATTTAATAATGAATGCTTATATATATATATATATATATATATATATATATATATATATATATATATATATATATATATATATATATATATATATATATATATATATATATATATATATCGTGTGTGTGTAAACGTGTGTGTGTGTGTGTGTAGTGTGTATATATGTATGCTGCCTCGATGTGTGTGTGTGTGTATACTCTATTGCTTTGTAAGAAATTTAATAAAATTGTTCAAAATAGAAGATATGATTTGAGTTTTGAAAACCTTTTTTTTATCAGATGTCACAAACATTACTTTACAATAAGTAGAGTTAATATCTTAAATACAGTAAGTTCTTGACTTGTTCTTTTTTGCTATTAAATACTTAAAAATAGATCCAGTCAATAATTTAGCAGAGCATTTTCAAAATCTTATTTTCAACACACTTTTGCATGGTGAATTAGGGTGTATTTAGGTTTTCTGTATGCATAGGATTTTAGGTCCATCCATATATTTCTTCTATTGCATGATTACTGATTTAAAGACTTTACTATTGTTATTAATTACTGCCATAATATTAAAAAAATAATTTGCAAATTTTTCTGAACCCTTACTTTTTATAGCACGCAACAGTAAAAATGCCCTAAATGTGGTTGGTCATGACTATTAAATATGAATCCTAAAACGTTATCTTGTCCTGACTAAATTCCAGTTATTACAAACTGAGATCTCTATTTCTACTTTTGTTCACATAAATTTCAGTAAATTATAAATTTTTGCCGCTTTATATTTTGTACTTTTTTAAATATTTTTCACATTTTGTTTTTAATTAAAAGCACGATATACATATAAGTGTGATTTTCAAAGGGGATATCTCTAAATAGAATAATTTAGCAAAGAGCTTGTTACGTTCTTTGAATAAAAAATATAATTAATTCAAAAATTGTATTTAAAAGCAACACATTAACCCAAATTGGATTACTTGATTTAAAAGTCGTGGAGCCTGAATTTAAACCCGGATTAAACCGAAATCCTAGTTAAATATGAAGTTAGGATAGAATGATTTATTTTTATATTTAATATCTTTTTAACTTATAAGTTAAAAATGCTTATGATTTATTGCTTAATGGATGTTAACAAAGTAAATTCAGAAATTACTCAAAATGTATTTTAGCATTATAATTATAGAAAGTGTTAAGTTAAATTTGCGATTTTATATATTCTTTTAAATTGTTATCTTATTTGATTTATACACTATTCCAGATATAAGACTTTTAAACATTTTAGAGAAAGTTATATCATTTTAAATTATCAGCTTCTGTTTTTTATTGTGTAAAAGTTTACTTCAGATTTAAAAAAAATGGCTTATTGTTTATTATGCTATAATGTTATTACTATGCTATTATCTGTAAATTTATTAACTTCTTAATTAAAATTTAAATCTTACTAATTTTTAAATTTTTAGAAATTATTTAAAACTTAAAAGATTTATTCATAAATTTATTAATATGAATTATTTTAGATTTTATTTCTTCAAAATTTTTTAAATATTTACAATATTTCTTAAGAAACTAATTTTAATGATTAAAAACTAAACATCGCTTACCACAAAATTTAATTTTTGAAATAAAAGAACATATTTCACACTGTTAAATAGTAAATTGTAATATAGATAAAACATAAAAGCACAATTGCAAAATAAATAGAGAAAATTCCACCTAAATTTAATAAGCTGCTTTGCACAAAGCAGAACTGTATAAAAAATACATATTCCATTATACTGTATTGATTTCTCCTCTGCTCCAAGAAAAGCACCACCCTGTATTTTTCTACTTAAGTTGAAAAATTCAAAAAAGGAAGACCATGCTTAGAATATAAGACCTTTCCTAGGGATTGAAGGCAGACTATAGCCATGAAGCTAACGTCAAACAAAGTGAGGACCTGTTTTACATTCTCAAAAGGACTGACAGAAAAATCAATTTCTCTTCTACTTTTCTTAAACAGAAATTTCGACATTTTTGGAGAATATTGTTTGTTGGTTTAAAATTCAGATAGAGAAAAATGTGATATATATAATATTTACAAACTAAGGAAAATTATGAACATTTTTGCAGCATTTGTGGTATAATTTAGATGATTTTTTTTATTTAATAGTGAAATCAAAAGAATAATGAATAAATTACATACAAAAGTAATAATTTAATATAATACTTATAAAAAATAAATAAATAAATAAACATCTGTAACACCAATATTAAAAAAAATATCACGATGTTATATGTGTGCAATGATTTATATAATACCTATTTAACAAATAGTCTTCTCTGTAAAGATTGCCAATTTCCATATGCACTTTGCAGAGTTAAAATATATTTTCTGAAATAGATGGAATAAGTTGTCACTACCCCATAATTTAAGCATATTAACTGTTACATTTTTTTAAAAAAAATGGGGAGATTTCAATTGTATATTTTTTAGTAAATAATTTCATCTAGGAAAAAATAGGAAAAAAATACTTGTGACAATTACTAACACATTAAATATAATTCTTATATTAATATCTGATAATTTAGCAATTCTTTTCTTAAGACATTTTGTAAATATCTCAAGTATATGAAATATACTTGAGATATTTACAAAAATACACATATATAACATATTTAGAAAAATATTATAAGAAATACATTACAAAGATTATATGTATTATTTGATAATAACAACAAAAATAAATACTTTAACAATAAAAAAATTGAAAAATACAATATTAGAGGAATATAGAAAAAACGTTTATGTCATAAGGTAATTAAAATGTATAGAGCGGATTTTACAAAATACTGAAATACTCTCTTTTAATTTCAAGGATGAGATGTTATGTTTAGTCACATGTACATTTTGATTTTTACTGTTTCCAAAATCAGTAATAATTAATTTATGTAACCTCATGAATCAAATGAATCACGCTACTGCATATGCAATATTAATCACCCAATATTTAAACCCCTTTCTTCTGGAATTTAAACCGGAAACTGGCATTATTTCAGGAAAGAAGACATTTTATTTTCCGTTGAAATATGTAATTTCAACTGATGTATAAATTTTTGATTTATGAAATAAAATACATGTTATTAAACCATTTAGAGTATATGTTTTAGGTAAAATTGTTTCATAACTTATTAAATTTAAGGCTCCAGTTATGACATGTAATTTTAAACTATAGAATTATATTTTAAGTTTTCACACGTTTATGATATTTAATTCATATAATAATTCAAATTCATTTTCTCTCAGTAAAATATTTTCCTTTTCAATAGTGTCAAATTTTAAAACACTGTTGGCAACAATAATCATGATATAAGCAGCATTAGGTTCTACATTCAAATTTTAACAATTTTTGTATTATAAGAATAGATTTTTGAAATAAGAATAATTTCATTAAAAATAAATAAATGGAATGATAATTTATAACAAATTTAATTTTTGAATGATGCTTAATATATGAATAAAACTTAATATATGAATAACAGAAAGTCAGATCAAATTCTTCAAAGGATAATCTTAATAAAAACAGCTTGGATTGTTGTACATATTTGACACAATTACTGCCAAAATAATTTATGGATAGAATTATATTGCGATAAATTTTGGAAATTTATTTTTTTTATTTGAAATTGATTTTTAAAATTTTTTTTAGCAATTCACTTAGTACAAATACAGCTAAAGAATCAAAATCTTCACTATTTTCTTATTATACTATTTTTAATTTATTTGGTGTTGCATGCAGATCCCTAATTATTAATCAAACTGAATTAATTATACAGTCAACTTACTATAAATCTGAATACAATAGAAAATTTTGTAAGAAGAAAAATATTTCTAGAGAATCAATAATATTGTGTTCAAAAATAACAGTCAACGTATTAAGGAGATCATCAATAGAATTCATTAAAATTCACAAGAGAGAGAGAGAGAGAAGGAAATAATTACAGTAAATGCCTCGAGGTGGATTCAAAAAAACTATTCGTCATTAAAATGAAAGCATGGAAATATAAATATTTTGCATTAAATAAAACGCACTCTCCTTAATTATACAATGATTTCGTGATTAGTATAATAATTGCTTTCATTACGCATTTTTAATTATCTTTTTTTCTGGGTAAAATTCAGAAATATAGTGTTTTCGATATTTCTATTTTTGAAACGAATATGCTTATTTCAGATAGAATCTCCATCAATTTAATGCATAGAGAATAAATATGAAACATATTTTTAATTTTTTTATATAAATTTCAAGAACTTATTTTTATACTTTCAATGAAATTCTAAACTTTTCATGGAAACTTTTAATTACACTTTGCATTGAAACATTTAAAAGTGAATATTTATTTTATGCTAACTGACACTTATGTAGAATACAAAATGTTGATATTTATATAACAATTGATTCACTGTGATTTTAACAAAGGCCTAAAAAGTAAAGTATAGATAAACATTTGATGCAAAATAAGAGTAAAATATACTCTTGAAACTATATTAGGGAAGTTCCTATGGTTTATTTTTCTCTTAAATTAGAGAAGGAGCTTGTCCTAATTGCTTAAAATTTTAATGAAGTGATCTCTTCAGAGTGTTAATAGGGTACATAACAGTAAATTGATTAATTAACTTTGCTTAAGACAAATCAAAATATTTATATTTAAGAAATTAATATATCCGAAATATCTATATAAAATATTTACTATTTTTGTTAACTTTATAATCATTGGAACCTTTTTCATTGAACTTTAATTTGTATATTCTCGTTTACAAAATTATATTTTTATGGTTATTTTTCACGTTTTAAATATGTAAAGTTTTTGTTATGGTTGAATAACTATAAAAATCACTAATTTTGATAATTTTAACTTAAGAAATTAAACTTTGGATTTTTTACAGTTTTATTTATTTTTTGAAACAATGTGCAATAAATTGAAAATAAAATTATTATTAAATGTGATATATCTTAGCAATATTCCTATCATATGCTGTTTTTGAAAAAAAAATAGCAGTATAAAACTGGCATACATATTTTATTTTTATGTCAAATTTTAAGCTGATATTTTTAAATCATTTGAAACAGTTTTTTTAAAACCCAAGCCATTGTTAGTGTAAAAGTAAACCAAGAAAAAAATTGAAGTAAATATATTTCAATAAATATATTTATTAAAATATTTTATAACAGAATATTGTACTTTTGAAATCTCTCATTTAAAACTAATCTATTTGAAGCAATGTATGATGTTAGCATAAACCATGATACGTCCAAAATATTTGCATAAAAATGACATATAGCTTAAATATTATAACTGTAACCAATTATATTTATCTTTGTAAATTCAAAACATTATAAAATTGAAACAGAAAATAGTGTTATATTAAAGCAATTAGGACATATGTTTAAATTTATATATCAAATTATTAAAAGTAATATGAGATTGTATATACTACACTTATTAAATCAGTCTCTTTCAATATATAACTGATTTTACTATTTGTACTTTTATTTTCCTTTTTTTGTAGTATGAAGTGCATTTCTATTCTGCAAACATTTTATAGAATGCTAATAAAATTACTTTAAAATATCACTATTTCAGTGTTTACGTATTTTACTAACAAATGTTTCATTTTAGTTTGTTCAAGATTTTCCTTTCAATTACTTAATACTGTGTTCTTAAACTTGTTTTTCACTTATGTTTGCGTTTGGAAGAATCAGCTCTACTAATTTTAATACTACAATTAAAAAAATTATAAATTATTTTATTTTAATTGTTATTTTTTACTCTTATACTTTAATAATATCTAATTTCATTTTGAACATTTTCCCATTTACTTTCCTGTAAATATTGAGCATGTAAATTTTGTCAGTTTTATTTATTTTTTGTAAAAATAACGACTATATTAAGACTTTTAAAACCTACCTATATTTTAAGCCTTTACTATTATTTATCTTCAGTAAAATGATGAAACATAAAACTGTCTTAATATTTACTATTAAATTTTTATATAATTGCATGGAAACTGGTATTTAAAATCATGACATATTAATCACCTAAATATTATTAATATAACCAAAATGCTGTAGTAATAATAAAGCATATATGATAGATACATGTTTATGTTGAATGTTTGTTAATATTATTATGTTATTTCCTTACATGGTATATTTCTTATCTTGAGATACTTATTGAAATTTGAATTGTCACAATGACGCTTTTTTCCAATAACATCATTAAATCAGTCGTAAAAAAAGAAGTGTTGTGTGCAAAACGGAATTTTCTGTGAGAAAATTAGATTGAGAGATTGGCGTCAGGAGGTCAAGTAATTTCTTGAAGATCAATCGTCATTTTTTTAATGGATGCCAGTGTAACAATACAAAAAACACAATAAAGGAAGCATGTAACTGCAACCTTAATTTTGGAATCACTCTGGCAGGACCGTAAACAATACGCCGATCAATTGATCAAAGAAAAACATTTACCAGAATAAAATAGTGGACCTGCAAGAAACAAAAGAAAAGAAAATGGAAAACCTTTCTTTCTCGTTGAAGTAAACTGATTTCATTAAGTGGTCCGTTTCTTCGTACGATCTGTGTAATGAACTGCTGCCTAGATGACGATACCAGACAAATCTTATTTATAAACTAACTAGAACGGATGTCTTTTATCCTTCAGTTATCGTTCTTGAACTATGTATTAAAATTCCGAAAAAGTATCTAATCTCACAAAAAAGTATAGGTAACCCAATCAATATATAAATTTAATTGATTAGCAACTGAAATGTCCAAATGTTTTTCCAATTGTGAATTGATGTGTGAAACCTGTGAATAAAAAATAACATCTCATTAATAAAAAAATATTAATTAGTTTCAAAATGTAAAACATACTCTCATTCTCTAAAACATAAATGATATAATTTAAAAGACAAGAAAGGAAATGCAAATTGGTATTTGGTACTAAATCTACGATATGTCTTAGTAAATGCTCTTTTCAATTGCTTCACACATTTGATTAGAAACATTTACTACTACACCACTAGATTAAAACATATTTATAAATTATTTCTAAAATATAAATTTATTTTCCAGATTAAGCTAAGCAAGAGATGTTATTCTTTATGATTAAATTTAAATTTTTTAAGAACGTAAGCACTATTAATATTCTTCACTTAAATTACGATACAAATTATTTGCCTATTCATATACTTTAAAATATAGATTTTTTCAAAAAAAATAGATCAAAGATATAGATCAAAAACATTTTTAAAGTATAAAATTCAGTATATTTTCATTACTCTGCATTTTATTTTGATTATTATTACCAGTTTCACACATTTGTATACAAAATATTTGAAAATTATTATTTGAAATTTAAACCAAGGTACCATATATTTGTTTGTAAATATAATATTTAAAATAACAGTCAAATAAGCAGGTAGAAACTCATTCATCAAAATAAGTTTTACTAATGCAATTATAAATCATTTTATACTGAATAAATAATTTAATTTTTAAATGTGATATATTTGCTATACTTATTTTCAAATAGAGAAATTCCTTAAATTTTAAATTCATAAACTCTTTGTAGAATAATTTAAAACAACTCACATTGATTTATATAATCATTCTTAGAATCTCAATCATAAAATGTATTTTAACAAATATAATGTGAAGTAAACAAATCTGTTCTTGCCATTTTATGATGAAATGGGCATTTTGAAGGAACTGGTTCAGTGCTGTTAGCCATGCGACACAAAGTGGGTTTATCATTTGCTATAACAAGCCGCCAAATATGTAAAGATATTCCGGATGGTGCTGTGAATACAAGTATTGCTAGTGCGGCAAGGCATTGCTCTTAAAAATTCAGATAGGGAGGGTCATTCTTCTGGGATGAAGATCTGGTCTGATGGATGCCACTAACAAGTCAAATAGTCACTGAGGAATTTTACGCTTAGCAATTAGAAGATGTAAAATAAGCATTGCAAAAGAAGAAGTCAGAGTTGGTAAATCGAAAGGGTGTACTGTTCTTGGCCGATAATGCGAGGTCCATCATCACGCGGGTGGCCAGGAATACCATACAGTTGGATGTGAGACTTTATATATATATATATATATATATATATATATATATATATATATATATATATATATATATATATATATATATATATATATATATATATATATATATATAATATACTTAAATTTTATTAGTTTTATGATATTTCTTTAATTAAATATTTTAAGCAGTTAATGTAGGTTAGATTTAGGGATTGTAGCACATGTTCACATTAAAAGAATAATTAATGAATTTCTGTGTATTCATAAATAAAAATAAATGTCTTTTCTCTGAAAACACAATTTTTTTGCACTTAAATTTTTGCACTTTAAAATGATATTTTTGCTTAAATAAAATTAATCATAATATTGTAATAAAATCAACAATATTGACAGATTTTCAGATACATGAAATATACTTATTGCATGTTTTATGTTTATTAGACAATCAGGAAGAAAAATTTTAAATTATCATTATTGATATATTGTTTGTATAATATACATTCAGGAAGAATAATAATTGTTTGACTTAAAAGTATTCAATTACCATGAGAATTAATCATTTAATTTACAATTAAAAGCATTTAACTATAAAAAGAATGTGTTTAATAATATTTTGAAATCAGAACAATAACTCTGTTTTTTTTCTAATTATGATTTTTAATACTTCCTTTGTTAAAATAAATTTACATTTTGAAATTATACTAAACTAAAGAAGAATAGGATAATTAAAAGCAAGAAAAATTTTCTCAGAGTAAAAGCTAGAGTAAATATATATATATATATATATATATATATATATATATATATATATATATATATATATTATATATTATATATATATATATATATATATATATATATATATATATATATATATATATATATATATATATATATATATATGTATGTATATAATATGCATATACATATTTTTCATTTAATTTTAAGAAATTTCATTTTAATTGTAAGAAAAATTATTCAATCAGAAACTTTTTCTGTCTCTTTTATCCACGCATTTTGTGTACTACATATGCATGAATATGGAGGTATGTATATGTATGTATAAGAATAATCTTTTACACTTATATTTAGAAATAATGAAATTGAATCCAAAACTAAACTCTAAAAAACAACATTATTCTTTTTATTACTTGTTAATACATTACAGATATATTGATTTCTATAAAATGGCTAAGAAGGAACGATTTTAATCTAAACTTCGACGGGAGTCAAAGAGGAAAGTTTAGTACTTCAAAGCTTAATTCTCGATAATGGGAAACACGCTAACTGGTACTTAAATTCAAAAGTTGTGTGCCCTAAAACATTGTTGCCCATAAAATTGCCGTTCATTTCTCAGGAAATAAAGAAATTTCTTCGCTTGAAATTGCTCACCTATTTAGTTTAAACTTGGAAAACGCATTTAGTTAAATTAAAAACAGCATTAATGCATCCAACAATTGTTATATCAGAAAACAATAATTAGTATTTTCAAAATATTTATTAAGCACCTCATCAAATTTTAATTACTAAAAATGTTTAGTTCAGTATCTTATACAAACATTTCAGAATGAAATATAAAAAATTGTAATTTATAATTGTTTAATATATAAAAATGGTAAAATCCTTACAAATAGTGCAAGAACTCTGCTTAAAATTCATCATTTCTATTAGCAAGCTCTCTTCTTTAAAAATTCAATGATTTATTGTAAAAACTTACTACACGAAGCAAAAACAATTATTAGAATATATATTAAATTTATAACATGAAAATACTATATTTATGCTTATTATTTATTTACAGAGCTTTAGGATCAGATTAGTAAAGAATAAAAATTAATTGTGTCCAAAGGCAAATACATTTTATTGGTCTGAATTGAAAAATATGCCGAATGGATTTCAGTAAAAAGTCTAATAAGATTCTTAATGTGATCAAAAATCATTGTTTAAACCGAATGCAGGGATAAAAACCAAATAATAAAAATTAATTTAAAAATTTAACTATAGGTACCCATGTATACATTCATGAATTATTTAATATTCTTCAAAAAATAGAATTAAATTAACGTTCTTACACAGAATATATTCATTGAAAAATTTTTGTATAACAATTTCCAATACATATATGTATTGGATATTGTTATACAAATAATTAAAAAATTAGCCATTTTAGCATAGCATGAAAAAGAAGTAAATAGCTTATAAGAAATCATTCCTATTTCGTTGCTGTTTAGGTAAATCCTGTATTTTAAAACTTTATAAGATATGCGGAAGAAGAAATCTTCTTGAATGGCTATATTGACCATTAGGGAAACAGATGATTTTTCTGGCGTTGCATTTTATTTTTACTTACAAGTGGTTGATGAAATTAATATATTGCTTCTGAAGCAAGTTAAGATGTTTTCTTTATCCATTTGGTTTGAACAGGATGCACAATGATTGATGTATCTTTAACTAAGATATGACAGTCTCACAACCGACATGTTTTGTTATCTCGAGCAACATGCATTGCGCTTTGGATCTTCTAATCTCAGTCAAAAGTTGTACAATGATGGAGATAAAATGGCAAAAATGTAACTATCCCATAAAAATACAGGTGTTGACACAAATTTAGGAATGTGAAAATTTACCATGCTGGAGACAATGCGATATTTAAACTCCTGAATCATAAAATAAAATATTCAATTACACCGTTATTCTGTTTAAATAATGATATTCACTAAATTTCTAAAACATATTTCTGAAAAAATCTAGGAGATTATTGTTAATTCGAAATATTAATCGTTTAGAATGTAATAAGTTTGGGTAGATTGTCATCCTTGATGGTACTAAGATACATTGAAAATGTTCTCTAAACTGTTGTAATAGCTACTTCACCTCCAGTAGCTGCAAGATTAATTTTCAGGAGAAGAACTCAAAACTACACACTGTTTCAACAAACAAGCCTTGAAAAATATCCAATTACTTTTTTCATCTGTGAGGTCTTGGGCTTTCTACTCGACATTTACATCTGAGAAACAATTGGATTTATTTTGTTTCTTATTCTCCATCCTTTCTTAAGGGACAACAAACTGAGAAGGGGGATTTAAAACATAAGCACTTCTATCCCTTAAGATACTGTTTGAAATTTAATTCAGTATTTATTTTTATGGTTGTCAAATTACACTTCACCAAAGGATCCCGAATTTCTGCTTATTGATTATTGAATTTATTAATTTAAAGTTCAAATTCAGTGTTTTGTAAAGAACATTTTAACATATACTACAGCTTTGGTTACAGATTTATGCTGCATTTTATCTGATATTTTATAATGTTACTTTTTTTTAGGCCAAATAGTATGTTTGTATAGATAGCAAAGCTCGAATATTAACATTATATAAAATTTATTTTACATAAAGTTAACATGTATTTATATTTATTAATTTATTTTTATGCTTCTTTCCATTACTTATAAATATATAATTTTGATACTTCTAGCTTCTGCATCCAAAATGAAAATATTTTTAAGAGTAAACGTCAACGATACCCCATTTGTAAAAATCAATGATATCCCATAAGAATTTCAAATTTTAAAATTTTTCGTTTAACTTATTTGTTTAATAATACGAAGTCATACAAATACCATTGTCATACAAATACCATCAGCAACAAGTTTATCAATAATTACTTAATTTTTAATTTCCTAAATTTCGAAGAAACGTGTAGTAATTATAAGAGTTAGTATAATTTTACTACAATTTAGAATTATAACTAAAATTCTAAAGTTTTAGATATATCCATTGAAGTAAAATGCCAAAATATTTTTGACATTTATGATAATGCAAATAAATGGGATATTAGTGTTAATAGAGCATTTTATTAGAATTGTAATAATTGTATTAAAATAAAAAAAAATATCCATTTCAGTGAAGTAGAATATACACACATTTTTGGCTACCCAAAATGTAATACAAAAAAAAAAAAAAAAAAAAAAACAGATGTATTACAGCAAATATTTTGGGTACGTAACGCTTTGTAAAAAAGTAAAATGTTTGAAATGGTATTTACTTTTGTTGTGCCGATAATGACCAAATCAGTAGTTAGTATATCTGCTATCACACATTTTACCATAGAATCAAAGCGGCTTTGGATGTGTACTTGGAGAAACAATGTTCATGCGCATTTTACTTATTGCGAAAATTGAACTTGTTTAGCAATAGATAGTAAATCTTGCGCTGGTTCTTTTGCAGGTATGGATCACATTTTTCAGTTAGCAATAGATTAGGGGAAAAGCCTGCCGAGGCAGTGATTCAAGAACGTGTGTAAAGCTCTCTAGAAAGCTACGTGCCACGTGTGATCATGAATTATTTCGTTGGAATATGACTGATGATAAGCGTTCTTCTTCTGCAACATTTCATATATGTAGCTATTCAATGTACTTCCAGGCCCTTATAGATGGATGCGGAAGTGAAACCCAATACTACTCTAAAATATGATATTGAGCGCATTATTAGTGAGGTGATGCATGATGCAACATTCAAGTTTTTGTCATGTTATTTAAAAACTCGAATCCCATCTTCAAAATTTTGCTTTATCAACCACATTGTTTCATTTTGATACCCTTGTTCACGTTTATTTCACCACAGACAGTTCATGCGGCAGTGGTTTTGCATCAATGATATCGAAGAATTTAATATCTTTCGGACATTCCTCTCTTATTCAAGTGTCATCGAAAAGTATGCAACTATACCATATCTATAACAGATTGCCTCTGATAGAGTAGGGTTCAAACATTCCTGAGTGATCTATCATTGTCATGCGTACAGTACTCCGAGCAATGTCTAAAAAATGATCGAATGTGGCGTGTAAAGTTGATCCCATCAACTCATCGTTTCCAACAGCCTGTACCAATTTCCAATCCACAACAGTTACAAGGTTTGGTTCAATATGATAACTGATTCTGCAGAAGGATAATTTGTAATCTTTGAGCTTTTCTGTTGAACTGAGAAAACTGCTTGAAAGATACTTTATTGCATACTCTACAAAGTACTATTACTCAAAACCACAAAAAAATAAAAGAAAAACAGCTGTCATGCATTTTATTAGTGGTTGCTTCCTATTTTATATATAATTTACAAGTAGTTTTACTGTCGAAAGTTATATGCTTATAAGCAGTAGTAATTGTGAGTGTACGCACGTGAAATTCGCTTACTAATTAATCAGAGTATTCTTCTATGTGTAAATGATTAAACTTTCAGTTGACATACTCAAAATAAGGATGAAAGCCACAACTAAAATAAATGTCAATCGTGATATTTTATAAAACATTTTTTTCAAATGCTTAGCTAAAAATTGCTTAATTTCAATAAAAAATACTTGCTATTATGTTTTGTTTAATAAAAAGAATCATCCTTCTGTAGGTGCTTTCGCTTAAATTGTTTATTACCTTAACTAATTTATGGTTCATAGCATATTAGAATTGTTGTTCTTTTATCAAGATTTTTCAATGTGTTCAGCAGATAGTGCAAATATGTTAAAGGAGAATTTCTGAAATATTAATCGCTTATTTTTTGTCATGTTGAATCAATGAAAAAAGATGTCCGAATTTCAAACGTATGTGAATTTATGTGTGCATAAATTCTGATAATTGGTCAAAGCGAAGTTAACATGCTTTAGTTCTATAGTTCAGAGATTGTGATATCATAATTAAGTGATTAAGTGAAAATTCTGTGAAATAATGAACAGTTTGAATGCTTCATTGTAAAATTGATTAATCGATCACTTATTTGACTTAGAAAGCAAGTTACTTGGTTATTAGATATGGTTTAACAATTTTCAGGGTCTTAGCAAAGCAGTTTTTGAATAGTTCCGTAGTCAAATCGAACCAGAAATTGAGAAAAACATCAAAACGTGTATAAAATATTTAATATAAATTTTTTTTAATTATTTACATATGGGGTTTGTGGCCTTAGATCTAATTATATGTGAAATAAATCCTTAATATGTTCAGTTATATACTATATATAGATTCAGAATTAAAATTTGATCAATTTTGTAAGTGCATTTCTGCGATTTGGCAAATGAACTACTCAAAAATTGATTTGGTAAGACTCTAAAAATCGTTAAACCATATCGAAAAACCAAGTAACTTGTCTTCTAAAACAAAAATGTGATCAAATGTTGTGGATGACTTTTCACCAGGCACCTTTTCAACTCAGGTGCATAAAGCATTGATTAAATGGTAAGTACAAAAAACACTTTAATTTCAAGATCGTGTTGAAACCAGTATACATTAATCACATTCACCAATACTTATAAGCAAATGTAACTTTCCACTTTAATTGGGTTATAATAAGAGTTTATTCTCAATTCATGATCAGGCATTTTAATGGGTGTTTATGGACTTGCCAAATTTTATTTATTGGTTGGTATTATATCAACCGAGATATTTGGAACGAATAATGTTATGAGGCAGTTTCTTTTTATTTGGAATTGGCTTATATTATTTGGCCAATAGCTGTTTCCTGATGTTATGAAAACATTTTTAACAATTGCAAACTAGGTCATGACATAACATTTTGGACACCTCACTTTTATATCAATTCTAAATTTTTGTTCATGCAGTAATGCCCATTTTGTCATAGTTTGAAAAAATTGTAAACTGAATTGTATTTTACAATAACTAAAAGTCATTATGTGAATCATGTAGATATGAGACTTTTGGAACATCGATTTAATACCAAAACTTATCTGCACAATGTAACAAATAACGTACAAATTCGCAAAATTTGTCAAGAATTAGTTAATAGTGTATCCAAAATTTTAAGAGCTATAACAAGACAAAATCATCCTGTTAGCTTTGCATCTATTGTCTTTGAAATACCGTTTTCCAAAGAGTTTTCTGGACATATTTCCTCATAAATTATAAATAAATATGCAGAAATAAGACGTTTTGTGCAAGATTATTTGTATTAGGTTTATTATTAACTCACGAGGCAAAAATTAAATTAGAACGACGTTAAATCGTTTATCCATATCATAGAATTTCTATTAAGGAATGTGGTAATTACAAGGTAATAAGTGTTTAGTAAGTAATTCAGCGCTTGCAATAGTATAAATCTTCTGGCAAAATTATTTTGCAATTACATTTCTTATGTTCCGTCATTCTCCGTAGCACCTCAAAATTAAGAGGCACATTTTTCATCACAAAGATTTGTAAATCAATATCTCAAAATTTTTTGAAAATTATTTTGGGAATTTAATATTAAAGATATTTAAATTTTAAAATTTAAACACTTTCTCGTTAAATATTTCATCTTAGTATTCCAAACCTTTATTCACACCTTCTATAACATTGATGAAAACTGAAATATTTATAAATCTCTGTTTTATTAATACTGCTACTTCTGTAACTTGAATTCTTTACGCTACGTATACATATCAGAAATATATTAACTTCAAACTTTAGTAAAGTATTTTGTTATTTATATGTCATTAGATTATATGAAATGAAAAAATGTTTCTGTTTAAATGTGCTTCAAAACACTTTGCAATTTTATCAAATATATAACACTTATCGAATTATTAAAGATGTATCAAACATTTTCAAATAACTAATTCAATATCACCATTATATGATACATCAAAGAGAAAATTAACTGGTAAACCGAAAACAAATGCTCTGAATTTAAATTGATGAAGTTAATGAAAGGAGAGTATGAAACATATCATGTCTTTCTAAGGCAATTTCTATAGTCCATTGTGCTCCTTTTCGATGACTGGAATTCAAGTTTAATAATGTTATTTGTATACTTACTCCAAACAGAAAATTTAATAGAGTTAATGCTATTCATAAAATAATTATATTCTGTTGAAATTGCATTGACTTATTCTTGGCAAATTAAGCAATAACTTAATAAGCTCATTTAATGAACTGTAAAATTATGTCAAACAAATTTGCAACAATAGCATAAACCGATTTGTTTGGTAGCATCAGAATTTTATTTGAAATAATCACAAACTGAGTTTCTAAAATATATATTCATATCAACAAAAACACAAAAAATGGATGTATTTATCAAGTATTGCATTTTTATGAATTTAACATTTCCCTGTTCACTCATATCAAGTACAGCATATTCAATGAATTGTTATTATTTTACAATGCAAACTCTAAAATCAACAAGCTTTCAAAAATGGATAATTTGAGATTGAAATTTTCATCTACATATTTTTTTTTATAATTATTAACATAAAGAAACATTATAACGTATTATTAACAATTAAGAAATTAAAATTTTATATAGGGTTTCAAGTTTAAAACTGCCCACTGTTCTAAATTCCATACGACGACTGAAAAATTCATTTAATCCGTAAAATGAAGTTCCATATAATTATTTTCGGTAGAAAGTTATAGCCTTCCGGTAAGGAGAATGACGCCGTAACCTAGTTTGTTAGGACGTCCTTCTCATCATCATAAGATAGTGAGTTCAATTCCAGGTAGACCGAAGATCTGTCGTGCTCACTAAAGTTGGTGGGGCACATTAAATTGGGATTGGTCGCAATGCCCTCCTAGTGAAATGATACCTCTGGGGTGACGGATTAAGGTCTTCAGTGTGGTCCTGTTTCAAAATCAAGAAGACTCCCTCCGGCTGCTTCTATATAACTGGTAGAAACAAACTCAGGGATAAATACAAGGGAGCAGGTTGGTGCAGCAGATATTTTATTAGTGTTCATCAGAAAATTTTCAAAATATTTTCGAAAATGTTTCATACACTTATACTAAAGAGAGAAATAGGGATAATATGGCTCAAATAAATAAAAACTATAACGGATAACCACTGTTTATTGAATTAATTTGGGATTTGAAAATTTTGAAATCGATTTATTTTAATCATAAATAATTTAAAAAATGAATTTTTTTAATAATTCTCCGAATCTTTTGCATAAAATTCCCTTACTTAATGATGTAGCATATTTATTAGACACTGATTTCAGCATTCAATTCGAAAATGAATTTTTGTATCTCACTTTTATATTTATATAAAAATATTTCTCGGAATGCAAATTTTAACAAACACACATTTTTTTTACCTTGGAAATAAATTCAAATGATCTATTTCTACAGAACAGTAATTCTATAGCACCACAGTAATTTCAAGCATTTCTTTATCTCCTGTGTGTGGAATATTTTAAATTTGCAGTATTATTTATTTTCATTGACTGGAAAATTTTGATTTTTTCAATCTGTCTATTTTTTTTCTTTTTCGAAAGATTCTCTGAAAATTAACCATTCCTAACTTCAAACGGTTATTTCCTTTTGTAACTAGGAATGATTAATTCCTAACTACAAAAAGCTGTTTTGTAGTTTTATAGAAAATTTGTCAAAGTTATTGTATTATACTGAAACAGTATATTTTAGTATTTATTTTTTTTCTGTTTATATGTATCGTAAAATAGTTTATAAAACTTTTTAAGAATTTTTTTAATAAATGTGAAACTACCAATCCTGAAAATAGTGATTCATTTTCTGTAATAAAGAAAATCATTACTGTTCCAAATGACTTTAGCATTTCCCTTTTTGCATGAAAATGAAAAGAAAACTCAGAAAATTATAAATTTTAAAATTTATAAAAAGAATTGATAAAATAGGATAATAATTTTATTTTATTTAGAGATTGTTTTCAAACTAAGAGAAATATTATTAAATCACTTTTTGTAAATTTATTGAATTGTTCGCACGATTTCATTGTTAATTAGTATTACTTCATAGGGAATTTAAAAACACAATATATTACGAATCTAAAATTTAATTTTCCTCTTAGAAAATAGCAGTTATCAGTAAAGAAAGTACAGTATTATTTTGTGAAAAAGTTTTATTTGTTTATGAATTGTATTGTGTCATTTATAATCTAAAACTTAAAAAGATCATTTTTCACTGGTGTATATTGTTCTTTTGGCATGCAATTCCAAAGTTTATGTTCATAGTTAAATATAATTTTTATTAAATAACATACTTAGCAATATTACAAAACTAAGTTTAAATTTTATCGCTATACAGTCATTTTTTCTTCACGAAGCTAATAAGACCGATATCTACAGCTTAAATTGGATTCTGAAAAACTCTATCAGTGTCTACGTCGGAGGTGGTAGTCCACCTCATGAACTGTTGAACCCATAGTAAGAGAGTTCTCAATTTAATATTGAGATGTTCTCAATTTAATATTTTCTTTGATCATTTTTATGCTAAGAACATTTATAGTAACTTTGTACTTTTCAAATTCTATGAATTTCGAATGACAAGGAGAATTATAATAATATTTTGAATTTATAATTTCAAATAATGAATTGATTGTTAAATTTGTCAAGTAATTAACTTCAAATTCGATAAACGTTTATCTAAATCTTTGAGTTGTTTCAAGAATTTGATTAATCTTCCATTATTAATTTCTGCAAATTTTACAATTACAATTAATTGTTAACTTATATGTAACTTTTAAATGCACTTAAATTATTAACAATCATTTTAATTCATCTTGAAATATAAATCTGAAAATAGGAACAGAAATAAAGATATTTATAGACTTACCGTTTTTAAATCAATTCATTATACTGAATATTATTTATTACACAATTTTTAATTTTGCAACATTGTTATTCAATGATTAAGAAAAATATTCCTCCTTTAAATATGTTAATATTTTGCATGTTACATAACTTCAATTCTGTTTTATAATTTTAATGATTTTATATGTATTAGTTAATTGAAAATATTAATTTATTTGAATAACACATACTCAAATTTGAGTTATTCTACAAAGAAAAAATAGATTTTAGTAGATCAAAGGAAAATATTTGTTTGAAGTTTAGGATAAAAATAACTAAAGAACATATTCAAATATTCGATTATATGTGAAAGCAACAGAGCTATTGCAAATAGAAAAGAAAATAAACATTTGTGCTACCCGAAAAAAAGAGTTATCTGTGTTTACTTCAAGTTTTTCACTTCATTTTACAGAAAAGGCTACCAGATAATTAAACAGAGAAATTCAGAAACGATCAAACGTTATGCAAAATTTTTTCATTACATGTTCGTTTTCAACAAAAGGATTCCAAAGAGAGAGAGAGAAAAAAATATTACAACGAGTAAGAAAGAGTGTAAAAATAAAATAGAATCACAACATAAAAGAAAAAAAAGATGAAATTCATGGAAAAGAAAAAGAGTGTAGTGATTTGAAGAGAAGGACAAAGTAGAGGAAAGGATTTTGAAACAAAAGTGGAAGTTGAAGTGTGGGCAGAAGGCACATAAAAGCGTAAAGCCATGAAATTCAAAAGATAATGACGCTCGCCATTTTAAGTCTTAACCACGGGATTACTTTGCAATTTTTTCTTAAAAAAAGAAAATGACTAAGTCTTTTTGAATTCTTAAATTTCTCTGTTCTACAAATGTTCAATGGAACATTTGAGAAGATTTTTTATGTTTGATTCTCCTGGGGAAGGGCTATTATTTCTTTTCATCGGTTTTATTTAAAAAAATGCCTGATTATATAGAACGACTAAACTTCTTAATTCTTAAAATAAAACTTAAATGATTCCTATTTATTTCAGGTAATTTAAAAGCAGGGGTATTTTTTTTATCTTTAAACGGGAAAAATCGATATTATATTCATAAACGAGACGTTATCTGTAGGTATGTGTGTGGGTCACCTTCGTTAATAAAATATATTATTTGTCAATTGTTTACTTTTATCTTATAAACAGTAATTTTAAATTAGTTTTAACAAAGGGTTAAGTGGCCTAGAATTTATTTTTTGGAATACTTCCTTATTAATAGAACATTAGTGTCCATTTTTAAAACACATTTCTAAAGAAATGTTTGTGCCAATTTTCAAGCGATAGTAGGCTGGTAAACCTGGTTTTAACCAAGGCAATCTATTTCTTAAGATATAATAATGGTCTGAAAACATACTCCTATTTATATTCGGTTATTTGCAGTTTAATATTAAAATACTAATTTTTTTATAGTATCCGAAGTTAATATGTTGAAATTTAAGTTTTATATTATTCAGCTCTATTTAATACTCTTCCTCATTTTTCTGGAGGTTACATTGCATCTAAACCAACCGTAGGTGTAGATAATAGCGTCTTTAAATTCAATGCAGTCGGTCGCTGGTTCGAATCCTGGTTCGGGGATGGATATTTCTTTCTCTATTTGTGTTTGTCTTTCTTTATCACTTCGCATTCAGGGCGAAGATGACACACCTTACTAGGTGCTCCACTATATGAGATGCCGTCACTTCGCCAATTATAGAGCTGAAAGGGAGAAAAGCCTAAGGGTTGCTGGGCACTTAGAAAAAGAACATTGCAACTATAAAGTATATGAAACGTATAAAATTAAAATTTGTAAAATATTTCTTTTGGCTCAGTGTTAATATAAGACTCATCAGTATGAAGAATGACCGATTCAATTTCAGCCACCATCAAATAACACAAAAAATACTGCATTTTTGAGTAATGTATTAATGTTTATTTTTAGGTTAAATCACTTTCTTTCGTGTGACATGTAATATATTTTAAAATTTATAAAGTACAAAATAGCATATTGATCTCAAGCAAGACTTTAAGTTGTTATTAATTTTATAAGATGTCCACTCATACTACCAATAAGCATTGTCAAAATAAGAATTGCATCAATTTTAATGACTAAATATCTATAAGGATTACTTATTTGAAATTACTATTAAATATCTCATTAAAAAAACCCAAAATGTAGAATCATCAATGTTTTGAATATTTAAAAGTTAAAATAATTAAATTCTACTGTTAATAACATTTATTACACACTGCAAATTCCTTACCATTCTTGTCTCTAAAATTTATAAGTTATGAAATTTCATTCAAACCTTTTATTAGTAATTTTTAGAGTCACTTGTATTATCATAAAATATATACTTTTATGATGGATAACTTTATTAAAGTGACTTTTAATCAAATCGTGATATATCTTAATTATGTTTGTTTATTATCCTACAGTACAACAGCTGGCTCTTATTCTTTTACAGTTAATATTATAAAAAAGCAATAATGTAAGTAAATGATTTATTACGTTACTTTTAAATGTATACATATATTTACAATTTCCTTTGTTCAAAATACTTTTTTCCCTATGTTACATTTTGATATAAATTAGCATACATTTCAAGATTTCAAGTAATGAGGATTTCTACATAGATTTACTAAAACTGATAGAAAAGTTAAATTGAGACTTAATAATTAAAACAACATGTTTAAAGAAAGGTAATTCTGCTTTAGAAATATAAAATATAAGTGATGATAACCATATTTCTCCATATATTCCTTATATTATAACTTTATGATAGTTATCTATCTATCTATCTATCTATCTATCTATCTATCTATCTATATATATATATATATATATATATATATATATATATATATATATATATATATATATATATATATATATATATATATATATATATATATATATATATATATATATATATATATATATATATATATATATATATATATATATATATATATATATATATATATATATATATATATATATATATGTATATATATACATATATTCGTGTGGTGTAATAAGTAAGAATATTAACAATATATAAGTAAGAATATAATAGACTTTGAACTCATAACTAAAACATGTAATAAATTTCCTTTATAAAGGATAAAATCTTACATTGAAAAATGAAATAATTTAAGAATAACTTTTTGTAGTGAAATTTCTGTAATTAATTTTTAAAGGTGTTGCCTTATCTGTATTTTCAAGAACAAAGTAATATGCATTAATTTATTCATTCAATTCATGCAGAGAAATTGAACGCTGCTTTACAAGCACTATTTAAATTCCTAAAATATAAAGCTTTATTAATAAAGCATGCTAAAAATAATGAAATACTGTTCCGCATTATAACTAAAGAAATTCAAAAAGTAAGAATGAAAATTATATTTTTAGCTGAATGTGTATTTTATTTAATAAATAGTAAAATAATTTACGTAATATTCTTTTTTAAACTAATTATAAAATAGTATAAGTAGTATAAATAAGGAATACCTTTCGAAAATATTTGATGATATTTTAAATGAAAAAATCTTAAATAATTCCAAACTCATTTAAAATACATTAATAATCTCATCCAGAAAATTAAGATATAAATACAAAGATAATTACTTATGTCTCTCAGGTATGAAAGCTTATCAACTATTCTACCTTTTATTTATTTATATTTTAAATGTCTTCAGTTTGAGAAATTTTGTATGAAAAATTTTAATTTTAAATCAATGTTTGCTCTTCTTTTTCGTCTTTAAAAATAAATATATTCATAAAAAAGAATATGAAGATTTTCAATAAAATTTAAAATCTCAATCAATCAAAAATTATGTAAGAGAAAATTGATATTTGCATTCTTAGATTTATATTTTTTAATTAGATTTACATTTATTAATTAGATATTAAATTAAATGTTAAATTTAATACATTTTTTTCTTTTTAAAAATAGGATTTGCGTAAAAAACTTCTGAATTTAAAAGATGCTTATTCAAGAATATTTACCAGACTTACGTATTGTTTTATATAATTATTTAATACCGTATATAATATGCATAACACAATGTATTATAAAATTGAATTATAGATAAGGAATTCATATTAATTAAAACTTCTTTTTATGTATTTAATTGAAAATGAACTAAATGCGAAACAATTATAATTTAAATTGTAAGAAAAGGCACAACTTATCTTTAGTATTTGATAGATTGAAAGAAATTTGTTAGATTGCGAGTCATTAAATTTATGTCTCAATTGAAAGAAAAAAATTCTTCGTTTGTAACTTAAGGATGAATGGTAAACTTGACTTTTTCCGAATTGGTAAGCCATATCTACATCTTCCAAGGAATGCAATTCGGAAACACTAAAGCAACTAATTTATCTCCAAATGAATGAGATTTTCAAAGCTACTCTCATAGAATAAATAAAGCGCAATTAAGTTAATGTTTCTGGACGCTGTTTGTTTTTAGAAGAAGAACTGATTGTTACAAGACTATAATGAACACAATAAACCTTTACAGGCAATTACACATTCACGCAAACATAGACACAGACAATCTCTAAAAATATATTTAAGTTGTCTTTCAGAATATTTTGCTCCTAGAACGTCAATCCAGAGTTTGTACTATGTTAGAAATATATAATAAAAATTCTACAATAGTTAAATGCTTAAAAAAATATCTAACGGTATTTTATTACAGCCAACAAATTATAATTGATATAATGTGAAATTTCAAGCTTATTTATGATTACGTTTTCACAAGATTATTTTTTTTTCAACAGATTTTTCCAATAGTTCATTATAAAAATTTCACAGCAATTAATATAATGTTGCTTTTTAATATACTAGGTAAACAAAAAAGTTCTTGCCGTTTTTAATAATCCATAATAACATGATTAACAGAAAATAGCTAAGTTTTAGTCCTTGAAAAAAACACCATTGCCAACCAGCAGCTTTTCCTAACATGTCTCAAACTGTGCAATACTGTTGCGATTAAACTTAGGGGTTTTGGGTGGAAAGAAGTCCTTGAGTGCTTGGAGTAAAGTGCTCAATCCTTAAGTGCTTGGAGCTGCTTCATCGGTGAAGGATTTTCCACCAAGATGGAGCAAAGTCAGTTCAATAATGAGGATGGTAAAAAATTCTCCAAATCAAATCGCTATATGGTATTCTTCGCAACATGCTCAACATACAGCCTTGTGTTATCGGCAAATAAAATAATACGTTGTTCTTAACCCGTGTTGGCTCCTTCTGTGTTGGATTTTCGACTCACAATTCTCTCATCAACATCATACACTAATTTACATAATTATTTTCATTTTAATGAATAGCAACTTGGAAAAGGCAGAACTTTTCTTGGTTACTTTATATTTGTTTACTCAAACTAAAATGAGAAAAATTTAATAATAAACTATCTCTACTAAACAAAATTTTGGTTTAAATATAAAGTTTTCATATAACTTTATCTTACATTCCATTTTCAATAAACATAGCAATGACTTTAAAATTTTGAATTAGGCAATACTAAATTCTTTATTTATCCTAATGTTTTGTTTTACTTGATTCGATAAAAATTTCAGCACTTTTAGACTCTATTTTAGAACAAATTTTGCACTCTCAATAATAATTAGTTCACATTAATGGATTAATTTACGTGAATGATAAACTCTAGTGAAGTGAAGTGTGGTGAAAAATTATTCACTGGAAACTATATGCAATAATTCCTGAAATCATGTATTAATATCCTCAATTTTTTGTACTTCCGGTTATTTTTTTAAATACTAAAACAAATATTTTGCAAGATTTTACTTTAATGTTTCACAGCTCTAATGAAATAAACTTTACATTGATATTGTGATATAAAATACATTTTGTTTTTCTTAGCCGCTCATCTTTTTCAACCTAATAAATATATTCATTTATCTATATTTATTCATTGCTGCAATAATATATTTTACTAAAGCTTCAGCAACCATCTAAATTTTACACTATCTCTAAAATTTTAACAAGCTTACTTTTAAACTATATTTTATTAAACATTAGTATCGTATTGCTGACAGTGGGCAGTATGGCAATAAATCTTGGAAAACAATGAGTTACTAAGGGCAATGATAACATTACTTATCACGTATAATACATCTTTTTGCAGAATTTTTGAAAAATATATTTTATAAAGGTAATTCATTTTTATTTTCAAGCAATACTTTTTAAAGTTGTTTGGAGACTAACATTTTTGTATTTATTACTAATGAACGTGTAGCAAACATTAATGAACGGTTTGCATCAGCGAAACAAAGTAGATGAAAAATTTAGATATTGAAAATATTTAAGTTATTATGCTATTATATGTATTTTTTTGTATGAAAAATGAGCCTATAATTGTTTTTGTCCCATTTTGGAAATAATTGTGATGAGAAATGTTTGTACCAAATTTATTTTTCACTTCCTTTCTTAGCAAGATTCAACCACTTGCAAAATTAGTGCAAAAACTTTGATTTTCCTGTTATTGAAATCAGTATTTTTCAACAGTCACAAGTAGATAATTTAATTTTGAAAACATTTACTCTCAGAAGGAACCTCATTTTTAATTGAATTGGAATATAAATACTTCTTCAATAGATAATTAAAAACAATTATGTAATCCATAAATCCATTGTTCCTCTCATATGATACGAGACGGTGTGAGCTCTCTGATTTAATTTAATCAGATTTCGCACACCATTTAATTAAATATTATTTAGAATTTAACTTTTAAAAAGTATATTTATGGAGCTTCCATTTTATCATTCAGTCATTTCACAGTGACTGTTTATTACTAAACAGTAATACCAATGGAAATGAACAACATCAGATGTAAGTATTCTAATACTTCAAATGAATTTTTTTATTAATATTAATAATTCCTGAATATTAATAATTCCTGAAATCATGTTTTACAGTCAGTACGTAGAATTACAATGTTTTATTCAGTGTGTGTATATGTGATTCACACATTTAAAATATTTTTGAACTACCATAAACATTATAATTTCTTTGAATGATGCTATAAGCTATTTTCAGATATTCTAATAGCCTAAATTAAGATTCAAATTTATATGAAATCATGCATAAAATTGGAAAAAATCTTCAGGTCTTTGAAAATTTTGAATTTTGGAATCATTTTTCAGGAAAAACTATTTTTGAGGCAAAATATTTTGCAAAATATTATTCCATCTTTACATTAAAGTACAATCAAGTACATAAATATTTATGCTGTGATTTATTTAATTTTTACTAGCCATTATATGATTAAAATAATTGAGTAATTTATTGAAGTAAAATCCACTTAATTAAAACAACTCTACATTTTTAGAATACATATCTTAAATTAATTTTTGCAGTGTAAACAATTTAAATTGACCGTATAATTTTTGTAACTCCTAAGAGTAGGCATCCTTTGATAATTGTTTGTACATTATGCAAAAAGAAGCTTATAAATAGATGAAACATTATTGAACAATACGCAATTTTCTTTTGAACTTTTAAATTTTTTGAAATAGCACATTTTTATGTATACATTATCAAATGTACTTTTCTCATTATGCTAAATTGCATTTATGTTTCGTACATTTCTAGCTAAATTAATTTAAAAAGTTAATTTTCATAAATATTAGATCAAATTTTTACTGTTGTTGTTGTGTGCCAGCTAGGTTGGCAATATGGGGTGCGCTGCTCCACTTTTCCAACTGAATCATACATATTTAGGTGTGGAGTCCGACTTCCTCAGTACACACATGCCATAGGTACCCGTTTATAGGGTAGGCAACCATTCACAATACATTCATACAAGGAAAGGACAAAGACAGGATAGATAAAGAGAGAAAGTTCATCCATGCCCGAACAGGTATTCAAACTCAGGACCTCCCTATACGCAACCAGACACACTGACCACTAGACAAGTTGGGCGGCCTAATTTTTAATATAATTATTTTCTGTAATTTTTTAAAATCTACATAAAACAAAATTTATCAGATATTAGTTGATTTTTCAATTTCTAAAACACCAGCGTATTAAGTATTATATACAAACAATGTTATTTAATATTTAGTTACCTACACAAGAATATGCCAATATTTTAATATCTTATGTGTATGTTTAGTGTCCTCTAAAATAATTACTGAATTAACATAATTTGTGGATAAATTTCAAGAAAATATGCTATATAATATATATACCCACATAACTCACTCATGAGATTAAAAAATTAGTGTTTTTAGAAATATAAACTGTTACGGCATGTAAACGGCTCCCAAACACGACATAAAAATCACATATAAGAGCACCGAATACGTCCAAACAAAAGTAAAATTTCTCTGCCTTAAATGGGATTATTTTATCATCGCAATATTTTTAATGCTCGTCCTTCACACAGCACTTGAACTGTGATAAGCCCCAAATCACGGTAAACGCAAGGGCTATAAAAACAACAAGGTTATAAATTCAGTTTCCTCTGCACGTCTCTTATATATATTTTATCCCTCCTTTCTTTCCGAATCTCCCCTTCTTTTGCTTATAGCTCGAGGATCTAAAGCATCAAAGAAGGATAAGCAAGATAAAGAAAGATAATACATGAGACTATAAGCTAATGTTTTCTTGTGGAAGACACTTTAAAATTAAGAATTTATTTACTGACATATTTTTTTAAAGTTTTATCAGAAATTACTATAAATTTATTTAAAGACAGTTTTTAAAAATGGTTAAGTCAAAATAAGTATACTGTAAATTATGCCTAATATTTTTATAATTCAAAATAAATAATTGAAAACACTATGCTCAGTTGTACTAATATGTTCAAAATATTTTAAATACTCAGGTATATTTTATTTGAGAATAATATTAATTTAATTACGCACAAAAATAAATGAAATGTACTGCTGTATTATTGCTCAATAAGAATAAACAAAGTTAACAAAATCTGCTAAATTAAACAAAATACAAAGTATTTAAAATATACGGTTTTTTAAGTATTTACTCTTTTGTTTGACAGACATTTTTAATTTGAAGAAATTTTAAAATTAAAAAAAAACTTTTTTGTTTGTAGACATTTAATAATTGATAGAATATGAGTACATTATACATTACTATATTTGTGGGATTCAACCTTCATCCAATTTCAAATAAATTTTATTGTTTTCACCAATACATATATTAGAAGTTACGAAACACAAAAGAATGTTATTTATTTTTTGCATACGATGTAAATATCTTATGTTAATCATGTTATACACAGATGACTTATTTTAGATATTTAGCAAAATCTGCTGAATAACATTACGTTGATATTTATCATTATATCTAATTGGCATTAATTACTTTATAAAAATTACTATTCACTTCGTAAGGCACAAATCAAACAAAATTTTCGCTAGAGTTTATTTAAAGCAAAATAAAAAAAACATGAAAAAACTATAGATCGAAATAATTATAATCATAAATATTCTCCGGTAAATATATAAGTAGAATTTATAAGCAAATTTAACATATATTTTGAATGCATTGCAGTAAGATAAGGTATTAACTTCTGGTAACGAAAAAGAATTAGATTTAAAAATAAAAATATGTTTTGAATAAATTGTCCTGCTTTATATCGTTAAATAAGAATCACTGAAAAATCAACATTAATAAAATAAGAATACATAATAATTCATTATAAGATTAATTTTAATCATATTTTAATAATTATCTTCAAAAAGATGGAGATTTCTATATGTTCCTTTTGCTCTATCTATCATAATGAAATAGAAACATGAAATGTAAAGAAATATTTTGCATTAAATATCCCTGCAAATTTACATTTAAAAATTTAGTGATCTCTTTTATTATTCAGTAGTTTTAACTCAATGAAATCTTTATTTTAATGTCAATATTTAATTTAGATATCATCAATTTTCTGCATTTGAATGAAGGTATTTTAATATTGTGTATTTATCACATACTTAAACCTAGATATAATATTAACTATATCTCTACTTCAAATTATGTCTTAAATATATACTACGAGGTTTGTCCGGAAAATACGTATAAAAGTTGAATAATAACTTTATTTTTCTGTTTGCAGTCACCGCCAGGTGGCTCTACTGCTGTAACCAATCCCATCAACGCTCAGTTCGAGTCAGACCGCTCTGCGTGTAAGTAAGAGTGTGAGGCTGCTTGTTGAAAGTTGCCTTTTTTCACCTGCCGTCGGCATGGAGCTCTCTCTGATTGAGGAACAGAGCCAGAGAGTGAACGCAAATTTTTATGTTGAAGTTTTGACACGTCTCAGAGCTCGTGTGGCCCAAGTTCGACCGGATTTGGCAAAAGGGGGCAGGTGGATGCTTCATAACGACAATGCGCCCGCTCACACGTCGCTCGTTGTGCGTGACTTTTTGGCCCGAAGCTCAATCACCGATCAGACCACCCGCCTTATTTACCCGATTTAGCCCCTTGTGACTTCTTCCTGTTCCCTAAATGCAAAATGGTGCTTCGGGGACGGCACTTGGGAGAAGGCACCAAGGCAAAAACGACACGGCAACTGAACAGCATCACAACTGAAGACTGCCAGTAATGTTATCAACAGTGGAAACGGCGTTGGCAGAAGTGTATCTAGTCTCAGGGTGAGTTTTTTGAAGGAGACCATATTGTAATACCTGAATAATTGTAAAATAAAGTTATTATTCAACTTTTATACGCATTTTTCGGACAGACCTCGTAAATTATTTATTGAATATAAATAAGTTTATTTTTTTATTCACAAATGAAACATTTTTTGAGAACTTTACTACGTATGAATAGATTTAAAAATTAATTTAAAGGTAAAATCTTAATAAAAATATTAATATAACGTTAAAAATATTTAAAAGTGATATAAAATGTATGATATAAAAAAGTGTTAATTATTCTCATGTATTTTATTATTATAATTTTAAATTAACTATATAAATTAAGCAGTGTTTATTCTTAGAGAAAATAATTAGAGAATATGGGTTTATTAAATTTATTTTGAAATATTTAGGTATGGGAACTCATCACGAAGACATAATATTTTCCAACAAATTTCTCTTAAATTCCCACTTTGCATTTCTTGAATAGTTCAGATTCTCGAAAAGAAATAAGAATAAATTTGCTGATTAAATTTATACGTAGATGCCAATTGATGAACCTAAACACAAAGCGCTCACGTGCCGAATCATTCAGAAAATATTTGTGCGTGAGTAGATTGAGAAGATCAATACCCGAGGCATGACCGAGATTCAGAATTTCAATAGACGTGGCAGCTAACCGTTGAAGAAAAGGTAAAACGCAAGAGGAAAATGGGGAGGGTTTTGAATTTGTTGAATTGTGAGAACCTTTGAATGAAGATCCGAAAATGTGTTTGCGTGAGTTCTCGATTGAAAATCCGTTGCCCATTCCAATGCTTCCTGTGAGAATTCAAACAACCAGGAGCATCCAAGCTATCCCAAACATAACGGCTGAAACTTCAATTTGAATGCTTTCAGGAGATAAATAAATTTATATCAAGGTGTGGGATTTCATACTTTTAAGAAAGAATCTATTTAATTATGAGTTATTTACTTTTGTGAAGGAAATTCTTCTAAATAATTAATCCATATATTTATGTACTGACTTATTATTTTAAATATTTTGATAAAATATTATAAATATAAATATATATATATATATATATATATATATATATATATATATATATATATATATATATATATATATATATATATATATATATATATATATATATATATATATATATATAATATATATATGTATGTATATATATATATATATATATATATATATATATATATATATATATATATATATATATATATATATATATATATAGATGCATGCATGTCGTTATATCATAAAACTATATCAGCTCATTGCATTTGCATATACTGTTATAAATGGTTGTACATTTATTTAAAAATTTCAATGTCACAATTATTGCTTGCTTGCAAATAACGTACTTTAAAATGGTTGAAAACTGTACATTTATAACAGTTATCTTCCCAGAAATTTATTTTTTAAAAATGACTTTGATAAGCATATTTCATAAAATGTATGTAAATGAATGGGACTACTAAAACAGTAATTAAAAACATTAAAGTGCAAAATAATTTTATGATTAAGAATATAGAATCAGGAAGCAGTTTTGATAAAATTATCTGCGTGTATACAAAAGTTGTTGTAACTTTATAAAATACAGTATTCAATAAAATTGACTTGAAGTCTTAAACCCTATACACATTTGAATCATATCTTTAATTTGGAGAATGTATAGAAAATGTTTATGTCAAATTCTAGGTAACTAAATAAATTTTGATACAATAAATGTTTATTTTTGCTTTTATATTTTAGTTTGTTGATAGAAAAAAAATCATGAAAATATTATTATACTCTTAAATAAATGATTTTTTTTAAGTCAGGAAAATATGAAATTTTCTTTTGGAAGAAATTTATTTAAATTTTTTTTATCAAATGTATTTTTTAAGCAGCTCTTAAATGTTATGAAAACTTCGCTTGATAAATATGTATGTAATTTTATATGACATTTTTTTCATCAAAATATAAATGTTTTAAAATTATTTTATACAATATTATTACATATGTGTAAAATTGTTTTTTAGTAATATATTCAATAAGTTTGATTCAAAAAAATTTTCAAAAATTGTAGTTTTTTCGAAATATTTTAAATATTGCGTAGTTGTAGTTGAAATATTGTTCAAATTATATTACTATATTCTTGTATTAATAATATTAACTTTTATGTAAATTTTGTTAAAAATATAAGGAAATATTTTTTTGAAAAATAAATTAATAAATTGGGATTAAATTATTATAAATCTTCGTAAAGTATATTTATTAAAATTGTACAGTCATAATAAACTTTTTTTTAAAATAAAATTGAAATAATTCCTATTATCATTTAACATTGAAATATAAAAGAAAACTTTTCAGTTCATGAATACTTGGTTCTAAGCTATACTTGCTAATCTTTGTTTGTTTTATGCATACTTTTGGTATAAATTTCAATATCGGAGGTTATTTACAATAATAATTAAAGGTATGGTTATATTTCAGATTTTTTTCAATTTTTAAAAAAATTGTTGACAATTCATCATTTGCTATTTATATCCCGAAATATATAATCTTCCATATTTCATATTAATATAAATTTTCATATCGAAATCGTAATCTTTCACATTATAATAATGTTAAATATACACATATTTAACAATATTGTACAAAAAAGTGCGTATTTAAATAATTTTATATGCATTTATTTTTTAAATCATTGATAATTATTTCTCAAAAACAAAACTATAAAAATTTCTTCCAAAATAAAATATGACTCAACATTTATTCAGGTTTATTTAACATATAAAAAAGGTTTTCTAATGGAATACTTTTATTAAAAACATGAGATAACAAGAAATTTTCAATTTTTTCAGTATTAATTTTATTAAAGCGTAGATTACATACATAACATTGAAGATTAAGTTCTTTATTTTATTCTAAGTTATATGATTCATAAGGAATTGAAATTTATTTTTAGTATGATCCGTATAAAATATGTTACTTATAAAATAAGAAAATATTTTCACATTGAATTTTTAAGTATAAGAAGTTTTTTAAAAAATAAATTAACGGAATCATTAAAAACATTGTAGAAAAAGACATTGTTTGAATAGTGTCTAAGCAAATATTTTACTATTTTAGTGAAACGTATTCGTTACTCAAATATATTTCACCAGATATAAACTTGACTTGGATGTATTTTGCCTTATTATAATATTATGACATTTTAATACTTTTTGACTATGATATTTTAGCAGTTTTGGCATGTTTTTAAATTATTGGAATAATTTCCATTAATTTAATTCAAAGTAAAAGAATTCAGGATATTTTCTAAAATTGCACTTTAGTACACTTATGCCTATTTTAATTTAAATAACTATCTGATAAATGTTTACAATTCAATACTTATGTAAATAAACAGCCACGGTGATGACAAATTCTTGTTTCTTGTGTACAAAAATAAATAAAATGTGTAATTTTATTTATATTTATTTATTTATTTATTTTTTTACACTCAGGATTAAAGTTTTGTTTTTAACTTATGCATTATAAATATTAGTGCCTTTTCTTCCAATTAAAGAAAATTAATTTATTTTGAAGCTATTTCATTATTTTTAATGAGCCCTCCTTTTTTCAAAAAGGAAATACTCTTGATTTCATAATCTCAACTAATAGTCTGATTGGTATTATATAACATATACATCTGTTTGTCTTTACATGTACTTAAATGTAGGAATGAAAGTTGTTTATTCAAAGAAAACACCTAACTTATTTAAATAAATTATGTGTTTTATTAAAATAATGCATAAAGGCTAAAACTTTGCACATTAAAATTAAAATGATATTTAAATATTATGCACTATATGATTAAAATACTGCTTAGTTATTTCATAATTTGTGATTTCATACAATATTAGTGAGTTTATTTTCTTTATTTTATAGCAATTAAAAATATTTTTTTATATATTTAAGTACTGAAGTTATTTATTGACAAATTAAAGAAAAAATAATTTCATTAATATGTATTATTTACGAGCATATTTTAAAGCATTTATTTTTCATTCTAGTATTTTTGAATTATTTCTGTTATCATACAAAGTGTCCATGAAAATACCTAAAATACCTTAAACAACAATATTGAGCATTTTGTTCACAGTAATTCAGATAAAATTGTCAATTAATAATAATCCATTTGAATTCCACAAAATCATTCTTAAAAATCAAATGTAAAGAGGGAATTATCTTTCACATAAAAACTTTTTCCAGCCACTTGATTTCCAAAATATGCAACAAAAAAATCAAGAAAACAGAATGGATTACAAGTCATTTGATCGTGTGATCTGATTAAGTAATGGTTCATATAAAGTTGAATTGTACTTAAACACTCACATTTTGTCTTTGCAATCAATTATTTGTAAGACTTCGTCCATTAAATATTTGTTCCATGCACCATTTATCAGCTCTAATGGAAACAAATGCGTTTTAATCATTGTATTTTTTAGTACTCTCACTTATTTGTTATTTGAAACATACTAAAATGATTTTATAATTACATATTAATTGTAAAATATATTGAGCTTCCAAATTAGCTTTAAAATACTTTGCATTGCAGAATAAACTTTTAGAAACAGGTAATTTTAATGTTCAAAATTTAATTTGCATTTCGAACTTTAATTTACATGTGTACAGTTATTTTGCTATTTAATCAATTAATCATACTTTTAATTTACAAATATTTTCGCTTACTATGAATTAGAATCTCAATTTCATTTTTTTATAATCAAGAAAATTATGAATTAAGTACGTCAACAGAAACAATTATTAATTTCAAATGCATTCATATGTAATATGAATTGTCATGAAAATTTTTAATTTACTTATTCATATGTAGATTAAAAATATTATTTTTTGTGAGAGAGGCTTTATAATATTAAAGAGGAATTTGATAACGATATTATACTTATTTTTTGTAATAAATACAATTTGGCATAAAATATTTAATCAAAAATATAATTTTTAATACAAAATGCAATATATTCATAAAATTTACACATTAATATACCAACAAGGATATAATGAAGTTTTTATTACTAAAGTACTTATGTAATTTAGTGAGATGCTGTACTGCTTCACTAAATATGTGTTTTCTAAAAGCATTTTTAAGTTCCTTATTTTAGTAATAATTTTGTTAACATCAATAACTGTCACATATGATAAGCTGGGTAGATATAAGTTATCATTAATTTTATTTTTGCTATGGTTTTTAATATGTAAATTTTAAAATCAAGACTAATATATATATATATATACTATATATATATATATATATATATATATATATATATATATATATGATATATATATATATATATATATATATATATATATATATATATATATATATATATATATATATATATATATATATATATATATATATATATATATATATATATATATATATATATATATATATATATATATATATATATATATATATATATATATATATATATATATATATATATATATTTAACTAATTAACAACGTATGTTAAAACATAAAATATATTTTCAAATATAATTTTTATGTGACTTTATGTAAGGCAGTTAGCTATTTGAAAAATAAGAATGTATAATTTCTGAAATTGTTTTCGTGCTTAAAAATACATCTGTGATGTAGTCAAATTCAAAAATAAAATTGTTTAATCAAAATATTATTATTGTTATACATATTTTAAGTATTTATATTATGTTTAAAAACATCATTTTCAAAAATTTTTACAGAGATGTGTCATTTTAAAATATTTTCAGAACTAACCCATGAAAAAATCGAAGAACTATTTTGAATAAAAAAAGTATACAAATTGAATAATTTTGCTACTCATTTGAATATTAAGCATTATTCTATAAATGAAAAGAGTACGGCACCCCTTCAAGATAATCAACTGATAACATTTGAATGTCAGAAAAAGTGATTACAATGACATATAAAATTTCTTCATACAAAAAAGGAGATTTAAAACGAAAATAAAGAAAGAATAAAGCTAAATTATAAATACAACAAAAATGCTCCATAATGATTAATTTGATTTATAAATATTATAATAACTATACTTACCAAACATTTTCTGCTATGTGTAACAATGGTTATTCAGCAATACTGTATTATTCGTAGTACTGTATTATTCGTAGTTATGAAATTAGTTGGTTAATGATATATGATAATAGTAATTAACCATAAAACTTATGATAGTAAATATTTTAACTAAAGCATTCAATGTTTATTTATATACATGTATGTAATTAAAACTCATTATAAATTTTATTTTAAATAAACAAATCATTAAGGTAATAATTATTTATCTGTCAATGTATTAAAAACATAATTCTTAAAATGCATATAATATATGATAGAATCAACTGGAAACAGTAATAATCTACTTTAAATATAAACAAACAAAAAATAGTATCAAATGTGCCGTTTTTATACTTCAGAGAAATCAATCCAGCCGAAGTATGATTTAAATGCATCTTACTCAAAACCCAAAATAAATTGAAGCTTTTATTACTATCAAAGTATTTCATCACATTAAAATCTCAAAAGCTTTGGATGAAACTCGGATATACATAGATAAACGTGCATATCTGAATGTAAAAATACCTTGCCTTAAATGGGATTATTTTGCCGTTGCAATATTTATAATTCCTAGCCTCCAAGGAGTTTGGGATGTGATAAACCCGAAATCACGATGAAAGTAAGGGCTATAAAAACAACAAGGCAATAAATTCTCCTCTCATTGCATGTCTTTTATATTTTATTCTTACCCCAAACCGCCTTTTTTGTTCTTATTCTCAGAACTGACAACATTGCGTTAAAAAGAGGGCTAAATAAACGAAGAAAAATAAAAGACATCAAGATTTTTTTCCTTTAGGCAAGGTAATTTAAAAAAAGAGTATCTCCAAAAAGTCTTTTGTATATAAATATTTTGGATATTTTTATGGGCATATTCTTAAAATTTAATTTGTTTTATGGAATATTATAATATAAGTGTAATTATATTTTCATTTATTTATTTAACTTAAAAGATGTTTCTTATTACATTGAACATTGATATTATCAACTCATATATAGAAAACATTTATGTTGCAAATTAAAACTTTAGACAATAACTGTGTTACGTAACTTTTGGACACTGATTACTTAAAAACAGCAATCCCTCCTATAAAACTGTATATTATTGCCGTTTTATAGAAAAACACGTTGTACGAGTATTTTCGTAAAACGATCTCGTATGAACTCGTACATTTTCTTATGTGATTCACGTTAAACTTTTCTCCTTGAAGGTGGTTCAAATAAAATTTTAAAGGATAACTATATTATGAACGAAATATGCGCGTTTTATTAAAATCAAATTAAGATCATTTTAAATAAAAACAACTTACAATCGTAACTAAAACACGGTTAATTTCAGATAAATCAAATAATTCCAACAAGAATCTTATAACATGTTTATTCACTGTAGCCGAGGTCTGAAATAACACTCCACCGACATATTTTTAGCTGCATTGTTAATAGTTAATAATATAATTTAATATTATTTCGCAAGGACATAATTGACACATTGTGCAATCGTACTCGAAATTAATTCTGAACTGTACAAATAATTGTAAATTTCTACGTACTGAAGTATACGTTTTATATGAGGAACACAAAATCACGTAATATGAAAATGCATTATAAGAGTACCGTGTTATAGGAGCATAATGGTATGTTATTTAAACAGGAATTAAGCTTTTATTGTGGAGAAAAGGTGTGCTTTAAAATAGTATTTTAAATTTTTTTTCACTTAAATTATAATTTCAATTAATGAAGCTTAAAAGAATTAAAACGTAACACACTATTTATTATTTTACACTTATAAGAAACTGTAAAATTTTATGTGTTATGTATTAGAAAAACTTTCAGCAATTCAAATGCTAAATTTGTCAAATAATTATTTACAAAATACCTTTTGTAAAATAAAGTGAAATGGATATATGCTTTTATTGAAATAAAATAGACTGTTTTATATTAAAATAAACACAGTTCTTGAAAATCACAAATAAATCAGAATGTCTTCATATTTTTACGTATTTGGAGTAAATATATATATATTTACATTATTTACAATATACATTTCAAGTTCATATATATATATATATGTATATATATATATATATATATATATATATATATATATATATATATATATATATATATATATATATATATATATATATATATATATATATATATATATATATATATATATATATATATATATATATATATATATATATATATATATATATATATATATATATATATATATATATATATATATATATATATATATATATATATATATATATATATATATATATATATATATATATATATATATATATATATATATATATATATATATATATATATATATATATATATATATATATATATATATATATATATATATATATATATATATGTATATATATATATATATATATATATATATATATATATATATATATATATATATATATATATATATATATATATATATATATATATATATATATATATATATATATATATATATATATATAACATATTTACAATATACATTTCAAGTTTCATAATTTTTATATAGGACGTGAATTTATAATAATATATTTTTATAAGATTAGGGAATTTCTCTTTTAACAGAAATATTAATTAGCAAAATTGTAAATTTTATTAATGCATAAAATTGCTAGCTAGTATGCGTTATTCAGAAATATTTCAATATATATAGCTCTTGAATGAATGTACTTGCGAACTTCCTTAATTAAGAAGCATACTAAGTGCTCCCCTAGACTATTCAATAAAAGGTAAGAAATAATTCGTTTCTGTATCCACTGATATCATCAAGAACAGTTAATGAAAATCGTAATTATTAAATTTAATTTATAAGTATTGGAAATCTAATATTACCTTAATTTACTTCATTATTTGCATTCAGTTTAGTATAATGATTTCTTATATTAATATTTTTAAGGAATTATATTAAAAGGGATAAAATGTTGGAATACATGCAATAAAAATATGTTATATAAATCTCTTTGAGGTATAAAAATTAAAAAAAAATATTTTAATTGAAATTAAAATTTCACAATTGCAAAAAATGTGATACAACTGAGATAAAAAATATAGTAGTTTATAAAATAATTTGTGTGCAGAATAAATACACTATAAACTAAAATTGCCGCAGAATTGTAAACAGTTGAAGAAATATTTTTATTGAATGATAGCTATGTTTACAATTATTCCACTTTTACCTGAATCGAGAAATATGTTACAAACATTTCTTAATCAAAATATAACTATGCAAAACTTCGCATTAATGTATTCTCTTTCAAAATTTTAATTAATAAAAACTTCTATATAAAAAATCTTACATTTACTCTTTTATATTCATATGCTTAGTGTCTATGCTTTATAAGATTGCATTTTAAATAATAAACACAATTTTATTAACATGAAATCTATATAACATTTTTAAACAAAAATGAATTAACAATTTATTCAATTTGACATTTCAGATTCACTTACTGATTGTTTTCATGAATTTATATTATCCTTTTGAATAATAATAATTTTATTTGTTTTTGAAGGCATTATTTGCTCAAATGTTTTATATGTAAACGTTAAAAATTATTGATTGTTTTACGGAATGAAATAAATAAAATATTATATACTCTTCATTATTAATATATATGCATGACTTATACTAGCAAATATACTATTTTATAAATTTTAAAGACTCATAAATTAAATGAATAATTTACAGAATTTATTCTTAAATCAAAAATATTCTTTAGATAATAAATATATATATATATATATATATATATATATATATATATATATATATATATATATATATATATATATATATATATATATATATATATATATAAATAAATATATGTATATATAAATATTACCAAATAAATTTCTAAACAAGGATTTCTTATAGTTCTCTTACAAAATCGTAATACCCATCTTATTGCATCAGTTGCTTTAAACATTATGAAATTAATCAAAAGTGAATGAGAAACAAACTCGTCTCTCCTCTTAAAAACATGTACTTTCCTTAATCTTAACATTAAAACAGGAAAAATGGGAAAACAGGAGATGATTTTGAGCCATTTGATCGTGTGATCTGATTAGGTAACGATCTGAATGCGCTCCGATGAGAATAAAACCCACATTTTCTCATCGTAATGAGGTATTTGTTAGTCAGTCCCCCATTGATTTACTTATCTACGAAGATAAGAAGGGAAAAAACAGTAAGACTACAATTGCATGGATAAAATACTTGACTTTTATTGAACTGATAAGAATATACCCGCATCATACTAAAGTATTTAAGTCGGGTCCATAAAAAATGAATATATTTACGTTTAGGTGGATAAGATTAAAATGATTTCATTTTGATATTCCTTTTATCTTGGAATTCGTAACAATGTGAAAAAGCGTAATTGAATGAGCTGTTATTTATGGCTATCTTCTCTATATTTGAAGGTTCTTTTTGAAAAAATGCTTAAAATAACTAACAAATAGTATCTGAAAAATAATTAGCTTTAAACTTCAGACTATATTTGATCAAGCTTTTTTTTAAAAAAACATAAAATAAATAAAATTGTCTAATGAGCTGTTAGATTTTGTGTGATAATACGAGTAACTAAAATAAAATAATCTGTATTAAGAGAAAATTTAATTTTATTATTAGAACATGATAATTGAAATCTTTATCAATGACTACAAATTGGATAATATCTTTAGTCTCTATATTTATATCACAAAACATTTCAAAAATCTATTTGTAAATAAATTATATTTTTTGTGTTATTTCTATTTGAATAGAAGAGTTTGTGTTATTTCTATTTGAATAGAATAATTACCTAATTTGTCATTTAAATTTACAAAGAAGGCAATGTAAATTATCGGATAATTGTCGAAAGTAGAACTATTGTTACACTTTGCTTAAAATATCTTATATGTATAATGTGATTTTAAAATATATTTTTGGAGTATATTTTGTTAAACATCCGACTCATTATTTTTCTAGACTCAATAAAATCACTAAAATAATTTAAAAAAATAGATAAATATTTCTTCTCTAATGTGACTGATTAATTGAAAATTTCTGATATATTATAGCCAATTTTCAGTGTGGTTAACAAACAGGAATTATAGGAAAGCATTCACAAAGCCGTATTACCAAAATTTTCACAACTGAAGTTATCATGTACAAGCAGCTAAATATGAAAATACTTATACTAGATTTATTTTCTAATTAAATATAACAAAATGTACTTATTTTGAAGTTGGAATAAAAAGTATGAACAGTTTCCACGAGTAAAATATATGTATTTTTCTATAAAGTATAAAGTAAACAAACAAAATTTTTCAATGTATTTGCTATAAAAAATTTAACTATAGAAAATATTCGCTTTGTGTTACAAGCAACATAAAAATACCATGTAAAAAAATTTAAGAACAAGATAGCGTCTTTGAAAGCTTTTTATAAAAGTTTATCTTAAATGCTCACAAATACTTAAGGCAAATTGTTTTACACATATTTTATCACAAATTTGCAATCCCTTTACAAAGATAACTAAAATATTCAAGCAAATGAATGATAAAACTAATGGATCTTTCTCGGACTTTTATAAAATTTAAAAATAACTCAAGGCTATGAGAAGATACAAGAAGAAAAATAAAAATGTAGAATTTATGTGCAGGAGGACGGGTACAAAAATCAAGATTTTTAAATCAATGAAAGCTTTTATCTTAAGAAATAAATCTATATTAAAAGCAATATATATATATATAATATATATATATATATACATATATATGTATATACATATATATATATATATATATATATATATATATATATATATATATATATATATATATATATATATATATATATATATATATATATATATATATATATATATATATATATATATATATATATATATATATATATATATATATATATATATATATATATATATATATATATATATATATATATATATATATATATATATATATATATATTGCATTATTTTCTTTTGGATATCTCTTACAACTAACTTATTTACATGTTTGATCAGAAAGCTAAAAAAATGTATAAAGTGCTCATTACAATATTTGGAAATAAAGGATAATTTTTAATGTGAATATATATGTATGCATATATATATATATGTGTGTATGTATCATATATATATATATATATATATATATATATATATATATATATATATATATATATATATATATATATATATATATATATATATATATATATATCATATATATATATATATATATATATATATATATATATATATATATATATATATATATATATATATATATATATATATATATATATATATATATATATATATATATATATATATATATATATATATATATATATATATATTAAAAAACCAACTAAAACGTTTTTTAGTCATTTATTATATTATTATAAGCTAAAATTTACATTTGATTTCAGTTTGTAAGCTAATTTTACTCAGAAGAAAGACTAGCTAAAAGTATATTTCTAATTTCAAATTCATTCCACAAATTCTTGTATTACAATTTTATTTACATATAAACGCTTTAAATCTGCGTGATATTGATCTTTATTCGAGATCGCAGGTTGTTTAATTTTGTAAGCAATTAACACAGGGTGCAAAGTTTAAATTAAAGAGCAGCAGCAAAATAAAAAGTAAATGTAAAACAAAATTTGGAACGCATCTTCTAGATTTATTCAGCAGAACTTTGATGCGATCAATGTTCCGGGCATGCAGTGACTTAGAATTTCAATAGACATCGCAGCAAGTTATTGAACATAGTTTAAAATGCAAGGGGAAGTCGGACAAGGCGGAGCAGCTTGATGTTAGTGAATTGCGAGAGCATTTGAATAAATAGCTAAGATTTATTTCAGTCCAGATTTGATAAAATATTCGATGGCTATTCGAAAGATCCTCAAGAATGGTTGTAAGCTTTGGAATCAATTTAATGATGGAATCAAAGGCACATTCAAATGTTTGAACAAAAGTTGAATTCAATGGTACAATATGTCCCAAATTTCAAATGATAATTGTAACTAATTACTTATTCTTTATTTCTTGATTATACAATAGAATTCAGTAATGGATGTCTTTAATTTTATGTTAGTTAGTAAATGATTTCTTTATTAGCTGATATTTTTAGTTGAAGTTAACGAATTTCAAAGTTTGCAATAGATGATATTGGAATATTTGATTTTTTTGAGTTTAACAATAAGTAAATTTAGTGTTTTAAGTATAACAAGGAACTTAAATACCTATTTAATTATTGTTCACAATGATAAATCTGGAAAAAATACTGAATCAAAATTTTATATTCATGCATTAAATATTTTATATTTTTTAAGAAATATTTTGTAAAGTATACAATGTTTACCTTATTTGCTAAATTTATTCAATTGGCCAACTTTTATTTAAAAAGTAAAACCAAACATAAATTTATTATATATTTTAAAAATGAAGTGGCTATTCTGTAGTAACATAAAATATTACTGAAATTGAAGTATTAATGCAAAAAAGTAGATAAAAATATTTTCAGTCATCATTTTTATATGTAAATCCAATAATTAACTTACTTTTAATCCAGGAATACACAAGTTTTTATTTTTATTCAGAATATAAGAAAAGAAAAGTAATCATTTAATTTTAATGGTAGAGAAGTTTTTATAACCTACATTTATTTAATATGTAGAAAACAAAGATATTACGAAAAATGCGTCGTAGATCAACTGAAACACACAATAAAAATGAAATATTTAAAAATGATGTTAGCTGAAGACATCAACATTTGTCTCTTATTATTTGAATGCTCATTTAATTTGATTTAAAACGGTAATTAAGTTATTAAAGACTGATATTAATTGTTTGTAAATATTGGTTTTAATTTATAATGATTTAATATGTATTATGTTTTTAGTAATTTCTTTGAAAAAGTTCCAAAATATTTACAAAGATCTATTTCAGCTTATATTTTAAAATGTATCTTGAAATCTAAATTAATAAATAATTTTGTTATTTCATCGACAATTTAGTAATCCATAGTTTATTCTGTGAAAGAAACTGTTCTAAAATTAGTTCTAATGTTCAATATGTTTCAAAATTACTACTTCTTTAAAAAATTGCATTATTATATTAAATACATTTTTGGCATAGATGCCGTATAATCCAGGATGCCAAATATTGAATTTTTTGGCGATGAAGGAATGTTACCAAGTAGACATGTTAGGACGTGCACGATCAGATAAATATTAAGTAATAACATTTTCTGCATAATTTCGATATATTTTTATGTCTAGGATGTAATAAAACCTAAGTTGCTATATAGATAAGAAGATCCACCTAAAAGTAACCAAGTTCATATTCATAATTTGGCAACCTGGATTTTACAACATGTGTGCTTATTTCATCTTACATCAGTATATTCTTATAAAACATTAATATCTTTTTTATTTATTAGGATAATTTATTGATATAATTGATTTCAAATATTCAAGTCATACCAAATTTTATTTTCTATTTAATTAGAGATGTGTCATTCATCATTTTTTAATACAAAGAAGCTTACTTATTTATTTCAACTCAACCGAATACAGTATTTTTACATTCATCTAAATTCATAATTTTACACCAGCAAGTTTTATTAAAATAACTTTTATATTCTTAAATGCTTTTCTTTTATAACACTTTTAAATTTAAATTATTTTATTAATATATTTGTCTTGTAAATTTATTCTTCAGTATGTCGTTTTCCCAATTTCATGTCTCAAATTTTATTTCTTAAAATTCTGACTTTTTCAACATTCCTCATTATATTCCACTTTCATATTTTATTTACTATTTTAAAGATAGTTATATACACAATAAAACTTTCCTGTTCAATAACATGAATTTTTCTAAATGATTGTGGTAACTGATTTCATATCCACATCAAAATAATCACCAAATATTCATGAATGGGTGCATAAAATTATGTGGTATGCATGCATAATAATATGTGTAATATTATCTCCAAATTTATATTATAAGCAAATTAAGTTAAAAAATTACAATAAAAGTTTTAAAGAATACATTGTGCTCGTATAAGCAAATATTGCGAATTAAAATTTAATACGTTCATATCAACAGCAAAAATTTATAAAAATTATATCAATGCATTTTTTTCTTTAATTTTATTGTTGCTAAGAATATTTCTAGTTTTTATTAATAACTTCTTAGAGTTATTCAATTAATATATATTCATGTATATATATTCAACACTTTTATATTTAAAATTGTTATTTGCAAAAATGTTATTAAAAATTTAATATTTTTTTAATTATAGTGCAGTTACTCACACAGAGATTCATTTTTAAAAAATACACCTACATACATGCAAACATCCATTCACATTAGTTTCAAAACATTTTGATCAAGATTTCAGTGGGAGGGAAAAAACTTTTTTTCATAGTATTAACTAGAATCTGAAATTTGAAAAAAAAACGTTTACATTTAATTCTAGAAAATCGTACTAATGAATTAAAAAAGAATACTATTGTTGTATATTTTGCTATAAAATTCAGGAAGTAAAATATTTAAATATTAGAAAGTAAGAGAATCTTCTAAAATAACATCCTAAATAATTATGAAGATTAAACCACTAAAATATTTGAAACGCTGAATTAAAATTCTAAAATACTGAAAATGGAACATTATTTAAAAAATAACATAAAAATTCTCCCGATAACTTAATAAAGGATAGTAAGAGTTGCTTTAATACTTAAGGATTGTTGCTTTAAAAATTTTAAATAAAAATTTGTTATGTGACTTTTTATGATTTTTTTAAAAATTATATAGATATAAATATTAAAAATATAAAACATTTAAATCTTAACGAAATTTATTCCTTTTAAATGATTATTGTACTAATTAAAAATTTAAAAAACAAGAAATAAATAAAAATTTTAATAAGGATTGAATTTACATGTATTAGAAATATCTATCTTGATTGTGGAAACGAATTGACTGAAGATAAAACTACTCAGAAACTTTTATTATTATAATGCAGTTAACACAAAATGATTATTCAATACATTTAAAAATGAAACTTCAAGGTTTTTATAAGAAAATTTTACAAATGGTTTCTCTCCCCCCATTCTTTAAAACTTTAACAGCTATTTTTCTATTGAAAATTTTAATGTATTTCTATTTTTTTTCATAATATTTTTTCGTTCTATTGGTCTGATATATTAATCATTCATATAGATTCCATGAATTAACATATATTCAAAACATATCATTCGCATCAAATATTTTTACAAAATTTAAAATCTTGCAATATCTTGCAGTTTAATTTGTTAGTTTAGTCTAAAAAAATAAGTTATATGATTTTCTATCCTGTGATATATTTGAACATGATTTTCTTTCATTTTATTATTAATTTCTGCAGTGTTCTAAAGTTCAACATCAAATGTATATTAGTACTTAATTTATTATTATTAATTTATTTTTGATTTTTTAATGGTATGATACAAATGTAAATAATAAAAATATCTCGAAAATTGATTTTCCTTTTTAGTGTTAAATATTTTGAATTTTTAAAGATAAAATTAAGTTGAATTCTTGGAAAATATTACACAACTTATAGGTTCTTATTAAAATAGATTTGTTCACGAAATTTGCTGTTCAATGAAAATAATAGATTAATATAACAGCCTCAAAATTAAAAATGCATTGTTTTTATTATTATTGTTATGTTCTAAAATTATAAATAATCTCTTTATTACTTAATTTTATCAACTGCATAAAATAATCATTCTTCGAAGTTTGTCATATTTAATCGAAACAAAAATCAGTGTTTAACATTTTGTTGAGCTTTCATTCTTTTCATTTTTATTAATTATAAAATATTATCTAAATAAAGTAAAATTAATCTCTAATAATGTTAATAAAAATATTCATTTCTGCTTACTTCTATCATAAATATTATTTTATATTAAAAAGATTTTTAAAGTGAACCTGATAATATATCGGTCATTTTTTTAAAGGAATGAAGAGATAATTTAGATTATTGGAAATTTTCATTCGTCTCAGAATATTTTCTAGATTTCAAGAACTAATAACATTTGCATCAACAGTATGATAATTCAGTTATATTTCTAAAACTAATCTAAACTCGTGTTTTATTTCTCGTTATATAAAGTACATACTTAACATAAGTAAAAAAGTGAATTATTAAGTTAAGGAAACATTTAAACATACAGGAATATACTTGTGTTCTTTATAGGTTTTACACCATTCCTAAATTAAAAAAGTAATTTTCTGTAAAATATTTCTAAGCCTACATTCATTATTTATTTTATTGCCGAAAAATGAAAAAAACATCTTTATAAGTGTTATTTTATTCAGGATTTGACAATTTATTTTGCTAACAATAATGGACAATATTTCGTTAGTTTGAAATTCTCGAGTCAAACCAATAAGTAACGAAACTGTTTGGTAGGAAATAGCTAGAATCCTCTTATTTATGACATTCATATGTATATTTTAATTAATAAATATGATTAAATTTTATTCTTTTCTAGTAAACATTATTTACTGTTGAAAAAACATTTCCACACTTTAAAATTATTTATAAGAATTTTAATTTTATTTAAAAATTATTTGAAGTTGATTATTAAAAGAAAAATTATTATTATAAAGTTTAATTTTTAAAGTAAATGTAATATTATTTGATTTACAAATTAAACTTTAATAAGTAATTTATTTGATTTTGGGTGCATGACAGGTTTATTTTAATGATAGAAATAGTTTGTATTTTGTATTGCAAAAAGTATCCAACCTGTAATTGTTCTTGAAATATTCATGGTTTTTCCAAAGAAATATTATACAGTTTCCAATTAAATACTATCAAATGTTTGAAAATAAATTAAATTAAAATAAATCAACTATATGAAAAAACTGATACAGTATTAAATTTTAAGTTCATTCTTTACATATAAATTAATATTGATATAAAAGACAAAAGCAATATTTTCTATTATCAATTCACTATCATTAATATTTTCTAAATCTCATAGTCCCATTTTTCGTTTTTTTTTCAAACCTAAAACTATATTTGCAACACATTTATTTAAATCAAATAGTTCGTAAAAATATCAAATAGTTCGTAGAAATTTATCTGTACAATGTGTGAACGCAAGTTTACATTGGGTCAATATAAAAGTTTTGCACCGTTTTGGAACAAAACAAAATTCAAATATTTCGAAATGTCAAAATCCTTTATCAAGTAATCTAATCGCTATTATTATTAATAAATTCCCACCAGCTGGAGGGTAATTTGTAAATCTTATTTTTTTAAAAATGTTTCAATTCATTCGAAGTATGAAAACAGTCCTTGATTGATTTCTTCTTCATCTGTAAAGTTTTTGTCCTTCAAAAATTTCTGTTAGGGGAAAAGGGGATAGTTAGAGGGCAATAAGTCAATAAAATATAGTGTATGAGATAGAATTTTCCAACCTAGTTGTGCAATTTTTCGACTAATATTTTTCTTGGCCTCTTTCTTGGAACATCACCGGCGTCTTTCCTTGAAGTTTTAACCTTTAAATTGTCCAGTTGTTGACAATTCTTTTCCAAACTTAGCTTTCTGTTCAATTTTTAATGCTTATGTATTGATTCTCAAATGCATGACCATATACATAACATTCTCTTATTTAGAATCAAATTATTAGAGCTCGAAGGACTAGGTTTTCCGCCCAATATAATCAATTCCTTATGATATTTTCGTGCAGTTAATTATTTTATCATTTCCAGTTGCCATCTGGTTCAAGAAGGGTTTGATATTGTTCCGAAAAAACAGAGATAGACATATGGTGACTCGATCATGAAAATCCCTATGATATAATTCACTTGGCACCCATTTTGAATATTTCTGCAATCCTATATTCCGAATGTGGTCCGAAGTATTTTGTGTTAAGCTCAATGAAGCCTTCTGCGATCTCCTATGCTGTACCAAAGATAACTTGATATAATTTGGTTTTAACATCGTAATATTTCAACGGACAAAACTAATATTAACCGATAGACCTAATATTTAGTTTTAATTACTAGATGTAAAATGTATTTCCTACATTGCCTTAAAATTTTATCTAAAGGAAAAATCATATATTTAAACGAATTCACATGTATATGAAATCAATTTTTAAGCTTTAATTATATACTAAAAAACTGCCTTAATTATAAAAGTAAAGTAGATCATTCTTGATTTCAAAATATTTTTCCCATTCTCATGATGTGATAAAGCAAAATATACTTATATATAAAATATTCTTCAGACAGTAAAAAAGGAATTCATGACTAAATACAGTATTTTTTAAAGAGAGAATAATTTATAGTAAATATTTAACTCTATTTATGTAATACTATACCTATTTGAATAAAGTATTATACTGTAGCATTATGAAAACATTTTATTTTAACTCTCATGCATTTATATGCTTAATGAAATAAAATAACATTAGATTATGTTACATATTTCTTAATAAAATGCGTAATGAAATTGCTCATATAAAATTTCTATTTAGATATTTCTTTAGTAATTAATCCAATTTAAGCTAATAATAACCATGCACCACATTAAATTTTGCCTTTATAAAATATGTGTTAGAGATTTAATTAATTTTAGATTTAAATAAATCTGATAATTATGAGAAATTTTAAAAAATGAAACAATTAAAAATATTTTAAACACTAAATTTTACATCAAAATGTTTATTTTAAAAATAAACATTTTGATGCATATGATGTATTTTTTAAGCAAAATTATGTAATATGTGAAACAACTTTAATATAATTCATTTTCAAGGGAAAATAAATGTATTTTTTAATAAAATATTAAATCTTATTCTTAATAAATTTAAAATCTACTATACATTTCATTTTATAAAAATAGAAGTGTTAGAACAAAAATTAAATTAATTGAGAGCAAAAATTGTGATTTTTAATATTTTCTTAAATTAAAAAAAGGCGTATAGTAAATCGAGAGATAAAAAGAGAGTTTTCTTTCTGAAATTCTATTTAATATGATTGTATACTACCATTCCTTTAACTGCTAATTTTGTTAAATTAAATTAATTTACCTTTTGTGAAATACCAAAAAGTTTCCCTTTAACCATCAAGCCTTAAATTATATCTCAATGATTAAATCATTAAGAAAAAAATCAAAACAATGCAGTTCTAATTTCGTAATGCTAAAATATTTTCATTGTTAAAACTCAAAATAAAAATTTCAGCATTTTTAATTTCCTTTTATTGCTTTTTTACCTGAAATATTCTAATTATTTTTTAAAACTTTTACATGTAGGTTAAAAATTTAATATTTTTTTAAATTGGGAATAATAATTCAAAATTTAATTCGACTTTCAAGTATGCCAAGTTTTGTTATTTGAATTTCACATTGAGAGAAACTTGAGCTTGAATAAATTATCATCAATAACCTTAAGATCTTTTCCCAAAACTTGAGAATACATTTTATAATATTAAGTAACCCGGGATGTTGTCTTAAACTGGAATATTGCCAAGTAGATCTGCTAAGCACTTAGCAAGGAAAACTTAAAAAGTATGTCAACCACCAAATGTAAAGTATATGAAGATACGTAAATAATTCATTGCTCTTCATTTAGTGAAATAAGAGATATTGAAACGATCAAGAAATTTAATAATGTGGTTCATTTACCTAATTCATTTTCAATGAAATACGTTGGTTTTAATTTACAAAGAATGTATGATAATATTTCCTTACTTTGTCAAGGTAAAGTGTTTTAGAACATAAAGTAAATCGACATATTTAACATACTTTCTAATTTTTAGTCTTCTAAATTTAGATTAAAATATATATGACTACCTACAATGTTAAATAGTGTTAGACATAAATATGAGGTGAAAAAATGTTTTCACCAAACTGTTTACAAGAATGCTAAAGGACAATTATGTACATATACAATAGTCCTAAAATTTTGATTTACCAATATCATATGTTTACCATTTGTCAATGATTTCTCTAAAGTAAGAGTAATTATAGTCAAATTGTCGTGCAAATTGGAAAAAAAAAAGTATTGAACATAATAAATAAAGACTTGCATTCAAATTGAATAATGAACTATATGCATTAGTCTATATTAATTTTTTATAAAACATGAACATGTTGCTCTATGCAGCAAATAAAATGTACGGTTTCAAAGAATATCTACAAAGTTTTTCTTTTGAGAAAGAAAAAGGATCTCTATGAAAATAGATAAACTAGATAACTAATCAAGCAAGTGAAATTTCAATTTAATGAGCAATAATATAAGAAATCTAAGCTCATAAGATTAATTGGAGATATCATATCAGCTTAACATTTGCCGTTGTTTCTATGAGCTAATCTCTTTTTCAAGTCCGGTCTCCTCTTACTTATATAATTAAACTGAAATTTAATGTATGTTAATGAAGAATGTTTTGAAACAAAAGTGACTATAGTTTAATACTAGAAACAGTCGAATTAAATAACAGACTGTATAATGTTATATGCCACCCAATCATAATTAATGCAAGATAGCAAAGGTATAACATTAACAAAATGTCGTAATTGGGCGCCATTGTTTCTTTTTAAAGATTCCAAAAATATTTTACTTGGTAGACAATAACTAATTATTTAAAGCAAAACAAATAAGCTTCGTATGATAGCCAAGAAATGAACAAGACTTCTTTTACATACAAAATTTTTTAGAGATTCTTGATTTCCTTTCATTGAGCATTAGTTGATAAGATGATTTTATGAATATAATAACATAAAAAATTATAAATAAAATAATAAAATAAATTTGATAATATAAATAATATGATTTTGGTTTATATTTTATTTCCTTCTAGAGAGGGTGAACTGAAAAATATGGGAGCAGTTATGGGGCAATTTATTTAAACTTCACTATCCTGGATCATCACAAAATATGTTTCTGCTTCTCAATTGACTAACATGCATAACATTTTATTAAAATATTCTTCAAATTAAAAAAATATATTTCCTTTTATAATCAGCATTAATTTATACATTTTAATGCATTATGTAACCCTCGAAGTGTTGTTAACAATACACATGGATGTTAATCCAGATTTGTATTTAAGTGGTACAAGGTGAAATATTTTTAAAATTGCAAATAAATTTTCAATTTTTTTAAAATTTTTATTTTGATTTAATGTAATTATTTCATTTTTGCTTCCAATTTTAATTTTTCAGCCTGATAAAGTTTTGTAGAGAAGCAGAATTTTGCAGATAATTATACATATTTTATTGAAAAAGTATACAAATTTATTTATAATACATTTTGGTAAAGTGTGTGAAACATTTTAAGTAAATAGATGAAAAGAACAGATTTATGCTACTTTAACATAGAATTTAGCATTCATTGCAAGAAATATGGACTTTAATTTTCAAAAACCATTTCCTGTCACATTTGTTTTGGTTATTTATAATCATAAGCTGAAACAGCCATGTACGTATGCGCACGTATATTTATTAATCTATATATATAAAAGTAGAAAAATCATTACAACTTTAAATATACTTTATTACAAAACTCTACATATAATGGCTGTATTCTTCTATTTTTATTTTGTAATAATTTAAAAAATATGAAATAAATAGTGATTATATATTGTTCATAAGCAATTATTAAAACTTGTAGGGACGTAAGAAAATGGAAGATAGAATAATACCAAACAAAACATTTATTTAGACATTACACATTGATTAAAATAGTTACAAAAAAAATACTTAATTGTTATAAACATGGTTATGTATAAAGTTAGAAGGTACATTACAAATCATAAACAAAGTTATTTATGAACCGGATGGTTAGTCTTCGACTTCTCACATCTCTCTTCTATATCTCTCTTATTGAATATTGAATATTTGGTGAGTTCATTCTATTGGGCGGTGTCGCCATCTCTTGTCAATAAAATTAATTGGATCTGTTCTTCTTCTTCTTCAGGTTGGGTTTGTATGTCATTGGCACCTCTGCCTTAATTGGATCTGTTACAAACTATAAGTAATGGTATATAATTGCAATCAAAATTGGTGAATATTACAATATTTTATGTAATAATAATAATATAAGATATAACAATAGACACTAATAAATTATAAGATATTGCAGACCATTTAAAGACATTCACCATATTGTCAATTTTTAGAATGCTCAATATTACATGATGACATGACTAAACCATGGCATGAAAACCAAGTTTCAGTCATGAAACTTAGTTTTAAAAGCAACAACCCAGCAATATCAATGCACATTCTGTTAAATTTAGGAGTTCAAATAGATAATGGAAAAACAATCTATATAGTAAATATTGCTTTCTAAGTAGGTAAAAAATAAAATGCTGCACTTAACAAATAGTTCCCTATATACTTTAAGTGCAGCACTTTATTTTTTATCAATTTTATTAATACTTTTATCTTATACATTTAACTATTTAACTGCACAAAAATCCACCTAAAACCTTTTATTCGCTCTTTCATAACATGAACAGGATATGGGAATCAAAAAGCTGAAAAGTGAAAAAATGTCAGGAAAATATATTGGTAATGTTCTTCCTCATTCTCCCTTTCCGATAACCAAAAAGGCGTTTAGATATGAAAAAAAGATTAAGAAAATACTTTTGAAAGATGAAAAGGCACGCCTAAATTGAGATTGGCTTTGCTATAGCGGAAAAATTTACTTTTGAATTTTCATTCGATGAGAAATAAGTTTCACGGCGTGTGATAGGATTGCTCGTGTGACAGGTAGGGACGAGTAAAATGGGAGCGTTAGTTCCAAGAACGAATAAAGTATCTTAAGTAATTGAATTTTCATTCTTTCTTTTTTTATGGGCAACGTTTATCCGCTTAATAGGGTGGAAGAAGATGAGTTAAGAAAACATACTTCATTTGATACTAAATGTACCACAATAAGTAGCTCCACACAGTGGTAGATTTTAAAACTCAATATTTAAGTAAATAGGCCCCATCAATAACTTTCTCCACATTTTTAATCGAGCATACTGCTTTCTTAAGAATATCTCTTCGTATAGAAGTTTATTACGATTTATATATCTTGAATTGATTGTCTATATTTTTCTTTTTTAAAATTGCAATGATCTATAAAGGTTTTTAAAAATAAATGCGAATAAATATTTTAATCAAGCTGAGTAATTTATCATTAAAATTTACAAAAGATATATATATATATATATATATATATATATATATATATATATATATATATATATATATATATATATATATATATATATATATATATATATATATATATATATATATATATATATATATATATATATATATATATATATATATATTTGAAAATTTAATTGTTTATTTTGAAGCCATTACAATTTCCTAAAATTTTAGCAAGATTATTTATTAAGTATTTAAAGAAAAAGAAATTTATATTTTTCTATTATTTGAATTCTAGGAAGTTTTATTTTAAACTCAAATTTAAATTAAGTTAAAAAATAGTATTATGTTATTGTACAATTCAAAGAGTTAATAAAATTAAAATAAAAATTCATTTGAGGCTAGGATTTTTACTATAGCATACATGTTTTTAAAAGATTAAAAGCAGAAGCGTAAATGTTTATAAACGAAATTGATAAATGTCTTAGGCAGTTTAAAGATTAAATTAAAAATAATTTTGAAAAATTAAATTTAAAACATTTCTTGTACATATATTTACTAATAACAAACCTCCTTGATAGTTTTAGTTTGTTGTATATGGGGAAACTAAATGAATAAATATTTGCATAAATCTTTGTATTTATCAAAAATATTATTTCTTTTGACAGAGAAAAATTATTATACATTAAACTATTAAGAATAATATTTGAAAATCTACATTTAGTTAAAGCTAAATAAATTTTTATACTATAATTCTAAAAGAGTTTATTCAGAGTTACATGACCATACGATAAAAACATTTGTTTAATGAATATTGATTACTCTAACAGTTAAGAACTACAGTTTAAGAACTGAAAAAATTATTTTTAATTATTTTATTTTTATTTTTTCTAATAACTCAATATTGCTTTTAATTTGAGAGTAATTCAATATTGCTTTTAAATGTATTCAACAAACCTTAAAATTATAAAATAGATTTTATTGCACAGTTTATAAAAGCCTAATAAATATTCAAGTTCAAAAGAAGCCTAAATTAAAATCACCAAAATCTCATAAATTATCAATGATATGATTGATCTATCCCCGATGAAAAAGATAAATATTAGTTTTCCTATTTTTATAAAATACTAAAAGATTTTCATGATGGTGAATGCAATAAAGATATTAGGAAACTGTCTAATAAATTAGAGATTCGGATTATTTAATAGCACATAAACTTTGAGTGATTTAGAGAACATTTTTTCAAGAAAAAACCTGGTTAATGCAGCTATCAGGATATAATTAATTACTTTAGCTATAAATAGAATTCCACTATCTTCATAAAGCGATAACTTTTCAGGCCATGTTTTCAAATCTGTAACAACATTTCAACGAAAATAATGATGATTTATGCATAGTTTCAAATATCCAACTTTATTTACTTTAAACTTTTATTCATTTTCTGTATTTCTTTAATTTTTAATATTTAAGAAGTGCCTTACTTCATTTTATGGATGGTATATACTCCGTAAACTGTATATCAAAATGACAAGGTATTAAATTATTTAATTTCTTGATATAATATATTTCACTAAATTTCATTTTAGTTAACTTTTGAGAATTTTTAAAGAAAATATATTTGACATTATTTGTTTACAAACACATTAAAAAAACGTTTATTTATAACTATATATGGTTTATTTTTAAAATTAGAACTTTAATGTGAATTGTAGAAATATATATATTCGAATCTATTTATTCTTCAAAATAATTGATTTGGTTCAAGAAAAGAGATTTGTAATATATACTTTACGTAAAGATTTTTTTATTTCATAGTGTTTGTATTTTCGTAAATTTCACTTATTTAAGAAAATATTAAACATTTTTTTATTAAATTTACAAATATCATATAAAATCTAAAAATCAATGATTAACACTTTATTTTCGTTAAAGTCGGCATATTAATCACTAAACTATGTATTTTTAATGTACTTTCCACAACTAGAAAAAATATAAGTGTATAGCTGCAAGTAAATATACATCTCTTTTTTAATGCTCGCTTTTAATAGACTTTTAATATTAAAGAAAAACCGAATTTCTTTGCTTTTTAAGTTACTCATTTGTGTACAATCTATTAAAAAGTTTAGTATTTCATTGGGTTCGTAAACAATACTAGTGATTTGCTGGTGAATAATTTGAGTGAATAACTGGTAATTGCATAATACATTAGATTTATAAGATCGATAGTGTTGTATTATTTTTATATTTTTGATAACATTTAGCAATACAAGCTATTAAGTAGGACTTAAATGTTTTTATCTTAATATGTTTATAATCTTTACGATTATATACATATTAAGAATGCAAAAAGGAAATGTTATCCAGTTATCATAAATGATACACTAATCAGAATTTTAACAACTGTATACATTTGAATTATGGATTTATTTATTTTATTTGTAACATCTTTCTATTAACATATGATTTTGTATAAGATATTCACAAATCTTTATGATATTTAAAAACATTGAGGGATATTTATGTCTCTCAGGAATATATATTATACGCATTTTGCGTTTTTATTAAAGTGTTTTCGTGTACTATCGTTTTTAATTAAAAGTGTTTTAATTTTATTAAAATTAATATATATATATATATATATATATATATATATATATATATATATATATATATATATATATATATATATATATATGTATAATTAATTTCAAATATTTTTATTCTTTTAGTATTTTATACACCTAAAATAATTCTTAATCCAAAATTATGAAATCCATTGTAAATGAATGACGTAAACAGTTGTTATTTTTATTATTTTATGATAATTTTAGTTTCGAAATAAAATTAATAAATACAACTTTCTTGTTAATTTTAATACTAATTAATTCACTTAAATTTTCTTTTTGAATGTATGTTCTCATGTTATCTACTAAATATTTAAAAATGTTATACATTGTATTACATTCGTAACTGTTTTTATTTTTCAAAATATAGTTGTTGTTTACTAATGACACTTGGACATTCCAAGCTCGCTATGCTATGTGAAATAAGTCGATTGGGAGCGTCTTTCGTTTTCATCAGAGTACGATGAAGGTGAAAGTACGACTTTTCTCTACACGCATGCCATAGGTACCCGTTTATAGAGTAGGCAACCATTCACACTTAATTCATACAAGGAAAAGATAAAGACAGGATAGATAGAGAAAGTACACCCATGCCCGAACCATTCAAACCCAGAACCTCCTTATCCGTAGTCAGGGACACTGACCACTAGACAAGTTGGTGGGCTCAAAATATCGTCAATTAATTTTATGCCTTTCTAAATACGAGGATAAGTTGAAAAATAAGTTTTCCCTGTCGATTGTGGTCAGAGTTGTGTATGAAAGTCAAAAAATAGAATGAGACATTAAAGATATGATGTACCTTTATTTTTCTACATAGGTACCAAGTACATTGAGACATTTGTCATATCACTTAATAAGCTTCAAAACCTCCTCCAGGAAAAAATCAGGGCTTTGCATATGGAAGAAGCGTTGAACAGCTTGTTTCACTTCAGTATTGCTTCCAAAGCGCATTCCCCCTAGATTTTTTCTTCAAAGCCGGAAACAGATTGATGTCGTTTGGTGCGAGATCAGGACTGTATGACAGATGGTGTAGGCGCTCCCAACTAAGAGTTGCAATATGGTTTTGCGTTGCCGTCGCCGAATGTGGTCTGGCATTGTCTTCCAACAGCAGAACGCCAGATGTGAGAAGGCCTGGCCGCTTTTTCCGAATCACCTCTTTCAATTTTGATAGGGTGTCACAGTAGCGCGTAGCATTGATGGTTCCAACCTCCAAAAAGTCCAGCAACAAAACTCCTTGGGCGTCCCAGAAAACTGTGAGGAGCACTTTACCTGCAGAGGGAGTTGTCTTGAACTTCTTTCGGACAGGTGATGATGGATGTTTCCACTCCATAGAGGCGGCCTTCGATTCTGGCGTGAACTGGTGGACCCACGTTTCATCCCCCGTCACAATCCGAAACAGAAAGTCATTGCCATCTTCATGGTAACGCACGAGATATTCCAGGCTGACCGCCATGCGTTGTTCCTTGTGTCTCGAGGTCAAATGTTGGGGCACCCATCGTGATGACACTTTTCTGTATGGCAGAATGTCGTGGATGATATTTTGAGCTCGCTCATGTGAGATTCCAAGTTCTTCCGCTACTTCATCGATGGTGATACGCCGGTTTGCTCTAATCATGTCATCCAACTTCCTGACATTTGCATCTGTAGTGGCCGAGCGCGTCCGTCCAGCTCTCGGTATGTCCTCCACTTGCTGACGTTCATTACTGAATTTGCGACACCATCTCCGCACCATTTGCTTAAACCTCACACCTGGCCCATAGACTTCTACGAGGCGGTTATGAATTTCTCTTCCTGATATTCCACGTGCCCATTAGCAGCGGATAACCGCTCTCACTTCCTCCTTTGACCACGAATTCAAAACGCACCTTCTCTCCATACCTACCGGGGCTCAAATGAGAGGCTGGTCTCCACTTTGCGCAGGCACTGCAACAGCGCCATCTGCTTGATTTGCAGCGACCTCTACCCAATGGTGTATCGGTGACTTGCGCGTTTTCCTGCTGTGTCGCCTTTCGCCCATAGCTGTTCAACGCTTCTTCCATATGCAAAGCCCTGATTTTTTTCCTGGAGGGCTTTTTGAAGTTTATTAAGCGATATGACAAATGTCTCAATGTACTTGGTACGTATGTGGAAAAATAAAGGTATGTCATATCTTTAATGTCTCATTCTATTTTTTGACTTTCATACACAACTCTGTTCACAGTTGACAGGGGAAACTTATTTTTCAACTTACCCTCGTATTACGTAATTTTCATTCATTTAATTTCGTATTTAACTTTAAAGCTAATTGTAATAACGCGTGTTTAAAATTTTGTAGTTAAAATTATATTTTTTATTTCCTTCATATAAATTACATGATATACATTTGATTGCCAAATGTTTGGAATTTAATAAACACTAACTTGAATTTTAAAACTTACTTCAATGAATTATTTTGAATGGATAAAGTAACAAATGCAGCTGAGATAATTAATCTTTAATGCAAAGATTTAGTAAACAATATTCTCTGATTTATTTTACACTTCTTATATACGTTTATTTCAGTTTAACTGAAGAACTTTGAATAAGTTTTAAAATATAATAAAAATGTTGGTATCATAATTTAATCAAAGGTAAATATCGAAATATACATTTCTATTTAAAGAAGTCTCAGCTTACAAAGAGTTAGCTGAAACAAAATTATTAAAACTTAGTGGGGTTCCATTTTTGTCTTTTTAATAAAAAGTTAAGACAAATTTGTATGCTAATAATAAAGTAACATTCATTCAGTCACTTAATTATGAGCATCATGCACTAACGATAAATTTTTAACTGATATTTAAATTAAACAAATCGAGAAATTGTTATGTAGAAATCATTCAAATTTACATAGATTAAAATTGATAATGTTAGTTATTGATAACTTCAGCAACATACTGCCCCATTATTACGATAATTTTTGATATATTAATATTATAAAACTTTTAATTAATATCTTAATTCAACACTATTTGTTTTTGAATTGTAATTTAATTTAATTAATCTTAAATGATAATTTTATTCTTTCTTGGAAATAATAATATTTTATAAAATATTTTATTAAACGTATGTTTTAAGGAAATTTGAAGTTAGATTGTAAATTTCTTTTAAAATCGAGCTTTTTCAATCATTTTTTGTTAATGTCATTAAATAAAAATTAATAGTTGGTGTTAGAATTTATCAAATATTTATTTAGAATTTAATAATATTAGAAACGTACATTTCAGTTTGATAATCTTACCCTTAATCAAATATAGTCTTTATAAAACAAGAATAACTGTTTCTTTAAATCAATTTATCTTTAATAAAATCATATACAAAAATGAATAGAATGCTGTTAAACTTAAATTTCCTTTACGCTTATTACATTATTAAAACTTTTATTTTCTTGCTTGTATTTTCTTTATTTTCATTTTCTATATTCATATTCTTAAAAGAACTGGAAATAAATAAATAAATTCAGAAAATACAAATTTTGTGTTATTAAACAATAACAACACGTGTTAGCTATTACGAAACAAATTATAATAAACTTACCAAAAATTCTAGATTAAAAATTATATCCGCAGCAAGAGCACAATGTATACTGTCCGTTGCAATGAAAGTTAATAAATTCAAAAACGGACGTCGGACAATTACCCCCTATTTATGTTCGTTGAGTTCGACAGTTTTCGATGAGTGATATCATTCTTAACTTTGACGACAATGAAATTTGTTACAACGTTGCAATTAGTCTTTCATACTTGTCTACAGTATTTTAAAAGACATTTTGAAACACATACGGAATGATAATAATTTTTTTTTAAATATAATAACATGAAAATGAAAAGAGAACTCGGATGCAATTATCAAGAGTCACAAATAATCCTTCAAAGAGACGCATGTGACTCGCGAACTCGAGGTTGGCCACCCCTGCTATATACATAAGTTTAATTTATATGTAGAGTTGATATATCAAAAACATATTTATTAAAAAAAATCTCCATTTTTGATAAAAGCTCTAAAATTGAATATATTTTGATTGATGAAAAAGAACAGAACTAAAATAAATTGAAACTAGACTTTGTAAAATATGACTTTGTAAACTAAATTTTTTTCAACATTCATAGATATAACGTTAAAAATATTTACATCCTGATTTAATACAAAAAAGAATCACAATGTGAAAATTCCTTGAGATGAATTTTTTTCAAAAATAAAGACTCAAGATGTTATAGTATGATCTTTAGAATTATCAACAAATATTGCAAATATTATGGAAAAAAGGTAGAATGCTGCCACATGAGCAATCAATACTTTTGAAATTATGTACAATAACAAACTAATATAATAAAAATATTCTTCATTGCTTTCTTTGTCTTTAATTTTTGTTGAGATGTAGATGAATGAAATTACTCGTTATAATTGTTAAAAAAATTGCGATTTATACTATTAATACAACAATAAGGTTTAACTTTTTATACTTTTATTTTATATGTAACTAGATTTAAATGTGATTCAATGAATGTTTATGTATAAATGTTTCAAAAATATAGATTGCTTAAAAATAACAACAAAAAATTTTTCTAAGGAATATATTCATCTTTTGCTTTTTTTCCTCAAATCACATTTAAAGTAATACGTGCATTTTAATTTATTATGTTTCAAATGCCATTGTTTTCAAACGGCATGTTAACCTACTAGTCTAAAGTAACCGTATGGAATTTAGTGGCTTGGAATTTACTTTAGACTGAAATAGGCCGGGATCTGAAGTCTAAATTGTACTCCAAATCACTGCAAATATTCTCGTCTTAAGTGGAACAAGAACCCACGAATTATTGAACAAATGGAAAGGGCAAGAATTGTTTGACGGTGTTTCTTGTGTCTTGAAGTTAAAAGTATGAAACATACAAGCATATCAGGATTTCGATGTAGGAAAATTTCAAGAATGTAAAAATTTCCAAAACTGTAAATTCTATGATATTAAGCAACATATTTGTTGATTAGTATAAAAATTGTAACTGCTCAAAAATTTTAAGTCCGTAATAACAGATTGTCTTAAATATAACAGGAAATAGGTGAAATTTATGTATACAACTTTTCATTTATGAGATAATAAGGGTAGAGGCATTGCATGAAAACTTAAATGTAATAATGTGTTTTGCCGTAAACTTTAATTTACTTTTGAAAACTGGTATCTGCTGATTATTTCAAATCATTTATTTTATACTTTTGATGTAAAAAAGAAATTCAATTTAAAATTTAATTTACAACTTTCACCCATGTAAATTTTTTATCAATATAAAAATAGGTACCTAAATATTAGAAATTTACAATCATCCGTATTATTTTCACAATTCTCAGTATTAGATTTATATTTTTGTAATAATATTTTAACAATATTTTGTAATATAGTACTTGACTTTACACGAGATATATTAAAATAACACTATTTAAAATATATTTTTATAATTTTAGTTCTTACAAAATTTTACAAAGTTTCCTTGCTGAATGAAATTGAAAATTGAAAAAAATATAGAATATATCCTTAATAATGCGAGTTCATCTTCTATGTCATATGTAAATGTTTTTAAATTGCTTGGAAATCGTAAATGAAATAACACTCGTTTTTCTTCCGCAAGATAGTATGAAATTTGATTTTGATATTGAATAAAATTACTAGAATATATATTAAATGTAAAAGGGTTTTTTTCACTTCAAAATTTTATTTTTAGGCTCTAGAAGTATTTTATTAAAACACCAGTATGCATATGACGATTTAATTTGCATCTTAGTTTCACAGACAAATAATATACTCCATTTTTTATTATACCATATTATGAAATGAAACTCTACTTTCTTAAATAAAAAATAATCCCTCTTCATGCATTCTTTATGAAATTGAAATCTTTGAAGGAACTGGACGTTACAGCAGAAAAAAAAAGTTCTTCCCGAAAATATGCCTACATAACCTTTTTTATTGCTTCACTACAATAGAACAGACGGAACAGAAAGGACAAGGTAAGAGTAGGATGGTGGTGAAAAATTTAATAACACCAAATAATCTGCACCTCCCCTGGATGGGAGGAAAATGCGGAAAAAATCACAATGGCTCTCCTCAGAAAGCTGTCAAAATGATAGCCCTTCTGAAAAGCGAAGGATTCAATTTTACGGACCATTTCACTGGACAAACCATCCTCTTCTTTTCTCCTCATGACGTCACAACTTCCTCTGCTTCTCTCAAAAATTGAAAAAGAGGAAAAGAAAGAGTAAGAGATATGGAAAAGTGCTTCGATACCTTTTCAATGAGGTGTGAGAAAATGACATTTTTTCCCTCTATATTTTACTCCAACAAATTTTCCATAAATCATTGCATCTTCCTTGAGATGATATTTTTCCGTCTCCTTTTCTCCATCTATCGTTAATATCCACTCTTCTGGGATCTTTTTCCATATCTTTTGTAGTTTGGGTATATAAATCGTATTTACGAAGAATACAAAAGACATCCGCTTGGCTTTCAAAGACATAAAAGTTGATCGCTGCCAGCTCTTTCACAGTGTTAAGGAAAAACTGGCAATATCTTCAAATATTGTACCAAAATCTTTTAAATGGTAAACTATACAGAGTCTTTGGAAATATATATTTGTCAGAAACTGTTACACTGGAACTGTAAAATATATTCAAAATTAGATAGAAGATTGGGAATTCAGAATGCTTACATGTGTATTTTTGTAATAATTTTATTTTTCAAATTGATTTGAGCAGATGATTAGTTATTTTTAAATATAAAAAAATGTTGCGTAATTAAATAAATGTGAAGGAAATAATATAACTATACATATATCATATAAAATATAACTTCTAATTGAAACCCAGTAATTTATAATTTGTGTGTCATTAATTGGTATTCGATAATTACATTTGACGTTTCATTCATAGAATATTAATGCAATATTTGCATTTATTACCTGTAACCGTAAGGCTATAGCACAACATCTCAATATTTTCATTGTAAACGTTACACAAAATTTTAAAAGTATTTGTTATTTAATACCAATCAGTGAAACGTTGAACTGTCAGAATAATGATTCTACTGTTAATTTATAATTATATTTTTTATGCTGCATCTGTCGAAATAAATTTTGGACTTTCCTTGAAATTCTTCTTAATGAATTATGAAATATTACATAACTTAACCTCTTTTGTGCTCCAATTAAAAGTGCATAAATTTCTTAAGTGAGTCTGATTTGCTAAAATTGTGTGAGTATGCTTAAGGTATATCTGAATAACCTAAATTAATTGGGAAGAAAAAACAGCAATATTCAGTTTTTTTATGAAAAAAAAGCTTTGTATCGTAATCTATATAATAAGCAATTCATTTCATACTATACATTAGTTCAATTGAGAATAGTCCTTGCACAAGCACAACTCTGATAATTGTCCGACAAAGAAACCATATATAATTTGTAGTGACTTCAAAAGAAATCCTATTCAAGTAATATATTTTTTATCAAAATTCCTTTTTATCCTTATAAAATCGAAATTCCATAAACCTTTGATATTTAAACTTATGGAAACATTACTTTTCATATGCATAGGTTTATTTTAATGTAAGATAAAATATGCATTTAATTTTTTTAAAAAAATTTGCCACTCTGTTTCCTGCAAAAAATTGTAGTAACGGGATGTTATCTGAATATTCTTTATTGGATTCTCAAATTCCTCAATACTAAAAATTTTTAATTGTACTACATATAAAAAGTCTTGCTACTTTCTTATAATCATTTGTTATTATTAGTTATTATTCAAAAATACACCAACCATGATTCATATTATGATTATTTTTGAATAATAACTAATAATTTAATTAGTTATTAAAATGTAATGGCTTAACATTTCTGAGTTTGAATAATTTTATATTTATTTAATTTGCATCAAAATGTTCACAAATCTACCTTATTGCATTTGTGTTAAGAAAAATTGACTTAATATGAAATTAAATGCAACAAAATCTTTGATATTTATATCATCTCATATATATATATATATATATATATATATATATATATATATATATATATATATATATATATATATATATATATATATATATATATATATATATATATATATATACATATATATATATATATATATATATATATATATATATATATATATATATATATATATATATATATATATATATATATATATATATATATATATGTATGTATATATATATTTCCGAAAAACAAAACATATGAATTTAATTTTAGTGTTTTGGATTAAGGAGATAATCACATACATAAATACATGATACAGATACGCAATTTCATTTATAGAAAGCATGAGAATGTGAAACAAATTTTAAAATAATCCATTTTAAGTGAAAGATAGAGTTCGATTTAACAACTATCTGGACTTGACAGCATGTCAAACTGGTACAAAAATTACCACGTGTTGAAACTAGTAGCTTATAAAATTAGATTTTAACAACTAAAAAATTGAATGACGTGGACCAGCAATACAGTTATGAAAAATACAATCAGAAGAAAAGTTCCCCTATAGCTAACATAGAATCTATCCATAATACTAAATCCATTTATACCTCATGAAAATCATATATATAAATGGATTAATACTAAAAGATATTTATTTAAGACTTATACATAGCTTAAATGATGAGTTTGATTTCTTCATCTAGTAAATCATTTTGGGAAATGACAACTGTAATCGCATTATTTAAGATTAAACAGTACATTTTGGAAATTGCATGTTTAATGGTTTGGTAGTTATTAAAATGTTTATAAATTAAGAGGAAGATTAGAGAAAAGCCGTAGAAATAATCGCACATCAATTATGATTGAAGCGATAGCACTGACATTGATTCTCTATAATTCTAGACAACTTGTACAAATTATAGGAAATATTCTCTATATCCACAAATATGTCTGTTGAAAATGATTATCAATTGATGTTATTATAATGATATTTCTATAAAATTTTGTTTTCCGAAGATGCATATTGAAATGTGTCGAAGTGTTAGTTTCTCAAGGTGATATGTAAAAATTCAAAATCTCTTATCAATTAAATAAATTTAAGATTTACTTTGAAAAAAATTTTTGATGCATCAGACATTTTCCAGAATCCCTTAATAAGCAATTATTTACTAGACCAATTAATTAAAGACATCTTTTTAATTTAATTTATTTACCATAAAGTATTTTTGCCTCTATAATTAATTTTAAATTTTTAATTAAATGCCACAATGTATTTATTGTATTAAAATTTTTAAAAAATGATTTTTTGGTGTCTGGCTGGTTTATTTACATATTCTGAAACATTTTCTCCAAATATATTTCAGATATTCAAAAATATTTTTTTGAACCTTAAAATTCACATTCGAATTTATTTGGAAGAACTTTACTGTATTGAATACATTTGCATCAAAAATGAAATTATTTACAAACTTCTTTGACATAATCAATTTAATGGAAGATAGAAGTGTTTGTACTACAAATATTGCTTGTATAGAAGTGATTGTACAATAATTACATTTTCGATAAATATTTTAAATGCTATCAGCAACTGTAATCTTTGATAGGCAATTCTATTTTAAGATACTTATGTGAAAATAATATGGCATGTATATTATGTATTAAAGCTGTAAAAAATAATTTTTCACTAATTAAAATTTGTATTTGTATGAAAAATTTATTATTTTTATATTTTTAAAATAACCATCCTTAATGTGTTGTTTTGTTGTAACCTCTATTTAAAGCAAAATAATTTTATGTAATTTATAATATAAAATATGACAAATTATAATTTTAAATAAAGTTAACGATTTAATAACAAGTTAAAATTAACTATATATGTGCAAAATAAGAAATATTGCATGCATATTATAATAATTGTTGTTATAAGAATATGACATTTATTTTAATATACATATAGAATTTTCATGTGATAAATGCTATTGCGTGAAATAGTAATAGATCTTTGAATTATTTTATTTTTTAAAGTAACTTTTTCAAAAAAACATTTTTGTTTGGAACAAAATATTTTCTTTTGCTTTACTAAATATTAAATTCACCAAATTGTTGAATAATTCATCTTAAATACAACCACTTATATATTTTGAAATTTAATCACATTTATTATTTTAAGCAAAATTTCATATTTATTTACATATCTGAAATTAGAAGATAGAGTATCTTGGATAAAACATTAATTTTATTTCGAATGGAAGCTTATAAGGTATCTACTTAACTCTAATTTTTGCCGAAATTTCAAACTTACGTGCAGCCATCTATTGGAGAGATTTTGCCCTAAGAAAAATTCAAAATTTTTATTTTTTATAATCGAAAAAATTTTTTTAATTTAGTTCAACAGTCATTAACCTGCTGAATATTTTAAAGTATAGTTTATAGAAATTTAATTAGTAGTTCTTACGAAACATTAAATATTTATTCTAATTGTAAGTTGCAATCATTGAATAAGTAAGCTTACTGTAAGTTTTTTTTTCCAACAAAAACGAATAATAATATTTTGTTTTCTTGGGAACAAGTTCTTTACTTCTATGAACCTCGTGGATATTGATTGTTAAGTTTCTGAACTTAAAAATCCCTGTAAAATTTACTGGAAAATCATAAGAAACTTTCAAATGGCATTTTTAAATTGCCTAATTTTTTCGTCTTAAATTAAGAGATACAAATATTTAAACAATTAATTATAAATTATGTTTGAAAACATAAAATAAAACAAAATTTGTAATTTACAGTATGAATGTACACAAAGATTTGGATCAGAAGAATTTTCAAAGATACTATTTTTACACAAGATACAATTTGAAGCAAATTTCTTTAATAAATATGTAACCTCTATAAAAGAAATTATTTGTATCTGAAACACATATATTTAAATGCAAACATCATTAAAAAGAATTACATAAAATTGGATAATAAATCAAATGCATACGCACAAAATCATAAATTATAATTGGAGGCTTAAAAACAGTTAAAAAATGTCATTCACAAAATTAAAAAAAATTATTCAAATATTATTTAGAGTTAACTGATATGTATTTGAAATTCAACATTGATCAAAACAAAATTCACTGAAATAGATCAATATTACATAAAACGAAAGCGATACTAATATATTTAACAAAACAATTCAGTAATAAATGTATGTTTTGGACAAGAAAAATTGTATACAAATATCACATCAATTTTAAGATCGATATTAAAAATATTAATTTTTAACATACGTTTCAAACTTTTGTAAAATTTAACGAGTGTAATTTTATTGATTTTATTGTTTTGTTGCTAATTCCTTGACAACAGTCAGTAGGTTCCTTTAATGTCTGAGATAAACTTTTGTCCGATCCGCTTAGGTAGTGTGTAGTGGGATGGATGAAAATTAGGATTTAACAAGCCGATGCTGATAGCTGCCTAAATGTGTTTCAATCTGTGCACCACCAGCTTAGCAATCAATATCAAACCGAAGCTTCTAGTTCCAGTAGACATGACAAAGAGCTACCATGTCTGCAGAAGACCATTTAATAGGTCTTTCGGCTGGAAGAAGAAGCTTTTTCTAACCGCAATTTGTTGTAGATCCCTCTGTAGCACCAGGCAGAATATTATAAGTTGTTACAATACAAAGGCGTATTCACCAGTGAGGTGTCTATGCAAGCCAACCCTCTAACCAGACGACAAAAAAGGGTGCATTTATCTTGGGCAAGAGGACGTTTACTGCACCAGACATATATAAACTTCTTTCAGACGAATCAGATTCATATGGGATAATATGCTGATCTTGAGAGAACAAAGCACCAGACATCATAAATAAAATACTGTGAAAAGACACTGCTACAACAGTTATGAAAAATTTGTTAAGGCAAGGATCTTATTCGGGGGTTACAGTGAGCTGTATATGTTCCAGGGAGAAACTGGTGCATTTGTTCCTGGAAGAAACTGTGGTGAATTTGTTCCAGGGAGAAACTACGACTGGTGTGAGATATCGGGATGAAATCCCTGATAGTCCACCCATTTGATAATACAATTGACAATGATTTTATTCTGATATATGATAACGCACCATCTCACCGAGCTCTATTTATTGAAGGTTATCTTGAGGATCTTGATTCGAAGCGAATGGAATGACCAGTTCAATCTCCAGACCATAGATCATATGTGGGGCTATCTTGGTATATAGACTGCTGCCTTAAGTCCTCCTCCAAGGTGTGTAGGAGAACTAAAAAAGAGCTTACTTAGCATTTTTTTCGTTTCCCATTTAGGTAATTAACCACTTAATTCACTGCGTGTAAATATTAAGTCACCTAGGCATATGTCTTATTAAACTTCTTATTGTTGTATTTCTTTTACTTGTGTTTCTATGATATCATACCACATAAAACTGTGATTATTCTTTTTCCCAAGGAAGGACTGTTCCAACAAAATCGCTTTTTTATGTTGTAAATTATTCATGAGATTTTCTATTTAAAATTCTATGTTGCCGACAATACATACCTTTTTTGTGCACATACTATTCAAAGTTGGTTATTCTACTTTCATTCATTTTGAAATTTGCTGCAAGAAACTGGTTGTTTCTTAACTTTTGGAACCCAGTGTATATCAATATTTTGAAATATTTGATGTGATGTTTAAAAAAAGTAATAATAATGCATATAAATTAATCAAGTAGATTGAAATATCATTTATTTAAAATTTTATAATAAAATGCCTTATAAACTGATTGGTATTATTGATACCTATTAATATCATGTAAATCCCAAAAGACGAAGAATGAATGCAAAAATAACTCTCGATGAGCTTTACCAAATAAGGTAGAGACAACTGGAGAGTTTATTTATATAAATTAATATATATATATATATATATATATATATATATATATATATATATATATATATATATATATATATATATATATAAATATATAATATATATATATATATATATATATATATATATATATATATATATATATATATATATAAATATATATATATATATATATATATATATATATATATATATATATATATATATATATATATATATATATATATATATATATATATATATATATATATATATATATATATATATATATATATATATATATATATATATATATATATATATATATATATATATATATATATATATATATCTTATATTTCAGGAGCTAAATGTCTATATTAAAAAGAAAAAGAGTAGTCTTGGATTCATAACAAAAACATTCTTGATGTGTGAGGTATAGCCTGTTTATTTACACAATCAAAATGAATGATGCCAAATGATTATATAGAATGATTATGGAAATGTCGCTTTCTGATTCGTCTCTAGACTCATCAAAATAAGCATATCACGTCTAATGCACACACTCCAACTCATCATAGAAATTTTATCTGCTTAAACAATCTCTTATAAATATAGTAGATCCATGAAGATTTCTTCATAATTTCATCGATTCATCTACCTAATAAAATTTGAATCTACCCTTAAAAAACAATTCATTGTATTTCTAGAGATCGACATTCTTGGGATATTTCATGCTTCGTGCCATACAATGAACAATAGATTACATGTGAAGCTTTGATTCTAAAAGCCCATATCAACCATATGTTGATAGAAATAGTGCATACATTGACATATGTAAATGCTTTAGCCATAAAATCTGCATTAATTTAAGGAAATGTTGCACAAACTTCCTTAAATTATGAGTGTGCATTTACTTAAATTATCAAGCTTTGTGAATTATTGTCACCCGTGAATAATCAATTTTGGTTCACATTTTTTGCAATAGCCTAAAACTAAAACACCATAGCCTAAAACTTCACAAACACTTTTAACAAACAGAGTAATTTAATTCTTAAAACACCAAATTGCAAGAAACTTACGTGATTTGAAAAATTAAACGAATTTTAATTTAATATGATAAAAATTTTTAATATGATTTATATAATTATATAATCACTATTTTGGGATAAAGTGACATATAAAAATGTATTATGAAGTATTTCACGAAGATTTATGTTTTTAAAAACACATAATATGTCACATTTTAGAAAGCTATCAATGAAAGTAATTGTTTTTCAAATATAAAAATTAGATTTGCTATAATTGTTTTCTTGTTTCAATTCTAATAAAAACTTTCCTTATAATGGACTACATATAAGTAAATAAGTCGTACAAAAAATTCCTTTAAATAATGACGTTTAAAAGTTCCTTTGTGTAACGAATTTTTCAACTTCCAAGAGTTGCATTGCGAAGTTTTCTATTTACTTCCTAATTTCCTTAAGAAAATTTATCTTGATTATAATAATCATTTAAAAAAAAGTGCTTAAGAGAAGAAATACTTGCTTTGTATACTCTAAAATATATCTCATATTTACAGATGATTATTATATTTTATTCTCATCTGACATTATTCTTATGATTTGTTTGTATTTTTATTTTACTCTACCTCATTTATCTCGTCATTCAAATCTGTTTCAAGAAAAAAATGAAATAAATGATCATCTTTCCGAAGAGATGCAAAGGGAATTTTCAGGATTTCTAATGAACCTGAAACACATCCTTCAAAGTAAAAAAACTGAAAAAATATACTCCTTTGCTCCATTTCTATTCTTTATAACTCAAGCAGACGATAAAAGTTGCCTTATCGAGGAATGCGGAAATATCTTCTATTTCCGGTTGTGCTACATGATTTTTTTACTTTCTTATTTACTTATTTTTCTTTAAACTTATTTTTTCAATTTTAAAGGAAAAAATGCAGAAAAAAACTTTTAAAAAATACATAATACTTTATTTTTTTCATTGATTCTGAAGATGAAAGTTTGAAGCAAGCGAGCAGTTTTCCTCGACTCATTTCGACCGGGTACTTTGTATCAACAATTTCATTTTTATTCGAAGCTTGCATTTTTTTAAAGTAAACTTTATATGAAAAAATAAATTTCCTTATCATAGTATCAAAAATGTTTCGCCAATCAAACTTTTTATCAGTTTTTACTCTCACACACCATAATATTATATGTGTACAAAACTGTTTTGTTTCAGTGAAGAAGCAATGTAATTGTTAAAAAAAACACAGGCTTATCATTCTTTTAAATTGAATTTTCTATCTTAATTTAATTTAAAAAAACAATAGGAATGTATTTAAAAAGTGAAAGAAAAAGTTATTATATTGCTACTTTACAATATGAATTTTATTGGATTTCATTTTTCATGTTTTTCTAGGGCCAAGAAACTATTACAAAGTTTATGAGATTAACTAAACTTTTATATAATTAATATTGATTTCAAATATGGGCTACATTTAATCGATGGAAAATGCTTGTTTTTCAATATAAAATTAAAATTTCAGATTATTTTTGATATCCATAATTTAATAATAATTTAATTCTGTTAATAAAAGAGATTTAGAAAAAATTAATGTAACGGTTTGAACATTACCAATAATCAATAGTAATGTACGTAATTAACTTAAATTGTTAAAATGTATTTAACTCCTTTGAAAAACATTAATTTTATTAAAATAACAGAATTTTGATCATAAAAATCTGTTTTTCAAAGTTTGTAAAAAAATATTATAATAGAAATAATTCTCATGGTAATTCTGCTTATATACATGCTATTCTTAAAAAGGTTATTAGAAACGGTAGTTTCATAGTATATCAGATTTAAAATTGCGTACTTTCTAGTTGTTAAAATAAAAGAAAAACCCGATTATAATTTTTCAGTAGGTAATTCTATTAATTCTTTAAATACTTTTACATGTATATGAATGAAATTGCATTGAATTTTTAAAATAATTATGCATTGAGAAAAATAATTTCAAGCAAAAACTATTTTTAAACTTATCAAGGCATTCCTTATTAATTTATTGTCAGCTACATTTTTGTTTGTGAACGGAGAAATTTTTTGTTCAAGTAATTTTTATTTTATTCATGAATTTTAACCAGTGATTGCCATTAGTATCTAATTTTAGTGAATATACATTCCAAAAACGAGAGATGAAAGAAAAACTAATTTTTATTGATGCTTGTCAAGAAAATTCTCAATAATTAATTTATGTAAATAAATAAGTTTTGAAATTTCTACTGTTTTTTTCAACTTATTATGCCTAATTATTAATTAAGACTTAAAAATATATAAAGGAATAAATAAATTCATGGTTTGTTATTAAAAAAGAACAACATCTGGAATGAAACAATATTGTCTCAGATTTTTATTTTGTATATTTTCTCAATCTGTCTTAATATATTTCTTAATGATGTGCCTGTAATTTATTGTAAATTCAGCTTTATACCTTTTAAATACTACTTTAGTGGAAATAATATTTATTTGAAGCATTATTTTGACATTTGTATTTGAGATAACTTAAATTACAATGCTCAGGCTTATTTATTTTACAAATTGTATTCGTTATTCCTGCCAAATAAATTCATTGGATATTTTCTTATTATTTACATAAAAATGTAGTCAAATATAATTTGTTTTGCTATATCTGGTATCAAATAGAATTTTTTTAATAAAAGAAGTGTCTCCAAAAAGTGTTAAAGATAATGAGTATTTAAACATTATAATATCTGCATATATTTATCATGATAAAATTAGGTAAACAATCAGAGAAGCATTTCGATATTAAACTCATCATTTGCAACAAATAAATCCGGGTATGTTTGAAATTCAATTTAACCTGCTAATAAAATATAAAAATATAATACTCTTATACTTTTTAAAATATTATAAAATGTCTCGATTTCCAAACCAGAACATTAATTTAAGAAATATCTAATTCTAGACATAATCATGATTAAAAACAATTTAAACAAAAAAGTGATACTAATGTACAACAGAAACATTTTTAACTAACAATTAATTTTGGAAACTAATATAGTTTTAAAATTTATTTACTTAATCATTTGAAAAGCAAAAGAAAAATAGTAATAAATATGTACAATCATAGATGATCAGTTGTGCTTTCTTAGAATTTCAATTACAGAAATCGTGAAACATATATATTCTAATAAATTACATTCTTTAAACAATTTGTAATTGAATTATTTTTTTGCAAAGATATTCTTACATAAATGTTTACAAAAGCATAATGTATTATTCGTTAAATAAATTTTGTGTGACTAATTCCAAACCATCAAAAATAAGTTCAAATAAAATTAAATGATTAATATGTAAAAGTTTATTATTATTCGTAATATATAACATTCCCTTGAATGACATTTATTTTAAATTATACTTAACATTTATAGGTTAGACAAATTTATCATCCCGGAAATATTTTCATATTATTCCTTTTTTTAATTTATCATACTTGGATGTATTTATGTCATGATAATTAATGAACAGTCAAATGGTGATAAATACCGCTTTGAGAAATTTGTAGAAGGAATCTTAGGCCATAACATCCCAAGCCATCATTTCTCGTTACTTGGGAATACATGACAAACAAAGCGAGACCGTTCGGAAAAGATTTCTACATCCAGCAAAATATTGCCACCAACAGCGGAGAGAAGATGAACTCTGGGTGCCTAATAATTAGATCAGATTCGCAGACATGCAACGATTTATAATTACTGCGGGCACGTAACGTGCTTTAAGCTCTTTTCTGGATGACTTTGAGAGTAAGTAAATTAGAGGAAATGAAGACAAATCACGGCATTTTATGAATGACGCGAAAGCAGTTGAAATGGAGAAGTTGATAGAGAAACTATCTCTGATAAAGGGTTAAAGGGCGCAACTATACATTGGGTTACTAGAAATATTTGAGACATTTTTTAAAATGAATTTAATATATTTTACCATCATAATTTTTAACTTTGCATGCATATTTTAAGATCAGATATGAAATAAATGCCAAACATAGCATTTGAAATATTATGTACATTTTCTTTTATATTTATCTAGGATGATTAAAATTTGAATTTAAATTCCAAGTCCATTTGATAAATGTTTGCTGATAACTTTTTCAGTTTCAGTTATGAACAATGCTTGCTAAGAGAAACTTTATATGAATTTTAAGTAAATGTTTCTTTATTTCAAAACGAAATACCACAAATCCCTACCTGAAGAAAAGAGTTTTTTGTTAACATTTTCTAAGAATACATAATTATTTGTAATTATTTGGTAAGCTATGAGTTTTATTCAAAAATAACAAGCACTAACATGCAAAAACGTTTTTCAATTATTTATTTATACAAAATTATGATAATTACAAGATTGTTTGCAATAATTACTTTTTACAATGATTCAATACTCTTTTGCAATAACAGTTTAAGTTTTAACAAGATTATTTGGCATTATTTTTGAAAGTCTTTTGAAAAACAGAAAAATGTGAGTAAATGTTTCAATCATGAGTTTTATCAAATATTGAGCTTTAATAAAAGTAAATAAAAAAATTGTATAATTAAAAAAGTAATGAGCAACAGGGAGTGTTTGTTAAGTGGCCCATTATTGTTATACTAATTTAAAAGTTCACATTAGAAAAACTTCAGAAATTGAAAAAAAATCACACATTTGGTAAGTAAAAATCTTATGATGTCTACTTGATGTGTAAAATATGATACTGTATTATCTAATTGATGTGATACCTTAAGATAAATAATTTTTTATATAATGATAGTTAACTTAATCTATTTTTCAATGAATGCAGCATAACACTCAGCGCAAAATTGCTAAGGAAAAATATAACGTAACATAAACTTTTAATCACTTATTCATGGATTATTTTTAGGATATTAATTACTAAGCATTTTCAGAAATTTAAAATCACATACTTACATTGAATAAAACAGCTTTGAATCTTGATATTTTGAATGTATTTCAATGATTTGTGCGTCACACTATAATTACTTTTAATTATCTTGTACTCTTATTTTTATGATTTATATTGGTTGTTTCATGCCTTGTTTACTCACTGCAGTTTTTCATTCAGTCACATATTAGAATGTGCTGACCGGTGGCTGAGTTGTTAGCATTCCTGACTCCTGAGCTGTTGGTCCCGGGTTCGAATCCCGGTTCGGGCATGGATGTTTCCTTCCTTCTCTGTGTTTCTCTGTCCTTTCTTCTGTGATTTTGTATTAATGTGGCCAACCCTATAAATGGGTTTGTGGTGGTATGGCACGGGCAACACTACTCGCCTCCGTGACTTGGTTCTCAGGTGCCCGCTGGGTAACGATAAATGAGTAGCAGTTTTCTGGCTTTGTTGTGGCCCAAGTGTGCCCACCGTTGGCAAAAAACATATTAGAATGTTGTTATGAATAAAAATATATCGACCTTCATATGTTATAAAAATATATATTATAAATTTATGTAACAAATACATTTTTAAATTTAATATATAAGACTTTATAAAAAACTTGTATTATACTTATTGAAAAATATATAGAAATGTTATAAACGATGCAAACATGTTTACATATGCACACATATTAGCATATACTTCTTTATTAGAAATATAACTGAAAAATTCTGACATCAACAAATTTCAAAGTATTATTTTTATGAAATAAGTGTTGAATTACTTTTAATTATAAATCGTTTTGAATTTAGCTGACAGTTAAGACGAACAAGTGTTTGATTCTTTCACTACAACATTTTATTGTCCCTTCATCAATTTGACTAGAAATTAGTGTCCAACATGAATCTTTAGCACTAATTACAAACACATTACATGAATCTAAGATATATGTGACAGCCATGGAACTTAAATCCTCAGTATTAATTAACAGAAAACAAGCAGTTGATCTTGATGACAAATTATATCTATCCCCTTCAACATTTGCCTTGTCTAATGGTTTAATAAATGCAGGCAAATAAACTGTTGCTGGGTCCTCTTTGTCTGTCACTTTTCTTTCATTTTTCCTCCGGCCAGCATATTAAATATTGTTTTATGCGAGGATAATTAGATGAATCATGCTAATTACTGAGGCACGCTATTAAAATAGTAGTTGAGTGAAAAGCGAGAAAGAAGATGGTGACTGTTTTTTTTTCTCTCGCTTTTCTCTCAGGGGAAGAATTTTACACTAACGATTTTCTCATTAGTTGCGTCTTGGAAAAGAAAGCAGAGAGTATCTACCAGGAATGTTGTCAAGTGCGAGTGTAAGCAAGTGTTCTGTCGCCTTCAGGATGTAAGTTTGAAGAGACTGGCGACGATGAAGGGGAAAAAAGTATGGCGGCAATGTGGGACGATAGAGGCAAAGTACTTCATCGTTTAGTTTCCTTAACAATTTTTCCCAGTCTCTTAATCGATTTCAAGGGTTTCCAAGTCAAATGAGACGAAAAATGTTGTTGAAGAGGTTAACGTTATACCCTAGAGCTTAGGAATCCAAATAAAGGAAATATTGATAAATCTTATATTACACAGATTTTAAAAGAAAAAAATGTATATATCAGATTTATCTGATGAATCTTACGTGTCTATTTAAGTGGAATTTATATTTAGTCAAGTACCAAATAGGAAGAATGTTTATAATGAAATAGTACGATATTCTCCTGAGTTTTCATATTAACAATTTTACGGATTTGTTTACAAATTTTTAATTATTACAAAAGTTTGAAGTATTTTTCATATATTGCTTGTAGTGTTATGCGTTCAACATCTTTTATCTATAAAAATGTTCTTGTTCAAACAATGAGCTTGCATAATTTCCTTAGAACTACTAAGAATTTTTTTGATTAAAACATAGGCATCAAATTACGATGTTTATTACGAATTACTATTTCATAAAGTGAATTTAAAAAATGTCTTTTTAGAAAATGTAATTATATTCAGTTTATTAGAGAAAAAACATTAAATTAGTACTACAATTATTTTTCAATGTTACCATGTGTAGAAAATGTTTTTTCTTCATATAAATGGTAAACCACAAATAGCACATTTAAATTTAATGATAATCAACTTCTATAATATATAAATCAGTGCAAAATATAAAAACTACATGAAGTTTAAGTAATAAATATAAAAAAATGTGTTCTTCAAAAATTGTATTAATAGATGTATCAATAATATCGTTGGAATACAACCAAAAATATAATTGTTAAATTCTTTTGCAAACATTTAATTTTTATACTTCTCTTGTTAAATTGATGCGATATAAAATCATCAGCCCCTATCTTGAATCAGTATAATATATTTTTCTTTAAAGCATATTTAATTGTCAATCAATTTTAGAAAAATGTGAGAACAATTAAAATCTCATTAAATTTTTGATAGAAGAATGGGGCGTTTATTTTGTTAAAAAATGTGCCAGACGTCATGTGACAAGTTCAGACAGTAAGTGTTGGGTAATGTTAAAATAATTATGAATATATTAAAATGTCAAAAGAAGTGTAAACATTGTTTTTATTAATCTCAATTTTTTTCAGGAAAAAATCATCATGTACACTGACATTTATTTATTAATTTATGCATGGATCTTCAATAATCTTTCCTTTATTAATTAATATTAAAACCCCTTAAAACAAGAAATAACTTTTTTTCTCTCAAGGAGCTATTTTTGAACTTTTTAAATTTTATGCATCAATATTTCATCATGAAAAAGTATATAATGTTAAGCATTTAAAAATTCGTAATATTTGTTTTCCTTTTTAAGATACTTTCGTATTTTTGACACTGCGCACATAGTTTAATTAAAAACAGAGTTAGATTGCGTTATTCAGGTTGAACAAAAATAAATGATTTTTATTTTGTTTCAAGTTCTGAAAATGTTAGTAGATAATTGAGTGTACATGAATTCCAGACAAAAGAAGCAAAATTAGAGCTTTTAAGGTAAAATTATGCTATATTTTCAACAATTTCAATCATAGAAGTAACTATAAATTTATGCTCTGAATTTAAAAAAAAGATATTATGGATTTTTTTATACATTTCAAACTTTGTTTATCTCTGTTGACCCTCTTTCTAACGACGTATATTTCTTATTACCAAATTTTCTTTTTACCAATCTTTTAACGTGTTACTTCTTTATTTTGTTATCATGTGATTTTTTTTCATGAATTTATTTGAATATATCAGATGAAACTCACTGTGCATTTCTTCAATATTTTATAAAAAATATCTATTATTATATCTCATTCTTTTCAAATCGCTATTTTTTTCTGTAGATTTGCAACCTGTGAGCGAAATTAAAATTGTAACTGAATTATATCTTTGTTAATTAAATTTCTAAATGCGATTATTTTATACTGCAAGGATATTTCATAAATTAATTCTACAAAATTATCAAACGTTTAACCCTAAGCAAATACTGAAGTATATTTGGCATAGACTTGTTTTGTTTAATTTTATAATATCAGATAACGTATTCTATTTAAAATACTAGCTCCAATACTATGTTTATTTTATGCTATATGTTGTGTGTGTAACAAATGAATGCATGGATTTCTGATAATGATATTTTATTTAATAAAAATTTATTTTAATATGCCATATGTTGCTGAAATGTGGGAGTACTGACTTGAAAAGTATTGTTAATATAAATTTTGACTAAAACACTTGTTAGAAACTTAGGAATTCCGATGCTGGTTACATTTGTCAGAGCACGTTTAAAATCCACTCAATTTTATTTTTCAATATTCAAAGTTCCAAACGTACTCATATTTCCACTGACTGTGCAGCTGACAATTTAAACTATGCAATTACTAAAGCTATGCAAGACCCACATTTCCCAGTAGAATTATCTGCCCCCATCACCGTGGTAGAAGCCTGTTAAATTATATGACCCTCACACGACCACATGGGCACGTTCATACATTTGCCTGACAACCGTATTAATTACTCATCTTTCATCTTCCTGCTTTCTCCAGTTTGGATCTGCTTTACCTGGATGTCGTTTATCACGCCCTCATAACACTGTAGGATATAGAAATAATTATCAACTGTGTTAACGAATGATCGTGTCTTCAAGTTAATGATTACTGAGGTTATTTTTTTCATTTAGAATGTAAAAAAACTTCGTTAGGATATTTTTTATGTTGCATAGAAGCTTTTATGTCTATACATTTGCTTTTAGTTATTTCTGATCATATTAACCATCTATTAAAGATTTTATAAATTTAATTTTCTACTTCAATAGTTTAAAATAGTTTAATGTGCCTTTTTCAGTTTTGTGTCGTCGAGAGTGCATTTAAAATAATGATATTTATTTTTAACATTGATTTAATAAAGTGTAATTATGAAGTGAATAAAAAAGTTCATTTGTGTAATTTAAGTATTTTTTCATTAGTCCATATTTTCAAAAAATCATGTAAAAGTTATTTGACTAACGATAAGAATGTAATTCATATTAAAATGCTATATATTCACCTAATAAATATTAAATGTATTTTCATTTATATTTATTCACAAACAGTAAAATAAAAACATGACATCTTTATTAAACTTATTTGCAATTGAAAGGAAAGGAATTCAATTTTATTGAAATAAGTAAATGTTGATGTATTCCTTTTCAAAATTTAATTTTATGATAGTAAAATAATCATTAAAAAATTTAATTTACTACAATTTGAATAAATTTAATTTCTTTGCAGAGTAAAAATTAGAAAGTTGAGTATTATAATCTCGAGTTTTACTCGTTATTTCCAAATATATATTATTATCTTATTATTACATCAAAACATAAATACTTTTTGTTTAAGTTTTAAGCATCAAAGACTATGATAATTATAATGTTATTTGCATAATCGAAGTTTTGTAACTAAGTATACTTTTATACTAAAATTTGCATAGTAATAAACTAATATAAATCAAACATTTAAATAATAAGAATAATTACACTTATAAAATTAAAAATAATAGCTACTGTTCTAAATTAAAATAGAATATTGATTATCGATTTTAGGATTTTTAAAAATAAGGGCAAGATTTTTACTCACCCACACTATGAAAAAATTTGTTTAATTGGTGTTATTTATACTTGATTAATCTTAGGAATATGATTATTCTATACTTAAAAAAGAAAAAAAAACTTGCTACTAATATTTTTATTTCATAAATAGCTTAAATGATACACATTACGCCAACAATTTAAAATAATTTCACAATTTACATATTATTTGTTAAAATACACATACCTATTTATGTACATACACACATATATATGTACACATATATATATTCCAGTTAGATTAATGTGTACTTTTATCACAAAAATAATTATATATAACCACTTTTCACTAAGTAGACTGTTTCGAGACATACAGTAATGGCATTATTCATCAACCAGAGTTAACTCGTAAGTCAGGATAATATTCAGCCGATGTCACGAAATCTTATTCATCCAAGTCAAAACAGCTAGTAACTTACAATATTTCACTCAAAGTTATTAAACCGATTTTGGAGGATTAAACCCGAGATTTCTTGTAAACTAATATGGCGGACGTTTTGAGTGCAGTTTGACTTTGCGTCTTCGGATTATCATCTTTTTCTTGTTGATTATCATCTAAATCAAGACAAGATTTGCTGCCTAATTGCAAATAAGTACATGGATAGCTAATATATATCTTATTTATAAAAAAATATTTATCAATAAATTTATCTAGATCAAAAAATGAACAGCTCAAGTTGCATCTCCCTAATCTCTGATTTAAATTTTTGCATATTGTAAAAAAATCAATTTTTTAATTAAAATTTAAAATTCAATATTTTTACTGTTAGCCTCTATAATTTCCATTCTAAAAACTTCTAGTCTAATATTTTGAAATAAGTGTTTAAGTTTATACTTACTTTTAATAAATATTGACAACAAAAATTTATTCTCATTCGTTTTGAATTATTCTTTATATAAATTTACTTCTTAACAAAATCTGATCTTCTGTTATTGCCCCTAATCTAATACACAATAATGCAATGCATATATTTATTTAAATTTACCTTTTGGTTTGAAATAGAAAAGAATAAATCCAAGAAAAAATACTAAACTTTTCTATGCAAATTTGAATTTTGTTTTACATTTTTATTTATATGATTTAGTTTTATTAGTATAATTTCTTTATTTGACTATGTTTTTCTCAAGTAAAGTTTTAGTTCATATACAAATTCAAATATGACATATTTAATGTTAAAATTATCAATGTAGAAAAAAGTACTAAAAAAATTTTTTTAATTGAAAAAAAAAATTTATAGCCTTTTACAATTTGGAAGAAAAATACTTGGTTATAACACTAAGTTTATATTTAATGTTTGACAAGCTTTTAAATCTGGCACATCATAGATTCTAATGCGTTTTTTTCAAAAACTAATAAAGACATAAAACAACTTCTCATACTAATATGCCATTTCGACATTTAAAAACAATTTACGATTAAAATGGTTTAAGACAAAGTCGAATATAATTATTTGAATACTATAAAATTATAATACTACTAAACGTATATATATATATATATATATATATATATATATATATATATATATATATATATATATATATATATATATATAAGACATTCATAGACTCACAAAAATATGCTTAATACATAAATATCTATATACAGAGAGTCAGAAAGAGTGTTTATAGAGTAACACCTACATATCTAAGTACATTTGTTTAAAACTAAATAACTGGAAAATTGGAGCAAAAATTGCCTAGTTTTATAGAAAAGTTTCCTTTCTTTGAATGTGATAATTGAGTTTGAGTGTTAAGAGAGCAAACCAGGTATCGTTTTGTTCTGGCAGTGAAAGAATCAAGTAACGTAAGGACAATCACTTGACATCTCTCATTAAACTTCAAATAAATAAATTTGTCCCTATGTAATCTGATAGCTATTAAACTGAATTTACTTTATTTACTATGTTTCCAGTGTTTTTAAAACTTATTAAATTTATAGAATTTTTACAAACGGTCATAACATCATATCACCCAGGCAGGGATGAGATATAATGATGTTAGATGAAAAATGAGGAAGAACTGAAAACAGTTGAGAAGCAATCGCAAAAAATTTAACCAAAACTTAAATTTTTAGTTTTTTTCAAAATAGTAAGATATCAAAATAATACAAAGCAAACATGTTAGAGTTAATAAAATATATAAAACTTCATGTAATACTAGAAAAAATAAAAAAGTTAAGCACGTGTGATACAAAAAAATTCAATTTTGAAAATATGGTGCAATGTTACTTAAATACATTGCTGGCCACCGTAAATGCAACACCCTGAATGAAGTATGCAACAGGCAGTAGCGGAGGTGACATATGCAAATGATTAGAACTTCAGCGCAGACGCACATCACACTTCAAAGCTCTATCTATGGCTTGGAGATTTCAACGATTACAATTGAGTTTGACAGTTCAACAATTGAGTTTTTCTTTTTTTCTTTTTTTTTTTTTCAAAAAAATATTAATCATGCTTCGTAGAAAACAGAGATCATTTTTGATCAAGTATACGAGTTTGACAGAGGAAGCTTACTAACATACCGAGATTGTGGATTATCTTTCAGGAAAATCGGTAGTCATGTTGGATGAAACCAAACAACTGTAATGCGAATGTTTGATCGTTGGATTCAGGAGAGTACGACGGGCCAACGTATATTAGTGCAAAGAATGTTCTTTACAAACTGATTCTATTTGGTCATAATGCTAGAATTAATAAAAAACATTTATTACTATTGTGGCGAAAATTATTCCCCCTGATCTAGGACTTCGTGGCTCAGTCGGTAAAGCAGTGGACTCGTGAGACAGAGGTTGCGGGTTCAAAACCGAGCGAGGCAAGTTGCGTAAAAATTTATATCTGTTTGCTTTGTTAATTTAAGTTAATTATGCAAATTCATGTAAATTTCAGTTTCCAATTTTCTGCGGGCCTTCCAAGTCTGGAAGGTTTCGAAACTGTATATAAGTAGCAACTGATTAGATTTATTAATAATAAAATCTTGATTTAATCTTGAGCGCTTTCGTTTCCATTGGGTTTACTTCATCTACGTGACACTATAATTCAAATAGATTAGGAATAAAAAGAGTATATGATAAGAACTTTGTTAAATGGACAACAAAATAATGTGAAAATATAATACGGATTGATGAGTTGGAATTCTCACACTGTTTGGAATGACCTGAAATATTAAAGACAAAGGAACTCGCGAATAAATGCATCCAGACTGCATTATAAGTATAATGAAACATCCTGTCAGAGACATGATATAGTACTGCTTGACAGAAAAAATTAGATAGAACATATGTGAAAATTATAAATAACAATTATTCAAAAATTGAATAAGAGAAGTATTTAAAATTTACCTGAATCCTCCCACTCATCAAATTCTTCAAGTTAATTAACAGGTATAATTAACTTGAATATATTATTATTGATAGATATTATTGAAGATATGTATTAACCAGGTATAATTAAGGATTCAACTCAATGTCTAAGTGACATGATGAACAAAAGGTACTTTCAAGATGATATTTCTTTCTCGGAATAACTTATAAATAATCCAGAATTTATCTTTTTTACAGAAAAATTTATAAATTTGATTAACTAAACTTATAAGAGGAATATTATACAGCAATAAATCTTAAACAATAATAGAAATTTTTAATTGCTGATTTCACATTCACCATATATTCATAATTATAACACCACGTGAAAAAAATAGACCCTTCCATAAAATACGTTGTTGGGTTATAATTCATATGTATAATTAAGTATTTACACTAACATAAAATTATAATTTATAATCTTATATACGTACACACACACATTCTTCTATTTATCTTATGTCGTATTTTCATCTCATGTAGGTTATTTCATTTATATATTTTTAATAAATTATCTTTGCAATGAAATATTATTTTATAAAATTTCTTAGCACTATGAACTTTCAAACAACAGAAATGGATAATTTTAATGTGTATATAAATTATAGATATACACATGTATATGCATAATCAAAATGTCATTGTGAAATTCAATTAAACAAACATAACACTCAAGGAGATATTTAATTTGAAAATCAGAAAAGATGTCATAATAAGTAAATATTTATGAATATCATGCAATTTTGGAAAATTTAACTTAATTTTTCTAGCAAGCAGTTTTGTTTAGCAATAAAAATGTGACATTAGCTCCCTTTAAATATAATTTTTATGTGTGTACCATATTTTTCCATATACATAAAATGCTCATCTTACACACATAAATATACACTTGCACTTGAAATCTCTCATATTTTATTAAAATCATATTTCTTTATAATTTTAAATAAGGTCAACATATTTTTTTTAATTCATCTTTATTTTTATGTTATATTTTACCAGAGTATTAAGTATGTCAATTTTATATGAACGAGAATACATTTTTATAATATAAAGTAATTCTAAATTACTTTATCAAACATTGCAGCATATATTTCGAACCCATTTTATATCAGTATTTAGTAATTCAATAGCATAAAATGAGTAAAAGAATATTGATTGGATACTATGACAAAAAATTGTGAAATTACATGTATATTGCTTGACTTTTGCATTGGAACAGGTGTGTTACTAATTAATGAATATAAATAATATTTCTGTGAGTTGATAATGAACTTAAATACCAAACTTGTGTTTGAGAAGTAAGCACTGGGATTTAATATTAGGCTGTTCACTTAAGCGGAACCTCGTACCCCAGATACTTCGGTTAGATATGGGCATCGGAGACCCTATGGCCTGACGTGCAATTTGATTTGGTTTAGTTAAAGATATTAATGAAAATAAGCAGTTTAGATCATTTATAATCTTCACCGGGAGTAATTTAGAACAATATGTGATCTTTCTCAGTAATTAAATACATCATTAAACTATCTATATAGGATTGAAATTTATTTTTAAAGAAAATAGATGAGTAAAATTGCATTGTCAAATGGGAACACCTACTCTGTGCTATACTGTAAGTCGCAAGACCTCTATCAAAGTGAGAAAAATGTTTATAGGCAGTTTTCTTTTTTTTCTTCTTGTATGAGATATTACAAAAATATTAATTAAAAAACGTTTCAATGCAAATTTTTGAATATATACATATATATATATATATATATATATATATATATATATATATATATATATATATATATATATATATATATATATATATATATATATGTATATATATATATATATATATATATATATATATATATATATATATATATATATATATATATATATATATATATATATATATATATATATGTATATATATATATATGTATATATAATATAACTTTATGAAATATTATTATGCAAATATTGCACATAGCAACACAGAATATAAACAATTAATAGAGGTAAATGCTTCGAAACTGATAAATAATATTAAATGTCATTAGGTTAAATGTTTTGTAAATTTGAATATGGAAATATTTTCTTTAAATCTTTCAAAAAAAGTTTATATATGCAGATGTTTTTCGACATACCATCTAGTATATTCAGTTATATTTTATTCTTTGAAATAAATATTTGATATTCAAACAAAGTAATGTGGTAATATATAATATTTAGTTTACAACAGATAGCTCTTATTTTTCATTAATTTGCTAAGCTCACTGTATTTTAAAACACCTGTTTCGACCAACGAATCATAATTAACTCTCGTGGTGTTTTTCGATCACATGTGTCTAAAAGCTATTTATTTTTATTATAGATTAGAAAACAATAAGGATACTACGTTTTTGCTTCAAGATTTAACTTATTTTTCTGTAAGATGGAAAACATTAAACTCTAATTTAAATTGTTAAAATTATTTTTGCTAAAAAAAATTTAATTTTATTATTTTCTTTGCAGTGTAAAAGAACAAAGTAAATAATAATATAAATTAATAAAAATCATAATTAATTATTGACGTTTTTAATAAACATCTCTACAATAAGTGCTTTCCAGTGAAATTAAAATAACAATAAGAAATAAAAATACTAAACCTGATAATGATACTGCACAGAATACTTTAATTATACTCAAAGTATAAGTTTACTCAATCTATGCACCTTTTATTTTATTTTATGGAAAATATTTCAAACTCCCCAGGTTGCCACTGACAGTGAATAATTTTGAAAATACGTCTTATTTCTAAAACATCAGCTCACTGTTGAGAATGACAACTTAAGCGTGTAATTACAAAAGCTTAGTTGCATCAACTTCCCTTGAAGGGGTAATTTACTCAACCACCGCGTTGGCTATCTGTTAAAATGTATAACCCTTACACGACCACAGCCACATGTTCATAGACGGGGTGCTTGACGGGCATATTAATTACTCCTGCCCTATATCTCCCTTCCACTCATTTGGATCCCTTTTACCTGCCCGTCTTTCAGAACTTCGACAAACATGCCATGAAAACCGGAACAATGATTAGAGACTGTGATAGAAAGGATAACGAAAACCTTTCCCTGGAATTCATTTGTGTGCGGAAAAGTAATGGAAGCATTTATTGAGGTCATGTCATTCAGAAATATATTGCATTTATTAATCTTTGCTGAGATTAATACTTATTTTTTAATATACTTATTAAAATAGTTGTTTTCAGTGCATGAACAAGTGAAATGGAATGAAATATTTTCTTAATATGTTTAAATAATTTTATATTAAAACATTTGTTAGGATGTCTCGTATTGATTTTTTCCAATAAACTCCAATAAATGAAAATTATTAATATTTTGACTCATTTTCGTAACATACTTATTAATGATAAAAGGAATGGAAAACTGTTAAAATTATTTATATTGAAACATAAATTTTATGTTATATAGTTTAATTTTCTGAGTAAAACTTACGTCGATTAGTATCAAATGAATTTAAGTTAAAGAAAATATATGTTAATTAAATATGTAGTCATTATTCTATAACATTAAAAATTATTAGAAAAATACACAAACATGCCAAATACGAAATACACAGGAATTTATTAGATTAAAATAATGTAAAAACAATTTAAAGTAGTTCGTAATAAAATGACTTTATTAATACGTAATAAAATGGATTACATACTCAAACGTAGCTCAAAATGACATGTTAAGGTCACTAACTATTCACAAAATATCATTCATATAAAGAACTGAATAATGAATATCATGTGTAGAAGTATTACTTGTTGTTTATGTTTTAAATTTACATTAATTTTGGGAACGTAATATTAGTAATTGCCAAAGGAATGGAAAAAAATGAAATCTCTTCTTAAATAATTTCTTTTTTAAGGAAAAAATTATATCCCACCAAAATAATGGCTTATAAAGTATTTTTTAGATTTTGCTGCACCACGTCAAACATTAAATTGTTGTTTGCTGAATTTAAACATGATTTCAAATATAGGATTAGGCTAAGTGCCGTGATCATTTAAATTCGGCAATTGCTTCAGAGAACACATAAACAGATCAAGTATAATTTCGACAAATTATAAACTGAAATTCATTAAGATAGATAACGTATGAGAAGTTAGCGTGTCCACCATTTCATATGAACACAGGTTTTTGAGAAAACATATTCTAATACTGTACCACATTTGTTCCAGAAAAATTAAAATCCATCGACGATTCATTACTTTAATTATAGTTTCTTACATATGTCAGATCATTCTCTTTGGTAAAGAATTAAATTTGATGAAACTCTACACATCTTAATATATCTGTATTTTATGAATTAAAAACAGCACAGCTTTTTGAATATATTAGAGTACTGAAAATAAAATTATTATAAGAAATGCACCTTTTCCAATGTTAAAAATTATTTTCGTGCTTTAATAAAAGAAAATTGATTTCTTTACTATGCTTAGAATGTAGCAGTAGCGAGATATCTTCAGTAAAGTAAGTTCTTCTAGTGTATTCAATGAAAAAGTATTATCTTAATATGTTTTATTGGATAACTAAAGCTTAGTTTCGAAACTCTTTACTCCTGAATTTAAAAATGAAGTCATTTTGTTTCTGGAGTACTATATTAATAGAAAGTGCTAAATTTAAGTTGGTTAATTAAGGCATTTCATATGCAAAACATGTGAATCTGCGATCTTATTTACACAAGCTTATATATCAATTTTACAAATTGTTTTTATATCAGTAAAATTATTATTAAAACTTAAATTTAATTATTTATTTTAATATTGAAAATTATTTCAATGAACATATTATATTACATTGAACACATTAGGTGAAATACAGTATTTTATTGAATAAAACCATCCAGGGCAACATCTGATGGAAAACTGTTAAGCTAAGTGATTTACAAAATTACGAATTATTAACGATTTTGTACAAAAAAACATTTTGTTGCGTTAATGCAAAGAGTAGAGCAGTAAAAATGTGCGTTCATGATTTTCTACCCTTTGATGTCAGGAAAAATGAATGGAAAGAGATGAAATAATCCTTCAGGTAAGACAGAATAGCACAATGTTTTCACTACATCACTTGCCATAATCTATCTATATATATAAATGAATGCGTGCATGTGTGTCTGTACTCGATAGATCCAAAAACCATACATCCAATCACCTGTAAAATTTGGGAAAATATTAGGTATATCTCTAGGAAGGTTTTTGATTTTTTTAAATCAGAATTGGGGTTCTAGGTGCTCCAGAACAAATATCCAAAAAATATCAGAATAACATTTACTTAGTAATATTTGATAAAAGTGTAACCATGAATAAATTGAAAAATTCAATTTTTATTCATGAAATTTACTCATAGAATTTACTTTTTTAAAACAAAGTAAACTGTAAAAAATAAATATCCAAAATAACAGTTGTAATAAAACAAAATTGTAAAAAAATTTAAAAAAATGTAAAAAAATAAATTACAAGGTAAGTAAAATATTAAATCGTTCTATTTATATTTTTCAATTATTGTGTTTGAATATCAAAAAATATATTAAAATTAAAAATATTTTATATGCAAAAATTGTATTTCTTTTAAGATTTCAACAAATTAAATATTATTGATTTTCTGATGAAGAAAATAATTGGAAATACGCATTATTTAACCTCACAATTATATCACCAAAACTAAGTGGCATCTGTCAATCTACAAATCAAGCGAAAAGGAGAAGAGAAGAACAAGATTCAGGAACAAGTGAGCAGTGAAAAACTAGGCAAGAAAAAGATCGAGATCACACTGCTCTTGCTCGATCATTAGAAACGATTGAACAGAGGTAAGCCAGGCAAAAAGGAGATCGAATTCACAGGATACAGTCAAAATGAACGATACATACTGCATTGAACCTATGTGGTTTCACAATTACAATCCTCTTTACAATTACAGTCTTCATTAAAGTGCAATTATTGGTAAAATGGATAAAAAAAGTGTACGCATTGTGGTGCTCAAAAGTTTAAAAATGAAACACCAAATATGTGCTGCGAAGATGGAAAAGTAAAGTTACTAGACATGCATTCATCAACTGAACCATTATTAACTTTAATATCAAGTGAAACAAGTAAACCAAAAAAAAATTTTTTTTAAATATACGCAAGTACAATTTGTGCTTTTAAATGGCATCGTTCGAAACAACGAATATCGTTAGCGCAAATTATATGCCAACATTTAAAGTACAAAGGCAAATTTATCACCATGCTGGATCACTACTACACTTGTCAAATGCTGATCACAAATAGTTTTCGATATATTTTGTGAAAAATACTGATGCGCAAATCAACTGAATATGAGTACTAAATGTGTGTGTGAGAGATTGTCACAGAATTACAAAATTTGTTTGAACAACATATGAATTAATTAAATTATTTAAAAGCACCACTGAACAAATGTCACCTGATGATTACAAAATAATAATAAAGGCAAATAAAACACCTTATTGGTCAATATCGAATACAATTCGACTCAACAACGATCGATAAGTAGCAATTGTCATAGTTGGTGAAGAATTAAATCTCGTGATATAATTCTTCCTCGTAGAAATGGTACCGTCCAGCAAGTATCAGATACGTATAGTTCACATGATGCATTACAATATCCCATTCTATTTTGGCAAGGAGAGGATGGATATCATTTTAATATTAATGTGAGAAGTCCTACAACTAATGTGGACATTAACAAAAAGGTCAGTGCTATGAATTATTATGCATATCGAAAGATGATTCGTGAGAATATTAATAATCATATATTGAAATGTAGAAAATTATTTCATCAATTCATTTTGACATGTAGGCAAAAATAGAAAGTGAAAGACTCCTCTACATGCGACTAAATCAAGTCAAATTGCGTTCTGAAAAGTACATCCATTTATGTGATGCAGTTGACAAATTCTAACAGTTATATCACGTTCAACGTCTGCAGATGAATTGAATGCATGTCTCAAATCATCACACAGTGTTACGGCGGTATGTGAGAAAATGTCCTTAAAGACAAATATGCGTATTCAATTACAACAAGATGAATCCTCTGAATGATTTCCAAAACAATTGTTAGATATTGTGGGAATGGTTAAATTCAAATGGACGAATCCACACACTATATTAGATAACAAGAAAATGTTTGTCACATTTTAAAATCCACTGATGAATTGATTGCCAAAGTTTATCCAAATTTATCGTAGAATTATAAAAATAATCAATAGGTTAGTGAGCGTGCTATATTGGCAGCCAAAAACATTGATGTGAATTTAATAAACTGCACAATTCAAAATGAAATATATGATGAAGAAACAACATATAAATACATAGATACTATTGCCAATCAATGTGAATCAGTTAATTATCCAATAGAATTTTTAAAGTCATTGGATTTACCGAGAATGCCACTGCATATTTTATCTTTGAAAATTGGTTCCCCAATCATCATTCTACGAAATATAAATAAACAGCGTCTATACAGTGGGACTAAGATCAGTAAAAAAATTAATAACATAATTGAGGCAAAAATTTTAAAAGGAAAACGCCAAGGAGAAAATGTACTTCTCTACCACGCATTCCATGATACCAACAATATCAGTTGTATCAGCATTGTTTCCTTGCACAAGCATACATGTAAATCCTAATTACTATAAAACATTTTTGAAAAACAAGTTTTTGTGACTGTGATACTTGATCTGACAGACAATCTCAGTTAGGACGCAAAGTTCAACCAGGTAATGATTAAGCATATGTTTTTACAGGCATAATCATTTTCTGGTTAGCATATGATTAACCACTTGTGAATGTTTCAGATTAAAAAGGAAGTAGCCTGAACTTTATTATTTGATCAACATGATACATCACACATATTTATAAAAAATATGAATTTAGAAGAAATGGTAGGACTTTGTGAAAGCTTATCACAATCTAAGCCAATTATCAATACATCACACAGTTCAGAAGACATTATAAAATAATAATTTTCTAATTCTTGTTATAAATAAATTTTAATACATAAAGACAATAAGTTATAAATGTTACCTGATATTTCTTATGTTTAAAATATAAAGTTATATATTTCATAATATATAATTTTGCACAATTTAGTTTAGTTTTAAATGTTATCAAAAGAATTTATTTTTGATGGAACAAACAGAAAATAATTCTGTTGAAAACGTAATGCAATATACTTAGTTTTCAAGAATGCTTTTTTAACTGGATGGTTTCATCCAGTAGTCTGAACACACAACTAATGTTTAAATTAATACCCTGCTTTTTTATGAGAATAATTGTAGAGTTCCAAAGTGTTAAAAGGGTGCCAAGGGACTTCAGTGTGTTTTATATATATATATATATATATATATATATATATATATATATATATATATATATATATATATATATATATATATATATATATATATATATATATATATATATATATATATATATATATATATATATATATATATATATATATATATATATATATATATATATATATATATATATATATATATATATATATATATATATATATATATATATATATATATATATATATATATATATATATATATATATATATATATATATATATATATATATATATATATATATATATATATATATATATATATATATATATATATATATATATATATATATATATATATATATATATATATATATATATTATATATATATATATATATATATATATATATATATATATATATATATATATATATATATATATATATATATATATATATTATATATATATATATATATATATATATATATATATATATATATATATATATATATATATATATATATATATATATATATATATATATATATATATATATATATATACTTAAAATACTATTTTAAGTATAACTTGCTTTAAAATTAATTATTATACAAATTTCAAAGAAAAAAATAAAACTGCGTGGGAAAATTTCATAGATAAGGAAATAAATGGTTGATATAAAAATATTCATTAATTTAAATATTAAGCCTCGTGAAAAGTAACTAGTTTATTGGGGTAAAAAATTATACACGAAATGTAATTAATTCTTTTTAGAAGAATAATTTATAAGGATTACAAATAACAAAACTCTAACTTTAAAAATCTTTAAACTAATCAGTTATTTAAAAAAAAATAAAATATATTATAGTATTTATGTTCTTTTTTCAGTTAAACTAATGAACTGAATTTGAGGATATAATTTTCTCAGAAAATATTTGTAATAAATCCATAAGGTGATAACAATTACGTCAATAAAATAACGTGTAAATAGTTTTTTATTCATACAAATGATAGTGAGAATTAATTGCTTTTTTAAGAACTTGTTAAAAATTCCTTCAGCTCTAGAAATTTATGGATTCAAATATGGTCGACAAATTCTAGCATTCAGAATTGAAATCTAGAAAAGCAATAAAAATAAAAATATGCAAATATTTAGTCATTGTCTAGTTATCTTAAGCAAAAGACTAAAAAAAAAATAGAAATTTGATAATATAGAAAGTTTTTAAATACAATTCTTAAAATCACAAATGAAGCAGTTTGTTTTTATTAATTTCGGTTTTCGAAGTAACATACTAAATAATAACTTAAATACAAATGTCCTAATATTTGATTAATATACTCATCACTGTGAAATAATCACTGTTTTTATTAAATTTATATTTCAATTACAACAGCTTTGAAATGATTGAGAGAAAGGATTTTTTAAATAAGAAATTATGTCAGCGTTAAATGTGGTTTCTTCAAAATCATTTATTATGTGAACTGCATTTGAATAAGATAAAACTGCTAAATCACATATATTGGAATCTAACGAAATACAAAATTATAAATATAAATACTAGTTTTTATTCTGAACATTTCTTCACCTCAACAGAACTGCAAAATTTGTAAAATTTCCAGTCATCTCAAGTAAACTTTCCATTTACAATTTCTAATCTTGTAAATTTTCCAATCAGCTTTTTGAAAAATCTCAACAGAATTGCAGAATTTATAAAATTTCCAATATATTTTTATAAGCTATATAAAATGAAAGCTATCTGCATAAAGAACTTTTTTACTAGAATTATTTATACAGCTAATTTTTATTAGAATTATTTTAACTAGAGAAATATTTTAAGATATACACATTAAAAATGCTGGTTAGAAAAAACATATTAAGTCAAGCAACAACACATTAAAATTTTGAAAAAAAATATTTCAATTAATAGTAAATCATCACCGTTTTTACTAATAAATACAACAAATTCAAAATCTTCGATGTCTTATGCCGAAAGATATTGTATAGTTTTAAATAGTATAGTAGTAGTTATTAAAATCATATTTAAATAAAATATGTTTCATTATTTATAGACAAGCAAAAGCTCTAATTTGTATATTAAATATTTTTAAAACTTTCATTTTCATAAATTCTAGTCAATGAGTACATACGGATAATGCAGAGGTTTTGAACAGTTAATTAGGAAAGTATATTAAAGACGTGTTTATATTTGCACATTCTCATAATTTTAAACAGGAAAAATCTGATTTATAATTGTGAATAAATCTGATTATTAAATAATTGGATAAAATTGTTTTTGAAATTTTTAATGCAAGTGTTTTAAATTTGGAAAAATATATGCCATTTATAAAATATTTCTAATAAGCGAAAGTGTTTCAGGATCATTTATATTGCTTATAACCATATTGTACATAATTTGCTTCATCGTCAATTATAATTATATTACGTTAATTAATGATGTCAATTATAATACTAAGTACATTGATGTACATGTATTTAAGAATGATTAGCATCAATTTTAAGACATTGTTCTTGCATTTAGGTAATAAAATCTAAAGTTTAAATTTTATTTTTGAATGCTTAGTTTAAATTTTTTTTAAGTTAAACGTACATTGTGCAAATCTTAATATACTATTTAATTTCCATCATTTTCATTTTTATCAATTTATTTTTTAAATAATTTAGTACGCACATAAGTATGTGCAGAGGTATCCGTCATGTTACGTGTTATTCTGGTTAAAAGCAAATATTTTATAAAATATATACATATATTTTCTTTTTAAATTTACTCTTGATATTTTTATACTGTCAAATTTTTAGCTGTTCAAAAGAAAATAAAGTTTGTTAACTCATTTTCATCTTCAAAGAACAAATAAGATTATAACAAAAAAAAATTCAGCCTCATGACACTCCTCGGATTTTCCATTATTATTAGTTCAAATTGCTAAATATTTATTAACAGTGTTATCTTACTAAAACTTCGCTATTCACCATAGTTTAAAAATAATTATTTATGAAATGAATAACGGTAATTTTATATGTGATTTATATTTACCAATACATTATCAAATAAACTCCATTTACATAAAGACAGAAAAAATTAGAATTAATAATACTCATTAAATTATAATCTTTCAGTACACTTTAATGAATCATTGACTTGGAAATCAATCTTTGCGTCTTACTGCTTTTAGGCAGTGGAATAGTTGATTGATTCCCAAGTATTTAAAGTAATGATTTCATAAAAATCATTTTTTGAATGACACTAATGATTTTCTTCCAGAATTTTATCTTGCTTTGAAACATTCTAAACCATCAAATTTGACTTCTTAATTTTCATTTAAAAATATCTTAAAAGCACATTTAAACTATTTTTTCATCTAAAATTTCTAAATTTAAAGTTTTTTATAAAAGAATTGTTTAAAAATTTAGCTTTTGTGAGTTGAAATACAATATTTCTGAAAAATTTAGTAATTGTTATTTATATAAAAATATCTTTCTTATCTATTCCTCTTAATATCAATCTTTATAATAATATTGTTGATAACTAATTGCCTTATTTGGTGTCATCTTCTTATAACTTATAATCCTTTCCCACATTCTAGCTTCTTATCGGAAATTAACGATATTTTTGAAATGCTCATGTATTGTTAACTGATTTAGAAGATTTAATAAACTGAGGAAAAAATTTAGTTTTTTTATTTGTATAACACTATATAACATTGAGAATAAAAAAAATATTTGAAATTACTTGAAAAATTTACAACAAAATTCTTTAGTTATTAGGTACAGAATGAATGCTCTTTATAAATGAACTTATTAAAACATGTTTGATTTATTTCCATAAAAAAAGAATGAAACTACATATGCTAAATATGATTTTAGTGACATTTATCAAAGGAATTTTGTATATTCAGAAATACTGTATTTTATATTAATAGGAAATACTAAGTATTGTATTATTAAAAAATACAGAATTCAAAAACATAAGCGTCTAACATTCAGGCCATTCTGATGTCTACTATTGCTTATATTTGAGATCCTATGAAAATTTGCCAATGATGCCATCACTAGTGTATAAATTTATCAAAGGCATATTATAAAATTTTTTTTAAAAAAGGATCATAATATTTTTCTGTTTAAATTTAATTTTTTTCTGTTTAAATTTAACTTACAGAAAATGTTGGTAATAATTTAAATTTGCCCGTTAACTGTCAAAACAAAATGGAGCATGTCCATCTATTTCTCTTATGAAGATACCTCCTAAATCTCAGATATCTGTTCAAATGCATAAACGCTAACTGGACCACAGGCAAATGTTTGACGGAAGTGCTTGACAGGCTTATTAATTAATCTGACTCGGTCCCCCTCACTTCCTCCAATTTAGCTCACTTCTACCTGCTCGTCGTTCACCACTTCCGCAGCACATCATGAGAAACAGAATAATTATTAGCCACTATGTCAGGAAGAGATTACGGAAAACGCACATACTAAACCATTGTTCTATTTTAGATCAGAAATGTATGCATTTGATGATGAACAATCCTGCCAGAATTCCGCTGCATTTGTTCAAGTATTGTTGCGACTCATTTGAATTGTTAATAACAAATGTTTCGACTAATTTAAATTAATAGACTGGCATTAGGAACAGAAGGGTTCATTATTCAGCTTTAGCGAATGACATGCATTTCATTATTTCAGGAATAGATAATGAACAAAATAATTTAAAAATGTAATAAGATTAACGGAACGAAATTTATTGTGTGATTTCCCCCAAAAAGAAAAGGTAGTTAGTTTGTAATAATTTTGACTTGAGCATTTTGCTTTGGGAAAAAATATTGCTTTATAAAATGAAACGAACTTTTATAATGGAAAAATAAGTTTTATAAAACTGTGTGAAGTAATATTTTTCATTAAATAACTCCATATCCAAATGTCAAAATGTATATAATTACACTTATGAAAGAATAATTATTTTTTTACGTATTATTCTAATAGATTATAAGCAGGAGTCACACACTTTTTAAATGTTGCATCAAATCAGATGAAAATTAATTTAAATCTGTAAAATACTTCAATACATATCACACTATAGGTTGTTATTCTCATTACTCTTTTTAAATATATGATGTACCAACTTGTAATATATTATATTGAAATAAATTATTACTATATTATAAAATAAAAATTTTATGTAAACTATTTATATAAAAGAAATATATAAAGTGTTGTATTTCTCAGAAGTTCAACACTAAAAATAATAGAAGTGAAAATTAAATTCATGGTTTATATGCATGAGAGTTTTAAAAAGTCCTTATATAAAAACTTCACCCAATTTTTATTTCGTTTAATGAAATATTCGCGTATTTATATGAGATTACGAAAACAAGGGAAAAATCACACTTCATCTATAAGTTCTTAAGATGATATTAAATTAATTATTGTTCGCTATTTCCTGAAATACATCTAAAAATGTTCAGCAATCTGTAGGAGAATTCTGAACTATTTTTTACGATAGCAGATGACTGGCAGAAAGGAAATGAAGCTGTTACAAATTGATGCTGCTAAACATTTTAATTTGTTTGTCAGTGAGGTGTAACAACTATTGAATCAGTTTCGACATACAGATTTTATATCTAATAGACACTTTCTTATTTGATCATGAGTGGCATCTGCAGGAGCCTGTTTTCTAGCATTTTCAATCCGAAGGTAGAGAAATAGCGCATCATCTGAACTTGTTACAAATCCCTTACTCAACAACTACTAGAATCAACTACTACTACTACTACTGTTATAGTGAAATTACTCCTGAATGTGAAAATATCCCCGTTTTAGATGGCATGTTTTGAGTGTTTCTAGAACCGGTGTTTCGAAAATACCCATTAGAAATTACACGATGGTATTTTTCATTTGCGAAACAGATATTGGCTTCTTTCTTCTTCAGGAAGAAATCAATGTCACTTCAATAAGTGAATGAAGGTTATCAATTGATTTGTAGATATTAGATATAACAAATCTTGCATTGTATAAAAACTCATTTATGGAGTTGATCGAAACCATAGTTTTGGTGGGAAACAATTTCTTTTGTCTCTCTGATCTATGCACTCGTATGTTCTTCAAAGGATGTCTCATGCTCATTGTGAAAAAGCAAGACAGGAATATATATATATATATATATATATATATATATATATATATATATATATATATATATATATATATATATATATATATATATATAGATATAGATATAGATATAGATATATAGATATAGATATAGATAGATACTAGCTGACCCAGCCACGCGTTCCAGTGGCTGAGTAATTATAATATATTGAATAAATTTTTTACAAATTCTTTGCTACAATCAAATTAAAATTTTCTAAAAAAATTAAAATAGGTTCATTCATATGATATTAAAAAGAAAACGTTTCGCCAAAATTTAAAAGTAATAGGTAAAGTATCGAAATTTTGAAATTAAGCACAATTCAACATATACTTTCTGAATTTACATTTTATTCATCTTATATCAAATGATAGTTTGTAATTAGTGACTGATTGTTAAGGTTAGATTTTTTCCGTGGCATTATACTGAAATAAAAAAAATTAAAAGAATTTATCATTTGAATAAATATTGTAGATCAAAATGTACAGCTGAATAAATTAATAATTATCATATTATAAAATAAAAATAAATAAAAGGCAATCAAGAAATACTTACATGTTTTCGAGGTGGTATGAAAATTAGTAGAGAAAAACAGTAATAAATAAAATTTTATTTTACTATTTACTATATTAAAAATATTCAAATTGAACACTGCACAATAATAATACAATATAAAGTATAATTATAAAAATGATTCACGAAAAATTGTTACAGTATGATTATACATCATGAAAATATATGTAATTTCTATATTCAACCACGCGCTTGCGCTCGCAAGCTAATTTACTCTGGGAGATACTATAATCTAGAAAAATAAACACGTCGCCATCTGCCGAATACCTGTGCAACTTAGATGCTAAATCACCAACTATTTGGAATTTACAGAAGTAACTGATAAATAAACACTAATATCGTATAATAAATATTGAGATCAATAATTAAGAGATAAAAACTATTATATCTTTTAAGTTGGACCATATTATAAATGGTTACAAAATTTTATCAAAATGCATTCAGTAGTTTCGGAATTTATCGCGAACATACATCGTGACACACGAAATTTATATATATATAGATGTATATATATGTATATCTATCTATCTATCTATCTATCTATCTATCTATCTATCTATCTATCTATCTATCTATATATATATATATATATATATATATATATATATATATATATATATATATATATATATATATATATATATATATATATATATATATATATATATATATATATATATATATACATATTTATATAGATATATGTATATATATTTATATTTTTATATTTACATAGATAGATAATCATTTCTTGCTCTTTCAGAATGAAAATTTCTGGCTTTGATTTTAGACACTGTTAAATAATATGGAATGATGAAATGTACAATATATTTCTTCCATCAGTATGCACGTTTGTCAGAATTATTTCTGAAATTCCTCCCTTTTGAAACTAAATGTCGATAAAAAAGTTTTCGAGAAATATAAATAAGTGGCAAATGTTAAAACATTTCATAGGAGACTTAGGATGGCAGATCGTTCAGAACGCGATGCTTAAGTCATCACCATAGCTTCATTATAGCTATATCTTTGAATTCTAACACTGGGAGCAAAAGGACACACAAGTGTTGTGCTGCAAAATATAATTGAAATTACGGTCAAGCATACAGTTAATCTAATTGAAGCATGTTAGAGACTATCCTGTTAAATAAGCATTTTTTAAACCTCATATGTTTTTATTTTATGGACCGTAATATAATATCTAGATATCGATGTACAAACACACATGCGTAGGTGTGAGTGTGAATGCGTGTGTGTGTGCCTTAAATATGCATATATCTCTAGAAAATGAATAATATTATCCTATCTTTAGTCAACTAAACTTTTAAATTGCACTATAGATAAATCCTAAATATTTTGATTGAAAAGGAGATATTTTCAATTTCCGTAAATTGAAAAAAATAAGTAAATGTCCAATGAAAGCATTTTTATGTTTTTGATGAAAAAAAGTGCAATGTTCATAAGAACATAGAAGTAATAAATTATTCCTCTCATGTATGTTATTTCGTATAAAAATTCATATGAGTAATTATTTCAGTGATAGTTAAAAATTCTTAAGATGTATTTTTAGAAAATAAGAATTATATATTAGGATTGCAAAATATTTTAAGTGTTAAAAAATTTATTGAACAATTACATTTATATATACTAAATGCTCTGACTGTGTGTACATGTTTTTACGTTATTCTAGTTAATCATTAAAGCAGTGGAATACCAAAAAAATATACCTCATAAGAAACCACTCTTTTTAATATGATTTTATTATCTAAATAGTAGTCTAAATTAACACTAAGTTTTACAAAATGAGGCATGTTTAGAAAATATTTTTCCAAGTTTAATGCAGTTGGGTAGAAAATTATTTTATGAAGTTTGCACTGCAAATTTCGGAAGAAGTTTTTACTACTGGAAAGAAATTTTCTTAATGGGGTTTATATACCAAAGTATTTTTTATTTCCTTACTCGAATGATATTACTGCATATCATTTCATGAATATTAAAAGTATATTGCATAAGACTTGAACCATTACATGAGATTGAAATGAGACTTCACATCTACTTAGTTTTGGGCGCTGTGTTGTATGTGTTTCAAATAGTTGAGATAAAAGAATCAATAAAAATATTTATTCCACTATAACATGAATTTTTTTATCAATAATTTTAATTATTATTTTTTTTTATAAATTGTACTAAAAGTAGTATTCTTATAGGAGAAATGCGAAACATGTACTTCAATAATAAATAATCAATGAAAATATGTAGTTGATTTAAATGAATATACATAAATTGAATTTTTGAATATTCAAGAATTCACAAATGTTTCTTAATAATACATTTATACAGAATTTTTCATCACTTGATTAAGTTTCTTCGAAATATTATTCAGCTTAGGGTATTTCAAGGATTCAAATTTGAATGATTAATAAAATAGAAGAGAAGCAATGATTGAATACTGAAATTATTACTTCTATACCAATATATTTTTGTTTGTTTTTATATTATCTATGTATTTCAATCGACTAGAAAGTTATGATTAGGAATGAATCACTTATTCATTAAAAATTTATGCATATCTTTTGATATGTTTAAATAATTTCGAACACTTATTGCATATAAATCCTGCAATAGTTAATGTATTATGCAGTATTTAATTTATATTTTCATATTATGGAAATAGTTTAATCCTATATGCAGATGAAGTAATTGTATTTTTCGATTGTTTACAATATAAATTATTATGATCAGAGATAAATATAACTTAGGGAAAAATAGGCAATGAGTACGTATTCTTATATATTGAATATATTATGACTGTTAATGTTACAAGTTTAGCAGCTTTCCTGTGGGATTATTAGCGTTTTTGTATTTAAAGAAGAGAAGCACACAGCATAGAGAAGCACGTATGTAATAAAATAACGTAGATAAATATAATTAATTTCACATTAGAATTAAATTTTATAAAATATATAATCAAAATTTTATTTACATGTTATGAATATATACATACATAACTGTGTGGGGAGACCCCGGACTTTACATTAAGGTTAACGGGTGCCGTCTCCCCAACACCTAGTATGCTCCACACCTCTACGAGGTCCGTGAGGGCGCCACCATCGTGGCATTTAACAAGGCAAAGAAATTGTGCTTACAAATTGGTAGCAAGAAGTTGCAAAACATTTTAAGGGGCTTTAAGCCCTGTTGAACATCAGGCAATAGCATTAAATATTTTCTCTGAGTTAAAAATAAAATATAACATGACATATACAACAAACAATGGAGAAACAATTTACAATCAATGAAAAGACAGTTAACAATTTCTAGGGTAATTATGGCAATAAAAACATTATATACATTGAAAGCAAGATTATAAATAGTACGAACACTTAATTATGAAAAGGAGAAAAAAAAGAAAAAATGGCATGATACGAAAGTTGATAACTATATACAGGCAGGCAGCTTATACAAGTTTAATAAGCACCTTAGCTTTTAAAAGCATTTTAGGCTCAAAGTAAATTATTTAAAAGGTTTCTAAGGTACTAAAAGGGAATAGGATTCAAAAAGTTTTTAAAGTTCTAAAGCGGGCTCATAATGTTCGAAAAGTCCAAACAATTCGGAACATATAGTTCATAAATTTCATTAAGTTCATAAAAAAATTTATACACCATTATTAATTGTGGAAGAAAGTTAACTTTAAGAATAGTTTTCTGATTCGTCTGTGGAATCTTCTATATCGTCTGTGGAAGCATGGCCTAAATCCTGACAAAGTTCTAATCCTCGTTTGTTGAGATGAATCATTAGCTTCGTGAGGAGTAATCTGTGGTGACGATCTTTCAAGCAAAATCTCAGGAACTCTATGTTGGTCTGTTGGGAGTTCTTCTTTAGGTGGTATTTCTCAGTCTCTGGGCACTCTAGGACATAGTGGAAAGGATCCCCTTGGGCTCCACAGATACAGGTGGATGAAACTGCCTTTCCGAATCTTTGGAAGTACTGTGGAAATGGACCGTGAAATGTTAGCAGCTGGTTGAGGTATGGATTATCATACGTTAGCTTGCTAGAGACTTCTGAGAGTAGATGTTTGGTCATTCGACCTGTTGTTGCATTGTCCCACAGAGACTGCCATTTTTGAAGTGTGAAGTGCTTCAGTTGTTTTATAAGTGAAGATCTTGGATATGGAATCACTAATGCTTCGGATTCATCAATTTTTGTGGCTTCTTTTGCAGCGATGTCTGCGCACTCATTTCCAACATCACCTTGATGCGCTTTAATCCAGCTTAGATTGATGTGCGAATTTGCAGCTGCTAGTTTTTCCTGTATGGCATGTATTATTGGTGATGTGTGAAGTGGGTTAAGTAACGCATGCAAAGTTGATGAGCTATCAGACCAAATGGTTACAGATCTGAGGCCTTGTGCATCAATGATGTTGATAGCTTCAAAAATGGCTATGGCCTCTGCCTGAAAGACTGAGTTCTTATTCCTCAGCTTAATTTTGTATTCTTGAAGTTGTTTGTCTTCATGATAAATTATTAGGACTGCACCTGTTTTACCGTCAATATGTGATCCATCCGTATAGATATTGTAAGGTGTGATTAATTTGATTTGACCTTGTGCTGGCGAGGAGGGTTTGGAGGGCAGATTGTGGATGTGTATCCCCTTCAGTCTTAACGATGGATGGACACAGTCTTTATGCACTGGATATTCATAGTCAGACGCACTGAGGGTTTGGTCTCCCAGCACAGTTGTTTCCTGCAGTTGTAGTACCCTAGTTTTGTGTGCTAGCTCGATGCAAGTAAGATGAAGTGGTGGCAGGCCTGCCAGTGTGTTGAGGGCAATTGTGGACGTGGTCCTGAAGCTTCTCGTGATTAATAATGTAAAGTAGTAGCTAGTAGGCTGTCTAATTGCCGCTGCTTTCTAACAGTCATGGGTAGAATCCACAAGGATGAGCCATAAGTAACCATTTTCTCCATGACAGAAAGATAAATTGCTTTAGTAATTTTACTTTTAATGCCCCAATCTCTAGCGATCATGGAGCGGAAACGCTGAACTATTGGTATCATCTTTGTCTTTAACTGCCTGATATGTTGTAGGAAGGACATTTTGCAATCTATTGTTACTCCGAGATATTTTAGTGTTTTAGTATGCTTTAGGCTATTATTTTCTAAGGTTATTCTGGGATTTGATTTTAAGTGTTTTCTTTTCTGGTGCAGGATAAGGATTTGCGATTTAGGATGAGATAATTGTGAGCTTTAAGTTTCTACAGTATTTTGAAAAATGTTGCAAAGATTCATTACAATGTGATTGCAGAGACGCTTTTGTATTACCTTCAACTACTAATAATGTGTCGTCGGCAAAGGCAATTACTTTAGTATGTTCTGGGCCAGGATGATGTTAATAATTCATTAAAGAAGATGTTCCACAGGATGGGGCCACCAACAGATCCCTGTGGGCATCCCCTGGTGTGAGGAATTGTGACGCACCCTCCATCATGAACCGTGGTGAGCGATCTGTCTTCCAAAAGCTGAAGATCAAGGATGTTATATTACTTGGACATCTAGTTTGTAGCAGTGCTTGACGCAGCCCTGGCCACCAAAGTGAGTCAAAAGCCTGCTGGATATCCAGCGCAATCAGTGCTACGTAGTTCTGCTTATGGTGTGATTCGTCAATTAGGTTTCTAAGTTTTTGGAAGGCGTGTTCTGTCGAGCTGTTGCTTCGAAATCCGTATTGGTGATTACTAAGGAAATTTGTTTTATGCAAGTGATGTTTGAGCCTTCCTATGGTCAATCTCTCCAAAACCTTCCCTAGGGCTGATAATAAGCAGATTGGCCGATAAGAGGTCGGGAGACTAGGGTTTTTATTCTTCTTTAGAAAGTAAATAACCTGGCTCAGTTTGAATGGTTTGGGGAAAGTTTTAAGCGTAAGGCAAAGATTAAAATATTGCAGGAGGAAAGTTGCATTTGCTCGAAAGAGAAGCTTGCATCTAGGCCGGGAGCTTTTGAATTGACAAAATTCTTGATAATATACTTTAGTTCATTGAATGCAAAGGGTGGGTCCATTATGGTTGTGGGATTTAGGGACAGACTTCTAATTCTGTGGTGGTGTTGATTGTCAGTTGCAATGTCATCTGCTGGAAAAGTAGCTTTCAAAAGGTCTTGAAGTATGGTGATGGTAGTCTGAGTAGTATTAATTGTAGTCGTGAGAGTCTGAAACTGTGTGGGCTGGAAAGTTTTGTTGGTAACAATTCGTTTAATAATGTCATGTTCTTTATTGTTCGTTGTGCAGAACCGTGACCAGCTCTGCAATTTTGCTTCTAAAATTGATCTTTTATAGATGGCCAGGTGTTGCTTATACTTAAGATGTAGCTGATCTCTAATGGCTGGTGTAGGTGCGTTTTTCATTAATCTTCGTATAGTCCTTATTTTTTGCTTTTGACTCCTCAGGCTGGTTGTCCACCAAGACAGGTTCGTTTTCTGAACTGGATTTCGGATACTGAAGACCTCTTCTGACGTTGATTTTATAACATCCATGAGTTGGATAGTTATTTGTTCTAGTTCGTTGGGTGTATTGAGATGTTGAAGTTCTATTTTAAGTTGATTCAGCTTGGGCATGATTTTTTGAACAAACTTGTGTTGACCTTTGTAGGTATTATAACGTCTATTATAAGTGATGATGGATTTCGAGGCGATGCGAAAAGTTATGTATTTATGGTCAGAGCACGTAACATCGTCAGTCACTGTCCACTGATTAGGCTGGAGGCAAAATCGTTTACTATGGTCAAGTCTGGCCATCCGATTCCAACAAGGCTTTCGAATGTTGGTGGGCAGCCCTGGTCGTTAGCGATAGAGAGATGGTGCTGTGGAATGAAGTCTTCCAAGAGGAGTCCTCTATGGTCATTAGAAGTGTAGCCCCACAGAATGTTATGCGCATTAAAGTCTCCTCCAATAATTATTATCATTCCCGGATAGCTTACTAAGATGTTATGTAACTGGTGAAGAGTAGTTTCAATCCTTTCATAGGGTGAGGCATACAGGCTGGAAAGAAGTAAATGACGTGGTTGCAGATTCAGCTGAATCACAACAAGATCTCTTGTTGATTGAATAATTGTGGGATTAAAGGGTGAGTCATGAATATATAGAAAACATCAAGCTTTTAAAGTCTTAAAATGACTTAATTAATTTTCAAAACTATTTTTCAATTAATTATTTAGTTGCATGTAATGCCACTGGGTTTATGCAATATATAATTTGATTATATATGTATGCAACATAAATCTAATACTAAGCGTTCTAAGTTTTGATAAAAATAATATAGTTGGGACCTAATAATATTTAATAAAAACAAAATATATTTAAAATTACAGGTATTGTGAATATACGCTGAAGTGTTCGTTCATCTCTTTAACAAATATATAGGTATATCTTTCCAGTTGTTTTGACATGACTTTACGAACTTTATAACCGGAAAGATAACCCTTCTTTCAACTCTCATAGAAAAAGAATATTCCAAATTTAAATGCCATTTGGTATTAATAAGAGTCTCATTTGAATAGAAGTCGCAGTGGCTCAGTAGTTTCACACCGATGATTTATTCTCGTAAAATCAACAGAGTGAGTTATTGCTAGCCAATTGAAGTAATCGGAAGAGTGATCGCATTCTCTGTCACTGATAAATTAGAGCTCCGTGGAATGGAGATATGCTCACGTCAATCCAAGACATTCAGACTTCATTCACTGTGACGTGGTAAGGAAAAGAGGATGTTAATTCAGTGGTTGAACTCATCACCTGAACATGGCTCAAAATTCTGAGGTTACTAGTGACAGACGAATATTCCAAACATGATAACCTTCGATGCAATCCCCGGTACTCCTGCATTGCAATTAATCTACCATCTTAGAAGATGCCCCATGAATGACTACAGCAATAAATACATTTTAGCGAAAATAAACTCAACAAGAATCCGATAAATTAATGCAGGAATTCATTGAAATAAAAGAGAATTCCTTAACAACAATATTTGTTTCATTTTGTAAATGAGTTCAAAAGTAAGATTATGGTATATTAACTAAAGTAGTAAATAATATTGCTATGAAATTAAATTTATATATATATATATATATATATATATATATATATATATATATATATATATATATATATATATATATATATATATATATATATATATATATATATATATATAATACATATATATATTTGTATATATAATTAATAGTATATTTTATAAAATTAATTAAACTAATAATGATAATAACTTAAATATTGTATTTTTAGATATTTTAATTACGATAAAAGATAACCATACATATACTGACATAAATGATAAAACTAAAAATTTTAGTTTCAAAGTTAACAAACTAATTTTCTGGAATTCAATCATTTATATTAAAATTTATAAAAATATTATTTTTAATCAACTTAATTGAATATATAATATATGTAACAATTTAAACAATATCAATAAACAAATAAATAGACTAGAAAATATTCTAACTCATAATATAACATTCCAATTAAATTTATTAAACAATTTGGCTAGTAGAGCATTACATATTAGAGTGAAGTAAGGCGTAGTTATATACTACAGAAGGGTCACCCAAGCCTTGAAGGTCTTATAAGAAGATTAAAATGCCAATAGTGTTTATACTTAGTCGTTAATTTATGGTTTTATTTGTTTTACATATAGTATTTGGTGCAGTTTTTGCAGATTTGGATATGGATTTGGATCTGGTTTTAATTTGATTATTATAAATTAAATGTATTTTGGCAACATTGGATTTTGGCTTATATATTTTAGATTAAATGTTACTTCTTTTATTCTGGCTTGATATTTTGCTTTGAACTTTTGGAGTTGCTTTGGATAAATATAAAACTTACATATGTTACATATGGATTAATAAATGTGAGTTGATAATACGATATTTAAACTAAACATATTTTTGTTATCAAACTGAAAAAAAAAATGATTTGGACAGTATTGACATTCAGTTAGTGTTTTTTGAGTAGTTTTTGTAACCTTTATATATTTAAAATGAATTTTCATAATCTTATTTTCTATAGAAAAATCAATGAGTAGTCTTAATCGATTTATATTGATTTTAAGAATATTCCACAAATTCAGTGAAAAATATATTTACTTAGATAGAGAACAACACGTTTTAAATATTATAAAGAACAATTTTAATTATTAAGGGGAAATAAGATATAAACAATTTTAATATTTTATTTAAAGTATTATTTTTAATCAATTTTTTCATTAATGTATACATTTTCAAGACATTCAAACTGAATAAATATTTACGATAAAAATTTGCTTTAAAATTAACATAACAATGACACATAAAATTTGTCTTACGCAATAAAAGTAAATTCATGCGGTATTCATAGTTGAAATTAAAAACGTATTTCAAGTGAAAAGGAAATTTATGGTTTGCCAGAAACAAATTACTTAATGTTTAATTTTTCAACTATATTTGCCTTTCTTGTCAAAATCCATTTAAAAATTAATCATTTCAAGAAACTGCAATTAAATACCCTGATTATATAACCTTTTCACTTTTATCCATTTTTTAAATACTACAATAAAAAAAAACGCTACAAGCGTATGATTTCTTAACTCTTGATGATAACATTTCTCATTTTATCTTTGTTGATAAATTACTGCAATTTTGCCACTTCTGAAAGTTTTTAGAATCAATTAATTATCCTCTAAATTTCTTTCTTAGCTTTTAAGATATCTCAATAAATCTTCCACATATTAAAGAAACAAAATTTATTTAATTAAAAGAATGATTCTAAAATTTTAAGATTATTTATAAGCATTTTACTTAATCACTTTGGAATTTAATTTTAATTCAAAACTTTCATAAGAATTTATTAAATCACTGGTGAAAAGTGTTGTTTTTATTCAATTAATGTAAATAAAAATATTAAATTTCATTTGGAAAATATAAATGTTGGTTTAACAAATTTATCCTTAAATATTAATATCAAAAATAAAGAGTGAACAATGGTATAAGAAACATTTCTATGCCCAAAAATAATTATTAACAACGAGATATGGCTTGAAACTTAAATTTTTATCTGCTACGTTTATTTATGTATCATTTATAAGCCAAACGTCAGTCACACCTACTAAATTTTACATGCTATTGTCATTAAATTCCCGAAACATCTGACTTCTTAAAAATTATGTGTTATTATTTTATAATAATAACGTTTTAATCCAAGTTTTTTATAGATATGAATCACAAAAATAGTAGATTTTATGCTGTGTTTTAAATTTCTCATCAAGGGAATGTTAAATTTCTAAATTACAATAAGTTTTTCAAATCATTTGTTATCATATAATTTTTAAATTACACGAACATATCATTTTTTTATGTCTTTCAAAACTCTAATATTTGAATTAAGATTTTTAACCAGAAAACGTCTGTCATATAATTGCACATTTTATAATATAATGGATAGACAAAAAAATTGTACACATATTAAAATTATCTTTCCATGAGCAAATTTTTAGAAAAATCTTATTTATAATAAAGCTTTTTAAATTTCTTGTATGAAAATATATTGCAAAATAATATTAAGAATTTGACTTTTTAATACAAATCAAATGAAAAATGCTTAAAATTTCGTACTCAAAATTTCCAGAAAACATTAATCATAAACATACATTTTGTAAGCAATGATAAGATTAAGGAATAAGTTGAATTTGAAATACGTCAATATTAATTTCAAGAAAATTTGCCAAAGATATTTTACTATTATTTTCAGTGTTACTATATTCTGTGTTATTATATTGTTTATTTAGGAATCACTTTTAATTGTTATTATTTTATGTTACTATAGGATTACGGAATAAGAGAAATTTGAATCATGTCCACATCAATACCAAGAAACTTTGCAAAAGAATTTTAAATATTATTTTCAATGTTCTTTTTATGAATATATTTCAATAAAATATGTATATTAGAAAAAATACACTGTCCAGCATTTAAAATGCTACACCAAGAAGGAGTTGCCAGAAAGTGACGAAATTCGGCAATCAGAGAAAGATAGCAACGAGCAGTAAGTGATCTGTCTTTTGAAATGGTATGGATGATAAAGAGTGATAACTAGGTCAGTACAGTAGGTTGTAGGACCCCAGTGGATGGCGATACACTAAGCAAAACATCTAGGCATAGAGTCAGTGAAAGTACGAATAGCGTCCAGAGGAATGGCTCGCTATTCTCTGCCAATCATTTGCCCAAGTGAGTCATCTGAATTAGGTAGTTGCAGGGTTTGCAAATGTTATCCAATCAAAACCTAAAAGTGTTCAATTAGTGAGAGATCTGGTGATCCCGGTGGCCAAAAAAGTAGCTGTACACCTTGCAAAGAATGTTGGCTGATACGAGCAATGTGAGGGCGTGCGTTATCCTGCTAATAAAGGACATTAGGCTCCCTGAAGATAATAGAGTGTCACCGGGTGCAGCACATCATCCACGTAATATTGGACTTCGATAGTATCGTGAATAGAAATAAGAAGTGATGAGGAATCCTACGCAATACACCCTAAATCATGATGCCATGTTGTCGCTCGGTGAGGCATTTCATAATTGTAGCAGGATTGGACACACTCGTACACGGAGGCTATCACTGAAGAAGAAGTATGACTCATCGGAGATCCCAATCCTGTGCCATATCAGGATTGGATTTTCAGATGAGTCATATTTCTGAATTACTTCATCTATATCTCACTAATCCGACACCATTCCAGAGGCATCTATGCTGTGGGGTAAATGACAGTCTTCTTAAGGAGTGCAATGAACCACACCACTAACAACTAACTGACTGGCAAATGGCTCTTTTCAACATGGGAGTATCCAGGGTGTCTCGCACATGTGCAGAATTTCGGTTCACGTGCTTCGTGGGGGGTCATCATCATCTCCCGTCGGACGCATTGATCCACGAGTACTGACGTTACTCTGGCTACACCGGCATCCCACACGTTCCACAGTTCCTTGTTTCAATCATCTTCATCACAACTGTTACACTGTGGACGCATCCAAGTGTCTATCGGCTATGATTTCCGGTGAGGACCAACCTGCCCTTCTCAGACCTATCACCATCTCTTCATATACTTGTCAGCCTGCCGGAATTGACTTAGTCAACAATGATATTGCATTTTCTACAATTACAGGCCATTCTTTTTGTGATAAGAACAAACTTTCAATGATTATTTTTCAAGCAGCGATAATAGTGCGAATATCCCCACTCCACCTGTTCCTGTCTTTATATTTTATACAACGGGTTCTAAAGAGCTGCGCATTTCACATCATGTGCATAACTTGGTAAGATACGTCTGCTTTGAAACTTGCAAAATTTTCTGGCCACTCCTTCTTGGTGTCGACCAGTGCATTTTATTACAGGGAATTTCTCATAAGACTGAAATGTAAAAAAATACATATCAATGCTAAGTTTTCCATTTTGATATAATAATAATATCTAAAATATCTTATCTGTGAGAAAAGAATGTATCCGGAAGAATATATTGTAAGAATCTGAGAAATTATATATAAATTTTATTGCCTCGTTGCTTATTGTATTATTTTCCTACTGTATTACTTGTACTTGAAGCCTCATATGCCAGCCTATAAGTTGCGACAACAACATTTCTCACTTTTGAAAATTATTTTAATATTTGCAAATACTTACTTTTTTAACAACAATACAAATAATTTTGATTTTAATTTAATGAGATAATAAGTGAAAAGAAATAATTTATAGTGATATTATATGTATATTACATTATGTAGAAATCAGAATATATATTGTAGAAGCTCATTAAGTTTCCTTAAACTCTGTATGGTTTCAAGAATGTGTTGTAAAACTTAACTCTGAATCAAAAATTGCCACTTTATCTTGAATGACAGGCATCTGTTTTTAAATGTTATAATTTATATAACCTAAAGTAATGGAGTAAAAATTGAATAAAAAAAGAAAACTTTATTTGCATTACTATTTAGATTATCACAAATCTGAAATTCTAGTATTATGATTAGGACATTAAAAAACAGTTAGAATCATTATCGGAAACGATATCATTCAAATACATTAGCATTATAGAATCAACTCTTTATATTTTCTTTCGTTCTTTCTTAACATATAAATTTGCATAAGAAAAAAGAAAAAAATCCTTCCATAAGCTTGCATGTATTTAAAATGAACTTTGATTAAAAATGTTTAAATATTAAAATGTTAAAATGTATGCTATAGAGGATTGCATTATGACAGAACTTAGAAACTTACATTTTATAATATTAATTTTTTATTTAAATCTAATTATTAAATTTTAAAAAATAATAAAATAATTAAAATTAATCATTAATTTTATCATATTTTTAATTTGATTTTGCTTATTCAAAACTAAGAATACAAATAATGTGCCTAATAATTAAATTGTGCTATAGTAGTTACACAACACAATGTTTAATAGATTAAATTTTCAGAATATATTCAAAAAAATTGCATGCTAAAATTCAGGTATTTACACATAAATAAGTCATTTTTATCTGTGTTTCAAGTTGACGGGGAAATATCCAAGGAATTTAGAATAATTTTCATTCAGAGAAAATGCCAAAATATACAAACAAGGAATATTTTTGAATAAAATGGAAATATGAATATGGAGAAGAAATACTGCCTTACTATAGTTATCTAATACTATAGTTATCTACATCAAATATGTAAAGTAGAAAATTGACAAAATAGGTTTTATGCCAAAAAATATAAATGACTTACAAATTATTGAGCATATATTTAATAATTGAATACTCAGAAACAATTCAGCAGAAGTTACAAGCAAAAGTTTTATTTTATTAGCTATTTAAAATTCAGAATTATATACATATATATATATATATATATATATATATATATATATATATATATATATATATATATATATATATATATATATATATATATATATATATATATATATATATATATATATATATATATATATATATATATATATATATATATATATATATATATATATATATATTTATATATATATATATATATATATATATATATAAATTATGTCGCTTTTTTTCACAAAGTACACAAAAGGCAAAAAGTATTTATAAATGAAATGAAATTTATTAATGACGACATGTTTTAAAATTAGATTTAAATTTAAATCCATGAATGTTTTTATAGATTTAAATTCCTATCTAAAAGAATAAATCAGAAAATACTCTGTCTAGCCATATTCTCATGGATTCAGCACAGCAAAGTTTTTATATTTTTAAAATTAACATAAAAAATACACAAAAAATATTTACAAAATACATTTCTAAAATGTTAAATTTATAAGTCATTAGGCTTATGTTTGACTTGGTCTTGATGGCATAAGCCAGAAAATACTCTTTATACGTCTTTCCGCAAATTTTGATATGAATTGGAAATGCTTCTAAATGCACGCAAGTTACGTATCTCGTACTATTCATATCCTCTACTATCATATAAATCACTTTTAGCCATTGATACGGAAACCTTATGTTATATTCTATCTGTATAGTTGTATGGTATCTGCCATTTGGTTGTGATACATATTCAGTTAATTTATTATGGTAATGATTTTCATGATGATATGACTTTGCTGAGTTTGACTTAATGTTCTTTGTCTTCTAGGTAATTAAAACGTATATTTTTGTCATTAACTAAATTGATGTTTGTAATGTAAATAGTAAAATAGTATGAAAATTGTTTAGTTATAAATAGTTTAATTGTTATTTTTTGTTTCTTTTTTATTTTAAAAATTTATATTGAGTGCATTAGATATACATTTAAATTTAGTTTTAAAAAAGATAGAAGTAATCATTACAAACAAAGTATCGTTTAATAATTTTTGATATTTGATATCATTTTAATAATTTTTTTCGATCATGAAATGTTGCACTAATGAAATGTATCATAGCTAGATTTTTTTCATTACAAACCACTTTCTTCTATTCTTTGCAATTACTTAAGTATTATATTAATTAATTTTTTATAATTCAATAACGATACTTATAACGAAATAATTAATTTGTTGATGCGTGTTTAATGTATTACACAATTCACAGTATTTAAGTATATTATATTTCATTCTAGATAAAATTAAATTCTCCAATAAGGTATTTATTGTTGATATCAGTATTTCCTTTAGGTTTCTCCAGCATTATTGCCTATGTATTTTTAATCTACAAACTGATCTTACTATTATGACTCTATTTTTCGCATTGTTGTAGAATTATATCCATAGAAATTCTAATTGTTGTTAGTCAGAAATACTGATCTAAATTTAATAATAATCTGAAATAAGAAATGCTAAATATTAACAACAGCTATCCATTAATAAATAAATTAAATCTCAAATATTTTAAGAAAATTACGGATGGTTTTTCTTTTAATAACTTTTCTAAATAAAGTAAATAATTTTAAAATTTTGTAAACGTAATAATAGATGCGCTTTGAATGAGAATGAAGAAAAAAATTTAACTATTTTTATCGATTGTATAAAAATTACTTTTTTAAAGTAAATAAAAATATTACGTGAATCACTAATACGAAAATAAGTAATGAATATTTTACAAATATAACGGTTTTTTCTTCTTTAAATTGCATTTCTAAATAAAGTGAATAATTTTTAAATTCTGTAAACTTAATAATAAATGTGCTTTGAATAAAAAAATAATAATAAATTTAATTATCACTAAACACTATGTAATATGTAATTTTTTTAAATAAAATACTTTATTTTTTTTAAATTATTATTTAATTTTTTAATAAAACTAAAAAAACTATGTAATTATAGTATCATATTAATTCTATTACTTCAAAAATATTAAATATACATACTATATATGCGAGGTGTCCAAGTTGCTTGATATTCCGAGCTATTTTCCAAATTTGAAATTTTTCGTGAACCACAATTAAATACGTATTTAAAAGATATGCAAAAAATGTATTGAAATTATTTTACAGAAATTATATTTATTGAAAACATATGAATAAAATAACAAAATATTTGCAGTGAATTCAAATATTAAGTATTAAACACGTATGTTTACTTCTCTAGATAATTCTTTGAAATTTGGTGAATAATTCAGTAATTCTTTGAGATTCTGGTTAGTTAATACTGATCGGTGTTTGGATTTCACGAATTTTAAAGTGTGGAATAAAAGAAATTACATAAGCACGTTGTTTAAATATTGAAAATATTTTAAAAGCAGCCTTTTTAATTCAGGGTACTTCGTTTCACGTGATGTTATCGGTGAATTATGCAGTGTATCGGTATGAATTGTGGAATTTGAGAATCATCTCTTAAAAGCTCAATAAAACCAATTGTTTTACTCAATATTAATGGAGTTCTATCAGTTGAAATGCTTACAAGTTTATCAAGAGGCTCATCAAAAGACTTCATTATGGAATCTAATGCATTTTTAATATTACACCGTGATTTGACTCTTGAAGTGCTACAAAATTTATAATTTTTCTTTAACAACGAAATTACGTGAAACAAAATTTATGAAAACTGCAAATTGCGGAAGATCTGTGATATCTGTCTATTTGTCAAGGGCTAAGATGAATGCAATATAGTTCTTTAAATCATTTTTTAAAATTATATTGAAGAGATGTATTGATTGCAATTGTGCGTCGTTAGGTTGTATGTCTCGAAATAGGTATTTGCGTAAAAGTTTTGTGCAATGGGGCATTATTTGAATCTAAAACATTAAGTACTTCTTTCAAGTTGTTTTATTGAACTCTCCTTCTCCATATCGGATTTTGCGCTAGCAATATTCTAAGCGATAACAAAACTGGTTTCTGTCACATTATTAGTTTGATTACTAAGGGTCATCAAAACTGACTGTCGTCCATTTAAATTTGATTTTAAAGAAGCAAGTTTATCTGATCTTAATTAGTTTACAAAATTATTTGATTTGTAATTTGGTGGAAAATGATTAGAAAACTGATGATGATTGGTTTCACAATGTCGACGTAAATTACTAGCTTTATAATTTTTGTGTTATTAGAACAGTAACAAAACACGTTTTACATACTACGAAACAAATTATAGTTGACTTACTAAAAATCACAGATTACATATTATATTCATAGCAAGAGAGATATAAATTGCTTCCTTCGGAGCACAATGTCAATTGTCAATTGCGATGCAAAATAACAAATTCAATATCGGTTTGTAGTCGATAGATTACACAACGATCATTTATGAATCGGTCGATGAATCATTTTATTCTTAACTTGGAGAAAAAGAAAATTTGTAACAAAGTTGCACTTAGTCTTATATTTGTTGTTAGTAATTTAAAAGACATTTTGAAACACATATAGAAAGGTAATAATTTTTATAATATAATAACACAAAAATGAAAAGGGAACTCGTACATTTATTGAGAGCCACAGAAAATCCTTCAAAGATGTGGCTTGTGAGCCACAGGTTGGCCACCTCTGCTATGTATACTGAAGAATTGAATATTAAAAAATAGTAGTTTGCATCATTATCAAAAAGCATTGCATATTTTTTTTTATACTTGACTTCCAGAAGTTCTCCCATATTATAAAATGTACTATAAATATTTACAGAATGATTTTTGTCAAATTTATATTATGAATAAATGCCAAATTTTAAATCCATTTTCAATTAATATGATTTTTTTCAAGAATCCTATTACAAATAATTGATTCATGATTTTAACTAAACGCTTAATCAAAAGAAATATTTCAGTATGTATTTAAAGTAAGGGTAAAATCAAAAGTTATCTTTTCCTGTTGATAAATTTATGCATTTATCAAATTCAAAATATTTATAATAATCATATCTATAATATTTTACCATTTCTTTAATTCACCTGCATCTAATTCAAAAATTAGATTATTATTGAAATAAAATATGTGTTTAAAATATATATTTTATAATGAAATATTTTAAGTCCTATCAAAGTGGAGGTTATCCCATACAAAGTGTTTATGCACTTAAAACAACAAGAGGATTTTTCATTTTCATTAAAACTACTTTTTTGTTAAATAACCTTTCACAGCTCAGTATTTAAAAAATTGAAATCTTCAAAACGAAAATTATTTCTTGAGAAATAACTATTTCGGGACAAAAGTTTCCTTGTTTTCTTAGAATTTTTCTTTGTCCAAAATCAAAGCCAATAATATTATAATAAATGCTTTTAATAATAACTACATCAGTCAAACATATGAGATTTCACATTTAATCAAAATCAATATATAAGTAACAATATGTGTAAGACTATATATATAATTTTTAAATTTAAGGGACATTATATAACACACAAGACTTCAAAGCATAATTTTAAAATAATAATAAAATAAGTTTTTAAATTATAAAAAATAGTTATTTATACAATTTAATATTATCGTTTATAAAAATAAATAATTTAAGGAAATAAATATAAATGCTACCTGAATAGTGAATTTGTTTTTAAATATCACTTATAATAATATTATTATATGTAAGAATATAACTTATTGCAATGATTTCTTACGATTTTATATTTATTTATAGTATTATATTTATTATTTATTTTTTACATTTTTAAATTAATGTATTATAATGCATTCTGAAAATGCTCTTAATAAATCTGAATTTATTTTACCTAAAATCTATGAAGGACTTAAAAATATATGTAAACATATAATTTCATTTTTTAAAATTTCATTCAGTAGGAAAAATATTAAAATGTGTTAGTTTAATCCTTGTATTTGGTAAAATATTAACAGAAATTGTAACTCTAAATTTTTCCATTAAACTTTGCTACAATTAATAGCAGAAAATTATTGTTAATGAAAGATATCAGTAAGCATGAATTTATTTTAAACATTCATTTATTCTATAATTCTGAGAAGTAATGATTGCTCTGAGCTCTTCTTATCAGAGAGGATAAAATAGGTATTTTAATTTTTTTGAACCATCTTCTTCCTGTTCAGTCAGAAACTGTGGTTTCAACAAGGACAATTAATAAATTTCTACTCGCTTCTATTCTATTCCTTCCTTACAATAGTTAATAGAAAATATAATTTCTTAGTTAAACTTCTTCGCTATCCATGCTTAAAGGATGAAATCTCTCTTAAATCTATCAAAATAATCTCTAATTACTTTGCTCAATCAGCATTCTTACATTCATTAATAAAATAAGAAAGCGAAATATAATACAAATTAATGACAAGTACACTTTCTAATTATTCTGAAAAGAACAGACAGCATTTTCTAATTGATTAAACAATATAAACAATTTTTTTATGAATGGTTAAAGCTATTTGAAAACTTGTAAGCATTCCTAAAATATATTTTGTTAATTTAATGCCTTTAGATTCTCAAATAAATTTTAAATTTAAATGCGTGATATATAATATCCCTTAATTAAATGGAAAAAAATTGGTATACATTAAAAAACGAATTTACAGATTTAGATAATATTAACTTATATTATGGCTTCAATGTAAATATTAATGAAAGTACATTAAGTATTTCTAATAATAATTTTCTTCGTAAAATTCTGCAAATATTTTAGTATAATGCATACCTTATCAGAGGGAACATTGTCTTCCTAATATATAATAAAAATTCAAACTTGTTTTTTTATCGTATTGTTCACCATTACCATAAATTTTAATACTGAGTTTCATTATAAATATTGTCTGGTATATAATTGTCAAATCTCAGTATCTTACATAAATTAATAATTTTTATTTTTTTATATTATTTCGGGAACTGTGAGGGGGAATGTGTTCCAGCTAATCTAAACTATAATGAATTTGGGCAGTATCAATTAATTGTTTTTTTTATTCTTTTGTGGAATATATTTCTTTCCTAATTTTAACACCCCCGTCGTTTCCATGATAATTTATTGTTACTTTTATTTTCATCTTTTTTTAGATACTACAAATGTATTCCATGTAATTTTTTTCACTTTAATGGAATACTTTTTTACGAAGATTATAAAAATATAACATCCTACCAATCTAAGAAACCAATAATAAGCGGTTACTTTTATAAACTTAGAAGCTATTACAATTTAAATTATTTTCCTTCTCAAAAATTTTATTCTAATTTTTATTTAGTTTTTATGTGGTGATCTTAAATAAAAAATTTTTACTGCGCTGCTAAAAAGAAAATATGAAATATTATATTGATGCCTACTTTTTGAAATTGCTAAATTTTGATCAGTCTTCCATATATTGTTTAAGGGATTGATAATCTTATACTTTATCTATCCTTTCTAAAATGCCATTTAAAGTATTTTAAAATGAGAATTTAAATTGAATGTTTAAGTGTTATTTTTTTCTATTTTTCTTTTTTCTCTCATAAGTATTCATTTTAATACTCAGCATTATATATCATATGATTTACAATATCAAATAAAAGGAATATTTTTAATAATTTTTTTAGAGAAAAAGTTAAATGAAAAATACATATAAAAGTGTCTTATTTTATCTACAGATAATGAAAAGGTTTCATAGAATTATAATATTTTTAAAATGTAGCTCATCATATAAGAACACATTATTATTTTAGAAATTTAATGGCGAAAGTCACGCTACTGCATAGTGCATTTATTACTTAAAAGTTGATTATTACAATATATTTCAGATTCATTCTTTATCAAAAATGAAATTCTAAATTGAGTTTCAATTATAACTTTGGTATTCTCAAATGAATACTTTGTCATGTATTTTAAAATTAAATTTAACATTTGAAAAGACTTTGGTTGATCATATAAAATCAGATGAAACACTCTTCTTGAGTATTTTATGAAGTGGACTTCTAATCTATGCATAATTTGGAATAAATTTATTTTGAACATTAGGAGACCAAAGGGAGGATCTTTGCAAATCTTCTACCAATCTAAATGGGAGTTTATTTTATGGTTATTTCAATGTTCTTATTTTACTAGATACATATTTATATAATTTGGTTTCTTAACCTACTACATTTTACTTTTAGTTTGGAAAAATTAACATTTAGATATTTTTAATCATAAAAGTTTCCTTTCACAAAAGTTGAGATTTTTTAAGGTTTTTAAATGTTTTTCATGTAATTATGAGAATGCAATTATGCCATGAACACAATTTAATGCAAAATCAATTTTATTTCATACATTTTATCATAATTTAATGCTAAAATTTTATTTGGAAGTTATATGAAAAAAATTTTCTGAAGCATTATGACAACCACACACAAGTAGCAGACTTTTTCATTCATATAAACCAAAGTTTTGGGAAAATGCTAAGTTTTCCACGAGAGTTTCATCAATTTTAATATGTTAATGGCTGGAAGCTAAATTTAAAGTTAAAATAATCATGCACTTAATAATATCTAAAATTCAATAATTTATAAGAAAATCTGATTACGTTATTTTGCTTGACAAACGGAAATCTATACGTTATGTGCTATTTGAAGATTCATCTTTCTCACAGGCAAATGTTATTGGGAGTATATGAGTATTAGCGCAAAATTTAATGAATCCAGCTTCTAAATACTCGGTTATTTGTTTCTTTATTTTATAATTATCTGAATGAACAGCTCGGTATGGTCTCCTTAAAATAGGCAAACCAGATGCTTGTGTATCTTTTTCCTAATTTCACTGGTACACAAATGGTTAAAATTTGTACAAACTAGTCATATTTTTATTAGAAAATATGATTATAATTGCATAATATATGTTTAACATTATTATCATAACATAATAATCTAATTAGCGGAGAATTATCAACAGTAATATGTTCTTTATTATTATTTTTATTGTGATAAGTTTTGAAATTTAGAAACCTAATTTTAAATTATAGTTTGAAATAATTTCTGAATTTACAATTTAGGAGGTTCAGTTGAAACTGCTAAGAAAACATGACTACTGTAACCATTATACTTTTTAACTCCAGAAAAGCACCATAATCAACACTCAAAACACCATAATCAAAGTTTTTCTGGACTAGGCATTTTTCATGGACCGATATACAACTTATCTCTATGGGTACAATTTTATTGAAATTTTTATCCAGTAACTATGTTGTTTCAATTATTTAAAAAGCTTAAAATTTTTTGAATATTTCTTGTCATATTAAGAGTTAAATATTTAATTTTAATTTCATTATCTAATCAATATATACATCCGATGAGAAATTTGCTTATAGTAGTCCATTACATTTTCAAACTTGCAAAGTTTGATGCATAAAAATTCCTTAAAGTTAGTCTATGTTTTTAAACTTAGATAAATTTTTAACTAGTTTTTGTTTGAGTGCAGTTATTGATTTATATATAGTTCTCAGTGAAATAATTAAAGATATTACAAAATAAATGATAACTTTCTAAAATGCTGATTTTACTTATTTTTATTTACCTTTGCTTCATCATCATGCATTTCAAACAATATAAAAAAAGTTCTTTATTTCCAGTGAGAATGTTTCGCTGAAAATTTGAACGTTCAAAACTGCTTTTAAGGGAGGTGAAAATGATTCCTTTCAGCAGACTTTTGATTACGTGTTGTAGATTCATTTAATAATATTAAAATTTTTATGAGAGTGAGTGTTGACCGTTGTGTGGGTGAGAATCCATGACGCGAGCTTCCTTATTATGAAGGTGCCACAGATTCTTGATTGGGTTTATGTCAGATGAGTTTACTGATTACTAGAGAATGGTGAACTCGTACTGGTGCTTCTCGAAGAAAGCACGTAAACTAGCTGCTGTAAGACATCTCGCATAATCTTGCTCGTAGATGCCATCATCCTGACGAAAAGCAACACCTATATAGAGGTGGAATGGTAAGAACAAATGCTTACCTGTATTTATCCGTAAGCATCTGTTCTTGCTTACCATTATGATGGCACGTACCGTCCACTATGATGAGTGTGTCCATAGAATGCAAGGAACATATTCACCAAACCATAATGCTCCGGCCTCCAGTTTAGACTGTTCCTGCAAAGGTTATAATGTGTTTGCTTTCAAAGGTTTTTCATCATATACGCCAAAGTCCATCTGTCTGCAGGAGCTCATAACGTGATTCATCAGAAAACGATACCTTTCGCCACTCAGTGGACGTCCATATGCCGTAATCGAGTGCATATTGAACCTTTGTCACATATGAATAGCAGTCAGCATACGTCCATGAACCTGGCATCTGCTTCGAAATCTCAGGAATAGCAAATTTTTCTAAACAGTAGCTTGGGAGACACTGATAGTACCATTGGTTCATCTGAATTTTCAGTTGCTGAACCATAGCATGTAAATTTGCCTGAACGCATCTCCGTTACCGTTGTTTACCTCTGTCAGCTATGGCTTGTGGTGAACCGCATTTACCAAGTTGCTGATTTTGGACAGTACAATACACTCAATGTTTATATCCCGGTGGTGAGCGAACAATTCTTAAAACTTAGCTGTTTCATAAATGCTTCCACCCTTGGCCCGAAAGCCAATGATCATGCCTTTTTAGATATAGAATAACTCGTTCCATTTCTGCACTTTACTTACGATGTCTATGTTCTCCGAAGCCCTTACACACGTATTTATGCTTAACTGCTTCGTGCTACCATTTACAATATGTGATTAGTTATTTAACGTCAATGTTGAAAGTACGTGGTGATCTCCTTAATGTGGCTGGGCTGTATTTGAAGAATAAATTATTTTGATACCGAACAAGTCTCTATATATTTAACAAAGAAATAATGAATGTGTTACAGTTACTTTAAACACAAATTTATCAAATTTGAGAATGATAAATCCTTAGATTAATGAAATGCTTAGCTCAATAGATTCATTATTTTTTTTAAATTTTGCAAAATTCATACAATGAGAGGAGAACTATAATTAATATAGAAATAATTTTAATTCCAGTCACAAGTTATACGTAAGATTATACCTTAATTTTCATAAAGAATGAAAACAGAAAAATAATTTTTTCCCATTTATTAATTGAGATGATTTTTATTTTTTAATTTTTTAAAAATTTGCATTAATATTGCATAACGCTTACTGGAAAAATTAAAATAATTTAAATTTGTTGGGAAATTCAATGTTTTAAATTAATAACTCATAAAAATACTTGCTAAATATTGAATTGGATATTATCTAATACGTATATAATGTAACCGTGTCCATTATCTTACTTGCATTGGGATGAGTTTTCCTCAGACTTATCATTTGTTACGATAGTATAAATTAAATTGTATGATAGATTTTAATATATGCTTTCAAATGAAGACAAATTTCAATTTAAACCACTCGTTATCTTATTTTCGTTCATATCACTATACTATTCACTTTTTCCACTACCGTTTTCAAAAAAGTGTTTTTATAAAATTAAATTATATTTTCCAATAACAAGAGAGAACGATCACTTTTTATTTAACACATTGACTGCTTATCACGCTCTAGCGCGTGGAGTGGCGCTATCGCTGAAGAGCCAATCACGCGCCATCGCGTGATGTGGGATGATGTCTCAGTAGCCAGTCACGCGCTGGCGCGGGAAAATCCATTACTGATTTTTCATTCTCTAGTTCATTTGGCATTGCTTGCAGGGTATTTCTACTAGTATTAGCATGGAGTTATGATTAGAAGCTATCTGTAAATAATCATGGTTTCGAATTTAATATTTAATTTTTAATTCAAAAAATATTCTTATGATATGACTTATACAGATGATAATTGTGCACGGCCTTCGCGCCCCCAAAAAAAGAAAAGTTCAACATAATAAGAATCTAACGGATGATGAAATTGCAAATTTGTTGGCTGAGCTATCGGACGAGTACCCGAGTGATTTTAGTTACGACGGCTACGACAGTGACAGTGACGAAGAATTCATTCTTCACAATGATGCCCATGATATTTCGGATTCTGAAGATGAAGATGATGAACAAATCATTCAAGGTGTAGCATGTCAGCACGATAATTCCGCTATGATTGAAAATTTAACTTGTAAAAACGACTCAACATCCATGAAACAGTTTTCTTTCATAAAATCCCAGTGTTTGCTCCAATCTGTTTCAGGTGACAATCCTATAGATTATTTTTGGCATTTTTTCACCGACGATATCTTGGAGGAAGTAGTTGCTGAAACTAATGATTATGCTCATAAAGTACTTTTTCACCGTGAAAAAAAAGAAACATTCACGAATCAATGCCTGGAAAGACACTACAAAAGAGTAACTTTTGACATTTGTGGGATTGATCTTACATATGGGAACGATACGAATCAACCACATACAAGATTATTGGAAAACAGATTCACTGTTTAGTTTACATGTTTTTCTCAAAACATGAGTAGGAATCGGTTTTTATTATTACTGAGTGCATTGCTCTTGGCACAAATTCCAGATCAGAATACAGATATTCCAAAGGATCGATTATATAAAATATGAAGTATGGTTCAACGCACGAGTATCTGAAATATATTACCCAGGACGAGAGATTAGTTTAGATGAGTCGATGATATTATGGCGTGGACGACTTATATTTAGACAGTATATACCAAATAAACGTCACAAATATGGTATAAAGCAGTACATGATCACAACCGCTGATGGTATGGTTCACAAATTTATGGTATATACAGGTATATTGGATGGTTCTGGTGGAAAAAGATATGCACAGAAAGTCGTAATGAATTTACATGAGGGAATGTTGGATGTAGGGCATAGCGTATTTATGGACAATTATTATAATAGCTATGAACTGGCAAAATGTCTTTCTAATAGAAAAACTCATTGTACTGGGAGAATTAGAAACAACAGGAAGACATTTCCGAAAGAGGTAAAAGAAAAAAAAACTGAAGAAAGATAAAATTGTAGCAAAATATACTAATGGTGTGATATTTGCTAAGTGGAAGTATAAGAGAGACGTCACATATATTTCCAATGAATATAAAAATGATATGGTGGAAAAAAACAAAAGAGGTGAAGTTAAAAGAAAACCACCACCTGTAATTCAGTATAATAAATTTATGGCAGGTATTGATAAGCAAGACCAGATGCTTGCTTATTATCCTTGTGAAAGAAAAAACGATTAGGTGGCCCACGAAAATTTTCGTGCATATTTTGCAAATAATGATGGTCAATTCCCACTTTCTCTACAACAAGTATTCCAATGGAAACATATCACATTATGACTATCGTCTATCCGTGATAAGATGCTTATTGAAACAGCCATCTGTTCATCGTACTTCTGTGTGTCATCCATCTGAATCAGAGCATGTACTACAAACGCGGGAAGCGAAAAAAGGTGGAAAAGTACTGCGAAAGCAGTGTAAAAAGTGTTATTCGCAAGGAAAACGAAAAAATTCCATATATGTGTGCAAAGTTTGCAAAGGATCTCCCGGATAGTGCCTAGATTGCGCTAAGATTACACACAAATAACACTCTAAAATGTAAGTTTTGTAATAATGCCTTTATAATTATCATGTAATAAATTCATTTGTAATATGTATATTTGTTTGTAATAGAGATTTATACACTACTGGACATTTAAATTGCTACACCAGAAAAGCGGCACACCACAGAAGTGAAATTTGCAGGACAGGTAGAACTTGCTGTGATATGCAAATGATTAGATTTTCAGCGCATTCATACAAAGCAGGCGACAGTAGCGACATCTGCAATGTGTATAAAACCAGAGATTTGACAGCAGTTTTCTCATACTCAATTTCCATTTCAACGTTGTTTTCGGCAAAGAAAGTTGTAATGCCTCGTGTAAGAAGAAGAGATGCCTATCAGCACGTGTCTGACTTTAATCGAGGAAGGATTATAGCCTACTGGGAATGCGATTTATCGTACAGCAATATTGCTGCTCGCGTCGGTCGAGACTCCATGACTGTTAGCAGAATATGGAATCGATGGGTTCAGGACAATCATACGGAACGTCATGCAGGATCTCAGCGACCCCCCATCACTAACAGCAGAGAAGACAGACATCTTATCCGCATGGTCACAAGGGATCGTACAGCCACGTCACGTACCCTGAATCGAGAAATGGAGTCATTTTAAGGGGGAACAAGTTTCTGCTCGAACAGTTTGACGACGTTTGCAGCAGCATGGATTGTCTGTACGGCGACCATGGCTTCGGCTACCATTGACGCTGCGTCACAGACAGGAGCGCCTTCAATGGTCTGATCAGCGACGAACCGTGACACGGGAATGGCATCACGTCATCTTTAGAGATGAATCTCGGTTCTGTATACAGGACCATGATGACCACATCCGTGTTTGAAGGCATCGTGGAGAACGCGCAGCATCGTGGCAGCTTGCATTGGACATCGCCATACTGGCCCATCTGCTGGAGTGATGGTATGGGGTGCCATTGGATACACGCTCGATCACCTCTTGTTCGCATTACCGGCACTTTGAACAGCAACCGTTACATTTCAGATGTGTTAAGGCCGGTAGCTCTGCCCTATCTTCGAGGCCTCCCTAATGCTTTGCTTCAATAGGATAATGCATGACCGCATGTTGCCCGTACTGTTCTGAATTTCTTTGATACAGAACAAGTTCGACTATTACCCTGGCCAGCACGTTCTCCTGATCTGTCACCAATTGAGAACATGTGGTCAATGTTTGTCGAGCGATTGGCACGCCACCACTCACCATCCACTACTGTCGATGAACTGTGGCATAGTTTTGAAACTGCATGGACTGAAATCCCCGTACATGTCATACAATCTCTGTTTGGCTCCATGCCTAGGCGGATAAATGCTGTTATTGCATCCAGAGGTGGCTGCTCTGGGTACTGATTTCTCAAGATCTATACATCTTAATTTCCTGTAAATCTAATCACTTGTTCTTTCACTATAATGTATATGTATAATAAATATCGTTCTGTTATTTGCATTCCTTCTTGGTGTAGCAATTTTAATAGCCAGTTGTGTATATAAAAATAATGCATATTGTCACTTATTTTACTTATTTTGATTTACTTTATCAAATCACGCTCCAGCGCATAATCTGGCATTTGGGAAAAAAATTGATGTGCAGTGCCATCCCGCGCTGGCGAGTAGTTAAGAAATTACATATGGAAATGCTTAAATAATATTTAGATATAAAATAATCATATTTCATTGATAATTTTAAATCATATTTCCAATAATTAGTATGTTGGCTTCTTGGTACAATCTACTTCGAGATGTCAAGGCAATAACTATCAACCCCATCTCTAGAGACTGGCAGTCAATGTGCTAATATAAAAATTTATTTCATAGTATCAAAATAATTGATTAATCCGAATAGTATCAAATAAAATGTTAATACAAATAAGATTAATAATTTAATAAAGTGATATTATCAATTAAAATTATAACAATCTATTATATTTAAGAAACATCATTTGCCGCGGGCAGTGGTTTCGGAGGGTGACCATGGTGTACTCTCCTTCAGTGGGTTGCTGGAGCTGGGTTGGGGACGTGTCCACGTTAATATGTGACGTCCAAAGTCCTTCCGCTGGTGTGGTGTGGATGTGGAGAGGAGGGTACCAGCTCAGGTGCGGCCTCGTCACCAGACCGTGGTTCAAAATTACGAAGCACCTTAAAAAGAGCAAAGTCGTACTTTCACCTTCGTGGTGCTCTGATCCAAACGAAAGACGCTCCCTATCGACCTAATTCGCACTGCCAATGGCAAAAGCGAGCTTGGCTTGTCTCCAAGTGCATAGAAAAACAATAACGACAAATTTAAGAAAAAAAAATATTTTTAAATTATGATTCTGTAGTATAAAAATAAATAGCTTCTGTTCTTCCTGGGAAATATAATAATATTTTTTTTAATGTGAGAAGACTTCTCGGAGAATAAAGTTGTGTTAAAAATTAATGCAAAAAGAATGCAAGTAGACGGTTTTCTACTTGGATATGTAAAGTTTTCATATGATATACTTGTGTGATTTGTCTGCATAAAAGTGTGAATTAGAGAAATGAAAATTTTATTTTTTATTAACGACAATGTAATGTTAAAGAATTAAATTATATTAAGCATAATGCATATACTTTTAAGTAAACTACTAAATATTTAATTTGCTTGAATATTTTTATAACATATTAGAAACGATATATTTAATATGTTGATTAAATCACAACTACAACTTTGATATGTATTATTTAGATTAATGAATATTTCTATTTGCATATTGTAGTAACTCCTTCTATTTATCCATTGATGTTGGAAAATGCATTAAAGTTTATATGCGCATGAATAGTTTTGTTAGAATTTTAAATGCAATTACAATTAGAATGGAAATATGTAAAACCTAAATCACGTATACACAAATCCTTTTTGAAGTTGTGTGCTGATTTTGCAATCTTACAAAATTAGATATAGTTTGTTCTGCCTCAGTCAAGGAGAAACTATTTGATGACAACTTCGTACATTGTTTGGGTTAAAAATCTTTCCAAAGATTAGCAGACTATATTCTCTTAAATATAATCTATAAAATTTTCAATTAAATTAATGTGAAGATATATTTTAAAATTAGTTTAAAAATTCAAAAATCATATGAATCAGCTTAAATAGGTAATTTTACAATTAATTTAATTCCTCCTTAAAAACTACATCAATTATAAGGGTAAACAAATATATATATATATATATATATATATATATATATATATATATATATATATATATATATATATATATATATATATATATATATATATATATATATATATATATATATATATATATATATATATATATATATATAAAATTCGTGTCACGATGTATGTTCCCGATAAACTCCGAAACTACTGAACGGATTTTGATAAAATTTTGTAACCATTTATAATATGGTCCAACTTAAAAGATAGAATAGTTTTTATCTCTTAATTATTGATCTCAATGTTTATTATACGACATAAGTGTTTATTTATTGGTTAGTTCTGTAAATTCCTAATAGATGGCGGTTTATCATCTAAGTTGGACAGGCATTCCGCAGATGGCGACGTGTTTATTTTTCTAGATTATACTATCTCCCAGAGAAAATTAACGTGAGGGCACGCGCGTGGTTGAATATAGAATTTACATATATTTTCATGATGTATAATCATACTGTAACAACTTTTTGTGAATCATTTTTATAATCATACTTTGTATTGTGTTAATATTGTGCAGTGTTCAATTTGAATATTTTTAATATTATAAATAGTAATAAATAAAATTTTATTTATTACTGATTTTCTCTACTAATTTTCATACCACCTCGAAAACGTGTAAGCATTTCTTGAAAGCCTTTTATTTTTTTTATTTTTATTTTATAATTCGATAATTGGCTCTGTAATCGTGCTATTTGGCAGCAAGAAACGTTGATGTGAACGAAATTAACTTCCATATACAACAGATGTTGCCCGGTGATTTGATGTCTTTTAAATCAATCGATACAGTTATTGATGAAAACGAAGCCGTAAACTTTCCAACTGGATTTTTGAATTCTCTGGATATGCCAGGAATGCCACCACACAATCTTCAATTGAAAATTGGTTCACCAATTATTCTTCTACGTAATATAAACCCACCTCAATTATGTAACGGTACACGCTTAGTCATAAAAGAAATGACCGAAAATATATTCTAAGCAACAATTTTGACGGGAAAATTTAAAGGAGATATCGTCCTGTTGCCACGTATTCCACTGATAGCGTCAGAATCTCCAATACCGTTTAAAAGGCTCCAATTTCCAATTTGTTTAGCTTTTGCGATGACCATAAATAAATCTCAAGGCCAAACAGCGTCTGTTTGCGGTTTGGATTTGGAAAACACATGTTTCTCACAGCTATATGATGCCTGCTCACGTGTAGGAAAACCATCAAATCTCTTCGTGTTAGCGAAAGACAGGTTAACCAGAAATGTTGTACCCAAAGTAGTACAGATTACTTTTAGTTTTAATAATTTAAAATTGAAAAAATAATAGTTCGATGTCAATGTTATCTACCTCATTTATAACAATTTATTTTTAGATGTTTTTAACTCATGTAGTATAGTTTGTAAGTAAGTCACTGATTACAAACTATAATTTAATATAAGATGAATAAAATGTAAATTCAGAAAGTATATGTTGGTTTGTGCTTAATTTCAAAATTTCAATACTTTACCTTTTACTTTTAAATTTTGGCGAAACGTTTTATTTTTAAACTCATGTGAATGAACCTATTTAAATTTTTTTAGAAAATATTAATCTGATTGTACCTAAGAATTAGTAAAAAATTGATTCAATGTATTATAAAAACTCAGCCACTGCAACGCGTGGCTGGGTCAGCTTGTATATATATATATATATATATATATATATATATATATATATATATATATATATATATATATATATATATATATATATATATATATATATATATATATATATATATATATATTGTGATGTCTGCTGGGAATAGAATGTAGAGATGCAATATTCTATTTATTCCGATGAGTGTAGCGTTTATCCGGCTAAAAGGCATATTTTCATTCGGAGGGAACTGGTCGCGAAAAATGTATAACAAAGTATTTTAACAAGCGAACTTCAGATTTGATGTTAGTAGAGTGATGGTTTTTGTGATGGCTTTTCCATTGATCGTAAATCTAATTTTCACATGTTTCTGAACAGTCAGAAATGTAGAAATGAAGTCTTCAGACATATTATAACACATTTCTTTTCAGTAATTGGATATGATTTCCACTTAATGGATGATATGTGTAGACGACATCATCCTCATCTTGATGATGAACACATTTAGGAAGAAGAAAATTATAAATGAAATTATGAATTCGTACAGAGGATATAAACTCAATAGTACAAAGTTGGAACATCTTAGACAGACAAGTTATGGATTGCTTAGCTCCACAACTCATTTTCTAATATTTTAAAAGCATTATTCTTTAAAAGTAGAATAGAAAATTCAGTGTTTCAAATGTATTCTTCGTTTCTTGCCATTCACAGACATCATTTTTCAGTTAAAAATTAATTTGTTTAAAGAAACTACTTTACTATTCGTTTCTTCATTGCTAAAATGCTTTTCGTTTTAAGCTCAAATACTAAACAGACAGCGATTTATTTATTTCAAATATGTATTTTTTTCTGTTATTATATATCTCGGTAGTCAATCAATTATCCATTTTTAAATCAATTAGTTTAATAAGCCACAATATAATATGTTTGAATTATTTTCAGCATTATTTAGATACATTGGAACTTTTCCACTTAAAGACCATAAACACTAATCTATGTAAATGAAAAATTTCCATGTTACGCAGATATAGCTGACGATGTTTAATAATTCTTGAATTTGTTGTTTTAACTGCTGAATATTAATTGTTGGCAATAAGGCGAAACAGAAACTATCGTTGGATTATTAAGATTGGCAGAAATTTATGTTTAAAAATTTTTTGTCTGTTCCTCTTTAAAAATTGTATATTACAAATGGTTTTCTTAAAATGCATTATTAGTAAGTGCAATTTTTTCATGTTTCAATCTTTTTCATAAAATGAAAATATTCCATGCATGATGTAGCAAATGTATAATTGAAAACGATTAAGTTAAAATAAGCATTGCACGTGTGCCCTAAATAATAAACTCTATGTACTATTATATTCTAGAGATGCTTATACAAATTTTGAATGCGTTTTTTAATAAAAAAAGAATTACTTCAAGAATGTAAAGAGGTTTTAGACATTACGCTGTTATCAATTTCGAAGTCTTTCTAAGCATTTTATTTTACCTCATTTATTATTTCAATGAGATTGAACTTCTCAGAGAACAATATAGGTACTAGTTATCTGAGACTCTAAATGTAACCAAAATTATAGCTTATCTTTTTTATCTTAAAAATAATCATTCTGAATTGTTTAATTATTATTTTCATGACTCACTAAAAATAAGGTAAAAGCTATAGGACCCATTTCGGATATAAATATTAAATAAAGTTCATTAAAAATTAAAACAGGACTTGCTTAGATGACGAGTAGAGTAAGTGAATAATATTTTTCTTACATACAGGTAAAATGAAAGAAAGAGAAATTAAGTTTATAAATGTTATAAAATGAATAGGATTAAATTTCTTTAAATTGTATAATTAATTATATACAAATAATTAAGGAAATTTTATAAATGCAAATTTTTATGTAGAAAATTATAAAGGTGTTGAAATAAAATTTGCTTAACTTATTGCTATTGAACAAACTTTATCTACAGTTCTCGAAAAATAAATTAGTTACAAACAGTGCTTTGTTGTACCGATAATGGATTGTTTCTCATTTGACTACTGATGGATGATTGTAATTTAGGTGAATAATTAATCGAAGGTTTTGCAAAGCATTTTTTCTTTTTTCTACCTGAAATTTCCTTAAAATCAATTTAGCGAATGCGAATAAAACTAATTTAGTTATTTAAATTTAAAGAACCCTTATCTTTTCAGGGGTTTATTATTAAGATAATATATAATAATCTAAATTAATTTAGAATTTCCTTAAGGAAATTTTGCCTTCGAATGACATATAAAATAATTATAATTAACAAGCTACTAACCATATTTTTTAAAAACAGATAATATAGAAAGTTAATATCTAAAATAGTTAATGTCAAAAAAAAAATTCAGCTTTTTTAAAAAAAAATGAAATATAGTAAATAAATTACAAATAGATAATTTACAACAATTATTTCCTTATATTTTATACTGTAAATTACTTACATTTTAAAATGGGAATAAATTATTTGTGATACAAGAACAATTTTATTATAAATAAATGCACAATAGAGATAATTTTAGATATCATTTTAAATTTTGTGCTATTCACTTACATACAAGTCAATAGCTAAAAATTGATTTTCTTGAGAGCTGTAATTAATCATGAAACAAGAAAGCTTATTTGTTCTAAAAATAACAGTTTTGGTAACATTGTAGCAGATACTGGATGCATCAAACAACAAAGTGTTGAATAACTTTAATCTTTTTACCAAACGTAGTAAGTTTCTTTATGAAACCTTAAGAATTTATTTTAATTTAAGATAAGTGGCTAATATAATTGTAAAATATTAGTTTTGCTGTGTATAATCAGTTAAAGTTAGCTTTACATATATATTGAAAATTTTAAAGGATATTTTTTTCTTTCGCGTATTAAAAATATTGTTTAATTACTGATACCAAGCATGAAATGTAAATAAATACCCACAAAATACAAACGAAAAGTTATTGTTAATGTGAGATGATTTAGCTGTCATACAAATGGTCACTGTAAAAATAATTTTACCTAATATGATAGATGAGATGTAATAATATTGTTTATATTGATAGTTTTTTTATCGCAATCTGTTTTGTTCATTTTTCATTCAGATTAAAATTTGGACAATTTTATTTACATAATTTATATGCTCCATTTTCTTTATCATTTTGTTTTTATTCAAAATGAATAGTTGACTGATAAACAATATAAGAATTAATTATACTTCAGTTTTAATTTAAATTTTATTTTGCAAGACACTTATGTTTAATACTAAAGTTTTTATTTAATTTCAAAATCAGCGACAAGAAAGAGCTTTAGAAAAATTCAATCAAAATTGTTGCGATTTTAGTGACAATTACTTGAGCTAGAAATTTTGTTCCGAGATTTTTTTCAATGCTAATTATTGTTCTATTTATGGATACATATCCAGACACTAAGTTTTCATTGTGTGCTTAAAAGTGGTGATACCTTGATTTTTAAAATGTTTAGAAAATCATTATTTACCGATACCATTGGATATTATATTCCATTACCTATACGTATATATGTTAATCTTGTTTAATGGGAAAAAAACAACATTAAAAAATAATCAATTTTAGTTTCATAAATATCGTCTTAGAAAGTGTATACTGAAATGTTTTCGATTAAATAGTGATTCGGAAGCCCATATATCCAGTTTCTAATAAAATCAGAGAAATATTAAAACTAATTATAATTTCCATATAATTTCTAAAGTTTTTATGATATTTCTTTGATTCTAAATTTATTATTGTTTATAACTTTTTTTCTGATTCTAGAAGAAAAATGGATTTATAGACTTCTGAACCATTATTTTATTGAAAATATTTCAGTATAGACTTTCTAAGATCATATACATAAAACTTTTATTAATTTAACATCGTTGTTTTTCCATAAGACATTATTACCTTTAATAATTAACTATTATAATTATATTCACATATAATTTTAATTATTTATACTTTCACATAAAGAATTTCAGTTATTAGTGATTTCAAAAATGTCACACTGAAAACTAGTATCTTCTCAAGATACTAGCTCAAAATATTGACAAGATAATCTCAAAGTATTAACTAGATCGTTTCAGCTGGATTGAAACCATCATAGTCAAGAAATAGAATGTAAATTTTTAAGTTTAACGTTACTGATTCAAATTCAGTTATAGCTGAACATTACGATATCAAAAACATTTATTTTTATATTTTACAAACAAATTTTCTAATATGGGAGATTACGTTTTCCTCATTGTTTTTAACTTGTCACCATTGCCCACTGTGTAATGCAATCCCGATAGCAGTTAAAATATTCAAATTAATATTTTAAATTTGCTTATAGATGAAAATGTAAAATGTTTTGTTGAATTAACATAAGAATAACAATGGGTCAAAATTATTAATTTTTGAGGTACACACTATTGAAAACCATTCTTTAACAGTTTCCACATAAGCTAAATTTATGAGATTAAGTTTATCTTAATAAAAACTTAAATTTGTGAATAAATTCAATACAAATTATTAATCAAATGATATTCAGTAGTTTTGTTTTCAATCGTAAAAAGACATTAAACTATGAAATAACTTATATTAGATGGGATATTTAATCAAACATTTCAACATCGGAAAGTTTCTATTAAATGAAGAACAACATTTAATTATTTTTAAACAATAATTTATTGTAAATCATAAAACACAACGTCATCACATAAATAAAAATCTGATATTAATCAAAAAAATATGCATTGTAACATATTACTGCTTAATCCTTAAAACCATTTTCCTTCATACTATTCATGAAAATTGATATTTTGATATAATTTTTCATTTATTATAATTTAATGCCTGTATGTTATTAGTATGTTAGTGAATATTAGTCAAGATCAGTTTTCATTTAATTATTTAATTAATTTATTCTTATTTTTTAATTACAGATCATCTCTAACAAGCATTCAAGAAAAAAAAAACTACTCAGCAGTACATATAATACGTTGGGGGTCTTTTTCAGTGCTGTTTAAAAATGAAACTTTTAATAACATATATTCTAGCATATGAAATTGTGTAAAAACCTTCTGTAGCACATCGTAAAATTCCCATACCAAATTAGCATGGATATTAACTTTAACAGGACAGCAATTACGATCAGTTTGCAACTATCATGAATTCAAGGTAATCAGAATAGCATACTACTCTGTCTTATTTCAGTCATTAAGAAAAAAAGAAGAATTTTAAATAATTAAATAATTTTAGTAGAATCAAATGCGAATTTGTTTATTCAGAAAAAGTATACTAGAGCTTAATAAGCATTTTTATTTAAAATGTACGCTTATTGTCAATTGAAATGTGATTAAGGTATTTGAAAAATTTCTATATCTATTTTCGATTTTTTTAAATTTTGAACCATAGCATGTTATTTGCACCAACTAATCTAACATCTCTAATATGTAATCATGTTACTATTAAATTAATGATATTAAGTTGAAATGTTATACTAAATTCAAATTACTCACATTCTGAATAAAAGCTCTCTTTTGTTTTCTAAATTCAATCTTAAAGTAATTGAAAATTTAAAGTAAGCAAAAATTTTGTAAAAATTTATTATAACATTATTTGAGATTAAGTAAACTTTTTCGCATACTGTTTAGTAAGTATATAATATTGATAATGAAGAAATGAACAAAAATATTTTTTAACTGTTGATATTTTTAGTCATAGAATGGGAAGAGTTGTTTCGGAAAATATTGCTAGCACAGTTTAAGCTCTAAATAAGAAAAAGTTTTTGCTTACTAGAAGGTTTAAACAAGAAAATTTATTTTATTGGGGTTTATTTCAATATTAATGAGTTTTTTGTGCTACCTGCTATACTTTTTTTTATCTGAGGAACAATGTGTCTGCTGAATGAAAGTCATACCATTATGAAAAACTTCGCAAATATTTATTTGTGTAAATATAATTTTTTTCATATTTAAATTATGTATGAGTTTAAGATTAAAAAGGACTGAGCTTGAAAATTAATTAAATAATTGAGTTGTAAATTCTTTAATTTTAAGTAATTTTACTATATATTATATATAATTGCATAGTTAAAGTAAAAAGCATTTAATTAAAGTTATTTCAATATTATCATTTTATTATAACATTAAAGTCGTTAAATAAACACACGACATTTACTTTAAATTATACTATTAACTATTATTCATTTCATGCCTAAAGGTAGAATCTTTATTGCAAATTTGAACTAATTTGGCAATCACAGACTGTATGGCGAATAAGAATTCGACTCTCTAGTTTAAAAGTTATTTACTTCACATAATCACTTGCAATAACACTTGAATAAAGTCCTGTTTTATAATATTTGAGTGAAAACATTCCTTGAAAACTAAAATTTATTGTTTAATCTAATGATGTTTTTATTATAAAATTTATAAATTATTTGAGTTCTCTAATTCATTGATTAATGCATAATCCTAAAATCTCTAATTAATATATATATATATATTTATATATATATATATATATATATATATATATATATATATATATATATATATATATATATATATATATATATATATATATATATATATATCAATAACAAATACATAATCTGTTAATTACATGATTTTTAAATTAATTTTTTATGTTTTTTTATATTCATTATAAATGATTACATTTTTAACTGCTAATAAAATATATTTTTTTAAAAAGTAAATCTGGTATAAATAGATAAATGAATTAGCTAAAGTATATTAAACATTTACACACAGCTAAGATTGCTTAAGGAATATAAAATAAAGTAGATGTAAAAATGAAATTGCATGCTAGAATTTCAGAAACTTTAAGGCGAAGAATTACACTGCAAATAACGACCGTGTCCATAATTATGAAGTAAGGAGATTGGTCTTTTGGGCATAATCCTCGCACAGATAGTGAAATCAAATATAATAGTCTTGAAATGTTTCAGAAAATAAGAAATTTTTACTTTGCTAATATAAGTAGATTTGCAACAGTCAAAGGTAATGGTGCAGAATAGAGTTTAATCCAATTTGGCCTCAGGGACGTATAACGGAATCTCGGAAAATTTTATATTTCAAATTGCTAAAGATAATAGCAATACTAATAGGTGTAAGCGAAGGAGAAAATCTAATTTCAATGACAATCCCTGGTAATAGCATCAAGTTGTTTCCCTAGAGGAATTTTATAAGTCTGAAATATCTATTTCATGTAAAGTACAAACATAAATCAAAATTTGTCTTCAAGTCTTGAGAAAATCGATACAATTTATGTCTGAGCAATGAATTTGTACTCAATATAAGTAAAGATTATTTCTAATGTATTATTTTCTTAATTTTGAAAAAAAAAGATCTATTTTTGTGTTAGAAACTTATTTTTTTTAAAAATAAAAATCACAAATAGTGCAAGGTATTTATGATGTTCATAAACTTAATGCTAATAATGTTGCATGCATGTACTTTTTATTAAAATATTTTTTTGTCATAAAGATAATCATGATGGAGCTTGTAATAATTAAACATAAAATGTACTGTACTTGATTTACCAATTGTTATATGAAACGTACTTACAATTATGTATTAATATCGCTTCTGTCTACGTTTGCACTAAAATTCAAAATAAACAAATTTACTGTGCTTCTATCAATAAAATACATTTAAATTTTCTGATAAGCTAAAATAATTTTGATCTTGGGTAAGCTATAGTAAATTTTTTCATTGCTAGTAAGGTTTATTCAAATTCTTACCAAATGCGTAGTTGTAAATTTAATTGATTTAAAAATTTAAAAGTTTACTTCCACAACATAAAATTGAATCTAAAATTTCATAAAAATAATTGAATGAAAACAAACTTACATTTAATTAGCTGATCATAAGGTGTTACGTTTCTTTATTACGTCTAAAATTGTCATATAGATAAGTCGGTTCATAAGTGTTTTTAATTTATTTTTAAAAGCAACTCTACATTTCAGTAAAAATACATATTAAATGTATTTTGTTGTCTTAGAAATTTATAATCATTTCTATAATAATGAGCAGAAACAACCTTTAAATGAAATTCAATTGCTGTAAATTGTCAGATATGTTATTTAAAAAAGTTGTGACACATAAAAATGATAGAAATCATTTAAATCTATCTTTCAGTCAGTTTATTTAAGTGTGGAAATATTCAAACCTCAAATATAATATACATGAAAGAACATATACATATACATAGATGGATAGATAGCTAGATAACTAGATATAGATATATACAGGGTTAGCAAGAAATAAGTTTCCCACTTTAGAGGGCTTTAGAATACGTTCTATTTGTCCAAACGAGATAAAATTTGAACTACAGATAATTCAAATGATGTGCTTGACATTTATTAAAAATAGTACAAAATTTCGCCGATAGATGGCGCTGTAATATTAATGGTACTTATTTGCACATACTGAAAATATGAAAAGTCATTTGCTTTACAGCGCATGCCTATTAGGATTATTTTTGGGTAAAAAGAAGACGGATTCTGAACGAGCATTAGTTACTTTTCTGCACATCATGCCTCCTTTGCAAGAAAAAGTGTTCTACCAGAACCAGCAAAACTCCGTTGCAGCTGTAAAAGCATTTCTCCGCATGAAGCAGATACTAAGAGGTCCAATGTCTCCATGTGCGTTACGCAAGATGATGCAGAAAATTGAAAGAACTGGACAACTTCCAATTCTTCCCGGTAGAGAACGAAAGCCAATCCAGTCTTCTAGCGTCGAAAATGGGGCTACTGCGGTCGTTGAAGCAAGAAGTCAGTCGCCCGATGGTAGTATGAGTGTGCCAGTTGTTTCCCGTGTATTGGATATGCCGTATTCCACTGTACGAAAAATCTTATGGCGGATTTTGCATTTTTATCCCAACAAAATCAAGCCTCTGCACTTGTTGCACGACGGGGACTCAGAGGTTCGTAAAACTTTTGCACTTCAGTTCCTTGCTCGAATGGTGGTTGACGTCACAACTGCCATGGAATATTCTGTGGACTGATGAAGCCCACTTTCAACTTAATGGGCAAGTCAACACCCATAAATGTCGAATTTGGGCAGCGGAAAATCCTTGCGCTCTCCAGGAAAAACCTTTGCATCCTGAAAAAGTGACAGTATGATGTGGATTAAGGCTACTTTTGTGATTGGACCACATTTTTGAAGCGATAACTGCAAATGGAATCAAAACCTGTTCGATCACAGGACAACGGTACCAAGATATGCTGAGGATATTGTAATCCCACAACTTCAACAGCGTGGATGCCTTCAAGACATCATTTTCATGCAGGATGGCGCACCTCCTCATATTGATCGTTGTGTAAAGCAACTGCTAACATAGCATTTTACTGTGGTACGGGTTATCAGCCGTCATTTCCCAACGGCATGGCCTCCTCGTTCGCCGGATATCACTCCCGGCGACTTTTGTTTGTGGGGTTTTTTGAAGGACAATGTCTACCGTAAAAGACCAGCATCTGTACCAGATCTGAAGGACAGCTTTCGGCACCATATCCTTGATATTCCGAAAGACTCACTTCGGTCTGCTGTCGAAATTATAGTTCTGCGATTAGAACACATTGTTGAAAATGAAGAGGGGAATATTGAACAGTCGTAATACTATTTTTTTATTATTATTATTTAATATTTATAAAGCATATCAAATGTTTTGTTTGTAATACACAGCCATCTATCGGCAAAATTTTGTACTATTTTTTAATAAATGTCAAGCGCATTATTTGAATTATCTGTAGTTCAAATTTTATCTCATTTGGACAAATTGAACGTATTCTACAACCCTATGGAGTGGGAAACATATTTCTTATTAGTCCTGTATGTATGTATTTAATTTAATTTAAGTCTTACTATCTTGTAAAATATTTTATTCAAAATGATTAAACATAATTAATATGTTACATAGTGGATTTCTCTAAGATTGTTTTGATTGGTAAATCGTTAAAAGTCAGACACTTTAAATTTTAGAAATGAGGTACATTCAAATAAAGGCTCTCTCTCTGTATATATATATATATATATATATATATATATATATATATATATGAATATATATATATATATATATATATATATATATATATATATATATATATATATATATATATATATATATATATATATATATATATATATATATATATATATATGAATATATATATATATATATATATATATATATATATATATGAATATATATATATATATATATATATATATATATATATATATATATATATATATATATATATATATATATATATATATATATATATATATATATATATATATATGAATATATATATATATATATATATATATATATATATATATATATATATATATATATATATATATATATATATATATATATATATATATATATATATATATATATATATATATATATATATATATATATATATACAAGCTGATCCAGCCACGCGTTGCAGTGGCTGAGTTTTCATAATACATTGAATCAATTTTCAATTTTTTACTAATTCTTGGGTACAATCAAATTAATATTTTCTAAAAAAATTTAAAATAGGTTCATTCATATGAGATTAAAAATAAAACGTTTCGCAAAAATTTAAAAGTATAGGTAAAGTATCGAAATTTTGAAATTAAGCACAAATCAACATATACTTTCTGAATTTACATTTTATTCATCTTATATTAAATTATAGTTAGTAATCAGTGACTTACTGATAAAATATACTATATAAATTAAAAACATCTAAAAATAAATTGTTATAAATGAGGTCGATAACATTGACATCGAACTATTATTTTTTCAATTTTTAATTATTAAAACTAAAAAAATTTCCGCGATATTATACTGAAATAAAAAGAATTAAAAGAATTTATCATTTGAATAAATAAATTAGATCAAAATGTTCTACTGAATAAATTAATAATTATCAAATTATAAAATAAAAATAAAAAAAATAAAAGGCTGTCAAGAAATACTTACATGTTTTGGAGGTGGTATGAAAATTAGTAGAGAAAAACAGCAATAAATAAAATTTTATTTTACTATTTATCATATTAAAAATATTCAAACTGAACACGCACAATAATAACACAATACAAAGTATAATTATGAAAGTGATTCACAAAAAATTGTTATAGTATGATTATACATCATGGAAATATATGTATCATGAAAATATATGAAAATATATATGAAAATAAATGTACATCATTAAAATATAATAATAAAAATATATGTAAATTCTATATTTAACCACGCGATTGCGCGCGCACGTTAATTTTCTCGAAGATGTATAATCTAGAAAAATAAACACGTCGCCATCTGCCGAATACCTGTGCAACTTGGATGCTAAACCGCCATCTATTAGGAACTTACAGAACTAAACAATAAATTAACATTAATGTTGTATAATAAATATTGAAAATAATGATTAAGAGATAAAAACTATTCTATCTTTTAAGTTGGACTATATTATAAATGGTTACAAAATTTTATCAAAATCCGTTCAGTAGTTTCGGAGTTTATCGGGAACATACATCGTGATACGAAATTTATATATATATATATATATATATATATATATATATATATATATATATATATATATATATATATATATATATATATATATATATATATATATATATATATATATATATATATATATATATATATATATATATATATATATATATATATATATATATATGTATATATATATATATATATATATATATATATATATATATATATATATATATATATATATATATATATATATATATATATATATGTGTGTGTGTGTGTGTGTGTGTGTGTGTGTGTGTGTGTGTGTGTGTGTGTGTGTGTGTGTGTGTGTGTGTTTGTGTGCATACTTATTTCAAAATAATACAGCGTTAGCAACATTTTGGAAAACAAAGATTTGTGTGGGACTACAAACTTTACAATGAAAAGAAAAAATAACAAGCAGATGTTGAAAATAATATAAATATTTTTTTTAAAAAAAATTAGTTTTACAAACCTTGTATAAAAAAAGACAAAACATATTTGATTGATGTTTGCAAATTGCTATAATCTTTCTTGTTAATTATACTGTCATTAACATTGAAATTTTAGATAGTCGAATGTGCCAAATTGCTTGAAAAAGTATAATTTTTAAAAAAGTCTTATATTGGGCTGAAAATTACCAAATCATTTCGACATTTGATGGATAACCGCAATTTGGCTAAATTTCTAACCCATTAATTTGTTTTCCCCCTTTGTTTTATATTTTATTTTCCTCACGCTGAGTCGAGTTAATCCATCCATCAAACTTAAAAAAAGCGTAACGAATCGCGACTAAAATAGAAGCAAGATTACATTTTAAAGTCATCCGTGAAAAAAAAAGGATTTTATCTGAAAGATATGTAAAATTAATAATTAATGAATGCTCTTAAGCACTTTGTATTAAATATATTCCAGTTTCGGTTTTAATTGTAATAAATGTGTAAAATATTTTAAGTGATACAACTTATAAACCAAGAAACTAAGATAAAAATGGACAATATTACATCAGTTAAGAGGATAATAACTTATTGTTCTGTACTTGCTTTTAAATCACTTCTTACTTTACTCACTATTGTGAGGCCTAAAGTACAATATTCTGAATGGCAGAATTAGTAACCTTTGCCTTAAAATAATAAGAACATTTGCTATATTAACAAACCCTATTTTATTTTAAAAAACCGAATATGCATAATCTCTTTTTTAAACGATATATTTAAAGTAAATTGATACCTGATTTCTCTTTTCTGGCTTTACTTTAAAATATCATTGCTAAAGTACAAACATGAAAGAACTATTGCAGTAGTTATAAAGATTATTTTTCTATTTTGAGTTGAAGAGAATATTAAAAGTTCAAAATAAATTATTTATATTTGTAATTAAAATCCCCATACATTTTATCAAATATTTGTAACAATTCTTATTTATTACTATGAATAAATCATTTTAGTTAATACTTATAATTTTATGAACAATTTATTTTATTTACGAATCAATAGTTTATCGTAGTATTTGATTGTTATCTCTCTTACTTAACACAATTGTATTAATCTCAATATTTATTAATAAATGCAAGAAAAAATCTGTGAGATAGATTAGTGGTTATTGAATTAAGAATACAGAGATATTTCGTTGTTTTATCTTTTTTTCACTTCATTTTAATTTCGTCTGTATTGATTATCCGATGAATAATGTTTTTAGATTAAAGTTGCTATACAAATTAAATTATATTCGCTAATTATGCTGAAATATAAATTTCGTAGTATATAAATATAAATATTCCTTTTATTAAGATAAATAAAATATTTTTACATATTACTGTTGAATCCAATGATTTCTAATGTAAAATTGATCAAAAATATAAAATTAGATTTGAATCATTGCTTAGAAAATACAATAGAAAGTCTCCAGCCCTAAGAAATTTCTTACCTCCAATCGCAATAAACTGCATTTGCATTCCTAATTTGAAAAGAAGAATATATCCTTTCTGATCAAACTATTCCCGGTTTGAGTTAAAGAGTGTGTTACAGCTTTAATTGATGTAACGAGTATTACGAACACTGCAAAAATAGCAACATGTGGGAAAAAATACGTAACATATGCAATAAATTTTTTTACGAAAAGGTAACTTTAATAAGGAACAAGCATCTATGTATATGGTTGAACGGAGCTATAAATGTACAAAAAACAGATACTTTTCCGCATAGCATTGTTTACATTCTGACACAAATTTAAATATTTTAAATTTGGGAGCATTTAATGCTTAGCGCTCTCCACTTGGGATTGATTGTATATAATGATACACTTATTAACAGCCAAAATAAATTCCCATAAAGAAAATAAGTACGTCTTGGATTCATTCATTAGATTTATTTTTTGCAATTAATCTCCACCGCAAAGTCCACAGCTATAACTATGCAATTAAAATATTCTTTGTTCAACGTAGGGTTACACAATGCAATTACTTTAAGAAATTTTCTGAGTTGTATAATGAATATTTTCATTGAGTTTAAGCACATTTTCTTGCACATTTTAAAGTTATCATCAATAGTTTACTTATTTCTTAGAAAATATCTTTCGTTCACTCATTCACTTGATTACTCGCACACATTCACGCATGCATATATGAACATTTTGAAGTGTATTTATCTATAGATGAAAATTACTTTTAATTTAAAATAATATTTCTAGATTCCTTTAGTTAATTGCAACGTTAAAACAGCATATTTAAAACAAAAACATTTCTTAAATCATGTTTTGTACAACATAGTTCATTATACATGAAAGAATTTGCATTTATAGTTTAATAATATCAAACTTATTATTTAACTTTTCCCATTATGAATTAAAATTAACTATTAATTAAGATATTCATAAGATATGTCTCAGTCATAGCAGTATTTTCTCTTAAGATTACAGTTTTTTTTTAAGTAACTGGGATTGTTTTTGCGTATTTAATATACTTTTAGTTCAAGCTCATTCTAACTCCTGTAATCTTAGAGTAGAAAGAGTTCATTTTTTAACCAAAAAGTAAAAAGCCTTAAATTCATGCAACTTTTGACAAGGAAACATTAATTTTCCATGCACTGAACATACTAAATGAAAGGAAATAAATTTATTTTAGCTAAGGCATTTTCGTATAATAGTATTGGATTTGAAAAAAGTTCTAGATCCAAGTAGAAAAGTATTTCCCGAGAAAAACATTATAATACAGAAAGAAAAGGAAAAGAAATGTTCCAGAGGGATTTGTAAAATAATAACGGAAATATTTCTCTGAAAAATCTTAGAAGTTAATCTCATTACTAATATGCATAAAGTAATTAGAAGTATTTTTTCCAAAAAAAATGTATTCCGAAATAGCACAAAATCTTTAGGTGTCTCTTTTTACCAAATAAACTTTTAATGAATTTTAAACAAAAGTCATGTTATTTTTTTAATAAATAGATGAATCATTAAAAATTAAAATATGAAATGTTTTCGTCATTAAAATAATTTTATATTATAAACAGTACTTAATTTTATATTATAAGTTTAATTAGTTTGTATACAGTTGTGTTGATTTCAGTTTAATTGAATGGGTTGGTTTTGCATAATAATACTTTTAATTATGCAAATAGTTATAAGATTTAAAAAAATTATAACATTTGAGGCAAAAACATTACACACACACACACAAACACACACACACACACACACACACACACACACACACATATATATATATATATATATATATATATATATATATATATATATTAAATTGATGTAATGATAGTTGAGAATTTAACGTTTTGCAGCGTTCAATCGTTCATAGTTGTGACTTATATCTCAAGCATGTATTCAGCAGTTTATTCACACAGTTAACTGCAATAGCTTCTTTAATAAATTAATAAATATGCATCAGTAGAAAAGATATTTTTATTTAAGAAATACCACAGAGAGACAAACCAAACAAATGCATTCAGAATTCAGAAAATCTTAAATATGGTTTATTTTATGTAATATCAGTTCTATAAATATATAATTCTTAGTAAGTTCAGAGTAAAATTACTCTCTTAATACAATTTTGCTTAAACCAAAGAATGATAAAGTCAAAATGATTTTGTAAACATAAATTAACACCTACAAGTTTCCATTTATAAAACTTTTCACTTTGAACAATTGATAGATGACTGTAATTTAGTTGGCTTCTCAACAAAACATTCCTTTTTTGGTTTTTTCTTTCTTTTCCATACTTTTTAGACAATATGAATCGATCGTTCTTGTTCTGTAAGGAATTTAGCTATTTTAATCCAAGAAAAGAGTACATTTTCTTATGACATTAGTTTCAATACCAAATGTTTGTTTTAATAAAATGTTGTTTCTTATATAAATTAAATTTAAAATAATATGAAAATTTAAATATAAAGCTCAAAATTTTATTTTCGAGATGTTAAAAGGAATTTTTATAAAACGTAAATATTTTACATATTAGGACAGAAATGGGCAATCTTCTGAAGGAAAATTTTTTACAAAATCGTAATTATTTGCTCATTAAAATTCCCATGTAAAGACATCAGAAATCACATTAATTGTAGAAATAATTTTAAATCTATTCATTTCCTTTTGAAATTAATATATCGAAGTAGAATAAGGGTTAAGAAAAATTAACTTAATAGTTTAACAGGCAGTTTTATATAATTGGATTAAATTTTTCATGTAAATTTTGAATACTTAAAATTTTTATATATTCTATATACTTAAATTTTTTCCCTGTTAGAAATTTTAATTAAAAATTATATTATATTATCCTGTAAAATAACTAATATTTATAATTTTCATTACAATTATTATTCAATTAATTTAGTTAAAAGCAAATAATTTTATGGATAAATCATAGAAAATGGAATAACTGTTTGCTCTTAAAAGTTTTATTTAAATTTATAACATTTAAGTAATTATATTAAAATTTCGTATAATTAACTTTAACATTTATTTAAGGTTATTACTAAATAAATTCTTCATTTTCAGGATGCTTTAGCTTTTTAAATATAAAAGAGAAAGATCTTAATAAATTTTTCTCTAAATTCTGTTTTCATTTTTGTAACAAACATACACTTTTTAATAACAACGATCCTTAACTAAATTGCATTTTTAATAAAAATTCACTTTTATATGAAATATCTAAAGAATGCTTTTAATAATTACTTTTCAAATAAAGTAAAAAGCACACTTATATTTTATAAAAATATATTGGTGCTAAACTGTAAATGAGTTAATTATTTTTAATTATAATCAAGTTAACTAACTCAAATTAAAAAATTATCAATAAGATTAATGTAATTATTATTTTCATACAGTATAAAATGAACTAAGAAAATGTTGATTCTCCCATGTGAATTTATTCCAAAACACTGCGTAATTTTTTTAACTAATCATTTTTTATTTTTGAATTGTAAAGCGAAAATATAATATTTAATTAATTCTAAAGATAAAAATAGCTATTTCTTGAATAATTCTTTAAAATATATTAAAGTAACAAATTAGGACACCTTAGTAACATCTAAAAATAAATTAAAATCTCTGAACATTATATCGATAAAATATCAAATGTTAATATTAATCAAATAAATGTTTTTGAATAATTTGAGCAGCTATTTCAAAATGATTAGTGCATCCAACATTATGAGTTGGATGTGGATGAAACGATGAATGACTAAATATTTATTTATGTATACATTTGGATTTCAATTATTTAAAGATATTTCATTAATCAAAAGTTATTTCCTTTGCATTTTATATGATTTTGCACACACTCAAGAAAATTTAATTGTACAATATTCTTGAAGAAGATCTTGAAAGTTCTACTTCAAAAAGCCCATACAAGATCAAAAACAGCAGATATTAAATTGCTGTAATTCTCAAAACAATCTAAAAAAAGTTACATTAAATTAATAAAAAAAAATTTATGATCCTACAAGAACTTAATAGTAAATATTAATTAAGAAGATTGGAAATTACTACTGTCATGAAGATTTACGTATCTAATAATTATTGCATGGCAATAAAAATCATGTTAATTTAAATTATTTCATATTGGGTTGTAACGAAATTTTACCATGAAAAACACTCACTATTCAATTTATAAAAACATAAAAGCTGCGTATAGTAATCACCACCGAATTTCATGATTTTCTGCCAACGCTTTGGCAGAAACGAATCGGCACAGAAAACTTGTAATCAGAAACATATCAATCTGATTGTGGATGTCTTATGCAGAATTGAAGAAAACCTTAGAAAAATGTAACCGCAGGTTTTTTTCTTGTACTAGAAACTACTTCCTTGTACTTAGTCTTGAGTTGAGTTCCACAAGTTGGATGATAGTAGCAGAATAAGATTCTCAGTAATTCAGAAGCAGAAACCAAACAGAAGACTCTCGAATACTTGACATCTCCACAGGTACCATTTCACTTGGAGGCCATTTCAACCACGACTTAATTTAGTGAGCTTTAGCTGTCCTTAGTGTGAATATGGCAGACCTTCACTAAAGTTGGTATTCGAGCTCGCTACATTCCGATAATTAGAACGACTCTTTAACCAACCAGGACATTATTATTGAGGTTATACAGTGGGTGTAGAAAAAGCTCCAATTCATGTCTTTACAGATTCCAGACGATGAATGCAGAAACATGTTATATTTCATTACATTAAAGGGACAGTACCTTCTTTTGTCATAATGCAACTCAACGTGCAGATTAGTAGCAACATGAATATGAAAATACATCTCAATAAACACCTTACTGTCGTTGGTTTTACTTTTTTACAGGTATCTTTTGTGGATAATATAACAGCCATTCTATCGGGTACAAAGCAATATATTTGTCTTAATCAAACTGTGCTTTGTGACACTGCCCATTGGCTCAGCTGGTGCAAACCAACACCCTTTTTTGATGTATGTTGTTCAAGTACATCCACTTCGTATCACAAGTTATGATCTGGTGCAGAATATTTTCCTTGTGTTGATATTCGTACAGATTAGAGCAAGCGTAAAGACGTTTGTCCTTATCTTCAGCCAGATTATGCAACATCCAGCAATTGGAATTCGACATAAAGTTTATGCAATGAGTAGAATGACTAATAAACAAAGCTTAACTCCTCAGCTAGCTCACGAATGATTGAATAATTTTTAAACAAGTGCTCTCAGGCAAATCTCCTCAACGTAAATAGTCCAGGAAAAACGTTCTGCTACTTCATTGTGATAGCATTCATTTTTGAACTTGCAATACCAATTGAATTTCAATACACAGTGAGTTATGATACAACAGTAGCACCTAAATCTATGCATAGTTTTACGGCCTTCTTCAGAGGACATTTTGCAATAAAATTGTAAGTTAATAATGATTTTAATTTATTAGGTTGATGATTCCTTTTCATATCCTTTATAGTTAAAAAGGTAACAAAATATTTCTCAGAGCTCTCAAAACACGGTGTTCTAAATAAAGTGTTTGGTTTTTTTTATAACCAAAGTTTGTTGAAAAATTGAAAGCAAACACACCAACGTAAACTGTGCAGACGATATAAGCAGTGTTGGAAACTTTGGTTATAACCCGATATTTAACATAGATATATAGATTTTTTTACGCTCATGTATGTTGTCTTAAGTTCTGACACTAACTGTATTACTCAAAATAACTAAGAGAATCGTTAATTAAGAGATAATTAAAAGATATGAAATGCAAACTTTAAACTACCACCTTGTGATTAGTTTTCCCTATTTTCAAAAAAGTAGACATTTATTTTATCATCATAAATCTATTCAGTTTATAACATTATAACAACCTTTTTCTTATATTTATTTTCATAAATGAAAAATATAAAGAATATAATTATGTTGTTCATCCGAAGAAATATAAAAAATATGTGATAAGAATAAATATTTTATAATTTTAAAATCAAAGTAAAACTCTATAAAATATACATTTGATACCGTTTTGGACACATAATAAGTAAAATCTATAACAAAATTCAGCATCGAAAATTAGCTATACAGATTATCAGTACAAGTTTATTCATCTCTAGAAAACCAGTTGTATACTTTCTGCCAAAACTAGTAGATAAACTCACCTGAAAGCGCAATCTTTGTAAGATTTCAACAAAGATATTTTGTACCAAACTGAATTAAAATCAGATAGTTCACACTTTGAATAATGCATTTTATGGCAATGGTTCAAAATCAATGATGAACAAAGTGAGCAGTCTAATAAGTCATTTGCCTTCAAAATAAGAAAACGTTCTAACATGTTAAGAATATGCTTTCAAAATCAGACATTTTGTAGAAAGTTACTTTGTGAAAGATACTATTACATTCTATAGTATAACCTGACTTGTTATACTATAGATAAAAATAATATAAATAAAAATAATTTTTGAGCCAATATAAAATTAAATGTCCATATTTTAGTTGAAAATTTAAAACCGTATGTCAGATACATTATAATTGCTTTACAAACATGCAAATTTGAAAGGTAAATTAAAAAAAAAACATCCACTTTAAATTGTTTTCATTATTTTGAAAATTAATGAGAACAATTTTTCAATAACTTTACTTGCTTTTTAGAATTAATAGACAGCATAAGAAAGCAAAACTCATTTAGATATTTATTTTCCAAAAACAGCTATTAAGATATAACTATTTTGGGGTATTTGTTAAAATGTAAATGAGTCACAATATTCAATTATTTTGAAAATACACTTTGTAAACAACTCAAAAATATTTTAATGGAAACAACACATGAAATTTTTAAATTAAAAAATCAAGAATATTACAGAAAATAGTTAAAATGAGCTTAAAATTATAAAAATATCTTGTACATGATATTAAAGTTAATAATTTATTTTTAAACTTGAATATGTTAAAAAATGGACTTTTTTTAATATCAGTATCACTCAAATTACACGCATGGAATAACTCTAAACTTTTTCATCTTTATGCAAGTTTTGTGGAAAAATAATTTCTTTAAATTTATTGGTGAATTACCAATTAAAAATGCAAAAAGTCTTTTTCTTAAATAAATAGCATTCACAACATATATAGCGCTTTGCATTGCATTCCAGAAATTGAAATGGAAAATTGTGTTAAATAAACGTAGCAAAAATATATACTCAAATTTTTATTATAAATATTGTAATTCTGCTTTCAAATTAATAAATTTTGACAGCGTAGTATTTTTTAGTTTCTATAAAATCAAATAAACATAATGAAATGAAAAATAATAACAAGGTCAATTTTGCTTGTGAATATTGCAATATACTTGCTTAAGAAAAGACTGGTCTCATTTTACCTTATTTAATTCAATTTATTTTTTAACTTATTTCTTCACTTGTTTTCAAAATAATCAAATCATATTTTGATACACCAGTTTAGTTTTTCATTAGTGCCTTATTCATGAGAATATATTTTTCGTTTTCTACCAAGTTTTGAATAATAATTTGAGCTTTAATCATTGTATTAAAATGTACAACAAGCACTGTGAATTTTAATACATATTATTTAATTGTATATATTGGTAAAAATAGAAGATATATTTATTCTAACATAATAATCATATGCATCAACACATGAATGTGTTATTTTCCTTTATAATTCAATTATATGTTAATATATCTCAATATACAAAAATATTAACCTATGATTTAACTAATAAATAATCTTGAAAGTTTCAAAAATTCTAGTTTCGAAAATTCTTTTTCACTTTAGCTTCTTTTATTCAATATTAAAATAGAATTGATGTAATTCTGTGCAATTTTAGCTAAAAATAATATATTACCGAAATATGATTGAAAGTTAAATAAAATGTCATAAATTAATTAGCAACATAAGCAATAAAATATAAATTTACTAAACTTTTTGATATTGAAGATACTTTCTATTGAATTAGAAATAAAATGATTAAACTTATCAAGAAATATAAAATGAGTGGGATCAGTTTCAATGAATTTAAATTTAACTATTATAATATTCAATAATAAATTACATACATCAATTCAATTGACAGAGGTACTTTAGAATAAATATTTTGAATTTAAATCAAAATAATAAATACAATATTTTGTTGAATTTAAATGATGATTTTTAATGCTCTGTAATCCTTGAAATATTTTTTTATATTAAGATGATTTATAAATAATGAATCACTTAATTAAATATTTCACAAAATGTCATTGAAAGTGGTTATAAATTTTTATTTCTGCTTTTATAATGATATTTTAAAAAATAACAATTTTATACTGAAATAACATTTTCAAGATACAGCACAGATTTTGAGAAAAATATTTTCCATAAGATATCAAGTTAAGAAAGCAAAGTAATAGAGTATCTGAGGAATTTCAATATCACATTCTCCAAGTTAGTGTTTCTCTTTTCGTTTCTATGCAATACTTGACATGTTATAGAAAGTAGAAAAAGTCCTCTTTTTAAAAGCTGCTACATATTTTGAACAGTTTTTTTTTCCCGATCGTTTGCCCATGCAGTTGAAAAAATTCAATATCATTTCACTAAACACATATATTCTGATATCTTCAATTCTTGATGGCATTGTCATTTAAACTGAAATTGACTTAACATTGACGTCATAACATGTTAACTGGATGATAAGATTTTAAATTTTAGAAAGAGTCAAGTTAACAGAATTCTAAGGTTTCAGTAGTTTACAGTCATTTTTACTCAAGAGGCAAAACGAAATTTTACGTTCAAAGTGATAAAGAAATCAGTAATATCTATAGAATGAAAAGTAATGTTTTATTGGAAATATCATTTAGGAGATAAATTGTTCCACATAATAGTTTTTTATAAATTGAAAAATTTTGTATTTTTTAAAATGAAATTTGATAAAAATCTTAACAATATTTCTTTTGAACAATTTATTTAATTATTATAATTTTAGTAAGAGAATATAAGTATTGAAAGGCAGATTATTTATCATATTACAGCCTTTACAAGAAGTTTCTTCTCATTAAAAATATAATATAATAAATTATAAACTAATTTTATATTATTACATAAAGTTAATATAATAAAGTATGTTTATATTATTTTAGTGAACCTAAAAACAATCATTTCGCCAATTTTTTTTTCATAAATACTTTTCTTTCTTTAAGATAATATTTAACTTAAAAAGCGTTGTTATATTTTGAGTGTTTGGTAAAGTTAACTAGCTGTATATAATGAATGATATTAACGTTAAATTTAATGATATATTTTCTAAATTCCACAAATTTAATATTTAGTTTTATAGAAAATTCAGAGTAAAATATAATTTCAAATAGAATACAAGAATATTTAATGTCACTTCTAAATTTTCACTTTAAAATATGAGATACATTGATGGAATTAATTAATGATGAGAAATGTAACCATAGAGCAGTAAGTTATGTTAAAATGTTTTGCATTATAAAATAGAAGAAAACTAAATCATTTTCATTCATTAACTTATTTAGAATCTCAATTTTAATCTAGATATATATAATGTATGTTTGGACGTCTTATAAACAAGAAAAAAGAAAGTAGTTGTGTAGGATAATTATTATCGCAAAATCAAATTTCATATAATAATAAACTATTACTAGCTAATATGAGTAAAAGTAATAAAATACTTATATTTAGTTTAATGTTTATGCTTGCTTCCAAATATACTATGATGTGAAAATCTGATTTCACAATTCTGTTTGTTATTCTTAATAACATAAAATATAGAAGACATAATTATTAAATTTCAACTTCGAAATAAAGTTGTTTTAAATTTAAGTAATGTTACGTTTTTGTGAAACGTAATTTTTTTCTTTTGGTTGTTTTCTAAAGATTGTTCTTAAATATTTTGGGCAATATCTTTCGAACATTTTGGGCAAAATCAAAGTGTGTTTTAATAAGGAATTAATAATTTATCGAAGAGAAAAATACTTTCTACAGTATTCAATATTAAATACTGATTTTACGAAATTTATGATACTAAATTATATATATATATATATATATATATATATATATATATATATATTATTTCTACAAGTAAGGGATATGCTAACGTATCTTGATTATATAAGATTTTTATTTTAAATTTCATTTGCTTATTAAACACTCATATTATTCTAAAGTTAATGTTAAATTGAAAAAAATTTCTCACATAAATATACCAAGAAAATACAAAATATTTAAATTATTTCAGCGTAAGTTTGTTTTACAAATATGAATAATAAACTCATGCAACTAGTTTCTTAAATAGTACAAACATTTTACAATTTACAAGAAAAACAGTATCTGATTATTATATTGCAAAAACATCATCAATGATTTTTTTCGATATTTGATATCAAAACTATAATAAATTACCTTTCATTAGAATTTTTTTTTAATTTCCAGATTATTTTTTAAAAATTTAATACTAAGTATTAAAATTAACCACATTAACATAGTTAATGTTTGACAATGAAATAAAACTATGACAATGAAACGAATTTTGTACGCATTAAATAATAATCCGAGTACCAATTTTAGTCAAAACTACACCTTTTTTCTACAATTTGTTGACATTTTATATAAAGGTAGTTTTAAAATGTTTCTTTCATAGATTTCTGATTCTTGTCGGTAACAAATAAAATTCGTATAACTTTGGTTTTTACAATCCGTTCATGATGACTACTTTTTTTAAGTAAAGATGATGTGCAGTATTACTACTTCAAGAGATTTGACCCCGATAATTTTTATTCTATACTGTAATATTTAATCTATTTTTTTATCCCTAATCTCATAATAAATTATATTTATACTCTTTAGTCAAGGCTTCGAAGATAGAGATTTAGTCCATCATGTCTTTTGATTACTGATGTGAGACCTAACAACAAGATTTAGTTTTAATCCAGATTTGTGCCTATTGATGGTTGATCTTCAGCTTCTGTGTGATACTTTAACTGTTTACATGCATACTAACTTGGGTATTTTCTGCTATTTCCTTGATATTCTTAGTGATTGGCCTGTAAGTGCAAGGTTCATCTTTATCATCAAAAAGCGTAAACAAAATCGACTAAGCTAAAATTGATCATACTTGGCTGTTATAATATCATCAATCACAATTTCTGCATCCTCTCTTTTGTTTTCGTCTTCATCACAGAGAAGCTGTAAATTTCATCAAAATTTTCTTTTTTTGTAGGGTTTTTCTCTTATCAAATTATAACTCACAACTGAATGTACCAAAAAAATTGCAAAAGAGCTTTTAAGTATGAAATATCACCTTTACCACGAGAATAAATTGGAAATTATCTGAGCTATAATTTCCAATCACTACAGCCATCTACCGAAATAAAGGAATTCCTTTTCCCCAACGTAATAGGCGATAATTATTTGATTACAGCTTAATATGAGAGTTAAGTATGCTAAAAAATAAAATTTTCTGACTTAACTGATAGTTTTATGCTAAACACTATTAAATCATAAGGTTTTTCCAAACAATGCCACTCTTATGAAGTGTTTCATAATTATGGGCTTATTTACTTTAATTTTATTATTTTACTGAAGTTATATTGGCTATGAATGACAAAATTTAGTATTTTGATCATGAAAAAGCACATTGCATATTAATATTACATTAAAAATTTTCTTCACTATTTTAGTGCGAGTCAATTATGCTTTAAATTTTACTATTTGTGTATCATTTTGAAGTATAATTATTTAATCTTTAATCAAAAAAATCCATTTCCAGAAAAGATGTATAAGCTATTCTTACTACAGAAATTATTAAAGAAAAGCTCAATACATAAAAATGCTTGTTAAATATGATATTTTATATCCATGTATTCAGATTTATATAGCACTGATTTAAAACAAAAATAATAATTTCCATTTTTCTGACAAGAGATTTGAAAGAAAATATTTTTTTTTAAGAATTCCGTTATAATTTATTCATTCTGTGTTTTGTATCAAAACCCTACTTTGGAAATAATTTGAAAAATTTAGCAATTTTTCATCTCTGTAATAAATCAAAAATATTTTATTCACATATTAAAATTTCTAAACATTCAGAACAAATTTTGAATCACGTATATAAGTAAAGAAGCCAAGCTTTTTTATGGTAGGAAATTTCATATTGTTTGTTTTCTTAATTGAATTTAGGACTGCGATGACTAGATTGCTTAGATAGTCATTCTCACTGTTGGAAGATCATGGTAAATCCAGTATTGATGTTTTATGAATGTTCCCTATTTCTAAATTAATATTAATCCCATATGGTAGCTTTCACAAATTGATCAAACTAACTCTGGAAAAAGTATAAAGAATTAAACTGGTATAAACACTGTGAAATTACGTTTGGGGAAAATTTGCACTCGAAATAACTATCTTCATTTAAGGAAAAAGATTGCAATTTAAACTAATTAAATATTTTAGATTTTCAAAAAAGCTTTTTCGTACAGGAATTCTTTTGATCCTCATTAGTCTCAAATATTATTGTTGCCAAAATAGGAACGTTATAATTGTCTTGGTGATAATTATTAAAGTAAATTGGGTTTCTAATTGTTTTCTTTATATATTTAAAAAACGTAATTAAACTAAATTTAAAATTCACAAAAACTTGTGTGCATTTTCAAACACTTTTATTTTGAAATATTAATAAATTTATTTATTTGTCTATTGGAATAAATTGGGATATTTTTTAATCAACCCTATGACTGTTTTGTACTCAAATGCAATAAATGTTTCTTACAAATAAAAATTTTATAATTATGAGCTGTTTAAAATAAGTGTTGAAATAATTACATACGGTGAATCGTATTTTGTAACGTCATTTTTAAAAATTTTTCTTCAATAGAGATTAATTTTTGTTATCATTAAAATTTTTGCAATTGTTATTAAGTTACATACAATCAGTTATTCTGCATACAGTACACAGTGACAGATGGTTTAAATTAGGTACATATATAATCATTTCTTAAATAAATAAAAGTTTAAATATCTAAGCTGTTTTGTAAAATCGTTTTAAAAACAAAATATGTTCGACTACAAAAAATGTGGAATGGAATATTCCAAATTTATATAGAAAATTTACATTTTTTTTTATTCTGTTGCTGTACAGATTACATGCAGTAAATCTTATTAGAACTGTATCAAAGTGTAAATTCAAATCTATCTTATATGAGTTTAATGCAATTATATCATTATAATATGTATTTTATTACATTAACTTATTTCAAACTAAATATCATTTTAGGATTATAATAGAGTTTGATGCTAATTAAAAAAATTAATATTTTTACTGTAAAAAATATTCAACTATGCAATATATGTATGATACAAAATATCTTTTTCAAAAGCAGATTTTAATTAATTTTCATTAAGAAATGCATTTATCCACAGCAGATAGGATTTTTAATTTTATTTACCTTTGACCATATTACATATTGAAATACATTCACTCATCCCTTATTTAGTGAAATTCAGACTTTCATTTATTTTCATTGACACATTTGAAGACAAGATTGCATTTAACTATGCTGAATCGGTATAACTACTTAAAACATATGAAAATTATAAAAAAAAATTTGTATATAGTGTATAGAGTAATTTAAAAATAATTTATTAAAACATCTTACTTATATTTTAAAAATATTTTTTTAACTATAAACATTTTTGTAATTTTAAAAATAGCTTGAAGTTTGCTTTCAAAATTAATTTTAATTTTGAAAAGGATCTCATCATAAGCACATGTATGATGTATGTATATATATATATATATATATATATATATATATATATATATATATATATATATATATATATATATATATATATATATATATATATATATATATATATATATATATATATATATATATATATATATGTATGTATGTATGTATATATTATCTGAAACAATTTACGTATTTAACAATATTTATTAATTATACGTATTGTGCAAATATACTAAAGTTTGTAAAATAGTATATTTATTTGCATTTAAATTTCATGAATATAGTTTAATTAAAAATTTTCCTTTAAGATTTTTTCCTTTTATTATCACATTTTACTTGAATAAAATAAACGCAAAAAATAAATCTCATAATAAAATTATTATATTGGTTGTAGTGTTTTATGTTTGTTGATAATTGTATGAAAATTGGAGCTACTGAATAAAAAGCTGAAATGCCTATTGAGGAAAATAAAAACAATCAAATAAGTAAAAGTAAAGAATAACTCAATTTAAATTTTGGATTTAGCTCTATTTGCATATTAAGGAGTTATTTTAAAGCTATTTTAGTTAAATTTTCATTCATATATTCAACAAAAGAATATGTATATATATATATATATATATATATATATATATATATATATATATATATATATATATATATATACAGAGAGAGAGAGAGATAGACATACTTTACAGAGTTATGCAAATGAAAGGAGAAGCTCCCAAGCGCACGTAGGAAAAGATGAAAGATAAAAAACCTGCAGAGTGGGCAATATTCGTGCAGTTATTGCTGCTTGGAAAATAATCATTGAAGGTTTTTTTTTTTCGGAAAGGATGCCTGTAATTGTAAAGAATGCCTGGCCATAATCAACGGAGTCAGTTTCTGCAGACAATCGATTTTACGGAGAGGATGTTGATTGGACTGTGAAGGACTGGTTAGTCCTTGTTGGAAATAGCAGCTGACAGATTCTTCGGGGCACCGACTCACTGTTCTCATTGATCACCTGTGGTCAAAATGATTGGAACCAGGATGTCTGGAAACGTTTGACGGGAGCTGGTGCAGCCAGAGTGGCGTCAGCACTCATGGATCGACGCTTCAGATGGGAGGTCGTAGTGTCCCCATAAAATACGCCTGCGTAAATTCTGCAGCAGGTGTAAGCCACCAGGGTTGCTCCCATTTCGATCAAACCATTTTTCATCGATTTGTTGCTAATGGCCTGTGTTCATGGTCTGCTGAAAAAACCGCAATTGACTCCGTAGCATAGACACCAACGTCTGGAATGTAACTGGATTGGAACCACGTGGACAACGGAGTGGCATAGAATCTTCTCAAAAGTCATGGTGCTTTTTTCTCAGTGGTAGTCGCCACGTATGAGTGTGGCATAGCTGTGAAGGCAGGTCCAATCCTACAGCAAATGTAGAACGCCTCACCGCGTGAAAACGCGTCATCACGATTTAAAGGTGACATTGTGTACGATTCGTGGAATCCTCTAGTTCGTTTTCATAGTACTATGACAGTCCAACGTTACTAAGATAACCTGCTGTGGCCAGTGAGACTCCACTATTCTTCAGGGGGTGCTCAATTTTCTTTATCACCAGGAAAACACATTACCGCGCATTTGCATCAGCGAAAATGGCCTATAAGATGTACAGCTGCTTCCCTTGTCACCGTGTTCAAGAGATCTCTCTCCAGTTGATCAAGTGTAGGATATGATATGAGGATATTTACACCATTTTCAAACCATAGCATTTCCCATTTCAAAATGGTTGACAGGGAATGGCGAGTCATTCCTCGGGACGCCATCCGCATTCTTATTGTGCCGAATCATTATGCTCCTTTCTTCATCATCCACGGTGTTCTTATAACCTAATCACCCAACCCAATTCTTTATTATTCATATCATTTCGAAATACAAATCACATATTATTAGTTGCAGCCTTTCTCTCTATTTGTCGAGTTACGTCACTATCTGGCAACACATTCTTGGTGTTCCGTTTGCGTTGTAAAAATTTTAAAAAAAAGTACCTTGTGGAGATTCATTTCTTATAAAACATATGTTTTTCATTTTGTTAATTTAAATATTTGAAATTTTTATCTAAATGCTTCTTAAATATTATTTTCCTTAATTAATAAAAAAAATATTTAAATCATACATGTTTACCTACGCAATTAAAACAAAACCTAATATACCATTGAATAAAAATTAGTTTAAATCATAATATTAACTATTAATACATTTTTTCACAATCATAAATGATAAAATAAAAATTAATTTGCGGATGAAATTCATGACTGATATTTTCCTGCAAATATGTGTAATCAATCTTAGGGAAATAATAGGTTTTAACAATGGAAATTACAGATATTATAAATTGCATATATTTCAAAATTTCCACTATCTTCTACATTGAGAAATAAAAACTTGTAAACACCAGAGTTTCCTTCGTTGAAAATTGCTGCCTTCTCCCTTAACAGTTGATTGATGATCGTAATTTAGCAGAATTCACAATCAAAGTTTCAGGGAATGGAGTTTTTCTTTTTCCTTTACTTTCTTCTTTCCTTTCTTGAAGAGAAGGTTAGATCAATCTGTGTCTTTATGCCAGTTCTTAAGAAATTCAAATATTTTAGCTTAAGTTTATGGTGAAATTGCTTTTTGTTTTTATTCAAATATAGGAACGTATGGATTGTAATTTAATGGATCCTGCTTTTCTTATCCAGAAGAATTTTGTTTTCATATTTACGTAATGATTCTGGTAGTATTGCTACAATTTCACACTCAAATATAAATTTTTTCTAGGATTTGTGATTTTTTTTAAATTTATAAATAACAATTTTTGGATAGTAAATATATAATAACTGACACATATATCTAAGGATTAATTTCAAGATATAAGGTAGGAAATGATCAATAGTGAATCTTTCTTTATATGAATGATAATTGAATAAATTTAATAAGTATCAAAATTGTTAAAAATTGTCCATAGAGTATTAAATATAAGAGAATTAAAAACAAAACTATTTGAAAGCATTTGCAATACAAGTTCTTTTTTTTTTTTTTTTTTTGAAAAATTACCAATATATCATTTGATGACATTCAATAAATCATTCCAAAAATTAATTAAGTTTTCGTAAACTTACTTAACTCAAATCTTATTTAATCTAAAAACAGATTATGTATATATTTTTTGCTGACAATGTAATAAAATTTTTGGTAAATCAAAATTTTATATTTCTAATTTTTATGTAGCTTACTAAAATATTTAATACATTCTTGACCATTAAATGCAGTTAGAAAAAATAAATAACTGAAACAAGCATTTTGAAGTAAGCGTTTTTAACTACTTTATAAAATTTTCACTTTTTATGTTATACAACAAACTTTTAATAAATTTTATCAATCAGGAAATTCTCAGTTATAAAATTAAAGGTTTTAGTCTAATGTTATTAGAAATAAACTGTCATCCCTATTTTTTTGATATAGTTTTTTACATGAACATAGAAAATTATTGTGATGCATTAGAAAAAGAGACAAGTTGTGTTTTTTTTAAAACAATTCTCCAGATCATTTGTGTTCATCTCTATAAACCTATTTTTACATGAAATATATTTATTCAAAGAATGGAAGTAATAATGATAATATCTTATTACAGTACCCATTAATAATTTTTATAAAAATTAAATATTTTTATAAATATTCTAATATTTTCCAATTCTACGAAAAATGCTATGATTTAAAAAATTCATTTTCTGACAACTTAATTTTTCTTAGATGTAAAATCGGGTATATGAACTATAATATCATCCACATCAATTATGTGATAAGAAATTTTTGTTTATTTGTGTGCTAAATTAATATTTCTATTAATTTAGTATACAAAAGAACTTCTTGTATACTAAATTAATACTAAATTCTTATTTTTCCACAAAACATAGCTTTTTCATCTAAAATTAAAACAATTGTTAAATTACTAGATAAACTATTTAAGCAAAATTTTAAATGAAATAATATTTTTTACTTCTATTTCTTTTATTTTTAATAATAATTTTAATTCAAAAAAGAAACTAAAACATTGAACTCTATAATTAATTAAGCTGTCAACAAAAATATTAAAAAAAATTTCTTATTTTAGACAATTATGAATAGTAAACAAGCTCAATAGTGAGGTTTAAACCTCAAGTATAAATACAAAAACAAAAAAAGTGTGAGTGCCTTAATTTTTATTCTACAAGGAGTTCCAACTCTAGTAAGTTTATGAAGAAAAAAATGGAGGCTAGAAGAAGTCAGTAGGCGTAATTCTATATCAAAGGTTCTATACCCGGTAGAAATCTGCAATCAATTTGCCTGAGAGTATTGAATGGTGAATGATTTATACCATCCTTTCTTTTAGCCTGCTAAAAAAAACTAATATTTGTCCAAATGTTGCGAAGTAAAATTTCAAAAATTTATCTATGTCGAATTGCTCTCTTTTTAAATAATTGAGATATATGTAGCAATCTAAAATGATGACTGCATGTATCCCCATTTTTCTATAATCATATTTATTAATTTCTTATCCATTAGAAAGCAGGTGGTGGATATTTCCAGGTTTCTTCAAAGCAAAGTTAGTCGAGAATAAATAATTTGTTTTAAGCTTTACTTGATGAAGTAGGTAGATGATACCTTTGGCCAATGTTGTTAATGCATCATCATAATTACCTATATCTTGCCCTGAGATTGGCACTACCAGTTAGATAGATGCATTCGTGGGGAATCTTTATAATTTAAGAGCAATAACCAACCAGAAGAAACCCACTAATTGGCTTGTACCCCAAAAGTATAATTTCACTTCAGGTCATTGCAAACACTACCTATTTAACTTGCTCCAGCCGCTTTTAGTCAATACGATGGATTTTCTGTTAAGTTCAGACTCAAACTCACTATTTTACAATAATGAGATTGATATCCTATCCAATTAGGGCACTGTGATCAACCTTGATCTATCTTCCATTACCCATGATTTATAGATCATCATAATCGGACTGTGTTTTTAATAGTATTTAGCTCATTTTTCTATTTTTTGGCGTATAGCATTCATAATTTGCAGACGAGAACTAATTATACGAGGATTTACTGTATAAGGTGGATTCCAAATCACAACAAACATCGAAATCCAATGGTAGAAATCGAACTTACGAACTGTTAACTAATTTCATTAGCTTAGTAAGAAGTGAGTTGGAAACTTATAGTTCATATAACTAATACACTTTTCTGAACAAGTATGTAAATAGTAACTCTAAATTTTGGATGTTTTTAATGAATAGAATTTGCATGTCATTTACTCATACTTTGATTAAACAGTAATATACATAGATTAGTTTTGCTCTTGAACGGACATGCTCAAGTATTATTTCAAGACTGTTATTTTGAATCAATTTATATAAACTGGTGTTGCATTAATTTTTTTAGAAATATAGATTTTAGATAAACATGCTTCTGCCCTTAAAGTTTGTTAACACATTTCAAAATCAATACATTGTTTGTACATAATATTTATCGATTAGATATTACTTTAAATGATTACTAAAAAAACATGAGAAATCTCCAGTAAAAGCACACGATAATCAGAAGTTAAATCATTTGAATTTACATATTTTTTATGAATCCTTCAAATGTTTTAGTTTCACATTTGTTAGAAATTATTGATAAGTAATTTCTATAATGATTATCCTTTTTCATACATTTCAATCACTTTATTTCTGTGAACAGTAAAAAAAATTAATGCATAAAGTATCTTACTAAGCAATTATTCCTCAGAATGAATACCATAAGCAGCAGGCATCATATATTTCACTTAAACTTTGATAAAATTGGTGCTCATAAAATGTATTAATATATTAAATAATTTAAATTAGTCTAGAATATATGATTTTCATAATGAAATAATGAATTCCTACTGTCATTTGTTATTATAGTTATATTATAATTTCTTTATTGCAAACGAAATTGTTATTTAATTGGAGTAAGCATAAATTACTTTATGAACATATATATATAATTCTTCAACAACTATTTATGCAAGGTGCTGAAAATTCTCGACACCTTCTTATGTATACAAAATTCTCTTCTCAAAAGTTTTGAATGTTTTTTGTAATTTATATCCTTTGGATTTTGTAAATTATGATGTGCACCAACAATATTTATTACCATAAAATATCGCATGTTTGATGTGAATGATTATATCATAATTTTATAATTTTATTTGAGTATATTTTAAAAATATATACCTTGAAAAAATTTAACATTAAAATTTGATAAACTATCAATGCTGGGATATTGATAATTATATCCCTATACAGGTGAATTGGAATAAAAAATAATACAGCAATAGAATAGATTATAGAATATTATACAATAGAATAAATCTGCATCTGGTAATATGAAATACCTAGAAAGATGTTTAAAAAAATAATGTTTGATAAGAAACAATGTGAATAAGATACAATTAATCTTCTAATTTTTTTATGACGTGTTATTTTAGGAAAGTAAAAACTGCCAACATAAAGATCTTCTTTACATAAATTTTACTAAAGCTAAAATTGCTTTAAGGGACTGGAAAACCAATATTGTTCTAACCGACAAATTATGATACTGTACTTTCATTTCCCCAATATGAGGGGAGGGTTTCTAAAACAGTATTTTCTAAGTTTCTTAGAAGGAATATAGATGAAATGCTTAGTCAGATCTGATGAGGAAAGCAGGGAATATTTAACTTGTGATTAAGAATCTATTTGGAAAGGGAAAAGTCATTTATCTAGACCAATACTATGTCGACATTAGAAGAGCAATATCGTAATTATGATGAATTTTCAGCAAACATCCTGCTATTGGCAAACTTCCACCTAGTTGCTTTATAAAGATTTTAGAATATAAATGATGCATCATATATGAAATTACCTTTAAATATTTAAAATGAAAATTTGTATTATAAAATAAAACCTATTAAAATTAAGCTTATAAACTGATATAAAGTTTAAATTTTATATGAAAATGTTTCAAATATTGGGATCAAAGAATTATTATTTTTCTATCTCAACAGTTAGTTATGTGTAATACAGGTGTTATTAAAAATAACTTATTTAAATTGTACTAAGAGAATATATCCAGATCTGCCATTATTATCTTTAAAGGAATGTTAAATATAAAATGACTGAATCAGTTAGTAATTGTTTGAATTATACCTGAATTAAAAATTGAAATATTCTCAGTTAATTATTTAATGTGTGAATGAAATATAAAACGAATATAGATAAATTGTATTTGAATTTTAATATTCTTAAAGAGAAAAATAACATTCAGTTAGGTGATCATACAATTACAATTTGAATAAATTTCCAGAGCTGATTGAGTAATAAATATTTCAGTTTTCTAGTTTTCATATGTTTAATATAAACAATTAGTGCTCATTTCTATATTTTTGGATTCCAGTTTTTTTAGGCAAATTGAAATTAAAAGAGTCTTGAGATATTATATGGTTTTAATAATTATGGTTATTGTTTTAAATAATAATGGGTATCAATGATTATGAAATTAAATATTATTGTCAAAAATGTTATTTAACGACATTTAAGAAAAACCAAAGCTGTTTAAAAGTGTTATTTTTATTTTAATATATATTTGTTGCATAAAAAATTAATTTTACTACATTTTATGAAGTAAATATAAATTCTATAAGAAAGTACAATATTTTTTATTATGAAATATTAAAAAGGAAAACAAAAATAAATTATTATAAAAATGAAAAAGAACAACATGATCTTATTTAATACTGAGCAAATTAAATTTTGAAATTCTGGAATCAAAACTTCTTAATTAAATTTACTTTAAATTAAGCAAAAATAAATACTATTAGCATACTTAAGAAAAATACTATAAAATATTTTAGATAAAAATAACAAAAAAATAGCTCCAATCTTAGTGGCAAAAAAAGTAACAAATAATAAAATTGGACTAAATAAGTTGCTTTCTATTAAATTATTCAATCAAAATTATGATTTTAAACAATTCTCAGATCAAAATTTTAAAGAAAATGAATTTCTCTACGAGAATTCTCATTGCTCTAAATCAAACTAAATGCACAGAATCGCATAATTTTAAATAAGGAAAGTTATAAACCTCAAAAGTTTTTCTGACGTGAACAATGGGGTCTAATAGTATCCATTTATCATGCACGGTTGAATGAAGTTTTCTCTGGGGCCTTAGGAAAGAGGTCAGTTGTGTTAGGGGTGGGTAAAGAATTCCGTGTATATCCGCTCATTCTGCATAGGCCATTAATTGGTGTAGTATTTTTTAGTAATATTTTCTTTTTTCTTTTCCTCTCTAAGATCAGTTGTGGTCACGGGAAATAACCTAGGAATCCAAGAATGATTTATTTCTTCCTTCAAAGGGATGCAAAAATACATTGTAACGTATTTAAGGGATCTTATGAATAGAAAAGTTGCCTTTCACTAGAATTTAGATGAAGAATTGAAGATTTCAGAAAACATGTATATAATTTTATTACATAATATAATATGTTTTACATAATAAAGTACAAAGTACAATAGAGTCTAAGAGCGTTCGTTTATTTATATTGAAAATGTTACATCAATTTGGAAGTAAAAAATATTAATGTTTATTAATAAGCAATTGCTTAAATATTTTTGATATAATTTCAACCTAATCAAAGCTTAACTTCTTATTATGAGCATTCTGATAATTGGTAAGAGGAATTATTAGTTTTACATAAAATAAAAATAATCTTAATTACTATTAAATAATTGTACATAATTGATATAGTTAAACTATCATCTACTTAACTGAATATGATAAGTAATGTCTGTTTAGCATTTATTGTAAGCGAATCTAAATTTTCCCTATACATCCATGTAAAATAGTGTGCATTGCTCTTTTTACGTAAATATTTGAAAAATTAGTACCCCAGGTGAAATTATTTTAATATTTATTCAAGAAAAGCTCATAAAATACCACAAAAAAATGTTTCCCAATCTTATTAAGTTCATTAAGCCTTATCAGGAAGGAGATTATATTGAAAAATCTGAACCTTTGGACAATCAATATTTTCACGTTTCCAATAGGGAATCGGAAAGAAAAGAATTCCTTTTGTAAAACTCAAAAGCAACCCCTTGTGACATTCCTCAGAAACTCAATTAACCAGTCATGTTTATTTAATCAGGGAAAATCAGTGTAGAATCTAAAGTCTTAGATTTTTTTTCTCGGTGATTCCATTATAATGGAGATCAGAAAGATGTTTACACGAACTTTTGCATATCATTATGTTAGAACTCCTTTAAAGGATGTCAGGCTGTTTCAAGAGATATAAAATCAGTAATTAATTCACTTGAGCTTTTCTTAAAAGGGGTCACGATAAAAATAAGAAAACAATATTCTTTTATTTGTGAAAGGATGCATAAGAATACCCTTGGGATATATTTATTAAGCAATTCTTTATTACATATTTATTATTTACTTTGATATTACATGACGATAAGTAAAGTAATGCATATGCTTCCAATTTATTTCCAGTAATTTCCAGTTAAATAATACATTTCGATTACTGATACCAAGTGCTTATTTGTTTACCTAAATGTTTTAAGAAATACATATTTCTTATTGTTATGAAATCAGTATTGAATTTGGAAACGATTTCTATAAAGTATAAAAGATTGTCTTCTAACCGGACCACTTGAAGAAAGAAACAATTTTCACTGCTTTAAATATGTTTTATTTCCATAAATTACTGTAGAAAATAATTGTTAAAACATCATACAAATTATCATTAAATTTGAAATAATTAACAACCTTAATCTTAAAACCCCCCAGTAAAATTTTATATTTATATTAACGCTATAAAATGTAGCAGAATTTAATTATTTTCCTTTTAATTATATGGGAAGAAAAATTTATTAAAACAAACATAAGACACATGCTATTTTAAAAATAATTCTCCCGAATTCAAATATCCATTATCAGGTTGTTATTATTTTTTTCAGTCTTACAAAGAATTGTCTAGCAAGGCAACAGATTAGAAAAAATTTTTTCACTGTAAATAAATATTAATTGTCCTTCATTCAATTTTCTTTATCCAAATAAATCTTTTTGTTAAATGAGAATTTTGTTTGTTAAATAATTTTGCACAAATAAAGTATTCATTTAATCTTAATGTTGTTGTTGTTGTTGTCGTGTGCCAGCTAGGCTGGCAATTCGGGGTGCGCTGCTCCACTTTTTCAACTGAACCATATTTTGGTGTGGAGTCCGACTTCTTCAGTACATACATGCCATAGGGAACCAGTTTATAGGGTAGGCAACCATTCACACCTCATTCATTCAAGGAAAGGGCAAAGACAGGATAGATAGAGAGAGAAAGTACATCCATGCCCGAACCGGGATTCGAACCAAGGACCTCCCCATCTGTAGTCAGGGACTCTGACCACTAGACAAGGTGGGCGGCCTTTAATCTTAATATAATTATGTTGCATTGGTGAAATTTTCATCAAACTAATTTGAGTTTTTAAATTGAAAATATTTTGTAAATATTTATATGTATGCTTCATTGTGTATTTTATAATGATATTTGTATATATAATATAAACAGACTTTCCAAACATCTTTGTTTGAAACATGATAAATATAACGCTTTGGTGAATAATGTGATCATGTTTTACTTTGGGAATATGAGGTTAAAAAATAAGAAAACTAATGATTTCAAAAATTTTTAATAAAGTGTTACTTAAAAAGTTACTTAAATTAAGAAAAATATTATATTTGTGAAACATACGTATGCAACCCCATTCTTGAAATGGACTCATTCAAACAATTGAATATACAAATTCTTTATGAAAGAAAAATTCTAAAGTTTAAAATGTGTCATAGGTGCTGCGATAAAAATTCAGTGAAAAACCGCTTTTGAGGATATAAAGTATAATAAATTCAAAGATTAATGCTACTTGGTTACTTGAAAATATTAATAATGTAAGATTTTGCTAGATGCATACATACATATAAAATGTTAAATTGAATCTACTTTTAAATGTGTTTAAGTTGAAATATGACGAGCTAAGAGATATGCAAAAAATATTTAAAATTAAATTATCTGTTCTTAAAATACATGGGGAATTTTAATATTTACACCATTTTAAGTGCGAACTTTCTTAGATTGACATGTCTGAAAAGAATTCAACTGAAATCAGAGAACGAAATTACATTTTTTATAGCGAGATAGTTATTTTGAACATTCTATAAAATTAAATATATAATGCTAAGTGTTAGGGAATATCATAAGTAAGGGAATAACAAAATATAAATAATGTTTTGATAAATGATCTAATTCATTCGAAGCGAAATATGTTGTATAGATTGCACTTGACACACGCTTCAGTATAAACTGTTACATAGCATTAATATTTTTTCAAAGAAACCTAAGGGAATTAATTCTTCTATCTTTTTTATGAATTAGGTATTTCTTCATCATTAATTTCTATCATCATGCGTTTCATACCAAAACTGTTGACAAACCAGTATATGCATATTATGGGCAGAATGCTCTTGACCATTTAATTATTATATTAATTTTATTCAAAATATGAATTCTTTGGAAAATTCAAATCTAGATTTATTTATATTACAAATTAATATACTACAGTAAAAATATGATAAAGTTATAACTATAAATCAACTTGTTATTGAATTTCTATATTAATTTGAATAATCTGAAAAAATAAACAATATTTAAAATATTTTTAGAATATTCACAATTTATTCAACTGTATATGGCGAAACATTCACCTAAATATATAGTGAAGAAAAGTGTTTGAGCATTTGTTAAAATAATTAATAGAATATAAAAATATCGATTCAAAAATTTATTACTATTAAAATTCGTGTAAATAAGGTAACTAAAAATGTTAATCCAAATTTATACATTTTAATCATGACTAAGTTATTTATTTTTAATTTTTAAGGAAAACATATAACATAAAATTTCCAAGTCTTTTATGAATTGAAATGTTACGAAAACTACTTTTACTATCAAAATATTTGTATCACAAAATGAATTATGTTAATTAGAAAGGTAGTTTTTTTCTTTTAGAATATGGAAACATTTTGATTTTGAAACACTTTTCTATGTTATTTTTGTTTAAAATATATAATAAAGTTATGTACTTCACTTAATATCTCCTCATATTTTCAATAAAATATTCCTGTCATTTTTGTTTAAAATATATTGCAAAGTTTGGAATAGAAATTTGGCATAAATATTGACAGAAGAACATTCTGTCAATATTTATGCCAAATTTCTATTAAATCTTACGTTTATTTATATTATTCTCAAATTAATTGGCTGTTATTCATCTATATACCAATGTCACTAATAAAAATTTGTTTGAAATTGAAAAAATTCCATAATTAAAAATATTAATTATGAACAAAATACGTTTTGAGTTATATATTTGCTTGTTTTTTAATACTGAAATTGCATTTATTGATAAATATTAAAAAGCAATTAAAATACATAGTTTAATTTTATTTCTCATAAGCTATATGTATTAATATGCCAATTTAATTAAATAAAATTTTAAATTCTATATCTCATAATCTGTGGTGCCGCATTACATTTATTTACTGTACTGTGAAACATTTTCCTTTTCTTAGATCTTCCTTTACGTCTTCGCAAAAAATAAATATTACTGTTATTCCATTTATTTGGAAAATTTACTGGAAACATAAATTTAATTCTAATCCATTAACAGAATGGTGTTGCAAAATAAGAAATAGTAAAATAGAATTCTGGAAACATGTAGAAGGAGATTCTGTGGGAGCATGTGTTTTATATATCTGAATTAATCATGAAATTGGTTCTTATTTTAACTTTTGTATAAATATAAACTATTATATAATAATAGTGCGGAAAAATAAACATTTATACTATGAATTTCATTATTTATTTCTTCTGCTAAGCAATATTTTTAATATTATTAAATTTCCATCATTTTTATCAATAAATACTAAGCACTCAGTTTAATTACCTTAAAAATATTCAATTTAAAATAATTTTCCTACAAACATATTTTTCAAAGTATGCTTTTCATAAAACATTTCATATTTTTGTAAATGAAGCAAACATTTAATTGAAAATTAATAAATTTCATAGTTATCAAATGCATCATGTGTACGTTTTGAAGCGAATATATTGTTTGATTTATTTACGAAAATAAAAATGCTAAAATGAAATTTTGAAATGAATAAGTGTAATATATGAAACTGAGGAAAAATGTTTCCGGAATTATATGTTAATATATATTAATTATTTTGTTAAATGAGTCTATATAATGCCTCCTATTCGTTGCAGCTATGAATTAGTGATATAGTTTGAAAGCTAATTATGAATGATGAAAAAATGAAGTGCTAAATCTTAAGTTAATCAATAATGAGTTTTACTTATTTTATACTAATTTTACTTATCTAACATGTTTATACATATTATTTTCTTCATTTAATTTTGAATTTTCTCCCCCCTACAAAAATAAAATAAACATAGAAATATATTTAATAGGCATTTATATATATATATATATATATATATATATATATATATATATATATATATATATATATATATATATATATATATATATATATATATATATATATATATATATATATATATATATATATATATATATATATATATATATATATATATATATATATATATATATATATATATATATATATATATATATATATATATATATATATATATATATATATATATATATATATATATATATATATATATATATATATATATGATATATATATATAGATAGATATATATATATATATATATATATATATATATAGATATATATATATATATTGCATCATAAAGTATAAAAATACTGTTTTTCTTTTCAATAGAACTCTAAAACGTTACTATTTGGTTATCTGTCATTAGTATTCTGGTCACCATCATGAAACATTTTAGTCTATAAGATGTCATGTAGAAATTTTAATCAAATTAAATTTTACATATATGTGTATTCCTCGTTTTCTATCAATCAATTATTGAAATAAATCAGCTTATAACTCCATAATTTCTACCATTTATTTTTCTACGTTTTTGTTACATTGCTATAAATATCTTAATCATCAAAATATCTTAATCTATATATCATATTTTGTGCTTCTTTGGATGTGCTTGAGTAATTAGAATATTTCCTTAATGTTTTTTTATAATATTACTTTATTCTTCAGGCTTTCATTCCCATGCACCATCATAAAGTTCCTGTAAGACATTATAATGCTTACGAATATTTTAAGACGCCATTTTATTGGTGATACAATTTATAAATAAATAAGTGTTTATGAATTACAAACGTATCTATCTATAAAACATGTAATTAATAACGTCATATACAAATGAAAACTAGAAAAATATACTTATTCACAGTAATTACATATAAATAAATTGAAATTAAAATATAGAAAAAATAATTTAAAGTTTTTTTCAATTAAAGGGAACTTTGGATTAAATTGCTATTCATTATTATCAAAAATGTTTATTCAATTGGCTTTTTGGGGAATTTCTTTACACGCTAATATGTTTATTCATTCACTTTACTTTATATTGTTCTATTATGATTTTAATTTTTCGAATAAAATTTAACTTTTCTGTTTTATCTTTCAATAAAACTGGTTAATAAATACCAAAAAAGGTTTCCTCTTTAAATGCTTTTTGATATGTTGTTAATAATGTTAGATCTCTTAATAGCTTCTGGACCTACAACTCCAAAATATTTTTCATATTGAAACTACACATCATGAGTTATAATTTTTTAGCTTTTTTAAAAATTCGGATTGAGAGTAATGCAAAAATTTTACTCTGTGTACACATACTCATGTTCTTTGTTTTCAGTGAACGTAAAATTTTGCAGTTGAATTATATCCTTCATTATTGGATTTATTTCTTCATTTTCTCTTTAATAACAAATTTTACTGCCAGAAATATATTAATCAACAAAATATTTTGTGTTTATTAGCATTTTATAATCATTTAAGTCGATTAACGTGTATAATTTGTAATAGTTTACTGTATTTACAGACGAAAAATCTAAGCATATGATTTCATCATGCATCTTTTGTTTCAAATCAGAGTTGTATTTAAATTTTGAAAATTTTTCAGAATAAGACCAAAAAAGTTATATTACGAGATATTCTCTAAAAAAAATTCTTATTACTATCTAATATAATAAAACATTTTCAATGTTCATGAGAACTTTGGAAATTTTTCGATTACAAAAGGAAGAGTAAAATTTTTCTTCCCTGATTGTTAGTTAATCCTATTCATTTACAACAGTCGAGCACCATTCAAAATTTACCAATACGAATCAATCTTAATCAACAAATTTCTTGTTTAAATGTTATATATAGAGCATTATTTCTGTGTTTTAAGTTAGTATACATCTGTTGTTCTTTCATTGATAAATGTTAGTCTATTATTAGTTCAATGCTTTTATTGATAAACATTTTATAGTTGGTAAAATTTTACTTATTTTAAGCTAATTTCAGGTTTTTCTTCATTTTAGGATATTTTCGCCGATGCGTAAGCAACATTTAGTTCAAAGAAGTAATACACAAAGTTAATCAATAAGAAAAAGAGTAGGGAAATATTATTGCAAGCAGTAAAAATGTAAAATCGATATTAATTTCATTTTTTTCTCCTTAGCATATAATTTGTATCAACAAAGCTCATTAGAAAAAAATGAAAGTAATGAGATTTCTCCATTAAATTTATTAACTCATTATCAAAAGATATTTGTAATCAAAGAAAATCATTGTTCCCTTCACGATCAAATTATTAGTTTCTTTCTAGGTTCCATTCTTAAAAACATTATTTATTTGAAGTTCACACAAAATACCAGAAATTAAATCAACTTTGTGAATTCGATTACGTCACTGGTTTCAGTTTACTATACGAAAGCAAATGTGTAAACTCCAAAAATAAAAGTTATACATTAATTTTAAGATTTCATTTAAATAATTCTTTAAAATAATGAACATTTTATTTAGTTTTGAATTATACTTTTGCGAGGTTAATTTAACAGGAGAAAACATAAAATACAATTATAATAGATAATTATACTGAACAACATTACATGGCTATACACATATTTAAACTTAAACAATCTTTTGAGAGACTCTCATTCAGTCTTAATGTTGAAGTGCCTTAGTGAAAAAATATTTTACTTTATGATGAAATTGTTTTCATTAGAAAACATGACGATGAAAATGAAGCTCACGTGAGAGTTGAAAGTAATATATAAAACATTTTCAAAAGAAAAATATATATGAAATGTTAATGTTGAGCAAAATATTAGTGAGACAGCAATATTGTTAATAAAACTCAAGTGTTTATGCAGAATTACAAACTCAAAAATTAAATAATGCGTAATATGTGCATGATTTCATATTGCTCTAAAAATACATATCTTTTAGCATACAGAACATATAAAATGATTCATGCTACCTGAAAAATTACTTTTATCGCTATTAGTTAAAATTTGAATTTTAAATTTCAATTACCATTGTAATAAAAAACAATAATTTCACTTAAAATTAAAAGATAACGCAAGAGGTAACGTGTGTTAAATATTATAAAACTGAACAACTGCGTCAGTTATAAATAACGCGAAAATAGTTGGCCAGGAACTCATATTGTTTAATAAATTAAACTATGTATACAAAGCTTGAAAGGTATTAAAATGGAGTTAGCACAAAGCATGCCACATTTGTAGTGGCAATATAATGATTTTCAACATGCTGATACAGTATCATAGATGGTTACATATGGTCAATCCTCAGTAAAATAAATGAAAGTAATGCATTTGATGTGCATCATTGATAATATTTTCAATAAACTCCAATTTCTTGGACTTCTATGTATGTATATATATATATATATATATATATAACCAAGTATTTTCAAAGATAGTATTATTTAAAGATAATATCACCAATATTTATACTTAAAGAAATATTAATAAAAAACAAAATTACATTAGTTAATTTTCACTTGTTTAATAATTCTTTTGTCAATTGCATAATGTGTGTGATATAACCGCAGGCATATTATACATTAAAATTGTGAATTTGAATTATGTAGTAACTTGCGTAAGGCAACCCAAATATAAAGTCGGAGCAAGTTATTTTATTACTTCCAAAATTTAAATTGTGGATAAAATTTGATTTCACATTTTCTCTTTGAAGTTACAAATGTATTTCATTGTTAATCATCAGGGGAATTGATTATGATTGTTTAAACCAACTAAGTGACAGGCTATTACTTCAGGAAACTTCTGAATAACTGAATTTCCAATTTAGTCATTTTAACTCCATTTTATAAAAAATAGCATTAGTATAATCTAAAATAATGAATCTGGAAATTTCTGCTTTATGGTACTTTGATTAACCTTAATCATTGACATCAAATTTACGTTATATCTTGACACCAAAATTGATGATTTAAGTTGAAATGCTTATGAGGTGGCAACTTTTCCATTTTTGTTGGCAAATTTCCTTAACGCATACTAAAGTACCTCTTTTTTGTTCCAAATCCTATACTTTATCTGTTAAACACATACATAAAAGTTTTTGTGTACTTGGTATTGCAAAAATATTACAAATAGTAGAGAGGAATTGATTCTACCAATCAATGAAAGAGGTATGAAAGAAACAAAAATGTATGAAAGAAAAAAGATAAAAGACTCAATTATATTGGATAAGTGACCACAGACTGAGAAATATAATGCGAATATATAACAGTCAACCAAAGGAATGTAAACTTTCACTTTACATTTTGATAAATAAGAGATGTGAAGAAATTTTCTGGCGATATTTTTTCCAATTAAAACTGTTTCATTTTTTTTGCAATTGAAATAAATGCCTAATTTATTTATTGCTTCACAATTTCTTGATTCTTTTGTTTTTTTTATTATAGTGAATGAATCAGAAATTGTTCAATGTATAGGAATACATAATAATGTCACGAATTCATGCACAAATTATAGTGTTACTTTTATTTGCCAAAACGATCCTTACCATATTATTTTAATAATATTTTAATTATTCTCAGATTGATATCCATTATTTAAATACCTTGAAAAATCTATTACACAAAATTAAAATGTATGGAATTAAATTAGAATTTATGATAAATTAATTAGTTTTTTTTCAGTACAGTTCATAATTCAATTCACCTTAAATAACTATTTGACTGGTTTTTTGAAATTGTAAATTTATGCAAATGAATTTAAAATGATAAAACTTTACTGATGAAAAATATCTATGTGTTCTTATTTCCTTCACAGTTAACATAAAGCATTTCTTGTTTAAGAAATATATTTGATATTTAGTAAATTTATCACAAGTACTTGGTGAACATTGTAGCGTAAGTAAAATGCCGACTATCATAATCAATTTATGTCAGCAAGTAATTAAGTTATTCATGAGCAAGGAAAAATACGTTGTGTAAGTTGCATCTTGATTAATCTGTAATTTGGAACTTGATTGATTGACTTCTCTCTAAAAGAACATCTTCTATTAATTAATTAATGTTAATTAATTAATGCAGAAATTCTTCTGCATGAAGCATAATAATTGGTTAATCATAATTAAAGTTTGCATAAAACATATTTCTTTATAATTTGCATAAGTTATTTTAATTACCACATTATATTTAAAATATCAGTAATATGAAGTCATTTGTGTGTGCAAGTTAAATATATAATTAAAAATTTTAAATTTGGAAAATTAAACTTTTTAAAATGCAATTCCTTAAAAGTTTTTTTTTATATAAAAAGGATAAAATATATTATAATAATGTTATGTACTTAAAAATAAGGAAGAAATTAAAGGTAATCAAACATAAAAGACTGAAATTATGTTTTGAATGTTGATTGAAAATTAATTTCTTGCTAGCGTATAATATTACTCTAAGTTAGTATCAGGTTGCACATTTTGAATTATGTTCAGGTTGTTCTATTACCCCTTTTTAAAAACGAATCATAATATAGACATCTTAAAAGCAATTTCTTAAAAATAGGTTGGTGAGGATTAAGTGCACCTAAAATTCTTTGAAAGTATTTTATATAAAAATACTAGTTACTATTTAATTTTTTTATAAATAACCGATATATGCTTCATTTTTTACGAAGAATTATATTTTCCCTGTTGAATATCCATTAAAATTGCCATGGAGGGAGGAATTAGTGGCGTCTCAATGTCTACAAGGATCATAAAAGTTAAATATTAACTGCTAGAAATTTAATATGTAAGAAATTTTTATTTGAAAAACGTATAAATATATTTAGTGTCTAGGTTTGTTTCTTGGTTTTAGTTTTATGTGCCTATATATGTAAGTATCTCTTTTTCTCTTTTAAATGTGAAAACAATTTGCTGAATTCAACAATATATCATAAAATACAATGATTAAACATGTAAAAGTTTCATATTTACAGAATATAAAATGTATACAAACAACACATTAATTTATGATTTGTATTCATACTCAAAACAATGGTACATGTTAATGATATATCTTATATTTCTGAAAACACATTGACTAATTCTAATATAAAATTGGTGAAAAGAAAATGTAATTTTTTGTTTTATAATAAAAATAGTATTTTTTCATAAATACCGAAAATATTTACTTGTTTTAATATTTTTTGATTTAAAAAGAAAGGCATACATATGGTTTGCGTTATTGACGATAATAAATGGTTTCAATTTTTTTTTAATTATGATTCCAATAGTACTTTTATATTTAAAACATTTTAAAAGAATTAATCCGTAATTACCGGCTTTATTTTTTTAAAAAGAAAAAAATGTATAAAGCAAGGATTATTCGAACTGTTTTAATTATAAAGATATGTATAGACACGTGTGCTATTTTAATTTATGGCTTAAGCCTTATTATATACTTTAAAGAATAAATATTTGCTATTTTTTCTAAATAAAATCCCTTAATGCTTATACTAATCACATTTGCATATAGTAACTAGTAAATATTTTGAAGATTTAATTTGTGCAATCTAAAGTATATATTTTTCTTTTTCTATTCTTTCACTTACATTAAATTTATTACGCTATTATAGATATTTTGAATTTAATTAATTTAAAACAACAGTTTTGAATAAGAACACTATGTCATTTGTGTGAATTTGAATTAATTATTACAAAAACAAGTTCTCATATTATCATCTAACCAGAACTATTTTGGCTAGTATATGTTATATTTATGGTAATATCGTATCTATCTATCTGTATATATATATATATATATATATATATATATATATATATATATATATATATATATATATATATATATATATATATATATATATATATATATATATATATATATATATATATATATATATATATATATATATATATATATATATATATATATATATATATATATATATATATATATACATAAATCTATGTTGGATTATTTGGTTTTTTGAATTTTTTTCCTTCTTTGGTACTGTATACCAAACAACGGAAGTTCCTCACATATATAAACATATGTTTAAATAATCATGTCATCAATAATTTGTTTAAATAATCTTTAATAGTCATGTAATTTTATTTATACTCATATTAGTTCTTTGGTTATTAATAAGGATAACATTTAATAAATTAAAAAAATCAAGCCCAAAATTGTTTTTTTAGTAAAGCGTCTATTTTTAATGTATAAGTCATTGAATTGAAATAAGCGTAGCAAAACAGTATTATTGTAATCTGTAAAAGAGAGAAAAGCAAGTAATTAGGAAAAACTATTTTACCTAGCTAGTGTGCCTCTGTCATTCTAATTGTAGATGATGCTTAAATCAAGTTCTTCCAGTAAAGAAACAACAGGAATCTTTCCCTCACACCAACTTTCTCTATAATGATCATTTTAGATGGACTTTCGATCAATAAACGACGCTTTCTTGGGTAGTTGTTTCCAAATTTACATTGAAAAATATTTCCTGAAAGTCTTCTGACGAAAGGCTGCTAAATATAATAATTCCATAAAGTTTGTTGAAATTTAAGTTTAGAAAGATATCAGAATTTACTCCTTTATATATATCTCTATAATATATCTTTTTAACTCCCTCACCAAAATCACGATTTTATTAAAAAAGTAAAATGAGATTCCTTTGCTCAAATAATATTTCTTGAATCTATAGTATATTTACATTTTAACGATTTTGATCATAAATCTTTAAGAAATAAAAACTGCTAACTTATTTCGTCTTTACCAGATTCCCTTATTAAGATATTTCTCGACAAGATTTGCCCTTCTGTTAAACTAACATAAATTCTATAGTCAAATACCTTTTTGGTATATGTTACATTATATTGGTATATGTTACTTCTTCACGAATTATAAAATTTATGCATCAATAAGAACAGCAAATTAGCTTTTGTGTATTTACAATAGAATTTAATATTATATAAATTGATTACTTTTCTTAGGATAAATTTATATAAAAAATGTCTACTTTAGAAATCAGTAATTTTAACGTTTTTCTCAACACCGTAAAAATATAGTGAAGCAAATATAGTGAAGCAAAAAATCCATTTATTAGTTTAATGATTTTTTTTTATTTTAAACTTGACCTCAATTACTAATTATTTCTATCGACTCCTTATTTGAACGAAAAAAATCCTATTATGTTTTATTAAATACTGAATTTTTTAATTAAAATATATTTAGTATAAATTAACTTATTTCTGTATAATAAATAAATTATTTTAAAGCTAGTATTAAAAACATTTTAAAGTTAAAATTTTGAAAAATGTATAATTTTAAAAGATAATGTTTTGAGCAAAATTATGTTTATAAATTCGATACTTTCAAAAAGTATGTTTTTCTTACAAAATTTAGGCAAGAAACATAATTTATGAAAAAGCAAACGTTTCCTTTAGCAGCAAAAATTAAAGTGAGGGATCTAGAATTTAGGAACATACATAAAACATTCTTTAATGTTAAAAATAAAACATTAGTATATGAAATCTACTAATGAGTATATTTAATATTAATATAATATATATTTAACCTAAAATTTTTAGATCAATGTGACAATTTACATTTTAAAAAATTATTAAAATATTAATTCTTCATAAATACCCTCTTTTGAACTATCTTAAAGAAAATCAGAATATTTCAGGAATTTTATACCATGACTTCTATGATTACTATCCAGAACCAAAGCTTCTATGATTAAGATAAATGGTTTGATGGTGTTTATATGATAGAATGCAAATAAAAATTAATTATCAACCATACTCAAGAATTATCATCGCATAAACTAATCTTATTAATTTCTTTATTTAGAAAGCAATAGGTAAGTTCATTTCTGATCACATCAACAACATCGATATTCGCCTCGAGAGCATGCAACTTTTATATTACTAGTAGAAATTGTCTGAGTGACTGATATAATGTCGTTGAGCAAGATGTAAATATAATTTGTCGAGTACAATCAAAGTAAAATTCTTTAAAGCTACAAAATGCATTTCAAAAAGGTATATGTTAATTCAAATTAACATTTGGGATTTCAGTAAATGAATTATCTTCACATGGATTAATTCGGATAAAAAAGTCTAATTCTAAAAACGCTTAAAATGAAAGAACAATTTCAGTAAAAAATAATACATTTGAGCATTTTGCATAAATTAAATTAAAGTTTATTATTAAGTATTACACATAAAACAAATTAGAAACGTTATTCTAAATTGTATTAAAAAATTATAATAATAAATCTGATACTTTGGTATAAAGGGAATAGAACAAAAACAACACATACAGGATCCTGTGTTTTCAGTATTTACTGCAGAAAATAATACAAATTTATTCTCAGTTAAAAACATCATTTACCTTCATTTGATAAAATATTTTGAAAAATTTATGCGTACAAAATATTTTTTATAGCTGGTTATCTCCCTCCTGATGAAGACGTGGTCCCTATGCATTCTTCTTGTCTTTTGCATCATATATTTTAGTATTTTTCCAAATTTGTATTTCTGGTTTCAATATTCTTCATGTTTTATCTTTATCTTCATACACACACACACACACACACACACACACACACACACACACACACACACATATATATATATATATATATATATATATATATATATATATATATATATATATATATATATATATATATATATATATATATATATATATATATATATATATATATATATATATATATATATATATATATATATATATATATATATATATATATATATATTTATATTTATATATATATATATATATGTGTGTGTGTGTACTTAATTACTGTCAATTAAGGTTAATTCGTACCCAAAATTTACAAAATAAATATTAACAAAATAAATTAGTACTCTCGTCTTCCGTTTAACAGTTCATGAGTTCGAATCCCACCTTATGTTTCAATGTTTCAAAATCCGCATTAAACCACAGGTCTTGGTTTGATGAGCCTTCAGGTGAAAAAAATGCCTGTTGAGTGACAAACAGACTTTCTATAGTAGTCAAATACCAATGACTAAAAGTTAGCGAATCTTGATTAAATATATTGGTCTTAAGTACTTTAATTTTATCATGTTTTTTATAGTCTGTGCTGCGTATTTAAACTCACTACCATTTTGTTAAAAATTTAGTACAAACTTATTTTTTTAACTTTAAATTAATAATTACCATAATTTATATTGCCATAATAACACAGTGATAAATATTTTTATGAAACATTTATTCCATTATTTAATTTGAACTAAGAGAATAATGGATAAAACTTCAAGATAATATTTTATTACGAATAAAAATGCTTTGTATAATTTATTGAGATCCTTCAATAGTGTTTATATAGATAAAGATTTTAATGAGAGAGAGGGATTTCTAAAATTTATCCATGGATAATTAATAGCTTTTTTAGTTTGTAGATGACTAACTTTGTTTTTAAACTTAAATAATTATATTTACAAAAATATGACACATAGATATGTAGTGGAAATATTGAATTAAAAAAAATTTTCTTGATTTCAATAAGTTTATAAATTGTTATTTATTTTTTAGTATTTTAGTAATTTTACATCTAAAAGGCAAGCAAATGTATCACATGTACATAACAAAATAATTTTTTTTTTTATAACTTCTGGATAAAACTATGTTAAAGTAAACATGTATTTTCATTCAAACTTGAAGTAAATGAGCATCATTTATTTAAAGTTATATTTTACAAATCGTGAATACTAGAAATTCAAGAAATCCTTAATATTCAACATTAAATGTTTATATTTGTAAAACACTTTTGTGAAGATTAAATAAATTATCAGTACGCAATCAGAAATTATAATACAATTTTATATTATTTTCTTATATTATTAAAAGAATGATTTTCTCAAAATGTTATAAAAGTTAAATACATTTAATTCATTCAATTTTTTTTAAAAAAATATCAAAATCAAAATTTTACATTTTTTCATTTTTTTCTAAATAGTGATCTGCATCAAAAATATTATTCGTTTTAGAAGTTTCATTTTAATAATCTCTTAAAATCTTATCAAACATACAAGTTAAATCCATTTTTCAAGAAAAATATTGAAAGTAATAACTTAAAGTTAAAAGCGCGTTTTCTTAAATAATATTATTTCTAGAAGGATTATTATCTTTACCTTTAAAAATCGCCAGATGATTTTCCTGAAGAAATAAAAATATACCTGTGAATAATATTATTCCATTAAAAGAGATTAATTCTCTGCTATATAAAAAAATAAATTCTTTGATGGAGTAAAATAAAAAAAAATAATAAAATGATGGCAGAGTTACAGAAAACTATCAACCTTGAACATTTTTTGTGTGTGAATTATCCTTTTTCGCAAGGAAATTTACGGTTTAGGAGCGGGCAAAACCTGATTATGAGTTTTTCTCTTTTGAGCCTAGTCTTGAAAATTAATTCGATTCTATGAAACGGGCCATGCATTGTATTTGCTTAATGAATTCTTTTACAAACTTTGATTTCCAACACTAGTTAATTCACTCTACTTTCTCTTTGTTTTAAAAAAACAAAAGTTGCGAGGATAATGTTAAAAAAATTGCCTTATTTTTTAATATATTTTTGTACATTAGTTTTTATGCTTTTTTCCTGTTTTTTTCAATGATTATAATGACAAAAAATCGTAAAAGATGAATCAATTTATTTTTATGTTACATTTTTGTATAAAGCTGATATTTTTGAAACTTTTAAAAGTTTGCAGTTACATTAAAAATAATTAGCTACCTTGATAAACAGATTTTTTTTCTTTACACATCAGTGATAGAATATTTATAAGAAATATTTTGCTCGTAATGTGTATCAGATGTCCTTCAAAATTATGACAAGATAATTTTAATGTCCTTCATAATTGATCTGTAAAAAACTAACAAAAATTATACTTTTACTTAAACTTTTAAGAATAGATGGCATTGAAATTAGTGCACACAATGGTTTTCAATACATGCTTGTTTGATAATTCTTGATTAAGAAACAAAATGTCATTTTAAATGAAGCTGAAGTATTTAAAATATATTAATTTAGGTAATTTAAAATATTTTGGTATTTATTTATTTTTTAATTGGAAGTTAAAAAATATTATTATATTATTGGTTAAAGGATTTTTTTTATTTTCTATAATATTTCTTTCTTTCGACATAACTTTTAAAATTTTATAACCTTTGCGTTCTTTCAAAGTAATTTTATGTAGCTTGTATTATAATGCACTAAATATACTGAATAAATTAAAACAAGTTCATTATTTAATTTTTTGAATTAAATGTAAAAAAATAAATGCAAATAACAGAAAAATTTCCTATTTAAGTCTTAATTTTTACCGATCTGAGAAATAACTTTAGTAAAACACCATTTATAAATATATGCATTGCAATATCGTATTTGAGAGAAATTCGTAAAGAAATTTAAAAAAATTTTCTTTCAATTTGTTGATACATATTTATAAATTGATTAATAAATTGAATAAATTCATAAGGAATTAAAATTTCGCTTTTGAAAATACAAATTCGAATTCCTTTGTAATTCAATTTTTTTTTTGTTTCTGTAAGGAAAATTATAATTAAAATTTGATGATGAAAATTTTAATTGATGATGCTTTAGTTCTGATTTTGAAAGAGAGAATCTGAAGCTACTAAAGCATTATTTTAATATACATGAATTTAAATTTCACTCGTATTCATAATCCGAATTAATATGTTAAAATTGTGCATTAACACTATAATAAAAATATTTAAATATTAACTCACAGCTATTAAAGTTGACTCGTGTATTTTTTTTTTTAATTTTCATGAAGCTTTATGTTTTACTGAAATATTGGACATTAATTTCATTTCTGGTATCAGTTTCATAGTGTTTTATATTATGTTAAATGTTTCATTTTGTGAGGAAAATGTCATTTATTTATAAAATGTGATGCACATTGATTTGGTTCTAGTAAGGAAATATGTCTCGCTTTGAAACGATAAACCTAAGTCTTTTGGCATGCGAGATGCAATCAGACATCAATTAAATCATGACTTAAAACGTAGTTAACTGACGTCATTTAGTTAAGCTCAAGAGAAAATGGTTGTTGTAGGTCTTACACAAAAAAAGGAATATTATAGTAATTTTCTAAGAAATTATTACAATAAACGATCCTTCAATATTGATACCATCTTGAGACTGATACTTCTGTACCACACAAAATCTACTTTCTAAATAATCAGCCTTGTCTTATTAAATATTTTTCCTTGGTAATAAAATGAGTCATTCATATTTGATAAAATAAATAAAAATTATAAGTAATATTAGTTTAGATATTTAATTCATAGTTCTTATTTTTGATAAATTAATTTCTTTATTAATCAAAACTCTTCTAAGAAACATTGTATTTTACTGATCAAAATTAGTTAAATATAGGCTAAAAAAATAGCAGCTAAATGCAACTTCACGCTTGGAAAATTAATAAATGGCATGCCATTTGATTTTTTTAACCAGGTGATAAAAAATATTTTTTGTGCAAAATAAAAGTTTTTATTTGAAGGATTTTAAGTATTTAATTTCTAAATGCATTGTGATTTATCAATAGAATTAATTTTCTTCAGAAATTCCTTATAAATTCATTGCATTCATCCTTTATTATAAAATTTCATTGAATCCCATTAAGCTAAATGAATATTTGTAATATGATTTTAATGATTAGAAAAAAACTATTTTATTTTTTTATATTTTTAATTTTTTAATTTTTTTTACTACTTGAAACATTTAATAAAGAAAACAAATTCTCCATATAAAAAATTTTAAACAATTATTTAAGACTCTTAAATTAATAAGCTAATAATTCATTTCCATGATTAATTATTGAGGACAATTCTAGCATAATTGCAATATATTAACTATTTGTATAAATATGTAAAATTAAGCATATAGAATACATTCAAAGTCAAGCATATATAATGTTGTTGCTAACCCAATCTGAAGAATTCAGACCAAATCAATGAGTTTTCTGATCTATAAAATTCCAAAGATAATCAGAGTCGGAGAATCAAGTTCTTCCCAGTGAAGATATGTTTAGCAGAATTCAGATTTTGCTAGCATTTTAGACAAAAAGAGTAGGATTTCTCAGATTCACAAAATGTAACACACTTCAGATGCCAAATTAAAAGAGTCTGATGAATGCATTTTTATCACATAAGCCTGTTAGAAATTGACTTCATATACTTCTCCTATACCAAAAGTGAGTAGGGATTCCAGCCAACTTGTATTAATATGAATGTATTTTAAAATTGTTCAACGTGAGTAAGCTCTGGAAAGAGACTAGATGACTGCTCTCATTCATATGAAGATTGTCTGTTATTTTATTACCGAGAAGCTCATCATAAATGGAATTCATTGTAAGTAAACGTCAAGAAGTGAAATGAGCTTTAACTCTAGTAAAACAGAGTAATTACTCTTGTCCATAATGCAGATCCAACTGTATATAAGTTTCATCACGTTACGGCTGTATATATATATATATATATATATATATATATATATATATATGTGGGGGGATATATATAGATATGTGTATATATATGTATATATATATATATATATATATATATATATATATATATATATATATATATATATATATATATATATTTATATATATGTATGTATGTATATATGTATATGTGTGGGTGTCATGAGACATAAAGAAACACGAGACTCAAATATTTAACTAAACATATTAAGAAATGAATGTATGCAAAAATAAAGATACACTAAAACTCTTATCACAAATGCATGATATTGTGCTAACAACATTAGTAAATGGTCTAATAATTAATGAAATGCAATTCATAGACAAACAAAAAATTTGCAAAACTGTAAGTACTTGAGATTATGTAATCACAATTAAGCAAAGAAAGTAAATGCTTACATATATACAATAATGAGAATCCTTGAATTGCATTTGGTAAGAAATACTTGTTTTATCACTAGTATATAGAAATTAATTAACTAGCTTATAGAAATTAATTTCAAATTAACTATTTAATGAAATATATAATAATTAATAGCTAAGTTTGTGTGTATGCAAATGAGAGTAGGTAAATAATATAAATGTGCATATACATAATCCAATCATTTTAATGTGACTATCACGTATTTTCGATGTAGATGTTAAATAACCAATTACAAAAGGCAAATAGCTGCTCAGTGGAGATGAGCGCTTATAAAAAGTGTGAATGGACTTCAAAAAACATTGAAATCGTTCGTGTAATGCAGAAACAAAGCGAGTTATCTGACAATAAAAGTAATATATTCCTTGGGATTTTGGGCTAAGGGAGGGAGCATTTTTGAAAGACTAAGTTTGCGAACTGTACTCATACCGCACTGGTAAAAGTATACCGTGCAGAGTAAAATGGGAATATCTATATGGACAATTAAACATGTTACCATTCAACAAATGACCTCCCAAATAAACCAAAGTGCTACCAATAATATCTCCGAAACTAGCGAATGTCGCTGCATCTTTGCCCCCGAAGCAGATGCCTGGTACATCACTTACTCTGACTGTTGCTTTTTTGGCTACGAAGGCTGGAAATTTATACGCAAATACCGCAACTAGTCGTCCAGTGATTCGCAACGTTTAGCGTTTTCCGATAAATATCGTCTTATGTTCCCTCAAATCAATAGAATTTGGCATATAAGACTTGCAAAATCTGAAATGTGGACGCACTGCATCCATTTCCTGATCTAAGCCGAAGGCTAAAGTTTCATGATACGAGGAATGTTTTTCTTGCATTCTCTGGATTTACTCATCATTGTTAAAAGCACGATGGATCAAAACAAGTATTCTCATGAACTTACTGACCATTTCCACCCTTATATGCACATTAATTTTCCTCAAGATGATGAGAATAACCAGTAGGAGAATGAGAAATTATATATATATAATTTTATTCTCCTACTGCATATATATATATATATATATATATATATATATATATATATATATATATATATATATATATATATATATATATATATATATATATATATATATATATATATTTAATTTTTCATTTATTTAGATAATTTTTATAATTTATTTGGATAAAATCTTGATAAAAAGTCCATAATACATTTAATAAACATAGAGAATAAAGAATCACATCTTTAAATTTATAAAAGAGAGTTGTGGTTTACTTTAATTGTATTCAATTTCAATGTTGTTAATTTCTTTTTACCTTTTTTAATTAAAATTATTAAAAAAATTATAATTTTAATAAAGGTGTTCATTCAACGTACTGTGGAATTTTTTAAATGCTTGTGAAAAAATTGCAACTTCTGAAAATGACTGATGTACAGACAAAATGAATGCGCAGATGAAAAATATACTAATTTAAAATTATAATTGAAATTGAAAAACATTTCATATTAATTAGAAAATTTCTAATGTCTCACAATAATTGCATTTAAAATTACTTTATGTAAATAAAAAGCATTTGGTACCATATTAAATTAAAATTCCTTTATTGGTTTTGATTCTTAAGTACATTAATTAAAAATGTATTGTAAATCCTTAAAAATTATCAAACATTTCTATTTGCTGATGAATTATCCAAGTAAACTATCTATCTTATCAAATTAAAATAAAGAATTAGATGCGCAAATTATAGTTCACGGTAAGCAGTGGGGGGAAATTTAAATTTTATATACTCATGTCTTTTAACAGCATAAACATGTTTATTACAGATTAGTGTTTATAATGTCATGCCATTGTGCACTATACAGGTATATAATTAAAATTGTTTCATTTCATTGATTTTTCTAATTTTTTCCTATAAGCCTAAAATAAGGTATACCTAATTTTTTCAAATTTCTTCCTAAATTAATTAAAAATATAATTAAAGTGTGAATTTAAAACATAATATTAAATTAAAAAAATAATGATTTTAATTCAAATATTATATTTTCTTTTATGATTGTCTAAAGAGTTAAAATTACCACTTAAAAGGCTATCTGATTAAAACTAGAACTTAACGTAACAAAACCAAAAAAAAAAAAAAATCTAATCTACTAAACTTGCTTTCAATTTATAATACAAGTTTTAAGTTAAACATTTTTATACTTTTTTTACTGAAATATATATTTTTAAACAACATGTTTTTTTATTTTGATATTCAAGTGTCTTCGTAATAAACTTCGAAAACAATGGTCAAAATATCTATTATTAAATATGATTAAATTTATTATCCAGTTCATTATGAAACGATTTTGACAATGTAAAAAGCAAAAAAATCAGGGTTTATAAAAAATAAAAAAAACTTAAAGTTTTTTTCTTTCTTTTTTTATACCACTTCACATCATCAGAAAATTTACGGTACAATAATAAGACGTAAATCGGATGACGAGCATTCCGTCATTGTGAGCAAATTTGTGATAATTAATTTTTATATGCTTAACAGAACATGAATTGTATTTGTTTAATGGGTATTTCCACTAAGTTTGATTCGTAATTTTTATAAGATAAATACATTTTTTGCTTCATTCTTTTACAAAAAAATATAATATTTTATTAAAATGGTTAAAAAATAGAGTTGAATAATCAAAGCCTTAAAAAAAAGAATATATATATATATATATATATATATATATATATATATATATATATATATATATATATATATATATATATATATATATATATATATATATATATATATATATATATATATATATATATATATATATATATATATATATAGTTACTGTTATCTCGTATGGTTTAAAAGGATTATTTTGAACACTATATCAAGATTTATATAGACGGAATAATCTTTTTTCAACTGCTAAAATATTCATATATTAGAGATTAAAATTCTAATTTTACCATATTTTTAACTTTTAATCTTTCTTTTATCTTAAGTAGTTTTTTTTCAAATATTTTTTGAAAAAAAATAATATTAAATACAAGATTAAGGTAAATTTCTAATTATATTCTTATATTTGAATTAAAATTTGCAGACTTATATCTATTCAAAGGAACATATTTAAATATTATTAATTTAAATGCAGTTGTACTTTTAAATAAAAACAACATTAACAGTACTTAAATAAAAGTACATTTTTTATGTTTAAAAAATGTAATTATCACATTCGTTTTTTGTTATTATTTAAGTTATGCCTTTGTTAATTTGTGTGGTTATGGGAATGAAAAAACAAAGAAATTTTTAAAATAATGCCTAAAATTAGGCTAAATATTTGAAATATAAATTATTCTTTCAAATCAATTTAAATTATAGAGAATATCAAGCAATTTATTGAATATCAATAAGTTTATTTGATCAGTCATTTTATATCAGACGTTTATCTAAAATTTACATAGCGTGAAAGAATAAGATTTTATTATCTTAAGGTTATTGGGTGGACATTTACGACATTAAAGTGAATTATATTTATTTCAAGAGCAATATTATTATAAATAATTGAATTTATTTTTTTATGCATAAAGTTTACATATAAAGAATCATTTTGTATAAATTTTTAATTTAAATATTAATTTTAAAACCATGAAATCTTGGCTAAATACTTTAATAAAATATTGGTTTTTTATTTTACAAGTTAGTCATTACATTGAAAATTTTAATTATGTTTCAGTACATTAGATACCTATAAACTTTGAGATTTATAGGTATCTAATGAAATTATAAGATAAAATTTACGATATTTTTTTTAATATTTATGATTAAACAATAATTAAAAAATATAGATAGATTTAATTTTACAAATGATATTTTTAATCTACAAATGTAATCCATCACAATAAAATATTTTTTAAGTATTAAATTATTAAATTTCCAAATTTAAAGTTCATTTAACAAGACAATGGAACCGGACTTAAAAATCATAAAATTTGACCTGGAAAGTCATTTACCATAAATATTTAAAAATAATAATTCAAAACAAAATATGCTTGTTTATTTATACATTTACAAATTATATTTATGATATTTAAACAAAATTTCAATATGTTTTATTAAATTCATATGCTTTTAACATTACATCAGATAATATAAATGTACTAAATTGTTCTAGTTACAAGTTATAGTTATCTATTATATTTTCTGCATATTTTTCAATATTTTGAGTTGATTTTCACTGAACCTGTGATGAGTAATTATAAATTTCTAGTTAGGCATCTCTTTGTTATCATGCATAAATAATTATAATGGTTACATCACAAACATGCAACTGAACGTTAATGAATTTGTCTGAAAAATATTGTTTTTATAAAAATATTTGATTAATTCTATATCATTATAAATTTAATATTTGTTTAATTTTGCTTTTACAATTCCATGTTGCAAACTGAAATCTGCAGACAGGGATCAAGAAATAATATTATTTTCTATAATGCAATATTTAGTAGATTATTGAAATTAACTCTGTATATTTCTGAAAATTTCAAGCTAATATAGAAATTGATTTCATAATATATTTTTTTAGATAATAAATACGTGTAAATTTTAATTTTTAGAAAACAGAAAAGTGTTTGTTTGAATAATCTATTATTAATGAGAATGAAAATTATATTATTCTATTTTTTTATTTTAATCGACTTGATAAATGTTAGAATCAACATTTCAACAATTAATTTTTGTATTTAAGAAATTAAAATCGTAAATGTTTCTCAACACCAATGTAAAACGAATATAATTTACAATGTACATTAACTGATAAAATGAGATAATCTATTGATTAGCTTACGAATATAAGAACATATATATAGTTACCATTAATATATATATAGTTATATAATACACAGACATCTTAAAGTAATTTATAACATAAAACAATAAAATATAATCTAAGCTGAATAGCGCACATACACTTACAATGAGCATAAAAATACTAAATAAATGTAGGATAATATTTTCTTAGAACATCGAACATATTTAATAAATGATTTTAACAAGTTCACTAAATCATCCATCATTTTATAGAAACATAAACAAGATTTTATTTTCTGAAATAAGTTTAAAGTAATCATGGATTATAATTTTCGTCTAAAAATGAAGAAGAGGGCTAGCAATTCATTAAACTTTAAATAATAATGAACGGTAGCTTTATCCAAGTGAATTCCCAAATCCTTGGAAAACAAGATTTACTTTGCTTCGTTAATTTAAAAGTTTAAAGAATTTATGCAGTGTCTAAACTATTTCTTTTTTGGCAAATTTTAACATACTTATGATAGACTTGTTAATCCTTTGAAATTAGCGATGTCTATGCGTTTAAAAGGATTTCTAATTACGAAATGATTTTTGGTGGATTATTTCATCTTTAAGGAGCCAGATAAATCAATCATTTATTTATTAGGATCAAAATTATTTCCCTGAAAATTAACTTCTGAAAATATTTAGAATACTCTAGCTAAGTAAAATAAAAAAAAGATATTGAATTTATTCCATTAATGTTCATAATAAAAAGAATTTTTGATTAAAATATTATTTGTATTCGTATCTGATTATACAACATTTCAATAACTTAAACTAGTTATCAAAAATCTACTAAAAATTAAAAAATAAATTATGTAAAAATAAAATAGTCTATATCAGTAAGCTATTTACAAATATTTAGATTAATATTCATCTATTACAAGAAATGATAACAAAATTCTAGAACATTAATATTTCTGCATAATTCCACACAAAATGAAATTAAATATTTTGTATAACAATATAAATATCAAAAAATGGAAATAAATAGTGATCTAAAATAGCAATCATTTTAGCAGTTTATATAAATTCTTGAACGATTTCCTTTAATAGTAATCATTTTTGTGACTAACCAGCAACAGGAATCTAACATTAATTTATTATTTCTGACCCGAAGATATTTTAATCATGTTCTGTTAAATTGAAATAAAATTTATTTCAAGATTTTTTTTATGAACGAAATGCACAATTTTTTAAAAATAGTTTACTTTATGAATTTGTGCTTATTTTAAAAGTGTCAACTAGAAATGTGTGTATGTAATAATTCATTTATGAAGTTACTGCTGATTCTAATGTAAATAACTGCCAAAATATATTTCAGTAAGTAAAAACGTTAAAAAAATTACTAATAAATTTATTACTTTTAAAATCTCTTAATTAATTTATAACAATTATATGCTTAAATATTTATAGATTCTGTATCATAGCTACGATTATGTTTCAAAAAAGGTATAAAACATTATATTCAGGACTTTTAAGAATACTTTTTTGCAGTCATTTCTGAATTTTACAAAATTGAATTATTATTTTCAGAATCATAAGATTTAATTTTGTATTAAGATCTCATTTACTTTATATGAATTATAAAAAAATGTATTTTATAATATAAAGATTTATATTTAAAATTTATTTTATAAAATATAAAAATTTTTTTATAAAATATTTTATAATATATTATAAAAAAATTTACTTTATATGAATTATAAAAAATTTATTTTCTTTATAGAGTGTTACTTTTGTCATATTTATTCCGTCGTGATTCAGAAAAATTAAGTAAAAAAAAATTTCCATCTTTTGAATGTAACTGCATTTTCAAGAAAAAAGTATAAAGGACTATTATTTTATGAGAATTACAATGCTTTAATTGTTAGAATTTTCCTTTCGATTTCAAAGGTTTTGAATCATTACAATTATAAAAGCATAGATCATATTTTTTCAATTGTATCTGTAAACATTATTCACACAGATGTTTCTATATTATAGCTTGAGCTTTACTCAATTGTGAATTACTTATACAAGTTCACTACAATTAGTATAATTAATAGTTTTGAGAAAAATATTTTCACAATCCATAAAATGAAGTAAATTGCATTCAATATTTATTAATATAGGTATTTCATAATACTTTGAGTAAAACATACAGTAAATAATTTTAAAATCAAAATATGTGCATTCAAAATAATTACTCATCCGTTTATAAAATTAAAATTCCATATCTCTCTAAGAGAAATAATTTTTAGAAAATATAGAACGTATTATATTGCTGTACTAAAAGCAAAGTTCGATGTACTTTGAAATTTTTATGAATGCTTAATGGAATAATTCGTAAAATTTTAGTTAATCATGATAAATAATTGGAAGATTTTGATTAAAATTGTCAACACATGTAATGTTCTCACTCTAACATTCAGAAGCATGAAAAGTTTATATATTACATTGGAATAGATCTGCAAGCATAAAAACATAGAAAAGTTTTCATTTGTTGAAAACTTATATGTATGATTGACATGAAATAAAATTTATCTAAACATTACATAATTTCTATAAATAACAAAGCATACATAAAACATTAAGCTACAAATATTTTTAAAAATATTTCACTCATAATATTTGTTTTTATATTAGACATGATAGACAAATATTTAGAGAATAATTAAATACTTAGTGATTTAATTCGCTTATGATCAATACTTTATTAATTATAAAAAATAGTATCTGAATTTTTTACAATAACATTAAAAACATAATTTCTGTTTTTTATGGTGTGTTTTGATTAAAAACTTTTCTTCAATTTATTCATGAAACTTGAGGTATTTCAGATAACATAAATTTTCTATAAATAAGAACTTCTATAAATAAGAAATTCAACTCGTATAAACTAGTAAAAGCCTCTTAAGTTATACTTATGAGGCTTTTACTAGTTTAAACGAGTTGAAAAATTAAAATGTTGAAGGTATCTCCAAGTGAATGGATTTACACCTTTTTATTTAAATCTAAAATAAAATGCAGACAATGTTGATATAACTTTAAATCGGATATTCTGTTTTGAAAATAAAGCATTTTTAAAAATCTTTGAAGGAAAATAAACCATATTTGCTTTCAATCATAACTGTTTTTAATTAAAGTTGCTAAATTCAAGAAGATAGTTTCTAATGTAAAATATAAATATGCAAGAACGCATCAGTAAAATAAAAATTTAATTACTCTTTGAGATCAATATTCATCTATACGTAGTAATGTAATTATATTATTACAATAATTATTATTGATAAATTTTCCCACATGATGCCCGAAAATAAATGAAGGGTAATTTTTTTTTAATATTTTACTCTTTAAATTCAAAATGAGGAATTAGCAACCTTTATCAGACATAATAATTCTTTATATATCATGGTAGTAACTAAAGGAGTGTAAGTAATCAGCTTCCATTGTTTTATGTGAAATGAGTATAATTTGTCCAATTTTTTAAAATGCTTAGATTTTTTATTTGAATTTTACTAGCTAAAAATATTTTTACACATTCAATTTTTTTAAATTTTTATTGAAAAATAAATTTTTGAACTGAAAAAAATGGTAACATTACTAATATTTTATACTCAAGAAATAATTCACAACATAAATATTAAGTTTCGTGCAAAGATAACGAACTTATTTATTCGATGAAAATTATAAAAGAATTACTTATTTCCATGATCTAATACACTTAAACAAAGCTGTTAAAATAAAAAAAATATATAAGCATTTTGAAGTTAAGATATAAAAACAAGAATTAAAATGCTAACAAACATTTTTCAAGTATTTTCAAGTTATAAATAATGTTATATATCAACCGTATAAAGCTACTTTAAATTGCATGATAAAGTGAAGTAAAATCTGTAAATATCCTTATTATATAATTCATTATTGTTTCCTATTAAACTTATATTTTAGGGTTATATACATAACTGATTAAAATTAATTTTTTGCAGGTAGGACTCAATAAATTATAAAATAACTTTCAAAATTGCACAAATAAAATATTCAGATTTAGAATGCAGCGAAATATCATTCTTAAATTATGATGTTAATGTAGAAGAAACAATTACAAGACATTTATTTTGAATTTAAAATTTATTATTAAAAAATTAAGTTGAACAAATTATTTCAGAAATTTGCTATCATGTTATTTGAACAGCTGATTTATTTTTGGAAATATTAATTTTAAATTCCACTTAAGCGCTCAATTTAATTTTATATATAATTTTATATTAGATTGTTCATCAAATTAATTATATTTTTTCGTAATTCTTATAATAATTGGATTATAATACTGTCGTATGTCTAGCCATGCATTATAAGCTATACATTTGTTAATTAGCTACATATTGCCAAATATGTTCGATTAATTTATTTATTTTGCAATTTTCTATTCAATATTATTATTAGAAGCAAAGCTGATAATTTTTATTAAAAAACATGGCTGATGGATTAAAATATTTCAAATGAAACTAATATTAGGGTCTCTTAAAATTTGCTAGAATTTTTTTTCAAAAAAATCATGAGCTTAAATTCTTGTTTTAACTATTTGATCTAATTGTGTGCCTTACAGTTAAAACTGTTTTCCTACATTCCTTTTAACAAGAAATTAAATTAATTATATTTTTTCAAATATTAAAAGATAACTAATTTAATTAACTAAATATATGCTTGTTGCCTTTAAATATGTTTAAAATTCATTTTGAATTAATGTACTTTGATAAAAATTTTATTGAAATACATCGCTTAATATATCAATTATAAATATTTAATTTCATGGCATTGTTCTCATTATTATTTATTTAACATGATACAAACTCACTTTTAAAATGATTAGCATATTTTGTTTTCGCACTTTTATCTCTTCATATCGTATTTGATTCCTCCTAAGCTTTGTTACTTATACTGATTTTTTGTTATACGCTTTTAATTAAAGTACTCCTTAAATTACAATATAATAAAAAATAAATAAATAAATAAAATTAAAATCTAAGCTTTATAAAATAACTTAATTTGAAAAGTATTCCATTTATGCACTTGAATACTTTGTGCTTTTGAAATAAACTATTGACTATGGTGAAAGTAAAAGGGGTGACAAATAATTATCTTCTGTGTGTAATCCATGTAGTTTAGTACAATCAGTTATATGAAAATTTTATTTTGAGTGATTAATTTTGAGAAAATTTAATTTTGAGATCAATTAAGTTCTTGAAATATAGGTAATGTTCATTCTCTAAACATATAGGTATATTCAAATAATTTTGATACATTTTAGTAACTTCACTTCTGAATAATTATTATTAACGACAGATAAAATGTAAAAAATTCCATTTTTTTCTACTACATAGAATTATGACCTGAAATCTTTATATTTATTATCTGAGTATTCTCTTTCCAAGTAAAACATCAGAACAACGACCATAACAGTTGAATAAGCTTTAAGGTTGCAAAATGAAGTAATAAAAGTAACTGAGGCTATAAAGTAAATAGGGAAGGAAACCTTCATTTCGAAATCGTCACTTTATCTAAGGAATGAGAGCTTCAACTTTTCTATATTACGCTGGAGACGACATTTGTGAGTAGTTGGAACAAATTATTTGCTCTCATATTTCTTTTTCTTATCTTCTTTAAACAACTTTTGTTATTTCATGGAATAGCATCTATTTTAGAAAGAATATTCTAGCAAGATCAAAAATTATTTCAATATTTTATTAAAAAATTTTATATTTTGTGAAACAATTCGCTTTTAAAAAAATTAATTCATTGTAATTTAATCATGTATAAATTTATATATTTATATTAAGCATTTCTTTAAAGAAAAATATTTTTTTACGATCATTCTTTTTTGAAACAATAAATAGTACCTGCATTTTTACATAAATTTTTTGTACTTCTTATACATACATAAAATAGTCACTTGAAAAAAGCATTGATTTTATACATCATTAATTGTATATATAATATGGATTCAAAATTGAAGTATAGAGTCGAGAATTTAGATGTGTGCATCTTAACTTCTTGTATCATATTCAGTTGTTGTTGTTGTCGTGTGCCAGCTAAGTTGGCAATGTGGGGTGCGCTGCTCCACTTTTTAAACTGAACCATATTTTGGTGTAAAGTCCGACTTCTTCAGTACACACATGCCATAGGGACCCGTTTATAGGGTAGGCAACCAGTCACACCTCATTCACACAAGGAAAGGACAAAGACAGGATAGATAGAGAAAGTACATCCATGCTCGAACCGGAATACGAACCCAGCACCTCCTTATCCGTAGTCAGGCACGCTGACCACTAGACAAGTTGGTCGGTATGATATTCAGTATAATTTGTATTATAATTATAAAATATCCAAATAACGATACCATTGTGCATCTACCCTAGTGACTGGAGTAAATCAACGAACCAAATCCTCGACTGTCATTGACAATAAATAATGTACATTAATAATCTTTGAACATTTGAAAATTCTCAAAAAATATAATTCAGTTACATCCCAGAAATAAACATAGAAATATAGGTAGCCAGTATATATGTCATTTTGCGTTGATAAGAAAAGAAAGTATTTTATGTTAAAATAGTTAAAATTATCATGTCCACAATATATACTAATCATGTTACTAAATATGTATAGTATGCTCACTTAAGTTCGTTGTTTTCAGAATACTACTACTATATTTATGAAACAATATATTAATTTTGTGAAGTAATCATCCAATATTGTATAAAACCTAGGAAGCTTACTAGGGGAAAACTTTATAGGGAGATTGTTATTTCGGTAACAGAACGAAATAGGGGAAAAAATTACTTAAAGTTGTTGTACAGCATCATTGATTAAATACGAAAAGATATCCTGTGGATATTAAAATACATAGAAAAAAACGGTTAAAACTCGCTTTGTTTTGCAATTTTCTACAGAATAGCCTTACGTAACACTGTAATATTTCACAATAAACATGCTTATGATTTTCATTGAAAAGATTCATGTTTCAAATTATGATGTAAAGTAAAGTAAACACCAGCAGAGGTCCCTGTACCTAACCCTGAAAGGGTTTTACCAGATTTGATGGACCCGCTAGAGAGAAAAGAAAACGGAACACAGTACATACAAGACAATAAAATTATGCTTGCAATCATATGAAGACACTAGAAATTATTACTTTTAAACAGGTTTGTAAAGTACACTATTTTTAACTCAAATTGGGTTGCAATTGAGAGTTAACGTGGACACGTAAGAAGCATTCAAAATAGGTATCAGGCAAAATACATGGCAGGATGTGGTAAGACAGGCATATGAAATACATATCAAATTGCATGCATGTAAGAAATAAAGTAAATAAATGGAATAACAAAAGGAAATTAAAAATGATAAAACAGAATTGAATACATATACCTGCACTTACTGCAAATTAATGAGGTAATAATGATTAATGAATAATTAATGCATTTAGTATGGATTTGATAGTTGGGTGTATCGGCTCAAAGTAAGTTAGGTCATATGAATTCTAAGCTATATATACAAAAAGTTTAGATAGCTTATACATAATGCATTAAAATAGGTCAATACAACATGATGACAATTGTGATTAAGTAATTAAGTGAGAGCGCTGGAATGATGGTGAGAAAATAGCAAACAAATAGTAATGAACTGTATACAAGGAGATGAAAAACAGGCGAAATGTTACAGGTAGAGAGGGAAATGTCTAAATGTAGAACATGGGAGAGATGGAGTTTGCGGATTTTACGGCTCATCTTCTTCCAGGTGAAGTCTATCACCGTCACGGGCATCATTATCCCTCTATGGTGATGTTTTTGAGCCAGACACTTTTCAGATTGTCACTGGGAGTAGTAACTTAATGGAACACCGACCCACCCGAAGGTATGCGGTGAGTGAACGTCGTTGCGTAATCCAGTCAAGAGGTACACCACAAGGCCGAAGCCAAGGTTCAGGTGGTCGCAAAGGTCAAATGACTGAAAGAACTCCCAGCAAGTGGTGGGGTGACCCAAACCACTATAAATAAAAGCTCAAAGTGATGGGGCGAGAGAGACGTTCATTAGAACTCGCTCTGACTGGAAGATGGGGGCCAATTTGGCCTATAAAACTTTAAAAAAAACAGACAAGGTTACAAAACAGTATGATACAAGATAAAATACAAACAAGGTTACAATACAGTATGATACCAGATTAAATACAGATAAGAAATTTTACATATGTACAGAGAACAGAAGAGGTGGAGTCAGCCAGTGAATTGGTAGTGCATCTCTTGCAGTAGTATCTCCTGGATCCCCTTCCGGAATCCTTTATTGGAGAGGAATTGTGGGGCTCTATCAGCTCTGGCAGAACTTGGGAAATGGCGTGTCCTGACATCAGTGTAGTGCTCACAGTCGAATATGAGGTAATTGACGTCTTGAGTCTCTCCATCATGTGGGCAGATGTCATCCTGTCCATGGAATCGTCTTCTGTAGGTTCCAAAGCAACCATGACCAGTGAGGAACTGGTTGAAGTAGAAGTCTGCAGAGATTCTTTTTCTAGATACTTTAGGAAAGAATGAGTAGAGTCTCCTGGTCTTGGTGGAGCACTCCCAGAGATGTTGCCATCTGTGCAGTTCGTCTATATTGGTAAGGGTGATAAGCTGTTGCCTGCTGAGTCGGACTGTGATTCCAATATCCTCATTTGTGGTTGCGTCTTTGGCGGCTTTATCCGCTTCCTCATTGAAACGGATGCCCACATGTGCTTTTACCCAGTGAAAGGAAAAAGTTTGGGGGTTGTTCATGAGAATCTCCCTAATGTCGCTGATGACGTCACTATTGATGACTGTAGCAGAGAGAGCCGAAAGCACAGATTTAGAGTCTGTGTGGATGTGGCAGACCGGAACATTATGTTCCATAACGTATTTCATGGTAAGAAGAATGGCAGAAGCTTCTGCTTCGAATACCGTTGCGTCATCATTCAGTCGGGCTTTGGTGCTCCAGATCACAACTTCGTTGCAAAGAATAATGGAGGCACATCCTACTCTGTTGACAATCTTGGAGCCATCGGTGTAGGCAAAATGGTCAAGATGGTTAGGAATGGCCGACCATTCCACTTGCCTATGAGTCCAGGGAGGATCATTCCTCAAAGTACGAGTCCATGCATTCTTAGAACACCAGTTTCTGTTGCAAACACTAATAGTCGAACCATAATTCCACAGCTCGAATCGTTTCTTATAAGAATCTGCCTTCAGATGCAGAGGAGGTCAGCCAGCAAGGACTTGAAGGGCATCAGTAGAGGTGGTTCTATAAGACTTGGTGATCTTAAGTAGAGCTATTCTCTGTATTTGTTGCAACTTACCATTGATGCGGACTGTGTCCTGGTACCACACCTGGCACCCATACAGGATTATGCTCTCAACAACACAGGTATAAGTCAGTTTGAGAATCTCTGGTTTAAGTCCCCATGTGGTCCTAGTGACTCGGGCAAGTTTGTTTTGCAAATTGTTTATTCTTTCCTTGATCCAGTTCAAGTGCGGAAACCAGCTCAGTTTGGGATCTAGGAGGATTCCTAGATATTTCATTTCAGAGGTATAGGAGATTCTGTGACCAGAGATGGTAATGCCGGGTCTCCTGGTGATGTCCCTGTGTGGAACAAATATAGTATATTTGCATTTATTGAGACTAAGTTGAAGTCTAAACTTTCTGGTCCAGTCTTCCACTATTTTCATGGGTTTTATAGCCATTTTAGAGAACTTAAAGTAGGACTTTGAATGGAGGAGAATTGCCACGTCATCAGCAAATGCCTGACAGTGGACATCCATTCCAAAGTCCTTCACTGGGAGTAGTGAAGTGCCAGGAACTCGTGATGGGGCATGTTGTAGCGTAATATATAGGAGTACCTTCTTTTCCACATGCACAGCTCGCAGTGGGTTGTACTCCTATTGTATGCAGATAACTTGGAAATGGGCCATGTCCCGTTACAAAAATCGTAATTTGTCTTGGTCAGCACTGTTGGTTCAAATTCACTTTTGGCAGGATGGAGTAAACTGGGCGTCCGGTGGTATTCTGATCCCACAGAGTTTGCCAATCCTGAATAAATGGAATTTTCTTGATCGTTTTGAAGTGAGACCGAGGAAGAGGGGGATAGATTTCCGATTCATCTAAAGAAGCAGCAGTTTTTGCTAGGCGTTCTGCCAATTCGTTCCCTTCAAATCCTACATGAGCCTTTATCCAACAGAAGGAGATGTTTTGTTGATTGTTAAGTTCATCTTGAATTTGCCTAACTAAAGGACTGATGGCTTTCGGATTGCAAAGCGCATAAAGACTTGCTTTACTATCTGACCAGACGAGGCAATTCTGTTCTTGGTTTCTGGCTCACTCAATAGCCTGCTTAATTGCGAAGAGCTCAGCCTGGAAGACTGAGCAATTGGCATTCAGTTTGTAACTTTCATTGTGGATTATGATATCCTTCAGTGTTGTGACAAACGCGGCTCCTACACCTCCATCCATCTTGGAGCCGTCAGTAAAAATATGGCAGACTTGCTTTTTCAGGGTAGGGTCGTACTCCGTGTTAGGGTTGACAATCGTATCAACTCTGAATATTCCTGTATGTATTGAAAGTGTAGGTATTCTTGCCTCCATAATGTTACTGCTTGTGGTCCTTATTTCTTGTTTTATTTGTGCCTCAGTATTGAAGGGGGGTATGCCAGTAATGGCTTGTAAAACTGACGTCGATATTATTTTGTAGGCCCCAGTTATATTAAACAGAAACTTTCTCTGTATTTTGTATAGTAGTAGCTGATTTTTGACCCGAAGATTGACTCCCTAGAGTGTTGCACCATGGGCTAGAATTCTTTCTGTAACTGTTTTGTACAGTACAATGCTCTGTTTTTGGGATAATCCCCAGGTTGAGCCACCTATTCTAAGTAATTTCTCGTGAATGCGAAAGGCTTTGGCACCTTGCTGTTTGATATGTGCTGACCAATTCAACTTTTCATCCAGGAATACACCAAGAAGTTTAATACTCTTGCTTCTCCTTATTCTTAAGTTATTTAAAAATATTTGTGGTCCACATTGCAGTCTCATGAATAGGATGTAATTTGATTTTTCAATTGAAATTCCAAGGTTATGCTTATGGGTCCAGTTGCTAAAAATCTTAAGGCATTCTGTAGCGACGCGCCCAAGCTTCCTTTCACTATCAGTTGACATTACGAAGTTGAAGTCGTCAGTAAAGGCCTGGAGAGCAACTGTTGCTTTAGGATCAATATTTTTACCAATTGTGGTCCAGTCAAACTGTAGTGGCTAATCAGCAAGCATATTCCATAGAATGGGTCCACTGCAGGAGTCTTGTGGACATACAATGGCATGCGTTTTCTTCACAATGCCCATAATAGTATTGAGGTCAACCTCTCGATCTTCCAGGTTGTTGATTAGAATGTTTTTGATGGTTTCTGGGCATCCTTTACTTTCGAGTGCTTGTTTGATAGCTGGATGTGGTGCAGAGTCGAAAGCTCCTTTAATATCCAGAGAAATTATTGCGCATTGTTTTGCTGAGGCTTTTGCAATCCCAATTTGTCTGTTCAGGTGTAGGAGAGCATCGTCCACTGACCTTCCTTGACGAAAACCAAACTGATTTTGGTGAAGAAGACCATAGCTCTCTAAGAAGAAAGTTAATCTTGCAGTCACAATTTTCTCCAGCAATTTTCCCATCGTTGGTAAAAGGGTGATTGGCCTGTATGATTTAACTTCTAATTTCAAATTATGATGTTTAAGCCCTTGTGCTAATTTTTTTTATAAACAAAATGTATAAAATTAAAAATAGTATCATCTACACAGCTCAATTTGCATTTGATGCTTGAAATTATTGAAATATACAGATATGTAAGAAATATTATGCCTTCTCAGCTAAAGAAGCTTCAAAAGCTTTTTTGGGATTCTAAAATATTGATGCTAGTGGTTATGTATAGATTTCTTAAAGCTTTCAATATTGTGAGATGGCCCGAATAGTGAATGTGTAAGTGGAACACATGATCAGCAAAAATGTTTCTTCAGTAACGCTTTAAGGCAGGGCTGCATTCTTATCATCAAAACAGCCTAACTATTATAGATCATATAGGGGAGAATATTTGCATTACAATTAAAATTTGACTTGCACACTAGATGTGACATACATACATAGCGGTACAGGTGTCCCCTGGACTGTACATTCAGGTTAACGGGTTTGGAATACTCACCCATCACCAAGTGCCTCGTAATTTTTAATCACGGTCAGATGACGAGGTCACACTTGAGCTACCACTCACATCTACTCCACACCAGCACAAGGACTTTGGTCATCACATATTAACATGAGCACGTCCTCAACTCATTGAGCTCTAGCAACTAAGGGAAGGAGAGTACGGCGTGGTCACCCTCCCAAACACTACCCGTGGCAAATGATGCTTCATTTTGCTGATGGTAAGTTCAACCAGTTGAAGTATTAGCATATATTCTCGTATACCCGAAATATAGTACAAGTGAGATCAACCAACACTGTGACTTCTCAAAAAGTCAGGATGTAAGTATCATGAGAAAATTGGGCCCCCATCGGAAGCTCCAACAGGCTTTACTAGACGAGAATGTCGAGTGGTGTTATGCATGATGAAACTTCGACGTGAATCTGATAGATACCATTCAACATTCTTCACATGTATAACGTGGACGGATTCCTTATACATTTCATGGAATTGAATGTAGAATAGTCAAATATGTTATTACTGCACAGTATACAAAAATAAACCAATTCGGGTCAATATTTTATGATAGCATGTTAAAGGCAGCATAAGATTTAGAATTTCTACAAAGCATAATACTCAATTTGTGAAGAAGAAGCCTTTGTGTTTAATCTTAAGAAAATATATTTTAAACATAGAGGAGCATCTTTTCAGAAGACATTTCTAGTGAAATAATATCTCTTCAAATAATTTCAGAAATAAATAATTGTGTATGGAGTCCATGAAAATTAAACACTTCCTTAGACTGATCTCAATCTACCTGACTTTTTCTTGTGGAGATTTTTAAAGCAGCAGTTATATGCTGCCTTTCCAGAAATATTGCAGGATCTTGAAGGATGTGTAATGCACCTTGTTTCAAAGAGTTCCACTGTTTGCTCTTGCGTCTAAGAGAGACATCCAAGCGAAAATCAAATGTCCATTACATATTAAATTGAGAAGCTTAAGCATATGAAGGCATAATGTTATAGTCAGTCTTTTTTATTTATTTCTTAAAACGCTTTTTTCATGTATTTGTGCAATATGTTGCGAAAAAACAAACGAACGTCTTAGTCTTTCTTTCCTTTAATTAATGATCATAAAATGTTTTGTTTTACAAAACTGATGATGCTCTGCAACATTTTAAGTCCCTTTTCTCCCCTATCGCGCTCTGATATCGAGATATGAATACTAACATTGTAATTTTTCATTATGTGATAATTTAGGTGTTTAATTTAAAGGCGCATATGTACTAGATACTACTTGCTAATATAGTAGCAATCCTTCCGAAGTTAAGAGATTCGCATGAGACTTCTGTGAACATATTGTGATATATATATATTACTCTTAAATAATGCTTATATGCTTATTCGGAGTATTTTTAATCTAAAAAGTGATAACATTTTAAAGCATTCCTTTATTATTAATCTGTTGGTGACTCATATTATGCTGACTAAATTAATCCCATTATGGATGAAAAAAAACACTCTTTTAAAGAAAAAAAAACTGTAAATATATATTTATAAAATAAAAAATATATTCTAAGAAATTCTACTTCTTCATTTAAAATTATTATTTATAAGTTATTAACCTAAAGTGCTTAGATGAAAATAAAGATATTTCTTTTTCAGAATTTATATATTTAAGATATTTATATAGTCATTTGTGTCATAAAAATAAGTTTATACAAATCCCATGAGTAAATTTTGGAATTTTTATGCCCGAAAAAAATTAATTTTTTGTTATATATATATTTATTATGCCAGGAGAAGTATATAATATTTAGCAGTAATGCATTTAGTATCAATAGTTTTTTTCTGGCATTTCTTAATCTAGCTCTCAGCATAAAATTATCAAAGTAATTTAACGAATAATGTATTTAATATTATGATCTTTTGCAATCTGTCTCAAACAATATTTTTATGTTGATAAGGTTTGCGAGGTGCTTTAATTTTTTTATAATATACTTCTTTCCCATCACACACACACATTTAACCATTGTCATTAGTCTAAAGTCAAAAACACAGTGATAGTGTCTATTTAGTATAAGCATTAAATATTTTATTCATGGTTCTTATTTATAAATTACATGCAGATTGAATACTTTATTAAACGTCTATCGGATTTCAGTATTTTTGAGAAAGTATCTTAAATTGTTAATGTCTTCTTCTTCTTCTTTCCAATCCCTTTTGTTTAGCAGGGTTAAACTAGGTCCATGAAGTCGTGAACCGCCAGAAAATCTATGACTAGCAAAGGTGATTCGAAGATGTCCTCTTTATTAAGTCCCAGGCAAAAGATAATATATTCCGGAGTTTCCTCGCCGAGTTGCATTTGGGACAAGGCACGTAGCATTTACGTCCTTCGCAGAATGAAATGGAACGAAGATGTCAACTTCAGAAGCGGGTGATGGTAGTCTGGCTCAGCCTGTCGCATTTAAGAGTGAGAGAGCCTCCCGATGAGTAGCTTTGGTACCAATGGTGCAAGGGTGGAAGTGACCAAATGTCTTGGTTGACCTTCTTGGCACGGGAGGTATTGTTAATGTAATTTATAATGAGCATGCAACATATAATGTGTAAATTCCTTTCTTCCAAGGATTTAAGAAGTGTTTGACTGTGAAGTTTAGAAACATGGAAAGAGCCTGTTCAATTCACCTAGAATAATTAAAATAAAATATAATTCCTGAAACTTGTGTGCATCAGATGATATTATTTAATTATTATTTGATATTTTACTGTAATGCATTATATTAAATTTTATGATTCTATGAGATTTAAGAAAAAAAATATGATTCTTATTTAAGGCATACATCAAAAAAATATAATAGTGAATAACTGCGCACGAATTAATGTAAAAAAATCTGTTTAAAGGAATTTAAAATATCATAAATAAATTGAGTATCACTTTTAATGAGGTGTTATGTTTTGCTTTTTTCCCTAAATTAATTAATTAATATTATATATAATGTTAATGGTTGATAAAATATTTTTGTATTGGAGAAAGGTTTTCATGAGCTTAGATTTTGTCTTATTCTTGTTGACTTTGAATTATGGTACAATAATTGAAATTCATTATTCCCCATTTTTTAAGTAAAGATTGTGTAGTTTAGATTTTTTCTAATCATAATGTTTTTAAAATTTTAGAAAGTTTACCAGGTAGTATTCTAATATAAATACTTTGTTATACTACACTTTACTTATTTTATTAAACTCAAAATATTGTAATTTAGAATATCAAAATATTTCTGTTTTATCTTTTATATATATTACTTCAAATGATAAATGGTCAATTTTCTTTAAATGGATATTTTTGGCTTTATGTAATTAAATCCTAAAATTTTGAAGAAAATTTCTCATTATAATACGAATTACAAATAAAAAGATTGATTGATTGATTTCGTGAGTTTACTGATGCAATGTCCAATATTGGAAATTTCAGCACAGTACAATATTTAAAGCTATTGGTAAAAATTGTGTGTGTTAAAAAAACTAGTCAGATGTATACGATGGAATGTATTAAAAATTCAAGAAAAGCATATGCAAAAGATTATTTTGGCTAAAAATCTTAAATAGAATTTAAGAAACCAACTGCACGTAAAAAGGCAAACAAATTTCTCTGTGGTTTAAACCCAATCAAGACTGATAAAGTTAAATTTGTGGTATTAAAAAACACTGTGCGTAAATTAATGAAATTAGGACAGACAGTGATGTGATGTACTGTATATAGTACATTACATATGTTACAAAACGGAGAACTCCGAGACAAGAACAAATGCTTGTGTGTAAATCTAGTATGTCCAATATTTAGGCGTGTGAGTTTTACATCAACTCTTCGCATGGGAGCAACGGGTAATGGAAGAATGTGGGAAGATATACTATATAATTTATTTTCGTCTGCAAATCCCATGTTTTTTTGACAGAAGGAGGATTTAAAATCTCTGATAATTTGTTTAATGTCAAAAAATGTTAATGCATTATGTAAAATGTCAGAGGCATTTTTAGCAGCATTATCTGCAAGTTCTTTCCCAGCAATGTCTATATGACTTGGAACCCAACAAAACAAGATGTCAAACCCTTTATTCTTCAATATATTTAAAATATCCAATATTTCCACAATAATTGGATGACATTTATCATTAAAATTATCTAATTGCATGGCGACACTCATGCAATCTGTATGGATACAGTAGTTTTTATGAGAGTGTGATTGTATTATTTCTAGAACACATTTAATTGCAACAGCTTCGGCTGTATACACAGAATATGATGAAGGGAGTTTATAGCTGTAAACTGTATTTCCAACAACAATACCACAACCAACATGACCACTTGTTTTTGAGCCATCTGTATATACAGAGATGTGGAAAGAGAATGAGTGTGTGAAAACATCTGTTGCAAAATAAGAGGAGATGTAGCTGATTTATTGTATCTAGAAATGGGTTTGATTATACTGACAATACGGATATTCCAAGGAGGAAACTTTAGAGCGTCTGTGATTTGAATATGTAAATCGGAGAACTCAGATGAAAACAAGAGTGGATTTGTACGCTCTTAAAATGATAGTATGTTATGTGGTCGTGCATAATATAGCCTTCTTAAAAAGAGACAAATAATCATCGATCTCAAAGTGTGTTGTGATGCTGATAGCATTTTAAAATAATAGAGAGAGTTGCTTACGTCTCAAATCAAGAGGTAACTGGTTGCAAATTACATAATGGCTCTGGACAAGAGAAGTCCGGAATGCTCCAGAACAGATTCGTAAGGCTGAGTGATGAACAGGGTCTAATTTGCGCAAAACTGATGATCTGCCTGATCCATAAACTATGCTACCGTAGTCAATTCGAGATTGAATAACTGACTGATACACTAGGAGTAATGCTTTACGATCTGCACCCCAAGAGGTATTAGAGATCACTTTCAGAATATTTAGTGATTTTTCGCACCTTTTGCGCAAATCTAAGATATGTGGTAGGAAGGTTAATTTTTTATCAAATATAAGCCCAAGAAATGATATCTGAATAACTACAGGAATAGTTGTGCCTGATATCTTAATTTCTGGATCAGGATGAGGCCCAGTTTTTCTGGAAAAATAGATACAATTACTTTTACAAAGGGACAAAGTATGGCCATTTTCATTACACCAAGCAACTAGATTATTGACAGCAATTTCAAATTGTCGTTCAATCAGTCGCATATTGGACTCTTGGCAAGAAATTTGGAGATCGTCAACATATAATGTTCCATAGACAGATGGTTGCAATACATGAAGAATGTTGCTGATGAAATATTAAAAACAGTAACACTTAAAACACTTCCCTGAGGAACCCCTTCAGATTGGATAAATGGATTAGATAAAACAGATCCTATACGGACATTAAAAATGCGAGAACTTAAAAAATTCTAAATAAAAAATTTTAAAATTTTTCTGCAATTAAAATTATACAAAATACGAAAAATTCCATAACACCATGTCTTATCATAGGCATTTTCTATGTCAAAAAGTATAGACACCAAATGATGTCTCCGTAATTAGGCATTCCTAATTGGTGTTTCTAGGTATACTGTATTATCAAGATTAGATCGACCTTTACAGAATCCACTTTGATAAAGAGATACATACTGACTGTCTTCAAGTTCATAAACAAGACGAGAGTTGACCATACGCTCCAAAGTTTTAGCAAGGCAACTTGTGAGACCAATTGGACGATAGTTTTGAGGATTAGTTGGATCTTTCCCAGGTATCAGTATTGGAATAACAATTGATTTGCTCCAGAGACTGGGATAGACATGTTCATTCCATATTCTATTGAATAGAACAAGAATGCTTATTAAAGATACATGATTAAGATGACAAAGCATCTTATATGAGATACCATCTGGTCCCGCGGACTAGTATTTTTACTTTAGGACAGAGCTCTCTGCAGTTCCGGCAAAGAGAAACTGCAATTATATGGAAGTATGGCTTTATCATGAAACTTTATAGGTTTCTTTTCAGCTTGCTCTTTGGTTCTGAGAAATTTAGGATTATAAGAGGCTATACTAGATACCTTTGCAAAAGTTTCATCTAAAAGATCGGCAATATCATATTGAGAAGAAACTGTGTCAGCTTTGGGATAGAAAAGTAGTGTAGTATTGGATGGAGAATTCCTGATATAAGCCACTGGTTGCTTTAACTTTCTTCCACAACTCTTTGCTGTAAGTTGATGATGTGATGGAGGAAATACATCTTATCCCAGATTCTTTTTGACTATTTCACCGTAATTTACTAGCAAAAGCTTTTGCCTTTTTGAAAGCTATAAGGTTTTCCATGGTAGGACACCAGCGAAAAACAGCCTACAACTTTTTTTGATTTTTGTATGACTCTGGCACTCATGGTTCCACTATGGTTTATGATATTTGCGTGGCATTGGGGAGTGCTTGGGAATAGTGTGTTTGGCAGCATCTAGAAGTGTATCAGGTACTTTCTGCACAGCATCATTAATATTCTCACTTCTAACCATGCTGTCAGTAATCACAGCTAATTGAGTGCATTGAGGCCAGTCTGCACGATGATAAGAATAAGAGGAGTAGAAGACTTGTGGTCTGCTTACATCAGCTTGGTTTATAATTACAGGAAAATGATCATATAAATCCTTATCAACATTAAAATTTAATGAATGTAGAATTGATGGAGAGCTAATAGCCAAATCTGATGAGTGAAAAGTTCTTGACGGTTGATGGAAACAGGTTATTTCAGTGGAATTGAGAAGGCAGATATTGTTATTAGAAATAAATTGTTCTATTATGTGACCACGAGGATTCATATTATCACTACCCCATAAGGTGCTATGACCATTAAAGTCTCCAAGCAAGATAAAGGGTGTAGGTAGTTGATCCAGTAAATTTTTTAAATTGTTTCATGGATGACAGCATGGGGAGGTAAGTAAAGGCTACAAATAGTAATGAGTGATGTTGAATTTATGCGTACTGCAACAGCCGGTAATGATGTGTTAAGGGATTGTATAGAGTTAGAAATGTTACAAGACACAAGAATGCATAAACCTCCAGAAACTGTATCATGGATAACATCTTTCCTCACACAATTATAACAACGCAATTTTAAACAGTACTGAGATTTTGAGAAAGTTTCTTAGATGGCAAAACAAATTGGATTATACAGGTTAATAATTGTTTTGATATCTTCTATATGAGTGCGAAAACCTCAAAAATTCTAAGATACAAATGTTACCATTAAGCTAAGCTGAATTCTCCTTTATTGGAGCAAGCCATCTGGGATTCAGATTAATCTTCACTTAGGAGTGTTTTATCATCTGATGGATCTACCTTCTTTACACCTGTCTTAGAGGAACTTAAGCTTCTTTTACTCTTTAAATATGACTTATGGACTCCTTCTCTTGCATTCTTTAATTTTAAGGATCTTCGAGACTTAGATTTTGCTTACGACAGTGGAGAAATTCATCTCATAATAGGTAAGACATTCGTATTAGAAATATTTGAAGATAAGTTTGGATAATTTAAGAAATATGTTTGGGTACTACAAGATTTCATGACGTTTTTATTGCATGTAATAACTAATACCTTGTTGAGGGGAACGAAATAACACTGTATGTTTGGCTTCAGGGTGAGATATATTTCATTTTATTTTCACAGTAACGATTTCCTTTTCTAATATCCAGGTTGGGCATTATCAATACTACGAGGGATGTTCACCACTGCAGTTGACACATTTTTCTTGTAGTTGACACTGACTACTGTCATGTCCAACAGATGCACATCGAGCACAAGTCAAATATCCCCTACAAGTAGTTTTTGCATGCCCGAATCGCTCATTTAAAGCAACGCAAAGGATTTGGAATGTAGGGTAGAATATTACAATTTAGGTAACTAGCTTCAATAGATTGAGGTAGTATAGGAGTTGCAAACGTGAGTATAAGGAGCTTAGTTTTTATAATTTTGCCCTCTCTCCTGATTGTAATGCGTTGCACATGTGGTATTTTTTGATCAACAAGATTATCCAAAATTTCCTCCTCTGAAACATTAAATAGATCATCTGCTGAAATTACTCCCCGTGTAGAATTTAACCTACTATGAGGACATACTTTAACATCAATATTACCAAGACATTTTAGTTTTAAATTGATTTAGCCTGTTAAACTGATAAAACTTTAACTAAGAGATCACCAGATTTCATCTTGCGAATATTTTGGACATTTCCAACTGTACCAAAAGACTCTTATTAATTAAAAAAGGGGAAACATTATCAAAATTGCCCACAGTTCTTTTAATAACAAAATATTTTAGATCATGTATCATTTGTTGCTCCATAGGGAGTATAGAATTAGAAGTGCACTCCATAAAAATAGGTCAATTATTTCAAGGCTAGACTGCGCCACCCACCACCAAGCCCAACAAGGGGATACAGTATAACTGCATCAGTGCTAGCCAGACCTTATACGTTTTCAATATATCTCTGAGGTGGCCTCCACCTTTATCGAGTCACACATCAGATATATGATCGCCTGATCCATGGAAGCCGATTGATGTGCTGAGGATCACAACACACCTCCCGTTTACCTGAAGCAGAGGCCAAAGTAATGTGTTGGTCTCTGTAAGCCTCAATTACCAAGATCCCCCTTTTCATGGACACGGATCTCCACTCACGGCAAACACATGGATAATTTAGTCCCCAAGAGAAGCTAATAGCAATAGGGCGGCAATAGCTGCTCAAGCTCTTACAAAGCAAACAAAAAGAGGGAGAAGAGGAAGAAAAAGCAGAAGTGGAAAGGAGAGAAGAAAAGAAAGAAGAGGAAAGTTCACTAGGGTAACTCGGGATTGTGACACCTGTGTTTACCTAAAGAAGGTAAATCTCCGGAGGGGTACAAATGAAAAGACGAATGAAGTTCATACATATATGATACATATAAAGACAAATGGTGTTGTTACCTAAATTATTTTATAATAAATAGTTTCCTTCCAATTTTGTGAATTTTTCTAGATAAGTAAACTAAAAATTGTATTTTTAAATTAAATATATTATATATTAAAAATAGAAATCTTATTTTCGTTAACTTTTGATGAATCTGAAATTATTAAATAAAAATACAGAAAATATAAGAGTTTAAACTACTGAAAGAAAAATTATTATATCAATTATGATTGGAAAATTGTTTTATACTTAAAATAAGAGATCCTGCATAATTTTTTATTAATGACAAGGCTTGTAAATTAATTTTACCGTTAGTTTATATTATATTTAGATCAATATATATAAGGTTTATTTAAAAAATTGAATATAAAAATGAACAAGAATATTTATTTTTAATATTTAATGAATAAAGTCAAAATGGCAAGCAAAATAAATAACTAACTTTTTTATGAGTTTAAAAAAATGCACTTTAAAATAATTCTAAGTCGAAAGATAAAGCATAGTAAAATAATTCCCTTATTTGTAGAATTATTATTATCTAAATTTATTTATTATCTAAATTTATTATATTAAAATAACACGACAAAGTTTACAATTTTAAACGCTTTCATATTAAGATATATTTTTGCGATAGTCAACTGATAAACTTTCGCATTTGAAGTAAAATCAGTAAAACAAATATAATTACATATTAAATATTATGAAACTGTTATATAAAGACTTTTAAGTAATAAGTGAATTCTTATAGATGATAATCTAATCTGAAAGTTTTTGATAATTAGATAAGCATTTCAATTTTATCAGGTTCAAATATTCTTTTGAGATTAATTCAGTTTATTTCAAGTTAATATAGCGTTTTCAAGTTTATTCAGTTCATCACCAGTTTCTCATGATCTTGATTTGTTTTCGCTAAAATAGCCAAACTGACCTCTTCCATAAAAACTGTTTTAATAAAAATTTCTAATGACTCCGTTACAATGAAGAACACATTTCAGAAAATATTAGCACACAAGCAACCTTAAATTGAGCTATAAAATTTGTAGAAATAGCATATAAAATATTTAGAGAAATAACTTCCTATTATAAATTAATAATTATCCAATGCTCTAATGCACACATTTATGAGGTTTTTATAAATATTTTAAGTTTATAATTTTAACTAAAAATTATTATATTATATATTAAGCTAACATTTCAGTTGCAGAAATTTAAAGGAAATTTTAAATAAAGTCTTTGCTTAAAAATTAAGTTTAAAAGAAAAACATTTAAAATCAAATCTTTTACAACTAAATCGTAAACATCTTTTATTATATGAACAAATTAAATCACAAAAGACTGTTTAATTTGCATAGCTGACCATCTCCTTTCTGATGAAGATGTGATCCCTGTGCTTTCCTCCTATAATTTGTATCGTTTACTCTCTGTGATTTTTTCAAATTTTGTCTTACTAGTTTTATTAATTTTCATGTTTAATTTAAATTATACTGGCAAATATCTCTTAAATTATACTGGCAATTCTCAAAATCTAAAATACCATACCAAAACACATTTATATTACAGTAAATCTAATTAGCGAAAAAGCAGCTAAATCTCTTTTTAGCTGCTGTTGCGGTAATTAGATTTACTGTAATATAAATGTGTATTGGTATGGTATTTTTCGGAATTGTGTATTTATTGTTATATATATATATATATATATATATATATATATATATATATATATATATATATATATATCTATATATATATGTATATATCATAGGCAAAAATTGAAAAATACGAGAAAGAGAAAAGTCTTATACTTAATAATACATTCTGCGCAAAAGCAGCTTAAATATAATTATTAAAACAAAAATAATAGTAAATTTTAAAAAATTAATAAAAAATCAAATGGAGAATAATAATAAAATTATATAATTAGTCAAATACCAAATGGAGAATACTAATTAAATGCTAAATGCATTGACTAAATACATAGTACATTTAATATACGAAATATAGTTAACAGATGGAAAATATGTCCAATAGATAAATGTTCAATAGATAATAGAATGTAGAAATGGAATATGTTCAATGAAATAGAATATGTTCAATAGAAAATAGAATAAAAGGAAAATGGAACGAAGTACCAACAAGTCCAGTTTTTTCAGTGAGTGTTAACCACATTGGCCGTAGGGGTGTATTGGCCTCTTTAAGACTACAGTTTTAGTCCAATGCAAGTCATAGTTTGCGCGAATGTGGTTAACACCCCCTGAGGAAGCTGTCCATGTAGGCACTTTGTTCCATTTTCCTTTTATTTTATTTTATTTGAAATTTTAAATTATCCATTGAACATATTTTCCATCTCTATACTATATTTCGTATTTTCAATGTATTATTCTCCATTTGGTTTTTGATTAAAATTTTATAAAATTTACTATTATATATATATATATATATATATATATATATATATTACATTTTAATTTTCTACACTAATGGCCAACCAAATTGCAACACCAAAAAAGATAAGAGATATCACAACAAAATTTATTTTGTAGATAACATGTTGTCCAAGTATCAAATGAGATAGAATTTATAAACTCCTGTGAAGAGTGGTTCCTGCATTGATTCAAAGAGATTTCAGATGTGTTCTTGGGGTACAGTAGACCAAGCAGCTTCCACACGTTGTCAAAATTGATCTGGTATGGCAGATGGGGATGCAATCTGGATCAATCCCTGGACAACCTTGGAGCACATGTTTTCTATCGGCGATAGATCCGCAGAACGAGCCGACCGGGGAAGCAATTCAATCTGATGATTGACAAAGAACTCTTTACAAATGTGTCTCACGTGTGATCAGGCATTATCCTGTTAAAATAGAGTTACCAAGCCCTGAAGATAAGGAAAGACAACTGGCTAAAACACCTCGGAGATTTACCACTGTCTGTTTAAAGTACCAGCAATGCGTAAGAGGCATGCGAAAATGATATCTGATACCATCCTATACCATAATGACCAGTGAATGCAGGACCAGTGTGGCGGTGCATAACGCAGATGTTCAGCATACTCTCTTCACGTTGTCTCCAGACTCAAATGTAACCATCGTGCTTTAGAAGACAGAGATGTGACTCATAAGTAAAGACAACTTCACTCCATTCTGCCATCCACATCCTTTTTTCATCGCACCATTGGAGACAGAGGCGTCTGTGGTTCTGCGTGAAGGGTAGATGAAGCAATGGACATCTTGCGGACAGACCATTCTGTTGTAAACGGCGTCGAATTATGCGCGCAGACTCTGGATGATGCATTACAGACTGACTGTTCTGTGCTGTGGTTCATGATGTGGCTGAGCGATCCATCACTGCCATGAGCACAATTTGCTTCTCATCACGCAAAGTGGTAGGGCACTGAGATGGATGTGATAAAGCACTTCAATCCGTCGTACCCACCATCATCTAATGATCACATGTCCTCGTTACTGTTGTTTGGTTTCTTCCAACACGACTACCAATTTCCCTGAAAGATAATCCACATTCTCGGCAGGCCACTATCCTTCCTTTTTCAAACTCGGATACTTGGTTAAAAAGTGATCGCTGTTTTCTACGAATCATAGTTGATTGTTTTTAAATAAAAACACAATTGCCAAACTTATAATCGTTGAAAACTCCAAGCCATAGACAGTGCTTTGAAGTATGATGTGCGTCTGTGCTGAAATTCTAATCACTTGCATATCTCACCTCCGCTAATACAAGCTGTAAATTTTGTGCTATTTGCATGCTTCCTTCAAGGTGTTGCATTTACGGTGACCAGCAGTGTATTTTAATGATTGCGCAGCGTAGAGCTTAAGCAGATACAAATAAAGAATTCTGTATAAATATTATATTTTAATAAGTGAAATAGTTTTAGAAATGAAATTCTTTATCTATTAATTTTAAACTAAAATCTTAAACGAGCTTCTCAATGTATGTTATTTATTAATCATACAAAGCTTTAAATTTTTATAAATAATTTGCATGATCAACTATAGTAATACAAATTTTGCTTCACGTATTTGAATTAAAAACTTATATTTTATTTATGTATCTATATTTTATTTCCAAACGAATGGTAAAAGTTTATGTTGAGTATTTTAACAAGAATTTATATTACACTTTTTTATTTTTAAACGTACGCTTTTATTTTCTAAATGTCAGCTAAATTTATAAAATATTCTCAAGTAAATTTAATTTTATGTAATTAGCTATTCTATGTAATTAGCAATGCTAACTAAAAGAATTCGCTTTTTGAAGAATCTTTAATTGTTATTCTGTAATTATTTATTGTAAAATATTTACCATTAATAATAAACATAACATACTAAATGTACTAAATAATACTAACAAAACATACTAAATAATAATAAACATTGTAATGTTTATTATTATTTATGAGATTTTTGAAAGACATTTCTCTATTTTTGTACAAATGAATGATATTTAACTACTGTAAAATTTGAATTTAAAAGATTTTTAATTCAATGCTTGAAAAACATAAACATTTATAGATCTCAATATCTTGCCTATTCTTCAAGAAAAAATTATTGTTTTATTGCTTAAAGTTTAGGTCAAAAGAAAAGTTGTATTTTTAGATAACGACATTCAGTGATTCTATGCTTATGTAAGCAAAATCAGTCGTTACAGTTTAGAAAAATATCTTTCCGAAAACAAAAATATGTCATCATTCAAGTTGTCTTAAGATAACAAGATGTCCTTCCAAAATTCATGAAAGTTTTCCTGGTGAGCTAGCAAATACAATAGAGTGCCACTTTCTTTATTCTAAATCTTGACAAACTACATCAAGCGAAGAAGAAAAGGATAGAGATATTCAAGTTTTCCCTTGAAGGAACTCCCATCTATTCTTCCTTTCACAGGTTAATGAAACATGTAGCTTAATATCCGGTGTTCCTCCATCCAATGCACCGAATTTCAGTTCAGAATGGACATATTCATCGATTTTTCTGATACTTATTTTAAGGAAGAATTTAATACAAATATGTTACAACTGCTTCAAATACTTGGTTTTTCTTTACGAAATAATTAAAAGAAAGGTTAATCACGTTTACTTGTTATACAGCCATAAATTGTTCTCAACAAGTCTTACTTCCCTCTTGTTTTATTTCTAAAAAATGTAGTTTTCAATTAAAAATATTGTTTTATTTAATAATAGAATTGTTTATTGCTAAAATGGGTAGAATTCTAACTTTATTCTGTTGTTTTGTGAAATCTTAAAAACATAATTATATTCATTTAAATAAAATCTCTCAAGTAGTGCTGCAGAAAAATATTTTTATTTTATTCATTAATTCATTTCAAATTAATAACAGGACTACATTTAATCAATTTAACAAAATTTATTTTTTGAATTAATTTTAATAAAAATAAATTTTTGATTCATTTGTATTCATATCTTATTTAAAACACTTTCACACACATTAAAATTTCCAGAAGATGACTATCATTCAATAAAATTAATAACAGTCAATGAAAGTTTAAAACAATTGTAAGAAAGATATACTAATTACCTTTATAAAATATTCGTCTTTTGAATTCCAATTAGTGGCTGATTGAACATATTATAAAAAATTAAATTTTGTAATATGCTTTAGTACCCCCTGCACAAACAAAATGATATTCCATCATTAAAAGGAAATAATTTGCTATATAACTTAGAAGACCTCTTAAATGTAGTATTTTCATTGCATTTAAAACCATAAAAATATATGAATTTAAATGATTATATTTAAAATTTACAGAACATCAAAATGTAGTAAAAATACTGAGTGTATTATAAATTTTAACTGAACATTTACAGCTCAAACATTGTAGTAGTGATGTTAAATATGAAAAATATATAAAATTCTATACATGTTTTCTTCTATTTTATTACACTTTCATAATTTTATGAATTGTAAAAAATGCACTTGTCTTATTGATATTCTTAGGAATACACACTCTGATTGAAATTTAGTCATTAAACAAAAATGGTTCATGCTAATGATACTAAGAAAAATTCTAATTTAATAAATCGATGGAATAAGCATCTATACTTTGAAATGAATATTTTTCATACTGACAATAAAAAAGTTAAGTTTTTTCTAAAATTTATCAGTTTATAAGACATTTTTAAGAAATGACCTAAGTTTAACCTTAATATCTCCTTAGAAATGCAGTTAAACACTTTGTTCACTGAAGTTCATAATTTTTGAGTTCTCAGTATAGATCAAACCACTTTTAGAAATTTACAAAATTATTTGCATGAAATTTCTCTAAAAATATCTTACTCAAATATTTGAGATGTATGGCTATTTGGGGGTTAATTAAAAGCATGTATTTAGGAAATAATCATTCTCCTTGTTTTATAAGTTTTGTCATTGAGCATCAAAATACCAATTTTTTCTAATTAAATACATTTTTTAATCAGATAGGAAAGATATTATTTTTAAATACTTTGATATTACTTTTAATCCTGTATTCATAGTAGTTTTGGTGCAAGACGCAATCTTTGTAATGTAAAATTTTAGAAATAATTCTAACCAATTAATGAATGCAAAGTTAATAATGAGCTTCTTTTTTACATAAAAGTTATTTCCAGAGGGACATTAGATATGCTGGTTTAGTTTTCAAAAAATTTGGTATACAATATTATTATTTCTAAATTAACAAGTATATTAATTTTAATAGTAAAAGATCTCTCCACTAATAGGCACAATAAAAGCTGGATCACTAATAAAAGATATAATAAATTATTTAATTCTCATTTTATTGTTCAAACTGTTTTAAAAATCATTGAGTGAATTCTTTTTATATCTAAAAAATAAAAATTATTTGTTACTCTTTCATTTCAAGTTTTTTTAAAAACTATTTATTTATATTTTGTAACAAGTAATTTAAATAGTGACTGCATATGAGTTAGTTATACTAAATTTAACACTGTCTGCAAGAAAATTAGAACATTTAAATTTTGAAAGCATTTCATTCAAACAATACATTATCAAATGTTACCAAGCAATTAATAATAAGTGATTAGTTAGGAAGTAAACTAATAAAGAGAGAGAGAGAGATGTAAAGAATATTTTAATATTTCTTTTTGTCTGCACTAAATAATATAAAACATTATGTAAGAAAAAGTCAACTTTTAAAGTGTTTGAAGAGTATGTATACAGCACATTTATGAATATTTTCGATGTGTTGTGAGTAACATTAAGTTTCGTGCTAAGAAAATTTAACAGAGAAAATATTTTTTTCATTTGAATCGTCTTCATATTCTTTCAATTTATAATACATACATTACAAATATATATTAAAACTACATATGTACATAAAAACAAGCAATTATATAATTACTTATAAATCTACGTGTTTATTAATTGACTCGTTAAACATTTCTGGTTTTTTAAAAAATCTTGTTGTGCTAATCAATTTATAATTAATTTAATTAAAATTTAAAATATGTAATACAAAAAAAATAAAGTAATAAAATTTCGTTTCGTATTTCCGATTTAAATTGGATTTTATAAAAGTTTCTTTAGTTATATTTTAAAAACATTTGATATGAAATGCGCAATTTATTAAAATATTATTTACATAACAATTATAATATTTAAAAGCTATATAAATTTTTATTGCATTCATTAATAAAAAATTGAATTAAGTAAATTCAAAACTGCATCACAATGTCCAATTATTTCACATGAAATTGTAAAAATATTTAAAAAATACAAAACATTAAAATTAAATTTATACTCCAAGAGAGTTAGATATTTTTATACTGCAGAAAAAATAAGAGACTCAAAAAACTCTTCCAGACTTTCTTACATAACCCTCCTCCACAAAGAAATTTATGCTCCAATAATAAGACTTAATCCGGATGACGAATTTTCTTTCATTTAATCACGTCTTCAAAATTAATTTTAATCGGTGTAACAGGCCGTGCATTGTATTTGCTTAATGACTACTTCTACTAAGTTTTAATGTAACCTTTATAAGATTATTGCATTTTTTTTTGCTTTATTTCAATACAATTAAAAACGATATTTTAATGACAATGGCTTAGGAAATTTAATTCAAATCAACAGTATTTGTAAAAAAATATATTGCTTCCTTTCCTTTTATTGGATTTATTTTGTTCATTAAATTAAGATTATTTTTTTCTTATTAAATAAATGAAAGACTTACGAAAAGGAAATCTTGTATTTTTCTTATTTGAATTTATCATATTATTTATATTTTAAGGAACTTTTATTATTTAAATCTAGTTTACATCAGTTTTTCTATACATACATATATGATGAGTTCAAATGATAAGAATTTGATTTTGAACATAAATTACATTATTATTATCTCATTAAAATAAATTTGCATTTAAATAAAAGTAGTTGATGTGTCTTATAGTTGTTTATTTTGTAAGATATATGAACTGTAAAAACATTCTTCAAAAGTTACAAATCACACATATTTAAGCCCTCTGTTTTTAATTAATTATTGCAATTTCTAACAAAAATTTCAATGTTATATTTTAGTTTAAAATTTTACAAGAAAACATTTTTTATAAATTGCGAACTTTTTTTAGAATATATGGGTGACATATTGAATAAATGATTTTTTAAAATATTTTATTTCAACAATTGACATGAATGAGTAAAAACTACATGCCTGTTTTTTTATTATTGTGAATTAATACAATTGCATCTGAAATGAAAGTTAGCATAAAAATTCCAATAATGCTTTGTAAAAACTAATATTTCTTTCATTGATTAAAACGACATGGATGATTTTATTTTTTGTGCATATCTTTAAATATTAAATTTTCAAAGAGGAAGCATTTTAAAACTAATTCTTTTCTGAAATTCTTATTCATGTAAAAAAGAATAATTTGATGTATTTATAAAAAAACAAATATTTCATTTAAAATTTTCAGCGAAAATGAAATATTTTTATAAATGATAAGTAGGAAAGTTTTTTCTCCGCTTTCATGTTGTCTTTGTATGAAGTGACAATAAGTATGGAAATTAGTATAGGTTCACCGAATACATTCTTGTATAATAACGAAGAGAAGTGGATATATCAAAAGAGAATGCATCGGTGTTGTTTGCTGTAGAACAATACAAAATGCTTATAGAGTGGGCTTATCAGCTGCTACATCACGTCGCCGACTATGTTCAAGAGTTTGTTGATAGTCGTGTGAGTGAACACATGGAAAGGATTTGGTTTCACAAATTAAGGTCGGGAGATTTGTACCTTTGTGATGAAGCTGGTGTCTAGCAAACTATTTATGTGTTTCACTATAAGTTGCTACCAACGTGCAAAACTGTCACTTTGAACCTATGATCACGGCAAATGCAATTGTACAACAGGCACTGCAACAGAAGGAACCATTTCTGGTCATCACAAAGATGTACTATTCTTGGACGATAAAACGATGCCCCATGGCCAGGAATACTATTGAGCGACTTGGTTGTTAAACTTTGTACCATCATCCTTACTCACCTGACCTTGCATGATAAAATTACCGCCTTTTCAACACCCTGGAAAATCATCTTCGTGTAAAATTTTTCACCCATGAAGCAGACTTTATATATACATATATATACTGGTGTGCAAAAATTAAGGACGAAATGGTTTTTCTAGTACAGCATCGCTTAGCAGTGTTCCAAATCGATAAAAATCATACCAGAACATCCTCCAGATGTAAGAATATGGAAAAAGTAAAAAAAAACTGTCCAAAAAATTCCAAATGATTAAAAAGGAACTTTATTGATAAAAGAGCATTGAGCAGAATGACAGAGACGTCCCAAACATACATGTGACAGCTCTCTAGCAAGAAACATCCAGCTTTTAGTAGGGGATATGATCTCTCCTGACTGCTGTGCAAGATTGACATCGTTTGTCCATACTGAGTATGAGATTGTCAATAAGTTGTTGAGGTACTGCTGCCCATTCTTTTTGTAACGCTAATCTCAGCTACGGAATCGTTACTGGTGGTTGGTGACGTGCCGCCAAGCATCTCCCTAGAAAGTCCCACTCGTTTTCGATTGGATTTAGATTCGGGGACCTTGCCGGCCAATCTATACGTTCAATATTTTCACTTTCCAACAGTTCTTCGACAGCCTCTGTACGATGAGGTGTAGCATTTTCGATCATGAAGAGGAACTGGGGACACATAGCTCCTCTAAAAAGACGCACAGAAGAAAGGAGAATATCATTACAATAACGGGACCCGGTGACTGGACATCCTTGGAAGACATGAAGGTCAGTATGGGTACCAAGCATGATGCCTCCACAAACGAGAACACCGTGCGGTCCCTTTCGACGATGTTGGAGGTGTTATTGCATGTTCTCCGTTCTCTCCAGATGTGTATGCGTCCAGAATCGGTAGTCAGACTAAATCTGCTCTCGTCCGTAAAGAGTACTCGATCCCATTGCTGATGCGTCCAGTTCTGGTGTTCCTGGCACCACACTAAGAGCCTTCTCCATTGAACAGACGTTAATGGTACACAACGTACAGGTCGTCGTGCGAATAGGTTTACCATTGTGCAGCCACTAGGCGACTGTAAGCCATGATATCGATCATCCAGTCGTTTGTTGGAGATGTAACGCGATTTCTCCAGTCGTCTGCCGCCTGTTACTTCTTGACTGTAGGACCATATACCGGTCGTCGGCTGCCGTGGTTGCTCCTGGACGACCACTGCTGAACGTACGGAAAGCTGTTCCTGTAATTTGAAATACTCTCCAGATACGTTAAACAATGCTGTGAGCGATTCCAAACTCAGCAGCCACACTTCGACCTTCCTCAATCTTCCCAATGATTCGACTTCGCGTAAGGTCACCTAGATGTTGTTTACAAGGTTTCCTGTTCATTATTTCACACTGATTAAGCAGCTCTACATCGTTTAAACTGATATACGTCATGCAATAGATTTCACAGAAACGCTGAGCGTACACCGCCACTCTGCTTTATACCCCTCCGATATGCCCCTGTACGTCATGTTGTGTAAGTAATTGCTCTTGAGTACCTGACCATAGTCAATCTTCTGATTGGTCTTTCGGTGCAATCTATCTGTTTGTCCCGCTGTAATGCTAATTTTTCCATTTCGTTCTTAATTTTTGCACACCAGTGTATATATATATATATATATATATATATATATATATATATATATATATATATATATATATATATATATATATATATATATATATATATATATATATATATATATATTAAAATTATTTTTAGTATTTTCTGTACATTTCATAAAATAGATTTCACTTTATTTTAAAATTTTAGATGATGTTACATTTACATATATTCCATATTTTTTCATTATTATAATTTATGACATAATATTTTGCTAATATATATTTTAATCTTTAGTCTCCTAAACAAGTATTACTTAATATAATGAAATAAGTGTTTCTCCCAATCTATGAAAAATTTAAATTTATTCCATTGAGTATTATTTAATATGGAACAAATTTATATTATATATACATTGTGAAACTAAAAATTTGTCAAATTTTAAATAATTATGCTATCAGTGAGAAATATTAAACTTTATTTTTACTCAAAGGATTAGGAAAATTTGATAAAACGGAACTATATTCCGTTTTATCAAATTTTCATTAATATAAAATTCATTATATAATCATATTCATTATATATTTAATAATTATATAATTAATAATAAATTCATTAATATAAAATTCTAAAAGAATGTGAAATCCAGAAATATTACTTTTCCCATAATTTTATCACAAGTAAGATAGATCATTAGAAATCTTCAGAAATGTAATACGTTATCTTACTTTTGGGATTATTTTTAATTATTAAAATTATTCTAATTAGCTCATTATTACAGTATCTGTCGAGTTTTAAACTTGGAAAATTTATTTTAAATTGAATCTCTAGAGTGTTTCACATGCAATAAATGGTAATTCTTGGAATAACTTGACATATTTTAAATTTATTTCGGTTCTTCTCAACTGCCTGTTTAATAAGTATTTATGTGTTATGAAAAATTGCAATATTTTGATATTACTGATAGTGATATGTAATTGATCTTTGAAGGTAAATGCCTGAATACCTCATTGTAAGTATTTTTTTAGCAATATATATTAGATTTAAATTATACTATAAGTTTTGCTTTAATCTCTGGATAAATGTTTAATTTATTCATTTTAAATATATTTAATAGAATTTATTCGTAATATTGCTACTGAAAGTTATAATTAATATAAAAAAGAATATCATGATTACTGAACTCAATGAACTGAAGCTTGGCAGAATTTATCTGCCATAAATTTTGATAATTGTGACATTCATTATGCAATTTTTCTTGTTAATTCCGTGAAATAAGATTTTTTCACGTCATAAATTTTATTGCAATAAATTAAATCTTTTTAAACATTTTACAGTAATTTTTTATGAAAACCATAAACATTGCTTTCATTTTTTTTACTAGGAACATATGGTAGAATTTACTTGAATTCATTATTGAAGTTAAGTAGATAGATTAAAAACTATATAAGTCAAATTTTTATATTTCGTAGTATACACCTAAGCTACTAGTAAGTTAAAAAACAAATATGAGAATATTATTGCAATTTTGAATTGTTACATAAAAGAATTAAAATAATATAGGATAAATTGTGTGTATTTTCCCTCAAAACTATAGCTAAATATTTCATTTAAAATAAAATTCAAATTCCTCATTTTTTTATTTTATTTTTAATATATCCTATGAAACTTATATAAATTTATAATTCAATATATAGTAATATGTTGTCAAAGTAGTATGTTGAACATAAAATAAAAATAATCAAATACGATAAATAAATTAAACAACTAAACTTTAACCAAAATGATTTCATTTACTTAAACATCAACAAAAGTAACCATCAATTAAGCCTCTAAATATGTTTTGCCTATTGAACATTATTATATTATAATCTATTATATAACTTATAAAAAATTTGTAAAAACATTTTTGTTGAAGTAACAAAATTACCGTTTTTTATATTACATTTAATGTGTGATTTTAAATTATTTTATTGCTTTGTCAATTTAAGCAAAATAAAATACTTTTAACTGTAACAATACACGTACATTAACAAAATGATGCTGTAAATTTTACATTTGGCATCATTTGATTAAAATATGCTATTCCATAAAACTTATTTATAGGCGATTAAATTTATATTACAGTATACATAAGTATTAAAAAACGAAATAAATTAAAAGTTCAAATCAGGTATTTATTTCAATGAACAATCTTTATAGCGTAAATATATGTATGTTATGGAAGAATAAATATTCATTTCCCTATTAATTTCAGCAAATTCATTTACAATCATATTTTACTTATTTTATATGCAAAAAAAGAAACATTTAATTAAAAAAAAGTAAACAGTTTTTTAAAATATTTTTAAGAAAATAAAATTTTAATTTAATATCTTAATAAACTAACAATACTGAAAATGTTGTGGCCTTTTTATTTCCCAAAGTACTTTCACACATAAAAAGATTTCAGAATAAACACATTTTTGCTTTCTATGAATTGCAGTTATTATATGATTGAATTACTAGTCTCATGTTTCCTAAGAAAAGGATCTTGTTTGTGTGAAAATTAATTAAATTATAAAGTGAGGCATATCTTGATTTTATTTTCAAGAAACAGAAAATTACGTTGAAATTAAATAATTGTAAATATTAAGTTTAAACATTTAATACAAAATATTAATTTTCTAATTTTATGATTAGCTAAATTTCTTAATATATTTGTTTTCATTAATTTTTATTTATGATTTAAGAAATTTATAGTTACATGTGCACATTTTATACGAAACTGATTGGTAAAAGTTTCCATAAATCAGATTTAAACTATCAATTATTTTTATTTTTATTAAAGTTTTAAATACTTTTATAAAGTTATATGATTAATTTGTTATAAATAAAGACAAGGTTATTGATTGACGTAATTATTATGTTGTAAAATATTCTTACAGAAATTGAAGAGGCAGTATAAGAAATTCTTTCCTCATTTTCTCGAATATAAGTTAGTATACACATATTGAAATATAAAGTTTTTTAAAATAAATATAAATGAACATAACCAAATAATAATGATTATTTAAATGTTTTATTTTAAAATCTAGAAAAAATAATATGATTTTGAAAATTAGAAGATTTTGTAATTTTGAAGAATCTCTAGAGCAATGCATGTTTTATGCTAAGTTTAATATTATATTTAATATCAAACATAACAAATTATAGTTATATATTTAATTTATATTAATTATTACTTGTCTATTTCCAAGATATTTACATTTTCTAATCAATATTTATATTTAATTTTATTTTTTCACCTAGTTACTATATCTTCTTCCAAATAAGCTAATTCATTAAAACGTCTTCGAAATTTGTTGTAAAATCAAAGAATAAGTGAATAACAATTTATTGTTTAAAATAAACAAAATTCGGTTAAACTTTATTACAAAGGAACATTTAAAAGTAAGGATAGAAATATAAACACTTATTATTTGCTGATATGAAATTTTACCTTTCGAAAAAAATATCTTCAACAATTTGGGAATTATTCATCTTTTAAAAATAAGTTCAAGTAATATTTATATTTGATTAAACAGAAAAGACTATTAATTAGAAATTTAAGTGATTTAAACTCAGATTATATAGGAATTATTTTTATTAATTTTTTTTCTTAATTAATAACATGCATTCATGTAATTTACATATAAAACTTTTTTAATGAAATTTGAAGATATGCAACTAAATAAAAATATATTATTATTAAATTTTTTTGTATTTTCCATATATAATATGAATTAGAAATATACTTAATTTTTAAAGTGAATTTCAATCAGGCTATGGAAAATTTTACCTTCTATGAAAAATAAAGATCCTCACTTAAATGCTTTCGTGATTTAAGTGGTGGAAATCTTAAGCTGAGAGAGAGAGAGAGAGAGAGAGAGTTCCAAATCTTTTCCTTTGTCATGGAATATTTTTTCGCTTTTTCCGAAATTCTTCGAATTCTGCCTAACATTCTCCAAATCGATTCCGTAGAATATTAATAAATACCGACTCTAGCAATCTTCCCAACCAATTTTTGGCTTATAAGACTCAAGTTGCTGTAATGTATGGGATTTTAAGCTTTCCAAATATGTGTCTGATTTTTAATTTAAGATTACTGTTATAAATAAATACGACTGATACACTTAACAATCATTATTTTGCAAACCTAACTTCAATTATCTAAAGATATTTGTATATATTAATACATAATAACTTTTAACTTAAGTGAAATTTGATATAGAATAATATTTCTTTACAACATTTCCGTGATATACGGGTATCCATATACATTAATATTGTATGAATAAAATTTAAATAAATAATCTAAATTTAAATAATGCATGATGTTTGTTATATAAGCCAATCTCTTCTATTGTATTAAATGATTTTTTTTTATTTCTGACAAATTAAGAGAGATGTCCATCCCAAACATCAACAAACTATCAAGTCGATGGTAGAAATCAAGACTATAAACTGAAAGTCTGTGCAGTAACTGTTAAAGCAATTTTATACACAATTGAACAAGTATGTATATAATTTGACCATATTAATAAAATATAATTTAATCATATTTCGAACAAAAGCATACATTACATATTTTTATGAAAATTTTACTAAATTTATTATTAATGTTCAGCAGTATCATGAAGTTAAAAAGCGTGTTATGTTAAATACTAAATTTTTTAGTAGTGTTAATTTATGCTTCTCCAAATTTTAAACTATTTATTCATTAATTTGCCTTATATCAAACCACGTTTTATTTATTATTTATCAAAAGAGAAATCAACATTTTAGATGCAAAAAGACAATAGTTTGTGTGAGCAAACGTACAATAAGATTTTTTAAAGAAAGGGATGCACACACAAAATGAAAAAGTTATAAATATATGTGATTTATGTGAACATATTATAAATGAAATATATATACAAATATTAATAGTTTTACACTTTTTATACACTTTATTCAATCTTACCAAGAAAATTTTTTGTTTTTCCATTAATACCATGAGATAATTTTTTCTCCTTTTCCAAAACATGTATATTATGCTAGTATTTGGAAATTTTAATTTGAAAATTTAATTAGTTTATAAACTTAACTAATGTTTTCATATTCTTCTCCTTTCTTAACAAAAAACTAATAATCAATTATTTTAGTTACATGTTTTACTTTTAATTAATCTATTTATATACATCAATAATTATTTATATAAATGCAATTATTTGAAAACACTGAATTATGGAAAACAATAACTGTTACAATTTTTAGATTTTTTTGGTGCTGAATTTTTCCATACATAGTTAAAGTGCCAAGAAAATGTGGTATAAACCAGTATTGAAAGTCTTCTAGAAATTCTCAAATTATTTCCTTCCTTTGCAAGAAATAATTTTAAGTGCTTATCCACTCATCTTAATTGATATCCTAATAATTCAGAGATATTTCCACTTTTCGAAGAATAATTTAGAATTAATGAATAGTTTAAAATTTCGTTCAAAATGTCAATGAAAGTTTTCAGAACTTATTTTGGAAAAAGTTTTGCGCTCAGAAATATTTATCAACCTAATAAATATTTAAAAACAAAAATACAACAAACATTGATGCATAAAGAAAATAAATTTTATATTTATTTTTGTAACATGTACATTTCTCTTAAATTTGAAATATTTAAGGAGAACTTATATTTCTTCTAAAGTCTTATAAAATTTGAAACCGCATTTTTATTAGCACCTAAATAAGAAATTAATTTTTAAAATTAGGAAATTTAAGATTACTATTATAAATGTATAGTATCTTTTATAATGTTACATATAATTTTAAGTGATTAGATTACATATTTATATAAGTATTATTTTAAGTATAAAGCTCTAAAAATGATTTATATTTTTATTTTTCCACCTGAAACAAATCAGATTTTTAGCCAGGCAAATTGTCAAAAAATTGCAGTCATAAATTCTGGAAATGAATACTTATACTCGAAACTACGTACAAAATTTAATCCAAAATGAAAACGGATAATTTCAATATATTTTTATCGTTTCATGATTTTTTTCAATTATATTTTAAAAACTCATAATAAGATAATGATGGGGATTTAGAGTATACTAGAAATATATTTTTTCTGTGATAAATGGAGAACAAAATCAAACGTTTTAAATATATTTGCATTTATTTCAAACTTACATTTTCTTACAATTCGCTCAATTTTAAGTAATACATTTTAAGTAATAAATAAGTAATATATAATTATATCTTGATTCATCAATATGAGTCTCAAATTTTGCCCTATCATTACACTGTTCGTAAAAATGTCAAATTTTAAGTATATTCTAAACTTTTCCTTTTTTTTAAAACAATGAGGTGAAAGCAAGAAACGCCTTTTTAATATATATAACTCATTATAATAATTATTAATAAATCCTATTGTGTTATGAAAAAATAAAAATATAAAGAGGAAAAATAAAACTATTATAAAAATAGAAAAGAAAAGTGATAAAAATATCAAAGACAAGCAAATCATTTAATAAGCCATTTACATTATTTTTCTTTAAAAAAATATTGCCGTTTTATCTCAATAAAATGAAAAACATTCTCCTTACAATAAAAATATTAAAAAATATTATTATCAAATTATTCATTAACAAACGATCATATTATAGATAGTATTTAATTGCTCATGCAGCTTGATATATAATGTTCAAAATAGTTAGAAAAAACTGAGGATGAGGTAAATCTTGTGGATGGGGAATCGTTTGGGTTATTGATACCCAAGTATTAGACATGGTAGGGTATATGGAAAAAATGTTGTACATTAGGCAGAAAAATGTATTTTACTGAGTAATGGACATAGAAGTGAAAAATACAATATTTGTTAGAGAAAAGGAAGAAATGTAGAAATTTCAGTTAAAAAAGATAGTTGTTAAGTGGGAATATATTTATTTTTGACAACGAACAACATTGAGTACCTTTGAGACGTAAAGTCAAAATATTATTGATCATCTGGTTACCATTAAACTTTTATTCATTCTTAGACTTCTTTCCGTTTCATAGTAAGATATTGGAAAAGTAGGCTTGCCAACAACTAGTTTACCAAGAACTCCCCAAATATATTTTCTTAAGTTGATTTCAATAAATTACTCTGTCATTTAAATTAGTGAGATTCCTTCTTCGGAAAGAAAGCTATCCATTAAGAGAGATCCACCTGACTTGTCCGTTATTATGAAGTCATCTTATTTTGAAGAAACTAAAAAGACTACAACGGGTCTTGGGACCTTATCCCTGTATCATTCACTGATCAGAGCTGTATCCTGAAGGATGTAGGGTAGTCAATCAACTGTAATGACATAAGCCTTTGAAAGCAGCTATTAACATCCCAATTATGTAAGGCTATTGCAAGACTAAATATGAGAATTAAAACAGACGTAGGCTATTAAAATCTTAGTAAACGTATTTATTGTTTTGAGAAACATTTGAAGAAGATGTAGGTTTCAAAATGATAAAATTACTTTGTGCTTTTTCAAAAAATTAATAATGTATAGGAATTTATAAATATTTTGGAAAACAGTTTAAACGATTTCAGTGAAATTATCTTAGGACTGGAATTTTCAAATTTAAAAGAAAATATTACTCATATAAATCAACCTGATTCTTATTTTACCTTGTCGTAGAAAAATATGCCAGTCACCAATATTGCAGTTCGAAAAGTTCAAGTTTGTTATTCAACATATAATGAATTTTCTTTACTTTAACAACATTTATATTTTCCTAAACATCAACGTATATTATTGTATGAATATATATATATATATATATATATATATATATATATATATATATATATATATATATATATATATATATATATATATATATATATATATATATATATATATATATATATATATATATATATATATATATATATATATATATATATATATATATATATATATATATATATATATATATATATATATATATATCGTGCCTAAAGTTTCCCTCAAATGGTGCATTTTCCCTTATACTAGAAATTTAATGATATTAAACAAGTGAACGATTGCGTAGAAAATATATTAGATTTATTAATATTCTTCAAAAATATAAGAAATAGCAAAGAAACTAATTGTAACTTTATAACTTATTGTATTTTTATTGAACTCTCTACCATCCTCTCTTTCTTAAATAAACTGTGAAAAATAAATTAGAATATTTTTTAAGAAATTAGTTTATATTTATATAACTACTTTTTTTAAAACTAATGATTGAATAAATGTTTAGTTCTAATGTTACAAAATATGGAAGTTTTGTAAATAAGCTTTACATATTTAATATATTCATTTATTAATTTTCCATTCGTGAATATATATATATATATATATATATATATATATATATATATATATATATATATATATATATATATATATATATATATATATATATATATATATATATATATATATATATATATATATATATGTTTATGCAGGTATGTATATATTGTACATATAATGTAGAACAGAATTTAGAAAATTATTTATATTAATTTAAAATTAAGAACCTTTTCAACAAATTTTTCTATAAAAACACTGTGCACAATAATTCCAAAATAGGGCTATTTTTAGCGATTTCACTAAAATAAACGCTTATTGTGACAGCGTGACTATCATATAAAGAAGGTATATGAATGCGACAATTGATTATTTTATCTGCTCTGAAACGTGCTAAAAATTTCTTCTATCATTTTATAATGTCCAGAAGTGCATAGAATTTTGAGGAAAAATTTGTATGGCAGAAATTATTATGCCTAACCTAATTATAGCTGTCTACATTGGCTTTAACTTACTAAACTTCATTATTAATTAATATCCACTATTTTAAGAAATAACAAATCCAGAGCTAGAGAAATGAGCTTGTGACTAGTGTGACCGAAATTCTCTGGAGTTTAATAATATAAATTGTATGAATAAATTTTATCACTTGTTATGTTGACGTCATATATTACTATTCTTATTATCACTTATTATGACAAGCATATGTCCATTTAAATACCAAATCACATGCTTTGTTTTCACACACCTTCTAAATACTCTTATTTAGTATACATAGATAGGAAACATGATGTATGTATGTTTGCTTTTCAGTTTCTTTTCTTACAAATTTTAATTGAAGCTTTAATTACAATCATCTATGAAATACATGTTAAATGGTGAGAGACATATTAATGCTACATTTGTTCAAAGGTAAGTTTTAGTTCTGAATGTAAAAAAAAAAAACTTCTTAAACGTCGTGTTAAAAACAGAATAATTTAATAAAAAAATTCCATCGTACATTCCTCAGAATTCATTTCAATTTTATTAAGCAAATAAATTAATGTGTAAAAGTGAAAATTTTAAGAACCAAATTTTGTACAGCTAAATGTACATTAATATTTTAAATTATTTAAAATTTTCCTTTTTTCCAATTTTAATTATTTTATGTTCTTATATTAATTACTTACATTTCAAAAGATAAATTTAAATGTAGAGTTATTTTAATAAACTATGTCCTACGATGATGTACCATGTTTTATTTTTTTAATAAATATCAATGCTTACTTACTTTAGGGACCAAAGCAAGTTATAATTGTTAATCTATGTTAAATCTTGTAACACTAATATGTTATCGAAAAAAAGAAAATCTCTAGAAAGTAATTGAGAAAAGTAAGTAGTAGTGGCAAAAAACAACTGAAAAATTTATAGAGATTGAAAAAATATGGAAATTATTTTATGGTGTATGAAAAACTGTGAATTCTTTGAAAACAAGTTAGAAAAAACTTGTTCACTTTATACATCTAGGTTAACGTCACATTAAGAGTTTAAATATTTTGATTCAAATATATTTGTAGGTAGGTTATGATGGGCACTTTTGAAACGTTTTGTTAATGTGCTTGTAGCTCATATTGAATGATATAATTGGAGAAGATGATTTATAATCTATTTAAAAAACATTACTTAGGAAATTTTGATTGAAATTATTTGGTCTGAAAAAAATTGGTGTAGACTCGGAGACAAATGTCTCGAAGAATCAGCAGATAATTAAGCAAATTAAAAAACAGTAGAAAGGGACAATTGCAAGTAGTGAATGATAGATCCAAGGTTTTAATTTTTATGTTGTCATCAAGGTTAAAATATTTTAGATAGCCTCAGAAATTCGGTACTAACAATTAATTCCGTAATTGAAGACAATACAAAAATCCAAGCGAATAAATATGAATAGATTTTCAATAATTGCAGTTTCCTGATATATTCATATAAATTTCTTCCTAGAAAAGTATGATATAATATATAATTTCATATTTAAAGCTCTAGCAGTCATCAGATGTGACATCTAAATAGCACAGAATTGGTTATTAAGGATCTTGTTATAGCTTTGGCCAGCAATACGTCTTCTTATACGGATTTCCTTAATAATATGTGATTGGTCAGGTGACATCGGAAATGAGCAAAAACTTCTGACGTTTTCAATTTTTCCTTTGAATAAATCTTTTTTATGGAAAAAATTCCTTATATTTTATTTCAAATCCTCAAGAGAAATGGATAAATGGGTGTATGAATTAATTGGTGTTTTTGGATAACCAGCCCATGATTTCATTACTTCCAACCCCTGAATGATGAAAAACTGTACTAATAAACAGCTTTGATTAGACTGCAGAATTTCAGGTCGAAGCAGCAGGATAATGATCAGTGAAATCTTCAAACAAACTGAAAGTGCTGAGATAGGAGAATACGAATTTTAGAAATTGATATATTTTTTGGACTATCACAGATTTTAGACACTGCAAGAAGTAGTGCTATAGTTTCTGCTGAATGCATAGAATTTCTGGAATAAATCTTTCCTGTTATTGAAACAATAATTGTGATATTAACAATACAAATATTAGATCTCTCATCTGTAAAAACCAACTAATCTTCCAGTCAGGATCACTTAAAAAAATACTGAAATAACTTGCATTATATTTACTGCAATTATACATTCTGGTAATGATTTAATCTGAAAAAAGAGATCCAAAGCAAATTGAAATTTTGAGTGACATTTTTTATCAGTCTAGTGAAGATTTTAGTATGTTTGATGTATTAATGCCTTGATGGTGTATATATTGGCACTGAGAGATAGAGTTGAGACCACAGTTAACTTGATTGTAAGTCAGCTTTTCCAAAACAGTTGCATAAGGCGATAATTGCACAAGTGATGGTTTGTTAGAGATCCGAATGTAAAATTCTAAGAAGAGTATTTCATGTCTTCAGCAAAGAGAAATGACTTCTGGTTCTTGTTACAGCATTGTAATGCGGATCCACTTAAGGAGACCAGTGATAATTAGTAGACGTAGTGATACAATTTTGAATTCTGTGCCAGCGCGATAAGCAATTTAAAGAAATTTGAAATATGTTCCGCATACTGAAGCAAATGTGTGATGTCATAATCAGACAAATTGAGAATTTTATATTATTTAAATGAAATGAGCAATAACTCCATCATCTGCTACCAGGAGTAACTTTTAAACCATTTATTTTTTTAAAAATATGTAATATTTTTATTATATATATGATAATATATGAATTCTATGATAAGAATTAATATGTACATATGCTCAGGTTTCACTTAATTATTGTTCAAAGCTACACTGCGCTTTGTAATGTGGGAGTATTCCAAATCAATTAACTGTAGGTCAAGTTCGAGCCTCACTTATATCGGTACGTTATGTATCCATGTGTGTATGCATTAAATTGTGTCTGTTATTATATAATTAGTTTTTATTAACTTAAAAATATATTTTACGATATTTATTTTAAAGTAAGATTATAGGCAGGTAATAAAAATACCTGAAAAATTAACGTAGCCATCAATAAATAAATAAAATTAATGATATTACATAACATGCGATCCATTTATAAAATAAATAAAGCCTGAGTGAGCAAAGCCTTTTTATTCATTAATTGTTAACTTTTGATAAATACTTTGCTACAGCCTTTGTACTAAAACTAAACAAAATAATATAACTTTTCAATAATTGTTGAGATATAACTAATTTTAAATTGATTCAGCACATTCATCACGCTGTAAAAAAATAAAATCTGAGTAAAATAAACATCCTTCAAAATTTATTATATGCTTCAAAATTTATTATCAAAATGATATTGAAAATTATATATATATATATATACATATATACATATATATATATATATATATATATATATATATATATATATATATATATATATATATATATATATATATATATATATATATATATGTATATATATATATATAATGACGACTTGTACTTTAAGAAGAATAGCAAGAAAACACCAAATTCCTCCTGAAGTTTAATATCACTGACAGAGAAATCGTAAATGTTGAAACGGACCAAGTATTACATATGCATGGTGGATTTGATATCTACTGTAGATGCAGGATTATTGATATTTCTCCTCTTGAAATTCTTTCAAATGAGATTTATCTATAATATGGAATACTTTAACGATCTCATACTATACCGCATTATTTATATTCTTGTCATAGAGTAAATGATTTTTCTAGACTGGATAAAACGCTTTATTTCTAAGAAAACTTGAAATTTAACAATTGTAGTTTTTCAAAATATATATTATTCTATCAAATATTATCTCATTGTAACAGTAGGAATTTTGAAAGCATAAAATAATGATATTTTAATTAAAAAGAAATTTTGAATACATTTTGTATTTATGTAACAAATATATACGATTTCTGGAGTTTTGCTTTATGATAAATTGATTTGGAATATTTGGAAAAACTAATCTTAAATAATCTATTAATATTTAATTAAAATTCAAGTATAAAAAATAAGAATTTATGTTCATATTTTTAATACAATTATCTTGTTCAATGTTTAACCAAACAATTTATAAAATTTTAAAGATATTTTAAATTGGTATTGTGCCATATTAATTATTGTAAACATATTTAGGAAAATATAGTAAATCAAATATTTTTAATAAACTATTTAGCGAGGGGTTCATGGGATATATAAGATTAAAGTTTTTAATAAAAATTTAATTTTAACCACAGTTTTTTTAGATAATAGATTCAAACATAATATATCGCCACGAAATATCTGTCACATTTTCTTGGTTGAGTTAAAAACTTTTTGGAGCTACAATATTAAGAATCACACAAGCAAAAGGATTTAGATATTAAAGTGTAAATGAAATATTCATGTTGTTTAAATAAACAAAATGCTCATTCTAATTATTAAAACTATGAAACAAAATTGTTGAAAAGAACACTAAAAATGTAAAAAAAAAAGATATATAGCATCTATTATTATGAAGTGAATTATCTCAGTGAAATAGAGCTTATACCACCGGATGCGAGTAAAAAAGAAAGTGAACTCCATCTTTCAATTTCCAAAAGCAGTAGGAAATAACCCGAGTGAAAAATGCGAAGGAAAATCAGATGATGGAAAAAAATGTAGAAAGAGAGGATTACCTTCCTCTCGTGAGAGATAAATTTTACAACACCACGGGGGTTAAGAAATACTCTTGGGGATTGAGAAGGATAAGTACATTAGTTTTCTGATAAATGCCAAGAGCACTTGCGGACATCTAATATTAAACGAACATGGTACTTAGAGAGTGTTAGTTGCGCGCTCCGCCCAGCTTTCCGTCCAAGTTCTTTTTAAGTCCTCTAGAGTATGTTGGCAGAAAATTGCAACCTCCATTTCAGTAAATCCATGGGTCACTCTTTCTAAGTTGCTTTGGAGACTCTTCTTAGTTTGCACAATTTTTTATTGGAAAAAAGCGAATTTATTTTCTAAGGTATTTAAGGATATAATAATATACATAAATCAAAAGTCGGAGTTTATTTTTTATCAGTTCTGATATTGTTTGGGGAAAACATTGTATTGACGAACTTCAGTAATAAGTTACAAAGCGTAGTTCACAATTTTTCATTTTCTTATTTTGATAAATTTTTTGATTTAATTTATTAATAAAGCAGTAAAATTGAAGTGTTTTCTAAAAACTAAGTGCAGCTGAATAATTCTTTTATAAAATTTATTTAAAGTTTGTTGACTGACAAGTTTAAAAAATTTGTTGAATATTTATTACATTATACTTTTAAGGAAAAAAGTTGCGAGATATTTGTAAGCGCTTTCAAATGAGTTCTACTAAATAAATGTTTTCGGAAATATTAAATGGTAAAAATTTAATGACAAAAATACCAAATAAATGCATGTTACAAAGATGTTTAAATAGTTAAATCTTCCGAAAGGTATCTAATAATGTAGGCTATTAAATATAAAATCATTAGAAATAAAAAAAATAATAAAAAAATATATTTGTATATCCTTACAGTAGATTTTGACTTTTCCTCATATTTTACTTCAAATTCCTTTAAGCATCAATAAGTAATACTAGATTTTGAATTTTTCTAAAAATTTATTAGCATGTTAAATAAGTAGACTTTTGGAAAAAGAAAGAATATCAATCATGTAAAAGAACATCAACATCTTATTTCTAAATTTATATTCTTAGTTTTGTATTTAAAGTAATGCTTTAGTTTATTTAGAAAGAGATTTCACAAAATTAGAGGACTTCAATAAATATTTCATGTATAATGCGTCAGTATATATGTTCTATAACTCATTAAAATATAATAATCATCTTTAAAATGTCAATTTAGGAAATTTCACTGTTATATATAATTGAAGTTATGAATGCAAGGCAAACTATTCAGATGTTTTAACAAAATTTTTCGTGGTATTTTTAAGTGTGTATACGACATATTATCACAAAAATATTAAAGTGTCAGGAAATATGAAATTATATTATAAAAAAATGAATATTATGACAAAATTATTAAGATACCCGGAAATATGAAATTATAAAAGAAATATGTGCATTTCTACCCTTATACAAATTACGTTCTTAAAATCACTCTAACGTCTAAAAATAAAAAAATGATGTTTTATTCCCGAAATATAAATTAGCAATTTAAAAAAATAAACAAAATAAGTAAAGTTATTGGAACATTTTTGAAAATATACCATATGTTTTCGAAAATTATTCGTATATCACTTGCATATAATTACATTTTAACTAATATGTAATGCAAACTAACAATAAATAAAATTGTCATGTTCACTACATTCTAAATCAAGTAATCAGAAAATACAGATTTTTTTTAATTCGTAACACAAAGTAAATTTTATTTTAATTACCATATAAATTAATTTGAGACGCTAACTTTTTAAAACAAATTTAAATGTTTTATTATGAATATTCATTAACTTTTCAATTATATCAAATTTTTATTTGTTCAAAAATTTTCTAGTAGTAATTTATTGATATTTCATATGAGATTACATACCTTTAAAAATCCTAGGAAACCAAATAGGAAGAATTTTTAATTAAAAAAATATATTTTATTGTACAAAGCCATACATAATAAGGGCACACACGCACAAAATATAGTAACACTTTTATAAATAATCCAAGTATCCACAGTTTTTATATATGACATTATTTACACTTAAGGTCAAAATGTTAAACTTTTCACCCCTTTGAATTTTTGATTATTTAATTTTAATGAATACCCTCCGATTTTCAATATTTGATATTGTTAAATGCTTCTTTTAAAATAAATTTATAATGCTTTTTCTAAAAAAATCTTAACAATATATTTTGATTTTCCTCCTAGAATGAACGATGGAAACAATTTTGTATCTGTAATAAAAATATCATCTTCAGATATTTCTAACTCATTTACTTGAGATAGCTCAAGCAAATGAATATGATCTTGCAATGGTGCATATAAGAAGTAAAAGACTCTTAAGCATCTATTTTTTAATTTACATAAAAACTCTACGGTGATATTAATTTTTATGTTTGACAAAAAAATCTTAAAAAAAAGAATTAATTTTCATTTTCAAAAGCCATTATATTTATATTTTTAGAAAATTTCAAGCATTTTCATGCATTTTCAAATTTAAAAAAAAGTTTATTCATAGTTAATTAATAAAGTGATTTTTTCTTATTTTCAATTAGTGTAGCACATTTCTCTTAATTTCCTCATTCAAAATTTTATCATCCATTATTAATTTATTCACAGATTAAATTATCTTCATGCCAATCATTTTTCTAAATTACATATTACATAACATTTATGCTTATGTTATTGGATTTACGATTTGGTAAACCAAACTACCAATATTATTCAGGGTGTTCCCACAATAAGAAATACATTCAGCAAACTGAATGCATTGGTGATACGTGTGAAAATATAAAGTCAAGAATAAAGATATGAATTTCATTAAATATAATTTATGTTAGTCACTCAAAGATACTTAAATGTAGGTTAAATAAAAACAAACGAAGATACGACAATTCTTTTAACATTATTTAAAATACTCAAATCGTACATATAGTAATCACTTTTTAAACATATTGCAACGAAAAAATAAACAAAATTGTTTTTCAATTTCTTATATATATATATATATATATATATATATATATATATATATATATATATATATATATATATATATATATATATATATATATATATATATATATATATATATATATATATATATATATATAAATGTATATATATATATATATATATATATATATATATATATATATATATATATATATATATATATATATATATATATATATATATATATATATATATATATATATATATATATATATATATATATATATATATATATATATATATATATATATATATATATATATATATATATATATATATATATATATATATATATATATATATATATATATATATATATAATTATTTTAAGAAATATTAAAATATACTTTTGATGTTAGATAAAAAATGGAAGATTTTAAGAATGTACAACAATTAAAATAATTAATAGTTTAAATTCAAGTTTTTTTCCAATTAGAAGGATTAATTACCACTTAGAACCATTTTACTACTTGGAAGATGTTTTTACCAAGTATAATAATATTAAATAATGTTAGACATTTCTTTTTTCAATAAATTTAATTCTATTGAGGAAGTATCTTTTAAATTACAAAAATAAAGTTTCTAGATTTATAAAAAATAATGTACAGTAGCAATTTGAGAATAAAGATAACAAGAATGATATTTCAATAAACATTAATAAATTATTAAATGAACACATATTTATAAATTAAAGATAATCAAGAAGCACATGAAAATCGAATACGAAAGGAAAAATGCACCTGTAGAAATACCACACATATAGTCAAGCATATGCAAATTTTAAGAAAGCATTTGATGACATTGAGCGCACGCCAGCATGATGGGGGTGTTAGAGAGGGTTGCATAAATAGTGTAGGAAAAATAACCTGTTTGTACTTTTCTCAGTGTCATGACATCATAGAGCTTACATGTTTTACGTGGTGGAATTATCTGCCGCTTTGAATGTGGATGTACGCAAATGGCAATTAACGAGTGACTCAAAATAACTCAAAGTGTCATCTCTAGGCTTTTGCAACGATAATAAGATGAGGAAAATAGCTGTCAGTAGACTTTAAACTAAATGTCGCTCCCGAGTGGCGACGCCAAATGACGACAGATATTTGGCAGTAGCCTTCAAAATAAACAGTCGAAGTACAGCTGGGTACCTATTGCATTACCCATCATCAGTCATGTGTATCATCGTTATAAGTCCAATCCTGTATAGATGATTTAGGACAGTATCGTCTATACCTTTCAGATGTGTTCCCCTAACGGCAACACACTGTGACTGTCTGTTAGCTTGGAGTAAAGATTATGCGATATGGGTACCATCAAAGTGGGATTGTGTTATGTTTTCCAACGAGTTAAGCTTTAGCTTTCAGTCCTATTCAATCGGACGTTCATATGGGGAATGATAGGTATTCACAATATTAACACGACAATATCGCTGAATGCAAAAGTTACAATAGTGCAAGATTGCTCTTTGAGAAGCATTTAACTGGGCTCCAGAACAGATTTGCATGTTTGTATTGGAACCATGCTTGATCAAAAGTATCAAATCATCATTCTGTAACATGTCCTTTTGATTAAGGGTGTTGTGGGCACTGAATCTGTGCTTATCGATGATAACAAAATTCTCACCATGTGAACATCCTCAGCGACTATCTTCAGTTGAAAGACATCACTCGTATGTAATGTTCAGAATTCTCACCACATTTTTATCCAATAGAGCATGGGAATTTGAATCAAATTCTCGTATGGGATACATATCATTTATTAACCATCATACTTACAGCAATATCATATCATCATACTAACAACGAACTGACCAGTAATTGTATGGACAATATGTTGTATAAATGCTATAGTCAGCTATAATACTGGTTTGTAAACCTGATATCATACATGCATCATCTCTTTTGTTCTTTCTCATTTGTTTAAATCATGAGATTTGTGAATAAATTGCGTTTGTTTTGTTTCAGCACTTTTTAATGTCAGTTCCAGCTCTATCTTCAATTTATGGACATGTGTGCATATCACGTAAAATGATAAGATGGCTACAGTTTAAAATATTGATCATTATAAGTAATATATTTTGTTGCGTATTAACTTTGGAGGAATAGTACCAATAGAAAAATGCATTACTCGTTATTTGTTATTTCAATTGGTACACAAACAAATATATTATTTTTTACTCAAAATAATTTATTTACAAATTATAACTATCACCTACAAATTGATATAGTTAAGAGGATGTAAAATTCAGTCACTAATTATAATTTTTATATTGATTAAAACGCTAAGGCAAAGGGCTAAGCGTAAAGCTAGAATAACGTTAACAGTTGCTATAGAAAAAAAAATTTATACGAGTCGTGAAATATGAACTTAATGGGAAATAAAACATTTTAGAGAAGAGAAAAATATTTGATTTAATATCTACAATTGATATAAGAAATAGAAACGATTCAATCACAATAAAATACAACGATTTTATTGTGATTACATCATTCATTACATCATTTAAACATTAAAAAAACTTTATTACTACTTCAAATGCCACAAAACTTAAAATATGTCTCTAAGATATGCTATTTTTAATATTACCACATCAAAGTTCTTTTATTTCAATAATATATCAAAAAATATTAGCTGTGCTTGTAAAATCAAAATTTCTCTTATAGAAGATTTAAAATAAATCCGCAATAGATATTACTAATCAATATGAAATGCTTTAAAAAATTAATTCATTCTTATAAAAATCAATTTATTCTTCCTTATAAAAACTAATTTATTTTTGAGTTATAACTATCACTTACAACATTGCATGAATAAGGCAATATACGATTTGAACACGCATTTATAATTCTAGTGATGCTGATCCAAATATTAAAACATATCAAATACATATAAATATTTTGCCTTCATCTTACAAAAAATTGTCCACTTTTTATGTTTATTGCATAAATAGTTTTTTTAACCAAGTATGGATCTGATAAATTCATATCCATGATGTATGCATATATATATATATATATATATATATATATATATATATATATATATATATATATATATAATTATTTTAATCAATTGATATGAGAATATAATTATTTATCTTATTATGTAAAAACAACTTGTCTAAATTTTAGAAGAATTCAATTATACTTCGAATGCCAGTTTCCTCTACGGAAGTACGAAAAAGGGATAATATGAAATGGAGAATGCAATGTATGTTTTTGTAGTTTATTTGAAATAAACTGCTATTTTCATCATCCATCATAGGCCTGTTCTTCACATTTTTTCTTTGGATTCTGTTTATTTTCTACTTTTATAGCTTTACTTAAGCTATTCAATCTTCCTTATTCAGTAAATTCCTTTTTTCCTGTTTCTTAATATGGTAAGAAGAAAAGTATTGAAGGATTTAGCTTTGTTCCAACTTCAGAATCTAGTTATGTCTACACACTTTTTACGACAAAAAAAATTTGATATACGAGAAATTTATGTTCTAACATAAATAGTCACATAACAAATAATTCAAAAACTCAAAACTGTGTCTGTATATAAGTAGAATAAAAATGCGAATTCATTTAATTTTTATTTTTTTAGATTTGGCATAATTTTTACAAGGTGTTTCACATATATATTTAAATATACACGCACACACACACACACACACATATAAATATTTATATACATATATATATATATATATATATATATATATATATATATATATATATATATATATATATATATATATATATATATATATATATATATATATATATATATATATATATATATATATATATATTTTCATTTCTTTATATTTTTATTTTTATACTTACTTCTTGTCGAACGCAAAGTTAATACTAAACGAATATACATGATATTTCATTTATATCACAATTTTTAACTATTAAGATTTTCTTTTGTATAGCCATATAATCTTGTATTACATTAAGCAATATTTTCGGCATATCATTTGAGGTAGAACAATAAAATAATCTACGTAAAATAAACTGAAATTATTTATTATGCAGCTTATTACCCATTATTTTATTCTTTTAAGTTATTTCAATTTTAAACATATATTTCATTTTCAAATATTTCATGTCGATTGCCGTAATCACGTATATGATTTTCAATTTGTATTAAAAATAAAAATCATTGATTATTTAATATTTATGTTTTCTTAATAAATGTTATTGACGTATAGAACTGATTCCCATGTTATATTTTAAATAAATTGGAATATCATTTTTTTTCCAAAAATATACTGCATTTTAAACAAAAACAAACATTTTAAATAGATAAAAGACTTTACTATATTTTACAAACCATCTTTTTGATCGTTTCCACATTGCCACTTTTAATTCATTTTGCCCTCAGAACATATAGATCAGCCCTAAGCAATCGCTCAAAACAGATGTCAAATTATGAGCTAAAATTAAGAGTTAAATTATGATATTAACATAAAACTCTAAATGGAAGTAACTAAAATCAATAATTCAATTTCAAAATTTAAATAATTTGCATGACCTTTAATAAATATTACTGTGGAAACTAGTTAGACAATAATAATAATTATAAAAGAATAAAAATAATTACATTAATAATATGTTCTATCTAATGTATTTTCATATATTTAACGATTTCTATGTAAAATAATTTTTGCTACCCCCTTGGGATATGGAAAAATTAATTTTTCAAATATTTTATTTATTGATCATTAAAATCTCCTACTGCTCAGATCAGATAAAACGCCATAAGAATAAAATTACAAAATTTAAACATGTCATTTATCTACTAACTATAATAAAATTGGAACAAGTTCTCCATAACCACTTTTACTCTTAACGTTTCAAATACTATAAAATTAATTTTCTGGATGAAAATTAGTTTTAAAATTCAAAGTTATCTTAATTTAATTTGAGTTTTTAGCCTCAATACATAAATAATTAAATATAATATCAATAGAAAATTATTTTTATACTTATAAATAATTATTTTAAAATTTCCTATGAAAGTGCTAGTAAAAGAATTCTAAGTAAAATGTTAGATTTATGATGATTACTTAATTACTTAAGTAAATTTTTACACAAAAAACATTTTTCAGTAACTACGTTTTTATGATTTCAAAGTTTTTTTTAATGCTGAAACCCATGCTCTTAGTTTTAGTAGAATGTTAAAGAATGTTAAATTATAAATTTTCTTCGTATAAACTCAGAATAAATTAAAATACAAAATAAGAATTGCTTTTCTTACACACTTGAATTTTAACTGGAATTTTCTCCTTAAATTTAAGCATGGAAGCTGAAAAAGTTCAAAATTATATATATATATATATATATATATATATATATATATATATATATATATATATATATATATATATATATATATATATATATATATATATATATATATATATATATATATATATATATATATATATATATATATATATATATATATATATATATATATATTAACTATTTCAAATCTTCAAATCAGGTGATATGAAAATCAAAATTCATCCTTTTTGTGTTTGTCTTGTTTTTTAAATCAACACTATTAATATTCTGAATTTGTTCAATTATTAAGTTTTTAATTTTTATGAAAGAAATTCTAAACAGTGTATGTAAGGAGTAATGAATGATCAGTATTTCTAAATATAAACTTTATCATTTAAATTATATCCTGCTATGAATGTAAATTCAATCTAATGTTTAGTTTTTTGGAAAACGTATGTTTAAATTTGGAATAAATTTTGACAGCATGCATTGCTTTAAATTTACTATATAAGCAAACCAATTATTTATAAACGTAAATTTAGGTAAATTCTTTGAAAAAATTAAGGTAAAATTAATGAAATTTTTTTAATCGTTTACTAGTCATCTACTTGTTTTTTAAACACTGTTATTCACATTATACCGGGGAAATGTTTTCCATTTTGGATAGTTAAGTAAATTGTATCCTGATTAAAATTATTATTTGTTACAAATTTAAAGTCATTTTGTCATATGGAGTATTACGCTAATAAATCATGTGAACAAAAAATTTATTAAAAAAAATTAATTGTATCTAATCACAAAGGGAAAGAAGAATCATGTAAAAGTAAATTTATTAAAAATGTAATTATATTAACGTAATTTAATATAATATGCCCCATCCAAGTGAAAAATATAAATTTCTATCTCCAAACCAGAATTCTTACTAGCGTGCGAGTTTTTATCAATTGTAAGAACACAAGTATTATCCGCAAGTAGAACAAATACACTTTTAATTTTTCTGTTGATTAGTAATTTAACGTGATTCGTACTTTTTCTCTAGAATTGGTTGCTAGGTTTATTTACGAAAGGTTTAAAGGTTTGTTTCATGGATATTTATAATCTATGATAAATTTTAATAATTAAATATTTCTTATCGTATCTGTGGTGGACCCTTGTACCCATTGCAATACATTTTGCAAGTTGGTGAAAGAATGCCTTATGTTTTCTTACATTGCACTTTAATTAGATACTTTATACACCTTACACTATATAAACTGAAACATATTACCACATATTTATCTTTAAATATTTCTAGACACTTTATTAGTACCACATAATTTGTCAATGGTATCCAATGCTCCTTTTTTTCTCTATAGATTATCATTATATATGATGCTTTTTCTTATCCTGAGTATATTACACCATGAACAAGAAGAAAGTTTATGAAAATAGCTTTTTTTAAAGAAACACATAAGACAATAATTATCTTCTTTTCCAAAACAAAGATATTTGAATTTCTCATTTTTACTCAAGTTTTTATAGTTCATTAGGGATCTGTTACACACTTTTCTTCAAAGTAGCAGCGAGGAAATGTTTTTATGTGTATGATATTAATGGAGTATTACTGAAGCAGTTGTCTATGATTAAACTTCATCCAGTGTTAAATATTTTCTGCTGACTATAAACAGTCTATCTTTTTGCTTACTGGAGATAATATATTTCGCATTAGATGATATTTTTGAATCACTAAGTTTAAATATTTAAATTCCATAGGTTTTTAAGTTGGGATTGCAATTTACATATTGACAAAGTTTGGGTCTACCATAGAAAACCTCCATTTTTCATTTCGAGTGACATACTCTCAGAAAAGATAACTCATCGCGTGAAGTGATGAAACGATACTAAAATGCTATATAAAAGTAATTCAAATCAAATTTCCCTCTTCAGTTCTTATTATTCTCTAATCGAATCAATTGCATTTGGTCAATAACTAGAAGTGTCTTAGTGATATGGTGTATTAAAATCATTTGATATTGTCACCATTGTTAACTCAAAGATAATCCAGAGTTAATTATATACAAGTTCTTGTATACATTAGTGAGGAATGAGAATCCTGTGAAAAAATTAGTTCAATTTTATTTTCTAGCCCAGACAAAATTAAAATCATTTCACTAAAGGGCAACACTCATAAAAAATGATAATTTGCCGACATATATATCGAATTTAACCAAATAGACACGTATATAAAATGAATGTTTTAAATATAAACAGATCAAACATTATTAATTGCGATTTTTAATATGTTAAAAACTATAGAATTTGTTATACATAATTACATACAGTATTTATCTTATAAAATACATTATAAATAAAATAAATAACAGTAAATTTTAACAAGTCACAAATAAAGAAAGGGCAAGAAAGTAGAACTATTTTCAATAATAACTATGTTAATAATAATAATCCTCCCATAAACAATATAAAATCAACCTTCTTTTCATTCTTCAACATTTATTAGATCCAAACTGATATTATCAAATAGTTGTATAAGTAAATAGTATTGAACTAAAAAATTAACGTTCTTAAAGCTCATTTATAAATTTGAGTTCAAAAATTTATTTTTTAAAAAGAATTTACTTTTTAATCTAAAATTTTATTCTAATATAAGCTGCTTTATGACTTTAAGTGGATTAAAGAGGGGACTCTAGTAAGAAAATAAACTCTTTAACATTTACGGAAATAAAGATTATTTCATTGTAATAAATTTTAATTAATAAAGGAATTAGATGCATTTTTGAACGTTGAAACAAAATTTACTCCAATCAATTAATTTCTAAGCATTATCTACTCAACATTCAAACTATTTTAATTCTCGATACTTGCTATGAAAAAAACTACTTCACTCATTTTAAATCTCAGAAGATTCGAAGTTCTGAAATCTGTTACTTTTTTAAATAATTACTTTATTTATGATTTCTACTAATCTCTTTTGGGAGAAATACGAATTTAGTTCGTTAAAAGGAATTAAATTTGTCGTGAGATTTTAAATTGTTGTGGGAAGTAAAAATTCAACCCAACTTAAGATTTTCTCATAATGTTTGCTTAGCTTTCTTCCAATTTTAATTGATTCCCAAAAGATTTAATTCTGGAAAGATTTAGAAGACTTTGACTGTCTTTTTCATTTGTTTGTTTCAATTATGTTGAATGCTAGGGAGTAACTTTTTTCTTTTTTACGTAGATGAACATATATTCTTTTATTTTAGAGATTTTTGCTTAAGATGAAATCTTTTGTCTTAGTTATTGTGAGGAATTAACTAGGTTTAAGTATCAAACTTCGCATTTGATAAAAAAAATAATCAGCATTATTCATTCTATAATAGTACTTTAATTTTCCTAGCGATGTTTTTTAGAAACATTAAGTTGTATTGTTTGATATATATTATTACGAGCTCCGGAGTGGCTCAGTAGCTTCACGCCGCTTCCAGTAAGCTCAGCCAAGTGAAGCATCATTTGCCGCGGGCAGTGCTTGGGAGGGTGACCACGGTGAATCTCCTTCACTGGGTTTCTGGAACTCCTAGGGTAGGGGAAGTGTCCACGTTAATCTGTGACGTCCAAAGTCCTTCCGCTGGTGTGGCGTGGATGTGGAGAGGAGGGTGCCAGCTCTCAAGTGTGGCCTCGTCACCTGACCGTGGTTCAAAATTACGAGGCACCTTAATAGAGCAAAGTCGTACTTTAACCTTCGTGGTGCTCTGATCCAAAACGATAGACGCTCTCTATTGACTTAAATTCACATAGCCAATGGCATAGTGAGCTTGGCTTGTCCAAGTGTCATATGCAACAACAACATATATTATTAGTGTCATGCACAAAAAATATTATACTATAACAATCAAACCATATTCATCCAAAACAAACACTTTTATAAGTTATTTAGATATAACTCATGTTATTATAAAGCATTTATTTTTCTAGACTTCTCAAAAATATACATAAAAATTTATTAGAATGTATATTGTTATTACTACAATAGAAAGCAATAAATGTTCGATAGTCTGTAAGTCTTTTATTTTGATGAATTTAATAGTTTAACGATGGAGCTTCATTTTCTCAATAGTTCCATGTCTTTTTTTTATGAATTCAACAGTGTGAAGTATTGCTTATCACATGCAACCATTTGGAAAATGCTTCTCCTTCAGTAAGTTGCTTGAATTTCAAGGGTTAGAAATATTTCCAAGTAACTCTGTGACGTCCAAAATTCTTCTACTGGTATGGCTGTATTGCAGATATTGAATTGAGGATACAAAGTCAAGCGTGGCCTCAGTACCTGTCGGTGTTTCTAGATTACTGGGCCCTCGGTGATCGGTAAATATTCCGAACGCATTAAAATTCATATACAATCCGAGGCTATGCACGTCTATGCGAGGGCTATGCTAGGCTTTACACAGCTATGCATGTCTCAACAATGATAGTTAATGTAATTAGAAAATTAGGAAATTGTTGGTCAATTAGTTAACGCCAAGTACAAACTAAAGAAGCACAGGCAGAAACCACTAGAATCTAACAAAGTGTGGGTTTCAAGATCAATAATAATGCCTTGAAGGCGAGCTTTTAGGGATGCACAATCATTCAATGAAGATGAACCCAACGTTAATCGTTCAAAAATAAGCATTATTCTTCAAAAACACGTTCATTCGGTTGCCACCACCACGTTTCACTTAAATAATCCAAAATTCTCGCAAGCTAATGCTATTCAAATTAATAAAAATTTATCTAATCATGTTGAATCGTCGGCAACAGACAATGTGAGTTAAAAGAGGAAGGAATAACGCAATTTTCTTTTCTGTGACGAGTTCTATTTTGCAGTTCAACTTGATAACAGGTGTATTTTAGCATGTTTTAAATGTCATTTGGAAGCAATCTTATGTTCATATACATCATCATTAGCTTTGGAGGAAGAGATGTGATGATTTAATCCTGAAATCTTCATCAACGAGTGAACAGACTACCACATCTTTCGAAAAAAATTGATTGACTTTGATTTCAACGTATCTTTTTGCTCAAAATGCTCAAAAACACGCATTTCCTCTTGCCAAGAATTTACAATATTTTCTTCCTTTGATGATGTATCAATCATCTAAACATAATTTCTTTTGATAAATGTATTTACATATGATATATTTACGCATATTATTAAACATTATTTAATTCTTATGATAATGGATACTTCACGTTTTTAATACAATTTTCGCAATAATTTAAAGGTGGACATAATTTTAAGTTTATATTTCATTTCCATTTTATGAAGCTATAGCACTTATCCAGTTAGAATGTATATTTTAATCAAATAAAATAATCATATTAATAATATAATTTATAAATACATATAATTTAATAATTTTATTTATTGATAAATATTCAAATGAAAAACACAAGTAAGTCCATTTCTAGATTAAAATAAATTTTTAATTTATGAATTTTTCAACTTAAATAAATTAAAAAAAGAATTACTTAAATTTGTAAGAAACAAATGTGTACATATGCTTCAATTTTTACTTAAAATATTTTATAAAAACTGCTTTTTGAGGCATCATATTTGGTATCCATATTAAATAAAAATATTTCTCGTCAACTGATTTAAGATTAAGAATGGTTGTTATTCAATCTTCTCTTTTGTTTACCCACAATATTTATTTCATATTTTCTCCTTTCTTGTCTAACAAGGCTATTTTAATATTTTTAACCTTGTCCGGCCATTACTAAAAAATATTGTTAACCCGTTATTCAAGTCCATATTTTGTATTTAGCATCTATTTGCTAGTTAAATTATTTCACGCTAAATAAGTTAAACAGCAAGACAAGTTATGAATTTATCATCATTTAAAATTACTGGGGTTATTAAGGACTAATGTAACAAATTATGTTCAACACAAATGAATATAATATTTCTTAGAACTACTGCAGAAACATTTGTGCATTTATTTGTTTAAATAATATAATCTTAATAGTTTTAAGAAACTTGAAAATATTAGATGATTTCCATAACAATTTATATATAATAATTTTAATTGTAATTCTTGTAATGAGACAATAATCTTAAGGCTCTGAATATTTCTTTGTATGTGTATGCAAAAACATTATTGTATCAAATAAAAATTTCAAAAATTAAACAATCTACCAGTTTTCTTTTGAAATAACTGAATACATGTTGCTTATCGATAAAACAAAGAACAATTCATCGTTTGTATTTTAAAATGTTATACTAGGTTTTAGAAAAATACAAGCACCCAATGGCTAATTTTTCAAACTAATTACAAAATTAATATATCACAATGTAAATACGGAAAGCCAATATTCTAAATTTCAAAATTTTCCGCTACAAACAAGCAACAAACATTCACGCAATATTTCGAAAGATGCTGATGATCGTAGAATACATAAAAAATGCTGCATTTCTTTATAATGTCTTAGTTGTAGAGGCCATGTTAGCTCTAGCCTTTTTGTCTTATTAGAACAGCATTCTTTTTAATTACGTTTATATATATATATATATATATATATATATATATATATATATATATATATATATATATATATATATATATATATATATATATATATATATATATATATATATATATATATATATAACATAGTTCCTTTATGCACACGAGAGTTACTTAGACCAGAACCTACGGCTTCAAGGGTATTTTAAATTACTGTAGACATTCAGGTTGAAGTTGGGATTCGAACCTAAGAACTCTTGAACTGAAAACAATGTCATATGACACACCATAATAAAATATGGCTGATTCTTCTTTAAACTGAAACATAAATTGATTTTTATACTTACTTTTGCATTTTTTTTTTTTTTTACAAATTTCAGGCTGCCATTAGGACTTAATCCTATCCAGGAGTTACAAGGGGTGGAAGTGAGGGCATCCTTATACAGTATTGAACCCAGTGAGTATACCATCTTTGTCTGAAAATGGAAGATAAAGAAACACACAGAAAGAGATGGAAAAAATATCTATGCCCGAACCAAGTATTGAAATCGTTACCAATTATCTCGAATTTAAGGACACTAACCACTCTGCCGTAAGTTGGCACGTTTTCAAAATATTATATGCTTTATTCGTGATAATTACTTTTAATCGACGTATTATCAGAATTGAGCTTGAATGTGAGATTTCAGATTACTTTCTTATATAAAACTAATTCTATATTGCTCTTCAACATTTGCATGAGAACCATATTTGAAAAAAAATTATTTAACAGAAAATATGAGTTTAATGCTTTTGCTGAAAAATCCTCATATATTTTTATTTGGAAAATTTTCATATCATTTTATCACAATTTATATTTGTATTGAGGATTTTCAAAGCACATTTTTTGTATTTCTCTACTGCAGGAAATTTAAAACTTTAAATTTCATATTTGTTTAAAGTAAATTTTAATTTTTATTATCGTTTTTATTTAAATTATTTTCTAATTCATTTTTTGTATTCTAAGCATCTCTATAAAATCTTATTCCGATATTTTCAATTTTTGTTGTATATTTTTCATTAATTACACTCAGAGAGAGAAGCTAATACCTACCATAAATTGAAGATAAAATTTAATTACTTTTGCGTTGCATATATGATAAATAATGTTAAAATGCTATAAATAAGTGAAATATTTGAAAAATTTAGTCCTTCAAATTCAACTAAATTTTAAATTATAAAACTAAAACAAAATTTCAAATATAAATTTCAGTTTCATTTTTCAAAATATTCTTGGCATGAAAAATCGTAATTTTCTTTAAAAAGTATTTTGAAAAACAAAGTTTAATAAATGAGTTATACCAACTTTTACGTTACATGTATAAGCTAACATATATTTTACTTTAATATCAATATATATCTAAAACAAGCATTACGATAAATGTATTTCGATAAATTTAAATGCAATAGTATTTTCTATTTTTTACTTATTGATAATTATTAATCACGAGTTTATATTTTTTCTTTTTTTATTCACTTCAAGAAGTTTGTATTCAGAATCACATACAATTTTTTTCTCAATGTGAAATTGCTCATTGATTAAACGGCTAAATTCATTCATTGCGACTGGAGTTTTGTTCTCATTCAGCTTTGAATTTGTTCACGTTAAATTATTTAAGTCATGCATTCACTATACATAAATCAATGTAGTTAGGAAGAACAACGTACTTAGATTAGTTAAGTTGTTGCCGCCCATCTTGTCTAGTCGTCAGCGTGCCTGACTGCGGATAAGGAGGTCCTGGGTTTGAATCCCGGTTCGGGCAGGGATTTACTTTCTCTCTCTCTCTATCCTGTCTTTGTCTCTTCCTTGTATGAATGAGGTGTGAATGGTTACCTACCCTATAAACGGGTGACTATGACATGTGTGTACTGAAGAAATCGGACTCCACACCAAATATGGTTCAGTTGGAAAAGTGGAGCAGCGCACCCCATATTGCTGGCACACGACAACAACAATAATAAAAACAGTTAAGTTGTTAAGAATGTAAACGTAAAATAATTTGTTTTTCAATAATTAAGGTATCAATATTATATCAGACATTTATGCTTTTTGTTTTGTGAATCAATTTTGAAACTTTCATAATTTTTATTTTAAAATGTGCACACATTTTCTTCATAAATTGCTTATACGAATAAAATCATCTACCAAGGTTGTAATATTTTTTTCATTCATTTAACATTTTTTCAGTGCATTAAAAATTTTATTTGGGACATTATTAAGCAATAAATAATTAGTTTCATCTTATTGGTAAAATTTCAGTATTGCAAGCACATTTTACACTTTTCTTTTGAGTCGTGAATAAATAATGCAAATTTTGTTCTGACATTTTTTTGCATCCAGAAAAGTAAAGCTGAAAACAGAAACTCAATTTAGCAACATTGCATTTTTTCTTACTTTTTAATTTTTATTTATTAACTATATTTGTAAAATGCGTAGTAATCAGATAATTCCTATACAAATAATTTACAACATAATTTTGAAAACATTTAAATTTAGAGATACACTTATATGTTGCAACTTCTTTCTGATCATTCTTAACAAGTATTTAATTTTAAGAGATTTCAAATATAAATATACAAATGTTTCTCTTTTCTAATTTGTTTTCAAATTCCCATATCTAATTTCTTTAAAGAAGGTAAAAAATGCAGCATATTTAAAATGTTTTAGCTAACTTACACTTCACTAAATTGATTGAGTGTGTATTTTTAGTGAAATTACACTAATTAAGAATTTAAATTATGTGACTGCTTAATTGAAATTATTAAAATATAAATTTAATTTTACATAAGTAATTTAAAACCTTATTTTGCTTAACTATTTTGTTTGCATAAAGAAGACTTAAGTGTTTTAAAAATACGTTTAAAAACGTATGATGTTGAAAAACTCCATGTAACATTTAATTTAAGCTAATTATATATTGAATGATTGATTTTGTTTTCTTAAGGTAAAATAATTAAGGCACAGTTTTATATTATTAGAAATTATACATTATGAGAAATATTTAAAAAATGACTGTAAAATAAAGCATAAATATTTTATATACTCGTAAAATAACTGATGTTAAAATATATACAATAAACTATCTTCATACGTTAGTTAAGTTATCTTTTTATTTTGGAAATGCCTTTAAAACTATACAGCCATTCTAAAATTTAAAAAAATATTAAATTGGAGTGAAAAAATAAGATTGGAAACGATAAATTCTTAAATTCATGACAAACTTTTATATAAGCAAATGAAATATACGAAAGTGAATTATTTTCCAAAACTTATAATTACGTATTTGAATATAATTTGATACATAGTTAGAATAAAATGAATACATATACAAACACTCACGCATATATGCAAGAGTTATTCAAAATTATCAAAAACCTATTCAAAAATAAAAAAATAAATATTGTGCACATAATAAGGTGTATGAGTTGGAATCATTTTGAAAACTTAAAATCATCTTTGACATATAAATAAGTAATATATATATATAAGGTGGGAACTGACATACATAAATTTCGTGTATTTGTAAGTGAATGGTTCGTATACCTAGTAACATCTAGTATTTGTAGGATTTGTATATTTGTGTTACGAATACTAATAGGATTATGAAAACTATTATAAATCGCAGAGAAAAACACTGTAGAATGATAACGGGATCTAACTTTTTCCTTCAAGCTAAAACTTTGTGTTACCGAAGCCATGATTGAACATTTTGCATAGTGTGAATCAATGAATTTTTATCTTGATAGGTACAATAGCCATTGAAAGAGTCTTATAATATGGCTGGCAAGCCGAAGAAGATAGTGCCAGTGACAAGACGCTTATTCCAAATAAAAAATAAGTCCAATTCAGACTGATTTTTTGTCAAAATATTTCAAAGCAAATTAAAGTGTATGAGTATATTAATACAAGGGATTAAAAAATTATATTCATTATTATAACCTAATTCACTCCTCAGAAAGAAAACGGAAGTTTTCAATAAATATGTGTTGTCAATTTTTGTGCTGCAAATAGATAATGGTATTTACTTGCAGCTTATAAATTTATTTATACATTAATAACAATAATTACAGTATATATTCTGTAACATAAATGTAATGAAATACATAAGTTTTCGCGTTTTTGTATAACTTTACCAAAAATTTTCTTTTTATTTTTAGTATTTCATTCCTTGATTCAATATTTTTATAGGATATATACTAAAATTTTCAAGGAGTCTTATTTAATTTGTTAAAACATGTACGTTTTTATTTCGCAAAGTTATTTTATTTATTTATTTTTTTTTGCAGAGTACTGTCTTCAAAAATCAAATTTTTAACCAAATTATAGTTTAATTTATAGATTTTTCTAAGTATATAGCCTTTACTTAAATATAAAATATGCAGTTTTATATTATCCGTATAGCTACTAAATATTCAACAAAATTATTTTAAATAGTACCGTAATTTTTATATTACCTTACTTTATACATAATCAGATTACTTGGTGTAATAACAAAAATTGCAAAATTTATAGATTATTTTTGGACAGTTGTATTCATTATTTTAATGAATACTTTCTCCTTTAAATATGCTTTAAATTTTAATTTCACTTGCTGAAATATGGGAATGTTTTTGGAAGTCTATTTAACCCGTAGTAGAAATATTTCAACGGTTTTCATTTACTGAAAATTTATATGCCCTCTCATTAGCTGAAATTCTTCACTTATATCATCAGAAATTGATAGCAGAAGGGTAAAAGTATGAACTTGAAGGCTGCTCAGAATAAACTACTGCTTTATTTCCGATCATATATCTTTTCCGATAAATCTTCTTTTTTAACTTATGTTCAGTTGACTTTTTGCTATTTTTCATCACTTACCTTGTTATTTTCAATTTTTTTGCTTACTTTATTCCATTTTCCTCTTCTTTGTTTCTCTTTCAGTTTCTGGCAAAGGTATCAATTTCCGGAATAAATCTACGATCAAAAGTCCATTTTCTTATTTTCTTTGTTGTTAGTTAAAGATTAGGTTTAAGAAAGATTAAAGTTTCATATTATTAAGTATTTTGTGAAACTTCCAGAGTATTTTTAATCATTCACTGAGTCTTTATGGAAACAAAATCTAATTTATTTAATAAAATGTAAGACATAGCTTTGTTTAATTCACAAAATGTTATTTTGATTAAATAAAAATTATATGATACAAAAAGTAATCATATTTTCTCTCACATTACAATATATCAAAACTATAAATCAAAACAGATTTAGTGTTGTAAACAAATACTGATCCATTAGCTATGCTAATATTTTCTGTATGAATTTTGTATATATAAACATATTTTAATCCATTATGTATATTATAATATTTAAATAAAATATTGGTTCGCAATTTTTATTTTCTAAATCATTTTCATATTATAATTTTCATCTGAATTGTCCAGTCCATACAATTCACTTTAGTTTTATATTTATACTCAAATACTTAAGGAAAATTGTAGGAAATTGTCTAAATTAAGTTTTCATTCTCTTATTAATGTTTATATTTTATTTATTTTCAAATATATCTAAAATAAAGAAACAAACTTCATTTTATTCTTTCAAATTTCTTCTCAATTAATATTAATATTATTGTTCTTACACTCTCAACTGCTGTAATTTAAATGTACTTAACATTTTTAGTTAAAATGTTCTCGATAATATTCTTTCTTTATGGGGTATACAATTTTGTCCAATTTGGCATTAGTTATTTACTTGAAAAATTTAGCATTAAATATTTATATTAGGAGTACACATTTTACAACGTAATGAAATGTGAGAACAAATGAAAAAAATGATTTTATTCCACCTATCATTTCTGAAATTTGCTATATCTATTTGTTTATTAAAAAAATCTGCGTCTCTGAGTTTTACAAATAATGTTTTTCGGAGATTTTAGAGCTAAGAATTTACTAAATTTTCATATTAACATTATTAACGTAATGAAATTATGTTCTAATAAACGCAAATTAATTCAGGAGAAAATGACTGAGTTATAAAAACAATAATAATCTTTCAATAATAATATTACACGCAAAGACAAAGATGCTATGTTATTGCTGTGGTGCACCAATCAGGACTATATTACAATGGATGCACTCTCTTTAGGTTATCGTTTGCTAACCAAATGAAATATTTGTCTTCATTCCCAAACCCCAAAGAATATTTAGATTGTTCATTGTTTTAATTACTTTTTACTAAATATCAAACATTTTCATATATAATAATGCAATGAAATAATGGAGGTGGATTTATTTCATACTATGTTTTTGCCTTTTAATATCCCAACATGATGCTTGAAATCGAGTTTAAATAAATTTTGCAGAACCCATAACCATCGTTGCATTAAATTTATACCTGGATTCATTCTTCATAAAAAAACTGGCATCTATTTTAAGAATGCCAAATTTTTGCCTGATTCTTACATTCCTGAAACTTCGTTTCTTCATTTACTGTCTTAGTATTTCCCAATATATTAAAGAACATAATGGATTCAATTTTTAATATTTTTCACCTCACACATTTTATTGTTTTCTAACAATTGTTGCTGCTTTTATATCAAAAAAGTCAATTACTAAAACTTTTAGTTATTGACCTTAAAAACAACTTAAAAAATATTTTAGTACACACACCACTGTAATGTAAATTTGTTTTAAACAAATGAATTTATGGATTAAATATTTCAGAAGAGTCAATATAGAACTATCAATCATTTGAAGTAAATCACTGTGAAAATAAAAAGCTTTATTGTTATCATTGAAATGTTAATAGTTTTCCTATGCATTTAATGTTTGATTTTTTTCCTTATGATTGATTACTAGACTTGTTTATTAATATCATCGATATTGAACACTGCTAAATAATTGATTTTCTGTTTTCATATTAATAAAGTAAGAAAAATCGAAAAGGCATTGTTGCTTTATATGTATTAATAAGCAGTAACAAATTTTAAATTGTACTTATAAAAATAATTAATTGAAATTTGATTGTTCTTAGGTGAAATCCTAGGAGAGCCTCAGCCTTTGGCGACAAACTGAAAAAAAGCGCCAAGCCAGAACGAAAGTTCAGAAAGAGTTTCTGTATCTACATATCTAGTGTATTGAAGTAGGATTATCAAGATTGGCACAAGCTACAATTATCGTCAACCAAAATCATTCGCTTCAAGGGTGCGGGCTTTCCAAGGATCCAACCTTTACTTATTATCATAATATGCTGTCCAATTTTCTAGTTGAATTTTACAACTGAGATTCATAAACTTTTTATTGTTTTCGAGTGAGCTACAATTTATTCACTTATATAATTATTTTTAATAATAATATTTAATGATTTCTATGATACCATAAGTTCTTATTTTACAATGTGTCTTCATTACAGCAAGGACTTAGTCCTTCAACTGTTTGAAACAAAATGCTATTCTGAAAACCTTACACTTGAAAAAATGAAAATGTTTCAAATATACGTGGTGTTATTCTTCAAACTTCTATTCTAAAGTTCTTATGCACTGCTAATAAGTTTAGCGTAATTTCATTTTATTAAAGTCATGTTTGTAAGTTCAAAAATTATAGAATTAACAAGCAATATGTTTTACCTTACGTTAATTATTTAATGTTTGTTTTGTAAAATAAATAATAATCTATTTTTAATTTAAAGCTGAATGATGGCATTAAGTTAAGTGTTAATCTTAAATATATATTTGAATTAGATTTAATTGGTCAAACTAAAGTATTTTAAAAACATTTATAACGAATTTAGGAATCGGCAATTTACTAGTATTTGTGACATATAATACGAGTGATAAATAATTCGCATTTTAACCAAATAATAAGTACAAAACATTCTCCAAAGTAAATTATTGCAAATTATAAAATGCTTTAAAATAATTATTTAACTGGACACGTTGGATACCTGAAAAACAGTTTTATTTTGTTTATGTATTTCCTAAATCAATTTAAATGTTAATATCAAATGAGTTTTATATTTCTTACATATTGTAAAATAAAAGTAACCATTTAAACTAATATATTTTCTTCAGTGATCCATTATTATTAAAACAGATTGCTGAAAAATAATTTTAATGTATATTCATATATGGCATTTCTATTTTATTAATTCTAAAATGTTTCAATAAAAATAGTTTTTAATAAACTAATAGCAAAAATTTTATGTTTTTTGTGTCTAATAGTAAATTTTTTACGTAAAATAAAAGATATATACATTTATGGGAAATACATCGACACAGAAAGATAGTGAATAAAATTAAGCAATCTTCAATTGCAAAAATATTATTTAGATATGTTTCTAAAGTGTGTAAATTTGATTTCAATCTTTTTATTTGACACAAATATAAAAAAAAACAAAAAAGGAACGATACATTCTGAAAAAAAGAATTTTTTTTCCTAACATGAAAATAAAATCTAATATCAGATCACATAGTAAACTATTGATCGTGTGACATATAATACTTCCTTCCCAGTATTCATGATTCTAAATTTAATCCAATTTGCAATGCAAATTGCACATTACTCGTCTTCCCTTTTTATTAAATTTAACTTAAAATGTGTAAACATGCTTCCTCTATATTTTATTCTTCTCTAGATGGAAGTAAATGGGAATGCTTAATTTAGTTTTGTTGAGACTATTAAATTTTAAAAGTTCCTTTTAAGATATATTAATGTATTTTTATTAAATATATATATATACATTGTATATTTGTATATACATACAAAATAATATATATATATATATATATATATATATATATATATATATATATATATATATATATATATATATATATATATATATATATATATATATATATATATATATATATATATATATATATATATATATATATATATATATATATATATATATATATATATATATATATATATATATATATATATATATATATATATATATATATATATATATATATATATATATATATATATATATATAGTACTTACATAAATACTTGTTAAATTTTTAAAAAATCAATTTTCGTTTCTTAAATTTTTATGCAATATAAAAATTTTAATTCTGTTGATTATGTACTTGTATTAATAATAAAGGAAGAAATTGTAACTAGATGTAGGAAAAAAATTAATTAAAAAGTCTTTAAAAAGCATTAGACGCAGATTAAAATGAAATTTTATTGTAAATTAGTCTACAGAAATTGTTCCTCTAAAAACAAATTGCATCTTTAAAATATTTTCTAATTCAGAATTTAATAAAATTAAGAAATTTTTCTAAAGCCACATAGAAAAAGGGAAACGTGTTAGAAAGTAAGAGATAAATGTTTCCTACAACAAAGCAAAAAAGCGATAATATAAAATAGAATAAAGTGTTATTTAGAGAAATTCAGGTTATATAATTGCTAATGTAAAAATAAATGCTAAGTGTTATTTTTATCTAAAATTTGGAGTTATCTAAATGCTGAGTGTTATTTTTATCTAAAATTTGGAGTTATCTAAATTTCGGATTTCACAAAATGATAAATTATAATATTTTTGCCAAAATTTGTAGAATTTTTTGTGATACTTCTTAAAAAATTCAATTCATGCAGACATCTCAAATTTAAGCAATTACCCTTTCAGAACCACAAATATCCAGTCTTCTAACAAATCAGAATAATTTCGAAAGTTAAGAATACAAAATGTTGAATAATATCGGAATTATTACAAGTGTTCAATTTTATATAACATTTATAAAATTTAAATTGATATATTTAATTTTAACCTTAGTCATTTAATGAAATAAGAAAACTCAATTTCTTAAAAAAATATTAACTATTTCCGTAAATTCGAAATTAAAAAATTTTTAGAGTTTTTATTAAAAAATAAAAACTTGATGCATTTTTTAAACGAAGCAGAAATAAAATATCCAGAATCACTAAAGACCTGAGAAGTTTTCCAAGTGAAAATACCAAAACGATTTTCTTTCGGGTGTGCATCTGAGAAAAGCAAAAAATGAAAATTTAGAAAAGTATTCATCTTCTAGAAAATGAAATACTGGCGAATTATTGATGAAAGCGAAAATCTTGGAAGTTAAATATGATGAAATATGTGTATTGAAGAGTTTATCTTAAAAATATTAATTGTAAAATATAAAAGGAAAATAAATTTTTGCAAATTATGATGTAATCAAAGAGTTAAATTAAAGAAAAAATAAGCTGCATAAAAAAATTAGATCCTGAATTATTTCAAGGAAATATTTTTAAAGTGATGCCTAAAACTATGAAAAATTTGAACAAGATACAATTAACCGATTTAACATTTCTTTGACTGAATTTGTAATTACAGAGTAACAATATTCTTTGATATGCTCTAGTTCTAATTTTCGTTCAGTTATTAATTTCTGAAATGGCAAAAAATTTAACCGTAAGCATTATTTCTCTGATTTCAAACATTGCAAAGTAACCTGTTACATTTCCTTACATTGGGTATTCACATTTAAAAAAAATTAAATTGCTGTATAGTATTATTGCTAAAATGCTTTTAATTATATCCAGTTGGTTATAACAGTAACTAGGCAATAGGCAATTATTGTTCAATAAAAATATAATAAAAATGGTAAACATTACAATTTAAAAATTAATTCAGAATGGAAATTTGAAGCCTTAATTCAGAATATCTAACTTGGTATTTTAATTCAAATCTAAGTATGTATATACAATACATAAATAAAATCATGAATGTTGTTGCACAAATAGAGTGCTTAGCAAATATTTTGTATATACGAATCATAATTTTGTAATATTTTACTATTCTCATATTTATAATTTAAGATTTTGTAAAGCTTGGTTAAAGTTATTTTGGCAATAATATAAGATTAATAACGTCCGTTTATATTTGAATCTTTCTCTGTTAAATTTTAAAAGATGTTATCGAGATATGATCTAGATTTACATCGAACTATTTTTGAAGCATTTTTACAGTATTGTAAAATTATATTCAAATGAGTACCTCACTAAATGTGTTAATAGAAAAGATTTTTACAGTGATTAGAAATCTTTCTCTTATTATGAATAGTTATAAGACAAGAAAAATGCAAATTGATCTTACAATTTTTATCAAATTGAGAACATCCTGTGTTAATGAGAATATCAACAGTGTTGTGTTCTTATCAACGAATAAAATTTTTCAGTGTATTCATATAGATAAATTTAGTAAACGCCATGATGCAAAAGTGTAAAAAAATAATTATCTGGATGAAGCAAAAGTAAAATGGTGTATGTAATTCATGCATATCTGATAAGTTATGTTATGGATAAATTACTTATAAAAATAAATAAAACCAGCAATTCGTTGAAATCAGATCATTTTATTTTATTTGTTTTGTTATTTAGTTACAGTATAACCTAATTTCATTACATTGTTACATGAATTTTATTTTTTAGCATCTGCTGAAGGGATAGTTTAATTTATAATTTTCTGAAAACCTTACTAAAACTAACAATTACTTATATTCTATTTTCAATACATTTTTATTATAATACATTAAGTCAATGAAAAGTTAATATCTTATTTTTACCTCCCTTTACTTTCAGCTTATGAATATAATTGTTACTGTGATATTTCCGAATAATAATTAGATTTTTTATGATGAAGCTTGTAAATTTTTGAAAAACACTATGTAGTAAATTTATCTATGCCAATACAACACTTAAACAGAATTAAATATTTGTAGAAAAGAAGCAGTATTAATGTTTATATTAATTCGATGTTTCTACAAATGTTCTGCATAAGATGTATTAAATTCCTTACTTAACATCTTCTTCATTACAAAATCATGTGACATAAATAATACTTCATTCAAGCTTCACAAGTAAATGAAAAGATCATATTTCTATATCACATAATTTCAGACTAGTGTTGCTTAGTGGATAAAAACCGTTAAGAGCAAGAGTTCATTTCAAGGAAAAAATTCAATAAGGAAAACGTTACCTCGTGCAATTTCAAATCGTCGTAATAATTTTTTGATAGTCATAATTATTGCAGAAATAAAGAAGAAAGATTATTCTTTTCTCTGTTTCGTATATAGTTTCTACAGAGTATTAGTATATATATATATATATATATATATATATATATATATATATATATATATATATATATATATATATATATATATATATATATATATATATATATATATATATATATATATATATATATATATATATATATATATATATATATATATATATATATATATATATATATGTTTGTATATATGTATGTATGTATGTATGTATGCATTTAGATTGATAGATAAATACATAAAACTTTTCAGAAATTAAAATTCAATATTTTTAAGAATAAAAACTGCAGCAATGATAAATCATTTATATATTATTTATGTATTAATGATTTGTGGGGTTTTTTATTTTAGAATGAACTAACATTCTCTATGGATTTTTATCAGGATTAATGACAGAAATGGATAAGTATGAACTTGGTTTTTTTTAAAAAAATATTTCTTTGTAACCTCAATCATACATCTTTGACCTGAATCATTTTTTTCAACTTATGTTCCACTACTTCACATTATTTTTCTGATATTTTTCATCATTTCTTTATTTTTTGGTATCTTTCTTTTTCTGTTGCTTTTTAATTCAGTTTATCTTTGGCACGGATATCAATTTCCTGGAATTAAACTACGATCCAAACGCAATTCGTTTACTTTTTACTTTTTTCTAGAAAGAAATGGTTGCAATCCAAGAATTACAGCTATATATATATATTTATATGTATATATATATATATATATATATATATATATATATATATATATATATATATATATATATATATATATATATATATATATATATATATATATATATATATATATATATATATATATATATACAGAGAGAGAGATACATACATATATATATACACACATTAATAAGTACTTCTATATAGACATTTTAAAATTTGCTTTCAATATGGCACATTGTTTTTATTGAGATTGTATTGATGAAGGAAATATTTGTTAAATTTTTAACACATAAAACAGAAGATGAAGATTGTTTCAACATTCAAAACTGATTCACCGGAATTTTTTTAAAACTCAAAAAATCTTAATCTTTCAACAAAGATAAAAATAAGCCATTTAATGGAGGAATTTCATAATATAATGTAAAATTCCTAAATTTTATAGATTTCTTTTATTTCATAATAATTTGAATTATATCGAATAATTTGTCGTATATTTTGTGTTTTGGAAAGTACATTTTATTTTATCTAATAAATTATAATGATTTAATAACATTTTTAATCAAATGAAAATAGTTTTAATTATGTAGATACAAGTGATATTATGATGGAGTTACATAGTTAATTATAGAGATGCAAGTGAATTATGATATGTAAAAGAAGATTTTCTTACGGAAGACATTGAATCTTGAGTGACGAGATATTTTTCTGCCAAAATAACTATGTGAATAATTTTTAAGCATAGCGTAGATGTAAAATGTTTTACTAACTACAGAGGAAAATTAAAAGAAACAGTGAAAAATATGTACAAAAATATTTTTAAATTATTCTTCAAATCATTACCACAAATATAAAAAGAAAGAAATAAAATGTTTGCAATTTAAAAAAAAAATGTCGTTATTCTTATTTGAAAATCAGATTAAGGAAATAAAACATTAATAAATGTATTTAAAATTATTTTAGAAGTTTTTGAGTTTAAATGTAACATTTATTCGCTGAAAGTTTGATCAAGTATCAAGAGTTTGAATTTAAAGGAGTAAATTTTTTGAGGCTTAAAAGAAAGATTGTGCTTATTTACTAGTAAAAAGAAATTTTTAAGATGAAACATCTTTCATTACAATAAAATAATATAATGAACAACATTTTTTTAAATCTTTTTTTTTGAATGTACTACTAAATAAATAATTAAATATTGCATATAACAACAAATTTAAAATAAAAATTATTATTTAATAAATGCTCTTATTGATTATATGCATTCATTGGTTGACAATATATTAAAAAAATGCCGAAAATATAGTATTTATTTTTTAAATAGTTCTCTGCACAAAGTACGTCAATACAAAATAGAAAAAACTCATTTTTAACAATAAAAAAATGAAAAGATAATAATACTTGATAATAATGACTTTTATAATAACTTATTTTAAGAACAACTGAAACAAAGCTGTTAAATTAATTAATACGAAGTATGTATTTCAAAGACTGTGAATTTTAAATTAAGATTCTTTTTATTAGTTAATTTAAGATATTTACTTAACACGCATAAATATTTTCATACTTTGAAATTATGTTCCTATTTTTATCTTTACATTTTTATAGAAATTCATTTATGAAAATCCATATAAATAGAGATAGTAAGACTTTTATTATAAAAACAGTATTATATGTTTCTAAAAATCGGTATAAGATTTTTATTTTCGAATGCATTACTTCCTTATTGCATTACATTATTTTTTGAAAATTATTGTAATTATGTGGTATAATTATTTATTTTTTTCCATTATCAGAAATATATTGAAATATATATACAACATCTAATTCTGATTTTGCAAAAACTATTACAAAAGCACATTCCTCAAATGTGACAAAACCAATATTAATTTAGAAGATGACTTGATAATGTTACCGATTCTAAAGAGATTTTACTTAATGGTAATCATTACGTACAACAATTGAACTCTCATTATGAAATATTTAAAAACAATATAAGTATTGGTTATAAAAGAGAAAGATAATATTTTAAAAACTACTTTTTTTGGAAGTAAATATTTAAAAGGAACAATATATCTTTCGAAATATGACGAAATTTAAAAATATTTAAAACTATTCAATTATATATAAAGTTTAGAAATATAGCTTATATAAATCTAAAGGCAGGTATTCAAAAATATGAATAACTAAAGATTATAAAGAATTTCTACTAAATAATAATAATAACGACTTGACTGTTTGAAATTTTTTAATACGAAATGTCTTTAGAAACATCGTTAGAAAATTAGAAGATAAGTGTTTTTTCAAAATAAATATCTTAGAAAATTTTTTCCTACAAATGCATATTGCATGCCTTTAAACTTGCAACACCAAGATGAAGTTATCTTCAAAACCTCGAAACCATATTAAAGAATGGAAAATTTGGAATATGAAATGATTAGCGATTCAGTTCAAAATTCAATGATGCAGGATGGTTAAACAACATGGTAAAACATAACAAAAAGAATATTTTGCAATTTGTTTCTCAATCAAAAATAATTTTATAAGGTTAAAATTTTCTCTGAAAATTGCTCTATGATTCGAATAAAAATATGAGTGGGAATAATGATAGAGGCAGAATTATTATCTACAGAGTTTTGAATTATCTTTCAGTGATATTGTTTCATACTCTATAATCTAACCCGAGCCAGAAGAATATGCCGTTAGAGTTAAGGAATGTCAAATTGAACTGTAAGTTGGAATTCCATGTTCTTCCAGGATTAAAGTCAATGTGAAGAGACACATTGGAAAGTTGGCGTTGAAAAATTGTATTAACATATGACATATCATTAGGCTGGAAATGAGTTTGTTAAATATTTGTCCAAAAATTGCTTGAAGTTTAGAGCTTCACGAAATGTCATTATGGGGGATATTACTTTCGGTTCGTCACCAATGCAAATGAAAATCAGAAGGCAATTCTGGTGTTGTCAGTAATAAGCTGGATATTTAATGACACAATGCTATATTTGCAGATAAATTTCAATCCTGTATTCAGTATTCTAATGGTCGTATATACAGGGTGTCCCAAAACGACCCCATAAACTCTGCACAGCTGGATTTCTCATTGTATGTACATAAAAGTTCCCCTGAGAAGCGTTCCTGTACGATCCATAGTTTACGAGAAAAATGCAAGAAAACAAAGTATGATATCACTTCCGGTGCAAGAAAAAACACTTTATGGAATATATCAACAGCAGTATATGCAGTGGATATCGACAGGCATACTCCCTAGCAGTTCATAAGGTATTTCCATTACATAGGCCGTACATCAAGTACATGTCGCAGTAGTCACGAACGGAATACATGGCCACTGTGCGAAGACTACCGGTAGCTGCAGAATGCAGCATTTTAAATACCAGTTCACCGGCGGCTTAACGTCATTCTATGGCACGCGCATTAATAACGCGATATGTGCGGTGAGTGTTTTAAACATTATCGTCTGGAAAGATATGAAAATACTGTTGTTGATATGTCCAATAAAGTGTTTTTTCTTGCACTGACAGTGACGTCATACTTTTTTGTATTTTTCTCTCAAACTAGGGATCGTACAGGAACGCTACGTTGGGCAGTTTTTATGCACTCCCAACGAGGGGGCTGTGCAGAGTTTATGCGGTTGTTTTATGACACCCGGTATATTTGGGTACTATGAGGAGAATTTACACCTTCTGGCTGCATTGGATATTGTCGGATAAGCATTTCACCTAGCATGGTGACGTGACCTTGTTTGCCGCTGCTTAATTCCTGTTATGCACATTTCTTGCTCAGATCAATGCTAATTAGAGTAGTCATTGGTGTATTACCAACATAATAAAATTATGATTGTGCTTTATAACCGAGGTATGTCAAATATAATATTTCAACAAGATAATGTAAAAGCAAATGTAGCTTATAGTTTTTTGATCTCTTTCAATACAGAGGGTATTTGATTGTTTCACTGGCTTCCACTGTATCCACTGGCTTCCACTGGCATGCCAAATGAAAATATTTAAATATGATTTAGTAAGAGGCATGACCAGTACCATTTTCCAGTTCTTAAGAGAGAAAAGTATGCATAGATTTAAAGTAGCAAGAAGTGCGTTGCACCTGTTTCCGTCATCATAGTCCGATTTGACCCCATACTTTACGGGTACGAGTTTATCGAAGTTTCAGCTGTCAGGTAGTAAAAACTTCTATAATTTTTAGACACCTATAAACGTTAAAAATGCTCTTAAATTTTATCATTTTTCTCTCATTCATAATGTTTAACAATACTAAATACCTTTTTTATTTTATTTCTTTCAAATTGTGGTAGTTATAATGGCCTATAGTGTACAATCTTCCAAGATGCCATTAAACAAAAATAAAAATTCTATAGAAGATTTCTCATTTTTAAAAATAGTTTAATATATGTGAGTGTATGAAGAAAGTTCCTCACACATGCATAAAAAATTATAATAAATTTTATGAAAATTATTAATATCGTTACAAAAATAGAAACACTAAAAATATAACTTTTTATATCAAAACTTGGAAATGTCTACTCTTTGGTACATATTATTTCATAATGAAGATTCAAGTGACTTAATTTTGTAATAGGCAAATAAAGTTTAAAGAGTGTACGTAGTAGCTTTAAGTAATTCAAACAATTTAATCATACTAGATTATTAATATTATAATAAGTGTTTTATGAGACGGGCCAAATTACTTCAGTTTGAGTTTTATAAAAATGAATTGTTTTTGTTATTTAAAAAATATATAAAGACATTTAAATTTATGTATGCAAAAAAAACTTATCTTTCCTTTTAAACTTATGAACTCAAAATTGACAAATTAGTAATTATGGAACAATATAAATAAATTGATATATTTCTTTTAAAATTTAATTTAAAAAATGATTGATTTTTTTTAATTATAAAGGAAATGCTTTTAATATGTAAAATATTTTTGCAAATACATTTATTTTAAAAAGAAAAATAATATTGTATTAAGAAGAAAAATCTTCAAATACATTAGTTTAACAAGCATATGCATTCATATACGAATTGTGACAAGCTAGCTATCTAATTACGCATTACAATACCATAAAAATAATTAAAATACACTGTCCGACATCAAAAGTTCAATACCAAGAAGGATTTTCCAGAAAGTGATCGATTTTGGCAAACAGAAAGCGATTATAACGAGCAATAAATTATTTGTATTTTGAAATGATTTACATAAAACAGAGCGAGAGCAGGTTAGAGTCAGTCGGGTGTAGAACCGCCGTGAATGTTGATTTATGAAGCAAAATGACTAGGCACAAAGTCAATGAGAGTTCGGATGGCGTCCTCAAAATGCGTCTTCTGAAGAAGGCAGTGGCAGGGCCTGCAAATGTCAATAATAATAACCCAAATGCATTTGATTAGTGAGAGATCTGGTGAGCACCATTTTCAGGGAATCAGCTGAGCACTTTGCAGTGCATGTTGGCAGATGCAAAAAATTTACGGTCGGGCGTTATCCTGCTGATTAAGGTATTGGGCTAACTCTAAAAGTAAAAAAGTGTCATCAGCCTCATCACCTCCTCCGAGTAAAGTTAGTGCGTTATAGTGCCGTGTGTGTGAATACTATCACTATCACTGAAGTAACAGATGTGTGACTCATCTGAAAAATTTATCCTGTATCATTTAATCTTTCATGTCGCTCTAGTCGGGAGCCGTTCCAGACGTTGGCGTCTATGCTATAGGGTCATTGGCAGTCTTCTTAACGGACACCATAAGCGCAAGTCACTAAAAACAATCGACGGGAAATAGTTCTGCTTGATATGGGAGCATCCAGGGTCTGTTGCACATGCCGCAGAATTTCAGTAGATGTGCTTTGCTGAGCCACTACCGGCATCCTTAGGAAGCATCAATAAACGCTTGCTGACGTCAATCTCGCTGCATTGGCACTATGCAAACGCTCCTCAGTTCTTTTTTTAAGCATCTTCACCCCAATCGGTGCATTGTGGATGCATCCAAGTGTCTGTTAGCTTTGATTTGCCTTAAGGACCAACCTGCTCTTCTCAGTCCGAACACCATAACCTATGTAAATACGTCTGTCAAGTGAAAACAAATCAGTTGATAATGTCATGGCATTCTCTACAGTTACAGGAGTTCTTTATGACAAAAACAAATTTTTAACTATAATTTTCCAAACACCAATAACCACGCGAATATTTTCCACTCTGATGGTTTCTCATCTTATATCTTAATCTGCTTGTGTTGGAGAGACACATTTCACGTCATATGCATATCACGGTAGGGTGCGTTTACATTTAAATGTGAATAACTTTCTGAACACTCCTTCTTGGTATTGCATTTGCAATATCTGGCAGTGTAACATTTTATTAGTTTTGATATACAAAATTAAATATTTAAAGTTTTCGTTTACATAGTTTTTAATAGTATATCGATCATAGGATGTCCGGCGATGTTAATACACTAAGTTAACCGAATTCTGCTGTTTCCTTTTACTTTCTCCAACATATTAGTAGGTATTGTGACCGTTTCTTTTTGAATATTCCTTTTCAGATCTTCCAAAGTTTGTGGTTTTTCAGTATAAATACATAATATCAAATATGCCCATAATAAGGAAATGTATGAGGTAAAATCAGGAAACCGGCAGCTCCAATGCCCTTAAATTATGAGCTGTTTCTCCTTTCTGTGGAAACTATACTTTTCTAAGTACATTTCCCCATGTTATGGCAAATAAAATCTTTTACCATGCTCACCTAATAATTTGAAGTGACTGAGCAGACTTAATTTTAATCGAAAAAACAATGATTCCACAATTCCATCTAAAGCAATTGTAGTTAATGTATTGTGAATATTCAGACCTCTGATAGAGTTCTCAGGGGCTATTGATTGCTCAGTTGCACATGTTTTGCTTATTGGCAAATTAAATTAAATAGAAATGAATATGATGACTGTAAATAAAAAACATGTTGAAGGGCATAATAAAAAAGTGCTTAACAAACATTTTTTCGAGCATTAAAATCATGTTTGCAAAGTTTCTACATAGTGATCAGCTTGTACAGATGAAAATGGAATTCATATTGCAAAATTTGGCTCTCAAGCTGATCGGAAATATAAGAGAAGACGTATGTTTGCGTGCTGAAAGCCACGGTGATTCGCAAAAATGACACTGTTATTGTTTTTAACTTCTCTGGTGAACTGATGTGACATGCGTTTCCTCATATTCTTTCCTGCTTAGAACCATTTTCCTTGAACACTGTCACTAATGAAAGAATTCCAGTCCGGGACAGCTTCCAAAGGCACAATATTGAAGTGATTTCTGAGAGGAATATTGACGCAATAATGGTAAATTCACGTCGCTGATTATTTTAACCATGGTGACGAGTAAACTACAATGTCACACAGCTTTATGATCTTTCTCAAACGAGACAAAACTATCTTATTATATTTACAACTTTTTGTGTTATTGTTATCAGAAATAATGAAGTTAGCTTGCTGTACTCTGTATTTATAAAGGAAATTGCTGTTCAAACAAATGCTGCACAGTATGTTGAGCAATGTAAGTATTTTATTACTATTGGTATAATATTTAATCTTTATTATATACAAAAATATACACATCAATTTTCAAAAATACATTTAAAATAATTAATACATACAATTTAAAAAAAATTATGTTGGAAAGAGAAAAACTAAGCTTAAGAAGAAGTATTTTGAAGGAGGGGAATTTAAAATATTCCAATATTAAGAATTTTACAGAAATAAAAATCTAAAACTATGCAAATGACCAACAAAAACATTTAAAATGTAACATTTTATTACTTCAAACTAACATTCCCAGTTATGTACATTTCATTTAACTTTATATAATAAATCTAAGCGACTAAAAAGGGAAAAATAAAATTTTTTTAGAGTATATATTGAAAGAAAATAGTTAGAATTCATATAAGTTAAACACTAATCACTTCTGAAAAGTAATTTTTTATAATTTTAGGAAGAATTTTTAACCTTAAGCTGTATATACTAAAACTAAAAACCGTGAAAACTTTCACATTTATGATTCCTCATTCTTTTATTCTATTTGTCCACGTTTCCTTACGAGCAAGTATATCAATATATTCTTAATAAAACATAATTAAATATTTAAAAAATTCTTTTAATCTTAAAAGATCTCACAAATGGAAATAGGAAGCATTTTTTTCATATAAAAAGTCACAATGGCCAGATGAAATAAGACATATTTATGGTGAATAACATGATTGATTTGTTTTATTATTTATTATATGTTTGTTAATTTTCTTTTTTACTGACATGTTTTGCATGGGTTGTTCCTTACTAAATGCTCTGTTGGTAATTGACAGAATTATTTATAAATGCCATCAAGTAAATAGTAATATTAAGTTATTTGCATTTGAAACCTTGGTTACCTTTCTCGTTGGGAAGATAGATATTTGCAACTATATTTTAGTAATAAATGTACAACGTTTTATATTATATAATTATATGCATCCTTTGTCTTAAAACATAGATTATTAAGTAGGCACAAAATCATATTATTATACCCATAAACGCATTAAGTCAATCATAAATTCAACAATCAAAATCACATTTATGTCAATTTTACTTAGTCCAAGAATTTGTGAAAATTTTAAACAATGTTATATAATATAATTAATATTAGAAATAATATTTCATATACAGTGAGTTGATCAGATATGAAATTTATTTTTAAAAGTCATATTTAATTTACTGAACTTGATGAATAAATTAGAAAACTGGAAAATAGTGTTTCAAAGTATCCAGATGAAAATTCATCATGCTTGCTAATAACAACCGGTTGCAATGTCCTCAAAATAAAGGGATATCTCTGTAAATGGCAGACCAAGTCCGGTAGTGTTCTGTTTGGTCCCTGGGCAACAGGAAAATAATATTCCATAGGACTACGGATGAAAATTCATCATTTTACGAATGACGACTGGTTGCAATGTCCACAAAATTAAATGAAATCTTTGAGGGATATAGATCATGTCCGGGAGTTTTCTGCTTCCAAATTAAGAACACCTACCAACTTTCAGGGTCATAATGTAACGGCTACTGCATGTCAGGTTGAATATTCTTAGCGACTGGCTATTAAATATTCTTACTAATGGCTACTGGATGTCATAATATATAAATTTGCCACCATTTCCATCCCTTACACGTCTGAAGAGGTTAAATATTCTTAGTGACTGGCTATTATAGAAAAAATATTTGATTTGAATTAGATTGTATGGTTAACTTTGCGATCATGAAATACTAACGAATATATTTTGCAATATCCATTTCAAAAAATTCGTAAACATTTCATGTTTTATTTAATTTATGAAATAACTATACATTTCCATTCAGTTATAAAAAGGGGAAACCATATTTTTTATTTATTTTTAATTTTTATTAAAAATACGGATTTTATTATTTCTTCTTTATATTTGTTTCAAAATATGTTTTTAATTAGATGCATATTTTTATAAATTACATCTAAGCAACATAATAACATCTGTACTTATTAAGAATGTGATGACCAGTGAATTCTTTACGACTTGAAAAATGATTAATTATTCAAACTGTAATTCACAAAGATAATTTTAAAAGTGATAAAAATTAATGAGTTATTTCTAAGCAATTTTGGAAATTGATATTTATAACATTATGTACACATTTAAATAAGAAGCGCTTTGTAAAAGGTCTTTTTATAAAATTAAATAATTTTTTATTAAAATTTTATATAATTACACATACATTTTATTGATATATTTTTTCATATTATTGTAACACACAGGACTTTCAAATATTTCCTCAAAATTTCTTCATAAATTAACAAAAAATCTTTTGGTGAAAAGTTCCTTAAGGCATTATGTTTTTGTTTACAAAAATAAAACGGATATATCCTCTTAAAAAGTGAATAGTTAAATTTTAGTGTAACTGCAAGTCAAATTAATATGGAGCTAAAATGAATTGTTGGTGATTTTATTATTTCAAATTGTTTTGCAGTTGAAGTTTGAACTTGTAGTGTTTTTGCTTGGAGTTTGCGTTTATCCTAACATTTAGAATTATTGTATTATTTACACGTAACTATTTACTTATACTTTAAAAAATTATATAAATATACTTACTATCGGTTTCCTTTTATAAAAATTATGTTTTTTCTAGATGTAAAGATTTTCTTTCTATGCGTCTTTTACTTTCCACATTTTCTAATATACTAATGAAATAAAAAAGCCTACATCTTAGTAAAAAATTCTTTTAAGCTTTATAAAATAAATAAATGACTTTAAAATATAATTAGTATGAAAGCAAGTAAATAAAATTTTCATTAGATGAAGATATGTTCTATGAATTTTCAATATATTATATTTACCTCTAATTGATTTAGTCATCAAAAATTAAGAAATATTCTAAAATTTTAGCATGTATCATCATCGAAGACCAAAATTTAATCTGCTAAAAGCTTTATGCTTCTTAACATTATATTGATGAATACATTTCCGGTCATCAAAGATTCCTCCCACGTATTTTTAAATCTTTTGGGATGTGAGCCAACGTTTTTCAAAATATTAGTTTCGAAATTTTGAAAACTTCTAAATTATATTTTTAAATACATGCAACTTTTTTCATAAAACCACATTTAAATATTAGATATCTAATTTAACTAACTAAATTAGTTCGTAAAAACAATACTAATAAAAAGAGGTTTACTCAATATAAAATATTATTATTTTATAAATATAAAGTGAAATTCTGAAAGATTAAATTTTCCTTATAATTCTTACTTTGATTATTTTTTAAAAAATTTCTTAATTTAAAGAAAATATTGCGTTTTTTTAACAGATAAAGTTTATATTCAATAAAAAATAATGCTGTCGGTTATTTAAATTCTGATATTCAAATGTAATAATACTGTTGCTACAACAGTATCATTTCCCTTATATTTAGTTATTGTCAATGAAAATCATGTTAAATAAGAAAATCATATGCAAAATTAAATGTTAAAAATCATAAAATGCAAATTATAAAAACTCCCTTTGAATTAAAATTTCAATTGTGGTATTGACCTAGTCTGTTGAAAAATAACATGACATGTACAAAAATTCTATCTAAGTACGACATTAAAATATCTAAATACGAATATACTGATACCTCTAATATATTTTATAAAACCATTTAATAGTTTTATGTATTCATATTATTTATTTTAATGAACCTCAGCAAAAATAAAGTAATTTATAAGAACAACAGACACAAATATGCACACATACTAAAACTAAATAATAATGTTGATGCAAACTAGTGTACAACACATACACTAAACATAATATGTTTAGAACTATATACGAAGTGATGAATAAAGTTGTTGGAGGGGTACAATAAGTTCTCTACTGTAACTTGGATTTTATTATTGTTATCAAATCGCTGTTTTTTTCAGATTTTCTAAGATATAGTTGACAGGAAACTTTCTTGAGACATGATCAAATGTATGTTGTTGTGGCTTATCCCTCCTGGTTGACAGCAACATCAAACCTGATTCATGAGCCCAAACGCCTTCAAACAATGGAGCACAGCCTCAGGGCTCGAGAATAACTGGCATTTATGCAGGCTAAAATGTGGGCAGCTTGAGTCGCATTGCATTTTGGATACTGGGGATACACTTTGCTATTGTCACGTAACTTTGTTCACGAGTATGTTCTATATATATATATATATATATATATATATATATATATATATATATATATATATATATATATATATATATATATATATATATATACATACATACATATATATATATATATATATATATATATATATATATATATATATATATATATATATATATATATATATATATATATATATACATACATATATATATATATATATATATATATATATATATATATATATATATATATATATATATATATATATATATATATATATATATACATATGTATATATATATATATATATATATATATATATATATATATATATATATATATATATATATATATATATATATATATATATATATATATATATATATATATATATTATAATATTATAATATTCTATATATATACTTCTATATATATAAATCATATTCAGTATTGCAGCAACAGTGAATTATTTTAGGAATACTGGGATATCATCAATAATCCTTCCATGTTAAGTTATCTAGTTATTATCTATGTGAGAAATTGTGTGTGAGTATTAATCCTAAATTGATTTAAAAATCATAATATTTGAATTTCCCAATTTTATTTAATATATTTTTGTAAAACGCTTGTTGATGTAAGAAAAGTTAATTGAACAATTGTTAATATAATATTTAATTTATATAAATCATATAAATATTTAGATTATAAAACAAAAAGCATCTGGAAATATATTTAGTGTATCTTTTGTATGAACGTATCTGTATAGTAATAAACGAAAATAAACATATTTTAAAGTAGATGTATTTTCTTTTTTAATATTTAGTAAAGTAAGATGCACCACGTGACATGCATTTTTCTGACAAACAAATTTTTAATTAAGTACTCTATTTGTGACGCATGAATTATAAAAAATTTATTCATCAAATTTCATATGACCTTAATTACATTGTAAACACCATCATAGAAAAGATAATAATAGGAAATGTTTTTAAAAACATTTATTTTTCAAAATATTTTAACAAAATGAATAAGCTGATTCCTTAAAATTACCTAATGTTATTTCATTTTTATGAATCAAATATTTCCAACAAAAATGATAATTTATAGTTGCGACAGAAACTTCATAATAATATCAATTTACAAAACAATGACTATTTTGAAATTCATATAATATCAGGATTTCAGACTGTATTAAGCTGAAACACAAAAATAAGACTGTAAATAATCTCATGAGATTTAACGGAATTCAAAAGTAGATTTTAATACAGAGAACTTATTGATGCAACAAAATAAATAAATTATATTTCGAAGTAAAATAGAATCTTAATTATTTACCTTTAATGTAATATTTTACAATATGTTGCATTCAAATAATTTATTTTCTTTATTTTCGATCATCTTTCTTTCCTTATCTCCATAACTGAGCTTGGCATTTTCACTTAATTTTTGTGTGTTTTCTTTTTGTGGGAATAAATATACTTTTTATGCTATATTATAGCTCATTCAAACTACGTGTTGCAGTATACAACTTTTCTATAAAATTTTATATTTAAATGCTTGTCAATAGAAAATAGAAAATACTTATCAAATATATTATAAATATTACTACGTCTAAATTGTTTTTAATGAACATAAAGCAGTGTTTCTAAATATTACAGTATTCGTGGTCCAATTTTCAATCATAATATTCATCACAACCCCCCTATTTGCTGCATACAATAAAATGTATACAATAATAATATATTTTGAGTATTTTGGCGCTGCACCTACACTATGATCTAAATTTTAAAAATTACCAAGAATATGGAAATTTATTGACATTTTATAACACCGATCCTCAGCATTGACAAAACAAGAATCCTGTGCCTTTTTTCTGCTCTTGCGTCCTGCCATGTCGGGCATTCTCATGGTTTCACGAGAAGTTTCGAGTTGCCTGGAATATTCTGGAATGTTTGCGTGACACTCTGTATGGTTGCATGTAGCGAATGTAAAGATTAGCAGCTATTGGCAGTATGACGTGTCAGCTTAAAAATTAAGTTAGGAGCATGCGCAGATGTGAACAAATGTTTTCTCATAGGGAGAAGGAGAAAGTTCAATAACGCCAATTTCAATTCCAGATAATCTCATTCGAATCAATCCTTTTATCACTATTCAATCTATTTTAAATGAATATGTTATATAATACTAGCAAAGAATTTTTAAATGTAATTTCTTTCTGACGACAAACTGATATCAAGTTACAAGTGGGTGAGGGATCCATTTAAAAATATTCCCGAAGGACTCTCAATTGAAAAAGAAGAAACCTTCATAGACTTCACGTCAAGCGGTGAAATCAAAAGACAATTTAGTAATATATCATTCTTTGAATTTTGGGCAGGAGTGGATGATGAGTTTTCTGCACTAAAAACAAGGGCATTACGCTTTCTACTACCATTTTCAACATCCTACCTTGGTTAAACTGGATTTTCTGTGGAGGCTTCTTTGAGGAAAAAATATAGATCTCAACTAAATATATAAAAATAACTGAGAGTGTCTTTTCCTAATATTAAACCCTCCTTCGAAAAACTTTGCTCAACAATACAGACCCAAGGGAGTCACTAATAATTATTAAATTTGCTTTTTACTTATTAAGTTTTGATTTAGTAAGTTGTTTTAATTTAATAAGTTAATCATTAAATATGCTGACCAACTTGTCTAGTGGTCAGCGTGCCTGATTACGGATACGGAGGTACTGGGTTCGAATACCGGTTCGGGCATGGATGTACTTTTTCTCTCTATCTATCCTTTCTTTGTCCTTTCCTTGTATGAATAAGGTGTGAATGGTTGCCTACCGTATAAACAGGTCCCTATGGCATGTGTTTACTGATGAAGTCGGACTCCACACCAAAATATAGCTCAGTTGGAAAAGTGGATTAGCGAACCCCATGTTGTCAGCCTAGCTGGCACACGACAATGAATGAATGAATCATTAAATATGTCGAAATGTATTTGTTTTTTATGTGTGTGTGCGCTTTCCTTTCAGTCACTTAATCAATTTTTTAAATAACATTTTCTCTTGGAAATGCTCGCGCCCCCCTAAGGGGTCACGCTTTACAGTTTGAGAATCACTGACTTAAAGCGATGCAATTATTGCAATATCATTTTAAAGTAAGTTTAATGAATATTGCAATTCCGATGAATTGCAACACTCAGTGGAATAAATATATCATTATAAAGTTTTTAAATTAGACTACTGGGATAAGTAATTTTTTAATACATATAAAATGATTTATTGAACATTGATGAATAATACATTCAACTACAAGAGTACAATTTTTTAATATTTTTTTAATGAACAGGGACACAGAAATGTATTATTTTGTTAATACAAATGCCTACTTCAATCTGCAATGTAATGGCAAAGAAAAATGTTCTGGAATGAAATGTTACAGCCAAATTGAATACAACATCATAAATATGTATGTAAAATAATTTAATTTGTAATTAAAGTATATTTTTAAAATTCTTGTAGTTTAAGTTATTTTTTTATTAATTTCATAACCAATAAAATTAAAACTCACAAAACTACCTCACAAAAAACATACTTTGTTTGTTTAATTTAATATGTCATAATACGTGTACCCATCAACAAAGCTTCAATCGTTGAAAATTATCTGGGGAGTGAAGCAAGGCATTTACTAAAATTCAAAATCATTTTATAAATATCAATACACACACAAAATGATGTATATCTTTGCAACTAAATATTAAAATATTTCAACATTTCTAAAGGTATCAGGTGATTCTTTGAAAGCCAGCTCACTCCATAAATGTTTGGCAATATTTTATGCAAACTCACTTCAACAAAAAAATCAGGAAATTAAGGAACAGATAGGAAATGTGGTAGATCATTGAAAATGCAGTTATAGTGCAACTAAAATGCATCTATTGGATAAGAAATCTCTTGAAACGCCTTTGTTTAATCATATTCATTTATCGAATTATTGATAAAGAAAAATAAACAATCATTAAATATTAGAATAAATGTCAAAAATATTTTATTCGTGTTTAATTATAGAAATACAGACTGAACATAAAATAGGAACCACCGAGAAATTATAAATTGCACCATGTTTCAAAAATATTTATGCGTAAAATCTGTATATAATCACTATTAATGACAGTTTAGCATTCAGACAATCAGAAATAAATATAGCTAAGGAATAATTTCTAAACTATTTCAGGATAATTCGCTAGTTTTTTTGAATATTTATTTAAAAAAAGATAATTTTATAAATATTAGAAATTGTTTAAAATATTTTTGGAAGTTCTCATCTGTGCCCAAACATGTTTATCTCCTTTCAAATGACCTTTACGAATAGCAGAAATAGAAGTTGATTTAAAAAGCTTGCGGCAAAATTCGAAAGCTGCGATTTGAATAACACAATTTAACTAAGATTGGAAAAACTTTATAAAATTATTTTCGCAGTCATAAGATTCTTCAAGAGCAAAGTGTTTATTAATAATTTTAAGAAAAAGAAACCTGTTTTGAAGATTTAAATTATCAGTTTTCTTTAAGATTATATTTGCATTTTTCTTTTCCTTTTATCCTAATTAGGCAAAATAATATTTCCTTTTCTGTCACATGATTTTTTATATTGAAATGGATTTTCTCTGATTCACGTAAAATGTTTTTTTCGAATTGATTTCTTTTAAACTCTGATAAGTACACATTGTATTTAATTACAATGAAAGTATTTCATTTATATATTCTCTGAAATAACTAATATTATTTTTATATCACACTTAGTTAAAAATATGCTAAGACGTGATTAGTACGTGAAATAGCACAAAAGTAACATAAAATTTCATAAAAAAATGAGTTACTACAATAATTAGTGTATATTAAAAAATAATTTAAATAAGCTGCAGTGGATTACGTAAACTGATATGACATTAAAACTTTTTCGAAATATTTATGGTTTTGTAAAAATTAGCACATATATAAAAATTATTAATTTATATGACCACTGGATTTAAATGAAAAATATGATCATCTCAAAAAACAATGTGGAGTAGTAGGGTATCTTCTTCTTCTTCTTCTTCTTAGAATTGGGTTTGTATGTCATTGGGCACCGCTGCTTTTATCAGCATTTTGTACCATTAAACTCCAAACCCAATGTTTCCTAGTTCCAGTTGCTCGGGTCACCCACTTTATTAATAAAGTCCGATAACCCTTTAAAGGAGTCCAGGTGTAACTTTCTAGTATGGTTGATGCCTAAAGAAGTTAATCTAGGGAGGGCAAGAGCCTCGCATTAACAAATGATATGCTCTGCCATTTCCTCTTGCGTATGACATTTCCAGCAGATAGGGTCTTGCTGAAACAGTCCCATCTGGTCAGAGAGTCAGTCATACTAGGGATAGCTTCCTGACTTTCACCAGAAGATGGATTGGAGGTCATTTCTACCTCAAGTGAAGGACTCATTACTGCCCCTTTACAAGATTGCCTCTAAGTTCCCTTGTCTTTTTCAGCAAGGTCTACTTCAGAGGCATCACCTGCAGATGCAGAAAGGTTTGTTATTTCTTGTGTCTTTTCAGCCACAAGATAACAATTTATAAGCTCAGGTAATATAAGTCCATCCAGCATTGCCTGAGATACTGGGCAAGGCAAATTACTCTAGAAGTTTGCCAGGCAACTAGAGGCTCCGTTAAGACACCAATACCGCGGTGCCAATTAGCCCTAGGCACGGATCGCATAACACCAGGGTTTACGGGAGCTGGTTCGCGGCCTCTGATTCTATATTCAAGGCTATCCTGTCATTCCTACAGGACGTTCGGTGATCCACCACCTACCGACGCGCCTGGTAGCTGCTCAGGCCCCAGGTAGTAGGGTATACAAAAATATGTATTTATGATGGTAATCTAGTCTAGTAAATGTATAGAAAAACAAGATTCATTGTTAAAATATTTGTAAAAACAGCAAAGATAAATATTGGGAATAATATTTATCGAAAGCATCTCAAAAATACTCGTAAAACTTAAGTTTAAACTTATCTTTTCATACCCTACCTGTTAGTCAAAGTGATTAAACTCAGTGTGAAGATATAGACTCATAGTATTGTGCTGTTTAATGAGAAAGACTGAGCAGGGAAATTTATACAAATAATCATAAAAAAATGTAATCATTACTCCAATTTTTTTGAAAAAGCTGATTTCATGTGCCCATGTCTATGTAAAATACCATTTTGAATAAAGACTAAACCCCCTATGATAACTCATGACAGATATCTGTTAAATAATGATACCAAGTGAATATTCATATTTTCTAAAAAATTATAATTCCCGTTATAGTTTTAAAAGAAAAAATGGCAATTCCATAAAAAATAATCCAGACATAATATGTTGTAATGTGAATATTATGAGCTTCTCTTATTTTATATCTTAAATTAAAAACATATAAAAATGGACAAATATAGGGGTTAATTCCTTACTTGATAGATGATATCACTAGACTATAATTCCAGACTCTTTTGTATTATTTTTCTTTCATAGTAGAAATTAATTCTTTCATCTTATCTGTATTTTTTGCTTCGAAATCTGGTTCTCCTTTCACTTCCAAGCAATATCACTTATTTTCCATTTTTAATACATTTTACACATTATTTAAACTTTGAAGGCTTTGTTTTAGTTTTTGCTTTTTTTACATATTTATAAATTTAATTCTTTCATGTTCATTCTAAAAGTAATTAACCTTTTAATAAACTTTTACAAGGTAAGTCAGTGTTACAAAATTGATAATTATACCAGTAAACAACATACAGATATATATTTCATACTCTAGTAAAGTGATGTGAAAAAGAATATTTTCCAATCACTGATTTCTTGAGGTATAAGCATGAAGCTATATTGGGTTGTACTTGGTAAATCGTGTTTAATAATTTACTAACGACAATTGCTGTTTAAAAATCCTTCACATGAATAAAAGTAGGCTTATTTTTGTATCATTATTCATTATTTCCTTAGGACAGAAATCTTTATTTATTATTTTAAAATACATATAAATAATTTTTTATTTTGTATCATATCAATGAATTTATTATTATTTTATTTTAATATAATATTTGTAAATTATATTTGTGTTTTAATTTGTTATATACAACATGATTTTCAAAAGTTTATAGTTTAGCATAAAATAGTTCTATAAGTAAACACAAATGTTAATATAAATTATTGATGTGTACTGAAATAAACATTATTTGAATTTGTGGTATAACAAAAATGAATAAATAACACTGTCATTTTGCATAAATACTTAAAATAATAATTTAACAAAATTGAAATTTATCCAATTGAACGAAATCATCATTATTTTATAAGAATATCAAATGGAATTTTTTAAAAACATTTGTTGAAAAATGTTAATATAATTTTTAATAACTTTAAAAATAATGAAACATTTCGAAGTATAAGCAAATTTTTCATAAATTGATGATTTTAATCAATTTGCATTCATTTAAAATTGTGTTAAAAATAAGTATTTTTCAAATTATTTTAAATTTTTAGTTAAAAATATAAAATCCATAATTATGAGTAGATAAATTATTTACTTTGCACAGGAAAAGCAAAAACAAAATACGTTTCATACATTACTTCTAAATATAAACTAAACTAAACTCCATGGCATGACAGCCCATGTAGGCCAAGGCCTACAGTGCCTATAACTGTTTTCATGACCGAGGGCCCTGGGGTGCGAAGCATATGTCCCAGTTAGGTGGTCAGCCTAACATAAGACCCCCAGTGTTTAGTTCCCAAGCATGCTTGGTACTCAGCACTTCTAAACATATTCCACATTAATTTCAAATATTTTATTTCAAACATTTATTAAATTATCATTATTTAAAATTTTGCTTTCTTTCAGTTATAGTTAACAACTATTTTTAGAAATTAAAATAAACTCTTTATATACCATTAAAAAATGGTAAAGTGAGAATACTTTCTAACAAAATGCATATAGTAGTAAAGTATGGAATTTTTCCTTCCTTGCGCCTGCTACAAAATATTGGAAGATACCCTCTTTATTTGATAAAGAAAAGTATTTAGTCTAACTAATTTTATAATATGATTTACTAGGTTATAGTTAATGTCATAGTAATAGAAAATATCTAACTGAACTAAGTAATAACTAAATACTTTCTAATTAAATAACCATGTTTAAAAAAGTATACAGTTTTGCAAACTTATTCTAATTAATGTTTGTATTAATTGTGATAAATAAAAACTGTGCTTCCTTATTTAGAAAAAAACAGCAAATTCGTGTTTTTGTCACTACATTTAATTGCAAGAGATAAACTTCTTTCTTGCCAAGCACATGATATTTTATATTTATAGATCAGCTAACTAGAGTACTCAGGATCAAATACTCAGAAAGGCTTATCCAACCTCCATAAAGCAATAACATTCAATGTTATAATGAAATCCAATACTGAATGAGCAAACGGAAGACCATACGTTAAGTTGACAATGGACTTAGATCTTATATCAATATCCACTGTACCGTGGACAATCGAGTTGACACATCAATGCTTTCATCACACATCAATGACACATCAATGCATACACTTGATGAATGGACTGAAATCTGTCGAATACGTTTATATAAAACAATATACCTATGTGTTAAATTTTGATAAATCTTTAGTGTTTTGTATTAAAAACTATTTTATGTGTAATATTTGTGTGTATGATATATACATATATTTGCACGTATACATAAAAATAGATGGTTATTGGTGCTGATATTTATTAGATATTAGAAAACGATAGTGGTTAAGGAAGATTCAATTATTAAAGATGTAATATTTAACTTGATTTTAGTTTCCTCACATTTGAATTTTTGTTTTAAATAAATTATATCAGCTTAAATAATATTATAAAATAAAATTTGAATTTATATATTTGATTATATTTTATAGATGGGTTATGTTATGGATGGTTTATATTGAGATGAGCCTAAGTAATGTATTATGTTGTGTTAAAAATCATTAAATGAAAATAGAGTTTGTAATAATAAACTAATTCTTCAATTTAAACGGTGGTTTTAATAAATATACTTGAATATTAATTATTTATATTTTTATAGTTTGAAGAATGTAGAATAATAATTTGCGAATGTTTTAATATTTAATATTATAGCTGATTATTTATCATTATTAACAATGTTTATTTGCATTATGTGCTATGTAAGGTACATTATACAAGAGAGATAATTTTTTCTAATGTTCATGAAATATCATAAATAAAACTAATACATTTTATATAATTAAAGTATTTCATTCTAAAAATAATTTCAATAATTGAATCAACACTTAAAATAACTTTTGAAAATTAATTAAAATAAACACATTTGAGATGGTTAATTTATATAAAATAGCGTTAATTAAAAAAAACACTAGAAAATTATAGTTATAAAATCATTTTGTTTCAACTGAAAAATTGCAATGTATTTTTAACCTCTAATTATAGATCAATTTTTATTAATATTCCGTCTGACTAGTGCTGATAAATATTAAGATAAATGAGCATTTGTGAAAAAAATCAAAACTTTTTCTTGAAAAAACCCATTATAAGCAATTTAAATAATTTTGTTTTAAAAGGATGCTGTTAAAGTATATCACTTAGTTTTAGAAAATATAATGACATTATTAGATTTTGGAACTTATGTTTCTTGCCCGTTAACTGTGTTTTTTATTCAAACAATTAATTTGTTTACACTATGCATCCAAATCTTTTAACAAATAATTTAACTTAACAAAAGCAAAAATATCTCTTTTTATATATAAATCTGAAAAAATATTTAAATCTAAAGTTATAAAAATTGAAAAACTATATAACTCAGAATTTTTTGATAAAATGATTTCTAATTTCAGAAATATTAAAAAAATAAATTGCTCAAAAACTATGTAGGTATTCATCTATTATTTTCAAAGAGTAACATAATGGAAAAACTATTACTACGCAATGTAATATAGGTATATAATTGAGTATATTTCAATCGTTTCATACAATTTAATTAAATTTCATTCAATAAATTCTCTTATTAGCATTAAATTACAATATTTACAAAAAATTAAATGCTCATACTTTGAGAACATACTTTTTTGATAATCTGTCAAACTCATATTACAACATAATTTAATAAAAATGTATTCTAGCTGGATGAGAAAATTAAAAAAATAAATCATTAATTATCTGTAAAATTTATGCTTAGGAATAAAATATTTATTTAGATTTTTGACTATTAATTAACTTTTATAATGTATTGAAATCACATACTATTATACTACAATATTGTAACTTTTGACATATTGTTTGTACTTTAAGTGAGTAATTATTGAGCTTTCCTTCTACTTATACTTTATACTTTATAAATTAAAACAAATTATTTGGGATTTTGTAAACTTGATATTTCAATTATAAATACTCATCTAGTGGAAATTTAAGAGCATTCTAAAAATATGTTTAAACTATGATCAATATGACAAAGTAAAATTTTGTAATAATACTATGTAAATATATCATAAGAAAAACATTGCACATATTATTTGAAAACGTAGACTTCATGTATTTAATAGCTAAGCAAAAATAACATACATGAGATTTTAATATGTTTGGCATGCACTTTGTTTTTTGATGTTATCTTTGAGTGAAAATATAAGAATAATACTGTGGTGTTGGTAGCCATAATATTAATACATCATCCCTATTATAGTTTGAAAATATTTTGATGTTCGTGTCAATTTTTTTCCTTTTATATGTTAAGCACTCATAAAGAGCAATTATTCTCTTTAATATCGTAATCAACTTGCAAATGACAAGACATTACAACGAATAAAGCTTCATAAAGCGATTTTTTAAGTTCTCGTCCTTAACATAATTTTGGAAAACAAAGAATTAAACGCATGTACCACATTAATTTTAATTTTTTATTTTCTTGACATGAAGGGAAAATTTGTAAATAGATGTTGATAGTTATTTTATTTTATTTCTGAATTTTATAACCTACTATATTTTTAATGAATCAATTATTCTATATTTTTCAAAAGTATGAATACATTTGAATTACTCACTTTCAATTCATTCTAAAATGCAATAATATTTGTCAAAACACTCACAGTCCTTACTTCATACACACACACACACACACACATATATATATATATATATATATATATATATATATATATATATATATATATACATATATAGATAGATAGATAGATAGTTATAGATATATATAATAGAAGTTTACAGTTGGTGAAGGATATGAATACCATGCAGGTCAAAACAACAATAAAATATTTTCGGTATAGAATACAGCATGTTTCAAGACTAAATAAAACATGGTTTTCTTAAATAATGCAGTTCATAATAGTTAGTCGTTGTAGATAGCTATTAACTACTAAGCTTTAGATATCAGAAATATATCGGTTGTCCTCCAAATTACCTAAGTTGACTTTTGGAACATATGCAAGTACATCCCAGATTTTTCCTAAACTTAAGTAGAATAAAATTTACGCACATACATATTGTATAATTAAAATAAATTTTTATGATTAAAACTTTGAATAGCATATTAAAATTCTTATTTGTATGTTTTGGAGCTTGAATCTAATACAGTATATTTCTTTCGTAATAATAAAATATGTACTTAACAGATGGAAAAGACTATTCTCTTAATTAAAAACAAGAACTTTACAAGAAAACGTAAAATTTTAAAATATCTTAAAGAAAATTCAATTTAAGTTATATTTTTTCATATAACGATTTCATGTATTTACCTTTTAAAAAAAAGAACCATTTAACACAATCTTAGTAGAATGTAAACGACAATTCTAATACACCTTTTAAACTGAAAATGTTTCATAGAATGAATAATATTTTAATCTTGATAAACAACATTACTTTTATGAGTGAATTATGCTTAAAGAATTATCTGATTCATTATCAGTTTTTGAAACAATACAATTATCAAAAGATAGATATTACGTGATTCATAATTATTAAATGTTTCCATAAATATAGAATAGATGTCGTTATTTATGTTGTTATTCAAATAATGATCAGGAAAGCAGCAGGAGATGACTCGTACCAAGCATTCTTTTGTTTTAAAAATATCCATTTTGTTGTACCAAGGAAACAGAATCACTAGTTACCACAAATTATCAAGCAATGACAAGAAGTGGATTTAGCTGAGTACAAAAAACGCACCCAACTTATCGATTCTAGTTAATGCTATTTTTTTATTTCTTTGTTCTTAATAAACTAAGAAAGATATTGATAAAATAAAGATATCTTATTTTTCCAGTAAAGGTAATACATCTTTTCATAATATACATAATATCACATTTGTGAATAATTTCACTTCAGTTACATAATGGGTATTTAATAAGAACGACAATTTCATATAAGATTGATATTTTTCTAAATATTTTTGTTCATATTTTTCTTAAAACATATGACACTGCATAAAAAACTTCATATAACATTTTTATTTCATTTTTGATAAGCTTTGATTAAAAATAAAAATCAATCATTGATTATTATTATTAAATGAATATTTTTATAAAACTGATTATTCATTAAAATATTTTCATATTTATTTTTTTAAGAATGTATTACCTATCATGTGAGAGATAAAAACATCTCCCATTTGTATAAAATTTTACAGATATTATATATATCATATCCTATATATTCTCATTTAATTTTGAATATCTTATTCTAATTTTAATATACAAAATATGATTTTTATAAACGTAATAAATGTATGATTTACTAAGGAGCTTAAAAGAAACATAATTTATAAAATGTGTTTTAACTATGAGCTACAATATGATTTTTACAAAAGTATTAAATGTTTTTAAACATTTTTTTTAAATCCATGTTAATGAATTTTAAAAATTGTATTAAAATGAAATGAAAATTGTATGCAATTATTCTCCTTATAATGTGCATGTGAAATTAATATATTTTTATTTTATTTTAAGAAATAGAAGAAATAAAAAATATTTTAAAACTTTTTTTCAATTTAAGAAATTTTTATTTTTATTTATTATTTAGATTTTTTTCTGATTATATTAAAATCACACTAAACAAAGAGATTTCAAGGTAATTATTTTAAGTCAAAATGAAAAATAGGTTTAGAAATGCTGTAAATATAGCATCTTAAGTAATAAAGTACGCAAAAAGCACATATAAAACTATCGTTTACAATCATTACCTTAGCGCACCATATATATTGCTATCGTTTCCACAAGGAATTACATCTTTGATAATATAAAAATTAACTAAAATTCCTTATCATCAGTTAGGTGTTGGTTATTGGGGAAGATTTTTGATTTTAGGATGATTTATGAACTTTAAAAAAGCAATCTTTTTTTATAAGTTGTCTGATACTCAATATTTAATATTATTATGTATGGAAAGATAAATTCTTATATGTCACATTAAAAAACAAATTCATGACCGAGTAGAAATTAGAAAAAATCTTCCAAATTATTTGGATTTTAATTTACATTTAATGAATTACATATAAATAGATTTTTCCTCAAAGAAAACAAAATTATAAACAATAGATGTGAAAGCAATAAAATATATCTTTATGGTATGATGTTAAGAATACCAGTCACGTTGCCGTTTTATTTTGGTAATATGCTTTTATATTTAATTGCTTACAAAATTATGCTCTAATCCATTTGAAAACCATAGTGAAAATTTTAATATCTTTTTATTTTATTTAACATTCTAATTCACATTTATAATCATTCAATAATTTCTATCAGTTTCACCAAATTTAATTATAAATGATAACATTCGTTTTATTTTTTTCATTCTTCATTACAGTGTAAAAACATAACACAGGGTAATTGAATGAAACACAGAAATATTCTTCAGTAGAATGAAATTTATAATATAACTAAAAAACAATTGAAAACTACCAACAATATGAGATTTACGCGTTTCAAGAATTGTCAAGTAGGAACATTTGAAAATAGAAAAATCCATGAATCACTAGTAAATGCATATAATTAAATTTAATGGAAAGGAAAGTATTTTCAACTTTACACAAACTAATATTACATCGATAACTATTAGATTGCTTATTTATAAAATACTTAATTTTCTTAAAAAATCAAGCACAAACATTTAATTTGAAACTGTGTCAGGTGAATATATCCTAATAGTAATAACATAAATGAGTGACAGAGAAAAATACAAATATCTACGAAAATATTGTTTGTATTTAACGCAATCAACAAATATTCACACAGAAGTTTGCCACCTAAAACAAGCATCAGTGTATCTGGTATTGTTGTTGGAATTAAATTTCCAAATAAATGGAGTTAAGAAAGCGTCAACACATATGTTCGGAAGAAGAACGATTGTTTTTGCATGTTTATTTGGAGACTTGGTGATTAAAACCCAAATCGTGAAGTAATTACTATTCATGGAATTATCAGTTAAATACTATCCATAAAAGACTTAAAGATGGCGACAGCAAAACACATCTGAGGATAGGATTCTAAGGCTGATAGAACATGATCGACACTGAATTTTTAATATATAATAAAACTTTTGAGCTTGTTGAAGTGTTGAATGAAACTAAAAGTCAGTCACTGGACGTAAAGGCTCTCAATTCCTATTAATAATCATAAATCCATTCTTATTGGAAATGTACAAGGAGAAACAGCATTCTGAAAAATATTTTGGATAGGTTTTTATTCAAAAATCATGGATGTTATAGAATTATGCTTGTAACTAAGATCATTGATGCCGAGATCATAAAACCAACAATGGACAAAAGTAGTAAAATATGTCTTTGTAATAATTTATGTTTAATCCCACATAGATAGTTAGGCAAGTTTTTGGAGAAGTAATAAGATTGGATTAATCCATCACATACTTCCTTGTAAATATCAAGCAAAGGGATGATTGTTGATAGTTCGGAATAAAATATCTTGAAATATAATTTCTCTTCTTGGTGATATTACAATCAGTAAATGATAAAAATATTTTGTTCATGATTTCACTTAGTTTTTCTAAAATCTCTCTCCTTAAAAGCAAATGTTCATTTGAAATGACAACTTATCTGTTAACAAAATTAAATATAAAAATAAATAGTTTTTAGGTCATGAAGAAGAAATAGAACATTTTCCCAGAATTTCCCAATGTCTTATAGACTTTTTGACACAAAATACCCTTAAAAATTATCAAACATATTTGGATTTATTTTTGTCAACATAATTCATCCCCAACTTTTGTCATCGAGCATACTTTTGGAGATCAGGACCACACTATAGGCGAAATGATTCAGAGTTTTTATAACTGCCATATATGACTTTTATAATCTATCTTATTTCATATAAAAGCTATAACTCAAGTAAAAAAGGCTGGTACAATATCCTATGTACAAAGATTTTAAGTTATTTCACCGCTATTAGTGCTATATTTTCTATCATCTTCTATTAAAGATATAAACTATTTCTAGCATTCATTAGTTAGAATACAAATTATTATCTGGGTTGAAATCTATTAAAATAGAAAACAATATATTTGTTTACATCTCGTAAGCATGTATTCATTTAAAAATAAATTATTTTTGACTGAAAGAAAAAGCATTTCTGAGGATTTGTTCGAATATAAGAATTCAAAATAAAATTAGAATTGAATTTATTTCTAGATCTCAAAAACCTTCATCGGTAGGAAATATTTTGGCTTGTCTAGTCACATTCTTCCTGATTTCTTACCATTAGATTGGAAATTTTATTTCTGAAGTGATTCGGAACAACAGCAAAAATTCAACCCAGGAAATGAATTGGGAAAAGGAAAGTTTAAACTTAGTTTTTCCTCTTCATTTCGTTTAAAAGTGAAGGATTAAAGGTGAGAGATTTTGTTTACTCTTTGCTAAGAAATTGTTTTTAGATTTTCAAGAGTTTTATAAAATATTTTAAATACTAATAAAAAGTCCTTACACCATACAGTAATTAAGATTTTACCCTTACAATGAAATGTATGGTTCTGTACGAGAATTATTAAAATATGTGATACATATTATTATTATTAAAAAAATCAAAATATTACTAGATTTAAATGAAATTTTATACTATATCTTGAGTAAATATTTTATCACAATTTATTAATTAAAATCATCAATATTAATAAAAATTTTATTCATTATCAGAAAGTCTCAATCTCTTGAATTTATTTAATAAAAGATAAATTTTGAACTTAGTTTTTTAACATTAGTTTTTTTAATATACCTAAATACGAATGAAAAATATTCGCTTCGTTAGTTAATGATCGTGCTATGTAGTAATATATTACAATGCACATACAAATAATTTAAATTAGCATAATTATGTTCATTAAATATAACAAAACAATTAAAATTACTGGATGTTACCTATGAAAAAAGTTTTTATAGATATCGGATACACTATTCCCTTAAAAAAAATTTTGCAGCCAAATTTATAACTTTTTCCTCAGAAAATTGAAAGAAAAATATGTAGATGAATACAAAATTAGTAATTCGTTTTTAGTTAAGTATTGAAAAAAGAATCTATAAAATTAAAATGCATCATTAAAATCATTTTTCTTATGTATAAATAATTTTTATTCTTCTGTTAAATATTTATTGATTTAATACTTTCACAAAATTTCATCTGAATTTAATGATGATAAATAAGTGGTGAAATAATTGGTACAGAGTGATGTTTAGGAACCTAAATATTCGAATTCATTCATTTGTAAAAAATATTTGATATTTTTGGAGCATGTATTGGAATTACATAATTCCTGTTCCTTATATTACGGGAAAGACTGAAATAGATTGTATTCACATATGGGAATAAAATTACAGATATTCAAATGAATGAAACATCACAAACATACATCTTATAATTATTTTTTTACATTTTCATTTTTCTTAAAAGAAATTATCATATCAAAATAAAAGTGTGCCTAATATTTTATTTCTGATTCATTGTGTTTATAATAAAATTAGTTTAAACATGTGTGCAATAAATTAATTTTATTACACAAGTGGGACAAAGTTATATTATTTTATATCTTAATATTGATTCGTTTGAATAAATATTATATATACATTAATTATTTTCCTATAAATAAAAAATACTAAAACATTCAGTACTTTGTAAATTTTAAAAATACTTCTACCATTGATACTTTAATTTTTAAAATAATTTAATAATTCTATCGAAAGAGCTTAGTATTTAATTATTCTATTTTGGTTTCGAAAGGAATGTAGGAATGATTAAACATGAATTGTAACTAAAATTTTTTAAATGTCATTTGCATTTAACAATATAAATATGTTTATAAATGTAAATTCTCAAAAAATAACATGCTGCTATTTTCCCATGAAAAAATTACATTACTTGATAACTAAAGTTTCTCATAAAAAATAGGATATAATATTTCAGTAACTTTTTTCTAATTTCCATTTAAATATATCCTATACTGTTTTTTCAAAATAAAAGAAAAATCCATTTATTTTTACTTCTGTCAGCATCTGATCCATGATGAGTTATTTAAACTAGACGAATCTTCAAAATGAAGTTTATTTGTTAATTTAATGAATTTAATGGCTTGAAATTTCTGATTCTTATTCATTTTAATTTGTCTGGTATATTAATTCCTCAATTTATTATTTTTGTTTATAAATGCAGATTTTGTAGTTGTAATTATTTTTAATGTGAATATTGTAATTCATAATATTGTTTGCTTCCAAGTGCTTCAAAATTTCAATGTATAAACTTAATATAAAATAAAATATAAATTTAACTTTGTTTCTTTTTTACTTATAAAATAATATCAATAATTTTAAAAAAAGAATTTCTAATTTATTGTAAGTATTTTTTGTCTTTTCCTTTTTAATTAAACTTATTGCAATATTTTTTAGCTTGCATTAATTTTTTTTCATTATAAAATAAAAAATAATGGTAATGTGAGTATACGTACAGCACATGTCTCCCCCGAGTTACAAGGACCGGTATTTTGCAGTTACAACCAAAAGAAACAGACGGAGCACAGCATCAGACCTGTCTCGTCAGCTCTCTTCAGCTACTGGTTCGACAATTTCAAGGCAGACCATGTACAGACGCGTAGAGCACATTGGTTTATATGCTCGTAGGCCTGTCAGATGTGTTCCACTTACCGCAACTCACTGTCACCTGTGGTGAGCCTGGAGTAGAGGGCATGAATTGTAGCCAGCGCAACAGTGGTCTTGTAGGTTGTTTTCCGGTGAGTCCAGGCTTAACTTTCAGTCTGATTCTTGCCGGACTTTCATATGGAGAGGGCCAGATACCCGTTACCACCAAGAGAACACCGTTGAACGGCACCATTATGGTGGAGCAGTATTGCTCATTTGGGGAGGAATCATTCTAGGTTTCAGAACTATCCTGTATGCTCAAAATGTAATTATGACAGGCCTTATCCATCGGGATGTCATTCGGAAACAATATGTACGTTTGTTTTGGAGTGCCATGGGTGCAGAATTTCTATTTATGGATGTCAACGTCCGTTCTCACCATGCAATCAATGTGGACGAAAGCCTTCAATCAGAGGATATCACCCGTATGGACTGCACAGAATACTCACCAGCTTGAATGCAGTAGAGGTGTGTGGAACATGCTTAGACTACGAATTGCAGCCCAACAACCCTTCCCACATGTCTATCGGAACTTGGGAGAGCATTGCTTGATGAGTGATGTAATATAACTCAAGATCAGATCAATAATTTGATACTCAGCTTGCCTAGGTATTGTAGGGCCTGTATTGCATCGGCTGGGGGTAGCATATTATGTATTAACTAGCATACCAACCATGTTATGTTGGTTTATGTAAATAGGTTCATTTCTTTAATTGGCTCCAGGGAGTAAAAATTGTAAGTTTTATTAATGATGTCAAACATATAGCATCGTTTTTGCACCCAACCTTTTGTTTAATAAATATATTTTAGAAATAAGTCACATCTGCTTTGCTTCTCTCTCTTTCTTTGCCTGAACTTGCATTATCCTTAATTTATGGACATGAGTGTAAGTAATCGCATTGCAGGTAATATCCAATTCATAAGTTTTAAATGAAAATAAAGAATAATTCAATTTTAGATATTTCTGTTCTTGCATTATTATAACTGCAATTTCTTTATACAAAATTATTTAATATTGGATAATTGGATATCTTAGGATAAGATTTTATTTATTGTATGAAGTTTCTTATGACATGATAAACATAAAGGCTATAGTCAACAATTTCTTAAGAAATAAGTGCGGAGTAATACAAATTTAACTAGAATGAAAGCTATTTGATATTCATTGACATTACAAATTTTTAGAGTTATTTAAGCTTCAAAAATTTTTCAATCAAAATAGTTGTTGTAAGCAATATGAAATACTTTTAATGTATCGCACACATTTAATTAACGTGCCCCATTATCTAAAATTTTTCAATATAGTGATAGTTATATGAAAATGAGTAATAGATAGTTTAAAAAATGAAATTTTTGTGATTGTTTTTATAATGTAAAATCCTTCTCATAAAATGTTTTTATTTCTAATGAATGCAAAAATTTCGTAGATATGTATTCGAGTTCATATGTACTTCAAGAAATTTTGTTTTTTATGAAGATGATTTTATGTTTGGCGCGAAGCATTGTTATCTTCCTTGAGAAAATGTGTTTATTGTGAGAATTTTTGAAATGTAAAAAATGAAAAAAAATTAGTAATTGTAAGCCAATTTTTATTAGATATCAAATTAAATATTGTATAAAATGCAACTGAGTTACAGTAAAAAATATGTTATGGAGTTTTATTTAAATAATACTAATTCATCACAATACAATTAGGAAAGAAATATAAATTTGTGATACATATAAACTTTAAAAATTATTTGTAATTATATAAGTAAACAATGATTCACTCAAATAAAAATACAAGATGTAAATAAAGTTGTTTCGAATTAACATTACTAATTAAATTCTTTGAGAATACCATATTGCAAGAAAAGGAAAATTGAAAATGAAATTAAAATTTAACGCTGTAGTTGACAAATATTATAATTAAAGAATTAACAGTTTAATTTCATGCTAAGTTTAATTAATGCGAGGTCTTCTAAAAACTAATTACTTATAAGGCACATACACTTTAACAAATTTGAAATGAAACACTTTGCTAAAATGCTAATAAATGTAAAATAATATCAAAACTTTAATTAACTGTTTAACATAATATAAGTAACTAGATATGATATTTTCATGCGAGTACATGAAAAATTAACTTAATAATTAGTTTTTAAGTAAACATTTTTAGATTATTTCCAAAGAAAAATGTTTCAAATTATAAAATTAATATTGCTTTTTGAGCTTGCTGACATTTTTTATAGTATACAAATAAAAAGGGCCTGCAAAAAAGTAAATTCTAAATACATTTTTAACTCATCAAATTATTAAAATAATTCAAGATTAAAATTTGAAAATAACTAAATAAATTATCAGAATTAGTTGTGGTATATATGAAATTATATACAATTAATATTTAATTCTAGATCTATTCGAAACATTTGGTAGGATTACAGCATTGTTTTAACAAATATTAAAAAAATACATTAATTTTAAATATGTTTAAATGGGGATCATAAAAAATAATTAAATAAATCTCGCAAATAATTTTCCGGTAAAGTCTACAGAATTATGTACAGGTATAAAAGAAGCAGTATTCTATAGAATTAAAAATTATATCTAAAATCATTTAATATTTATAAAGATATGTCATAAATGAAAGTATTAATTTGTTGTGAAAATTTTTTTATACTGTATCATATACAAACATCTTCTATTTTGTTAAGAAAATGTAACAAAAATACATCGTATGGCTAACACAATAACTTCATAATATATAAACTTACTTCACTTTTTTAATGTTATATGCCTAAAATGTTTTGAGAAAATCGTAAATTAATTTTTAAATTTTTTTCAACAAAGCATAATGTAAAATTATACATTATTTTTTTAAAAATCCGTAGAACTGTTATCATATAAAATAATGCAAAGAGTCAATATAAAAACAACTGCAGGCAAAATAAACGACTTAATACAATACAATAATAAAATTTAAGTTTAGTACTTAAGTATTTTACAAATAAGTCATGCACATGTTGTTTGATACGGTCTAAAAGAATATGCATAATAATATTTCTAAGAAAACTAAAAATGAGATTTCAATTAGAATAAATGTTTTTTTAATCAATCATCTGAACACAATATGAGGGATGCATGCTTTTGTATGACCTAAAATTTAATAGAATTTTTCTCATAATGCTTAATTAGTCAAATTCAATTATTTTCAACAGCAAAACTTTTATTTTAATATTTTGACAAATCATTGAGTATTTATCAAAAGTTTATTGATTACGAATTTTATCATTTTAACCTAAAGTTTATTGATAAGATTACGTTTTTAAGCATTAAAGTCTTTACTTTAAAATATAACTTTATGATTTTGTGCACATAACAGTTACATTGATGTATATATGAGATGTTTATATTATAAAAGTTAATAAAAAACAATGCTCACATTTTATATTTACCTTACTGAAAACAATTACAAATATTTATTCAATTTTAATATTTATTGAGAAAATTTTAAATTGTGGAAAGTTAAATTGTTGAAATTTATACTCAATTACTAATTATTAATTGAGTATAAATTACTAAGATTTAATACATTTAATAAATATTTTTTAGAAAAACGGAAAAATAATTCACTTTCTTCAAAATATTTTATATACCTAAAAAAAGAATATTTTGTGTGAATCTTGAAATATCAAAGTTCAAATATTTTAAGAAGTGTCACTTTTTACAGATTTTCCAGTATTAACTGTTAACTAAGTTTAAAGGAAATTCAGGGAAAGCAAAATTTTATTCTGTATCCTTTATGCCCAGAAAAATACTCACTTAAACTCTAAAAAGTTCTACAAACAGGAAGAACTTTTACCCGCATCAAACAAGATTTGATTTTTTTTTTTTTCATTTGAGAAACTTTTATTTTTTACTTATAAGATATACGATGGAAGTTTAATGTTATTTTCGAAACGAAATAAAATCTGGTGAAGAAATCCCACGGTTAGGATTTTATGTCCGCATTTCGGGAAGAACTAATAAATGTTGGAACTTGAATTTATAAATCTCAAAAGGGAAGCTTCACTTTGGCATATTCCACGCTTTTTTTTGAATTGTGAAATTTACATATTTTAAAATTTTCATAATTTAATTTTCATCGTAGCCCTACAGTTTAAATTAAAGTACATTTTGTAACACTTTCCAAAGGAATTTAAGATATATCTGATATAATTCATTAATTTCAGAAAGATTTAAAATATTCAAAAATTATTTCTTGACACGACTTGAAATTAAGCATTGTAACATGAGTATATTAAATGAATAAAAAAATGTATGAAAAATGTACATAAATTATTAAACTAAAAATTTCCCAGATGCAATTATAAGTCAAAATTTCAGGGTTTAATGCTTCTCAAGTGGATTTAATTTAAACATTATTGGTTTAAAGTTGTCTAGTTTTGAATAACTAGTTTATAGATTGTCTATTTTAGAATTTGATAGTTTAAAATTGTCGTGTTCCAGATGGAATGTTATGATTAAAATCGTCCCGACCTTGGATCGCATTGCGAAACACGTTAGTAAATTTAGTAGCTGCCTCTTCCGACATTTCAATTTCCCCGTATTTTTAATCTCACTTTAAAGAATCAATGTTTTATTTGTTGATCAACGGTCATTTTTTGCACACAAGTGCTAATTATATTGAGATTGCATTAAATAATTAAAGACTATATTTCGAAATATTAAGCCCTTGATAGGATTCGAATCTACCAAGTGTTGAACAGAAAGCCAAACCCCAAACCATTTGGAAAATATCTCGGCTAATCAAGTAAGCAACTTCTCTCAGGCATTGCACACACAACAATCTTTTTGTTTCCACAAAACTGCTAATAAAAATCGAACATAAATAACAAACATTAAAGTTTGGACAAGAAATTGCAGGATTTTAATGACTTTACGATTTCTTACTCCTATATAAATGTGAACTTCTATGAAAGAAAATTGGCAGCCAGTGTTTCTCCATACGTATTCTAAAAATATTATCATTATTTATATGTCATCATTTTATTTTATTTGTTTTGCCATATGTTTAACGAAGAATATCTAGAAACACGTTGATGCCTATTTTTTGAGGAGACTGTTCTTGATTTGGTTTTTATTGCGATCATTACAATTTTTTCGAATATTGGATCATAATAAAAATTAAAATTTTGAGCAGATCAAAAGGAACGGGATTCTTGATAAAATTAAAAATTCTCATCAAAAGAAAAGCAAATCTTTTCTTGTGTGAAATGAAACCAATATCTTATACATTATTATCCAACATATTTTGTATATAGTAGAACAATTAAAAACTCTTTGAGATATATTTAAGTACAGAAAAGATCGAATGATAATTCTCATTCAATTCAGAAACAACTCTGAATTCACAATCAAAATCAAAGTTTTTTTTTTTTTAATTTGAAATGATCAATAAACTAAACTTGCTGAGATATGAGCATAACACTGATTTATCATATATTTTAAAAATATCTTATCGATGTCTTGAAACATGAATCAGAAAACCATTGGTAAATAAAATATAAAATATATTTGGATGAATAAAGTGCATCAGGAAATATTCACTAGATTATATATTTGTTGAACAGAAAGAGAAATATAAGCATTTATATGAAAAATTCTAAGTAATGTTGACGCTTCAGTACATCTTAGTAGTCAAAATGTGTCAATTATGATCAGTTTACCGTTGTAAATATTTTTTTCAACTGCAAAATTTTTCCACTTCACCACTGTTTATTGATGAACGTCTCATTTACATACCTTTATCAGGACTTGAAATAAACTCAAACCTTTCAGTATGAAAATGAAGGGAACGTAATTTGATATGGTTTCATACAATAAATATTTAGCAGTTAGACCATTGAATAATTTGGCATTATTCAAGTTAAAGATTTAAGTCAGAATGAATATAAATGTCATTTGAATTCAGGTTAAATATCAAAAACATAAAGCTGTCAAAGTATCACAACAAACCCTACACCAAAAATGAAAGAGGAGAGAATTAGAAAATATCTTAAAAATATTTTAGCCTCATATGAAGCTGATGATCTCACAATCGAAGATTTCATCAAATCTAATAAATGTAAGTGTATCGATACCTCATATGAAAATTAAAATTTATCACCAAAATTAAAGTTGTTAAAAGTCATACTAAAACGTTAAATTGAAAAACAAATAAGAAAATATCCCATTAGGTGAAATATGATACTTGTATTGTATAAGTAGTTATATTTCAATGAAGATAAAACTTATTTAGTACGATTTCAGTACTGAATACGCTTTCATATTTTATTATTTTGTATTGATTTCCAAAAAAAAATCATACTAAGTTAAATGATCAGAATGTCCATTATTACTGTAATCAAAATGCCTATTTACCTTAAGTCAAATATACAAGTAAATTATCATAATATATATTATAATGCAAAATGTTAATACTAACACCAGTTCGAATAAAATATTTTACTTGTAAAAATATGCTGTTAATAGAAACTTAAAAATATGATTCAATTATAAAATAATATAAAGGTTTATATTAATTTTGTCAAATGGATTGATTATTTAATATTTAAATAAATATCAATAACCAGCAAACATAAGTTTCAATAATCTTTGCTTGATATTAATGTTTTATTAGATTTTTTTAGAATTTATTTAATCAGGTGAATTTCTTAAATTGTTTAATGTTACTTAGGTATATTATAATGCTTCTGGTTTTAACTTTTTTTTTGCATCTTTCATTTAATTTAGTATTTTTAAAAAATTATATTTTTTGATCTATTTAATTTTATTTTCCTCATTTAATTATGAATTAGTTGAATTAAATAAAACAAGTATCTATATGAATAATTGAAAATTAGTAATTAAGGTTTTGCTTATCTAAACACGAATATAACTGAGAGTTTATCATCTTTTCGCATTATAAAGGGGTGTTAATAAAACCTAATAAGCGATGTGTTATAGCAGTCTAAAAATGGTTTGATCTTTGTAATTTAAATATAGATATTTAATAGTATGTTGCCAAAACAAGACTACATATTTGTCAAATTTACTTTTTATTCATCTTTATACATTTTAACATCAAGATTTGTTTATTTCTGTTAAATAAAAATTTTAAAGTTTAAAAACAAATGTATTCAAATGATATAAATGTAAATAAATTATTTTCATGTGCAAAAAAGTAATATTTTGAATAAATAATCAAATTTTCTTTTTATCTTTTATAATAAAAATTATTATATCTTTATAGACTGTAAATAAACGATAAAAACTGTTTCATAAATTTTAAATTAAAATTTAATTTTAATAATTCATTTTTATTTAAGTAAAAATTAAATTATGAACCAAGTGTAAATGCCAAGAGAATAGATTCCTTCGTATTAAGGATTATTTCAATGATAACATTCTCAATCATAAATATTTTAGATTGAATAACCTAAAAAAATTTTTCATAATTCTTAAAAAAATTTTGGAAATTCATTTTTATGAATAAAGGATTTAAGAAATAAAATATACTTTCACATAAATGAAATTCAAAACTTAAAATGTCATAATAGTATTTTGTTAAATTCTAACGTTTCGTTGAGATTATTTTGAAAATTTAAACTTGTGTCTAGACATTAAATTATTACCGTCAAAATTAAACTGCTAAGTTGTGTGTTTTGCAATATATATTAAACATAATATAAGCAGATTAAATGTTGTCTACTTACTCTTATATTTTCTATGTTTAGTTATTCTAATTCGTTTTTCGATAAATTACCATACTAAAATCATCTACAAAAACTGAGATATAAATAAATTCAATGAAACTTTAAATTAAGAAAAGATGTTATATCCTAATTTAAAAGAAATGAAGATTCCTACATGATTTTTTATCAAAAATAAAACGGCAGATATATGAAGTGAATGTTACTATGTATTATAAAATAACTAAATATACTTAGGGATTCTACTATAAAAGCTATTATAATATGTATCTGTAAAGCCTGACCATAATCAATTATGTAATATTTCTTTATATTAATAATAAAATGTGCTTAAATGTGATATAATATATCAATATATAATACTTATAGGTAATATAAAATATTTGTCTTCATAAAAATATTTTAGTATTTAAATTTTTCAAAAAAATATTAAATATTTTTAAAGATATTATTTAAAATGATAAAAAGTAAAAGTTATTTATATGTCTCCATATTTTTTTAATAAATAAAACTATTGTACAGATTATTATAGGAGAAATCATTAATAAAAATGTATAGTTAATAATAAATTTAATAATTTAAACGGACCTATATTTAAATTGCTCTTAAATAATTTATTACGGTAAAGTTTTTACTGTTGTAACAAAATTTATGTTTTAGAGTTTGAATTTTATAATGATTTATTAAATTTATTTTGGGATAAGTTTAACAAACTTATGAATTAAAATTAATCTTCTAACAAATTAATAATAATCAAGAAGAATATAACTTATGAAATCCTATATTTATCCATTCATAACTTAAAATTTAAACTGAATAATCTTAAATCATATTGCAAACTTGCGAATCAAAACTTGCGAAAATTTATTTGCCGTATTTAATTGTATTCACATGTATATTATTCAAATTGAATACAGTATTTTCATTAAACTTTTTTTAACGATTTAATTCTCTGAAAAATATAAAAGAAAAGAAAAATATAATAAACACAATTTTACCCTTTTACAAACATGTAGTCCTTGTTAGCCGGCAAAGTCAGTTTATATATAGATACAAAAATCATAAGCAAAAAAAAGTAAATATTAATAGGAGTAAGATTAATTAATTACATTAATATAACGTTCAATAGATGGATATACGCTTTGATTGATAATTATTATATCTCACAAGTATTGTTGGTTGGTTTGTCGCGCAACGTTCATATTTGGCACACGAGGGCTAATTAGACTGGGATCTACAGTTTAAAGATGATTCCGAACCACTACAAATATCCATGCCCAAGGTGGGATTCGAACCCATGAATTGTTGAACCGAAGACAAGAGCGCTAACCAATCGGCTGCCAGCTCGGCTAAATCTCACAGACTGGTTAATTTTGAAATATTACCATGAAATCTTCAGTTCCTTCTTTCTGTATATTTGCAAAACAAATATGCAATTATTTTCCCCGTCAAAGTCCTGTAGAAATTTTGGTAATATAATTATTACATTTCATTCATGTGATTGTTTCAATTTCTTTTAAATTTTCAATCTTTGTATTAAGTTTTCATACGTATTAGATTATTTTGCGTGAAAACGATTGCCTGTGAAGAAAACATTCTCTACAGGTTACAGTTACATTTATAAGATCTGTAAAATATAATAATATTGACGGGAATTTTGCTTTTTCATATCACCAATTTCATTCAGTAAATCCACACACAAAATCAAAATACACTTAGACCACATAAAATTATCCTTAAACATATTTAGATTTTTTATGAATATAGAGAATTCTATGTAATATTTTTTGTCTAAATGTGACTTATGGATGATTTTATTGCATATCTTTCATAATTATTTCCATAATAATGTCTTCATATGTACACATATAGGAAGTTCTTTTGCTAGGATAAGAACTGTTGTTCCTAGTATTTACATATATATGCATTTTTTTTACATATTTCACTCTTTCAGCTGTTTTTTTTTTAATTTTTAATCACCAAATTCATTTTTTCAACAATTTGAGAAAATTTCTTTTTGTTCAATTGACAAAAAAATTAAAATTTCTATAAACCTATTTATACTTATATACCTAAGTGGCACGAGCCTTTTACTGATATGATTCAAACACATTAGTTAAAGTGATTCTGATGTAAACATAACCTTTTAATGCTTTTAAAATTTGTGTAAATATATGTATATATTTGTAAAGTCATTCAAAATGGTGAATTTGCCCTTCTCATGAGAAAACTATGCTCATATTTCCTTAACAACTCAAAGGAAAAATCACACTGTTATCAATTCATTTAGCTTCGTTTCGTTTCCTTTCATTTTTCTAATTTCTTTAAAACTTAAGAGTTAGCGCGTATTAAAATATTCAGCATTTATTTAAGATTTTGAGAAAACTGTTACAACACCAAGCATTTAGCAAGTATTAAATTAAACTTCATAGAGAGAGAGAGAGAGAGTACCGGAAAAATATTATATATATATATATATATATATATATATATATATATATATATATATATATATATATATATATATATATATATATTGCAGTTTCAGAAATAAATAGGTAGTAATATAAAATATAATGATGCTAATAATAAATAAATATAATGAAAATTAAAAAATTGTATGCTTATGAGAGTGATTTTAATTATTTATTTTAGATTTGAAAGCACTTATGAATTTTTAATTAATATTTCAACTAAAATATTAAGAAAAATGATTTTGCTTTGTAAGTTAGAGAAATACTTAAATATATTTTTAAATTAAAATACTAATGCCTTTAATGAAATGAATCCATTGATTTGTGTGTTTCTTGATTCATACTAAAATGCTTTTTTGGTCTCATAATATTGTAACTGACAACTATTTTTCCCCAACTAATAATGATACATGAAAAAAAATAATACAAATTTAAATTTTGCATTGAAATAAAAAATGAAAAAATCAAAATGTAAATCATCATTGTTAATGAATTATTTTCTTCTTAGAAAAGTCATTTTAAATGTCAATTCAACAATTTTTTAATAATTTTTTCAATATTAAGAATTTTTTATCGCTTCAAAAATATGTTTATTTTTATTTTATTGCAATATAAGTATGTTTAAAATTTTTCAACTACATAAAACAATATTTTACAATAAAAGTTGTTAAATATTTTTAAATATGTAAGAAAATAGAGATTATTATATTTTTATTATTATTTTTCATTTAGAATTCAAAAGCTATTTGTCAATCATCAACTTATAAACTTTAACTACTTATTAGGTTTTACCCAATATTCCACACTTATTGAAACAATTGTAATACATATTGAAATCTATATTTTCATAAGCTAGAAAATTAATTTATAAAAAGATACATATAAGAACGATTAATAATGCAGAATATTATATGTTGTTGTTCCGTTTTATTAATCGTTCTTAAGAAACAAAGTATAAAAAATTTCATTTTAACTAAGAAATAATTACAATATATATTTGTTTTTAACGTATTTTTATTAAATAGTTATCATAAAATTATCTTGACATTAATCAGAATTCAATTCAAATAATTTTCATTTATGTTTTCTCTCTATTATGAAATATTACATGATAGATGATATACATGATTATACATGATTTAATAAGAGTGCTCAAATTTTATTTATATCCTATGTGATCAAAAATGTTCAAATTTAATTATCTAAAAAACAAATAATTTCTGGCATTATGTAGAATAGTCTTCAATGTAAATATCAGCTTTACAGTCTGTGATATGAAGCTTTACAATGTTGCGAAACTGCATCTTTATTTTGATGCGTGGAATACAGGATATTTGCTTATTCTTTTTGCACTCTGATAACTTATTAATAATTAAATATATATATATATATATATATATATATATATATATATATATATATATATATATATATATATATATATATATATATATATATATATATATATATATATATATATATATATATATATATATATATATATCTTCTGTTGTTGTTGTGTTGTTATTACTTATGACACCTTGACAAGCCAATCTCGTTATGCGAATTTCAGTCAGTAGGGTGAGTTTTGTGTTTAACAAGAAAGAAAAAATGTGAAAGTACGACTTTACTGTTAACTCCTCTGATAGATGGCACCACCAGAAGTTCCACTCCCTCAATTTTGACGTTGATCTGAAAAGGGAGGACTTTCTGCTGACCATAACACTCATGGTTACTGCTCAACGACCAACCACAGTTCTTTCGGTTCAACAGATTTAACGAGAATGCATATTACATGTACTTAGTGGGTCTTTGGTGTCATTGGGAATCGAACACCGCCCTTTGAATATATAAAGGTGCGAAATTTTTTTCAAAGAAATGCCTTTCACAATAGTGTAAGAAAAATAGGATTTGAAAAATTGTATAGTGATTAGAGTAAAAGCAATAATTGCATAACTTTAGAAAATATCATGCTTTTATATGTTCAATATGCTTAGTTTTATCACAATTACTTTTAATAAATAAAGGTCGTAACTACATTTTTACTTTCTGCATGTGTATCAATTGATTCAATTGATTCTTGGCACTCTTTTGATATGTTAATACACTCTGCTCTCCAGATAAAATTCTTCCGGAAAGAGACATGCGTTAATGTATAAAAATTATATTTGTTTGTCAAGTTGTTAGCTTTGTTTCGTCAAAATAGCAAAATATTTTACAATCAATGTTTGATTACCTTTAGCCGTGATTACCATTCCCATTATTTACAAAATAATAAAGTTCTTTATTTACTGTACTGTAATGTGTTCTGGTTTTGCGTAGAAATTCATAAATTTTCTCATACATTCTTTGGATTCACTTAATCACAGATCTTCTTCCAATTTCTAGTTAAAAAATGTTAGTAAAAGTAGTTAAAATTTTGAAGCTGATTAAAAACTATTTGTAGCACGTCATTGCAATATTGAGCACTTTACTGAGATATTTTTACAAGGTCCTACTTCACTCCAGTACACATGGGAATGGGTGATTTTTATCCATCATTGATTAATTGTTTTTGTTTCTTGTTTATTAGCAATGACTAATCTTGAATAAGTTGTTATTATTTTGATAAAATTTATAGGTCTTCAAGGATATTTAAACATATAAACTTCAGATGCATATAAACTTCAACAAGTCAATGTATTTTCTGTGACAAAATGATAATATTCATTGTCTTCTAGTTTCTGTTAGCTCATTAAATAGGTGTCAATGGGTTCACTTAGCTCTAAATAGAATTTAGCAATCATACCCTTTACTCCTCTTACAGGTATTATCAGATCAAAATATGTTTTACATATTATCTGAAGTTCAAGTCAAGTTAATTATGGCTTCAACTTATTACAAATACTGCAATAAAATTTTCAAGTGGTAGATAACAATACCATTACTTTTTCATTCCATTTTATTAGCCATTTTTTATCCAAAGCGAACACAAATTCTTTCGAGAAATGATGATTAGAAATTATTAAAGGACAATTTTCGTACTACATCTCTATTTTTGCTCAAGCAACAGAATGGTCTAGTGTGCATTAGTCATCTCTAAGAGAAATGATGTTTTTTTGAATAATTTTTATTTATATTAAACTTATCCTGGTCATACCATAAAATGTATGATCAAAACAAATTAATCTCAAAAGGAATGAATAAAGAAGTGTAAATGACGATAATGTAGATAAAGGTGAAAATATGATTTGTCTTTTTTTTTATTTATGAAAATATGGAAGGTAAAGCTTGACTATCAACAATTTTTGAATGCAGATGATTACAGTTTTCATACGCGATATATGTCTCATAGATCCAGATTCGAGACAAAAATTATAAGAAATTCAACTCTCATGAAATTCGCTAATAGTACATGATAACAAAGATTAAAGATAGTTAAGACTTGATACTATAAAACATTGCTGATTATTTTAGGAAATGTTTGAAAATATTCACGAAGATTGAATGGAATAAAAAATAATGATATAATGAAAATGATGACAGAATTTTAGAGAAAGTGAACATATAAATGACCAGAAATACCGAATACTCCAAGAACTTAGTTTATACTCTACGAAGTATAAAATTGGTTTAAATCATAAAGTATGTTTGCAAACTATCGAAAAAATATCTCATGTAACATTAAATCTATAAATGCAATCCTTAATGAGATAAAAAAAAACTTATAACAATAAATTAATTCATAATTTTTCACTGCTCATTTATTCAATTTTCCGTTTTAGCCCGAGTTATTGGAAATCTCCATTTTGCTATCCAATTATTGTATATTAGCGTAGAATTGAATATTACATTTATGTAATTACTCTCATTGAGACAATATTGTTTTCAGAGCTATTTTTATGAGATTCAATTTCGAATAATAATGAGAATTCCTTTTTCTCACAAATTAGCACATTGCTTATACAAATTAAAATAAGATATTTGAACATAAATTGTATTAAAAGTGTTATAGTAGTAAAATTATTTGTTTCACGAAATTGAGTAGTATTGTAAAAATATATTTAATTACCTTTTATGATCTTATTAAAACTAAGTAGTCAAATAAAAAAGTGAAAATAAAATAGTTATAATTAATTCCGAGCATATTTATATTGAATTAGTGATATGAATCAATATATTAAATTATCGAAAAATGAATTATGCATTTATTTAAATTATAACAATTAATTTAATTAATATCTTTAAAATATTAGAACCTTATTAATCAAATTTTGCTCAATTTTATTAAAAGAATTTAAAAATATACTTTCCTTATTTATTCTTGGTTGCCAAAGCATATCATTTCTTAGAAACATATATTTTTTGAAAAAGTTTATTTTACATTACAGTTCCAGATTTCTTTAATATTTAATATTGAAGGAATTTCTTTGCCACTTAAAAGGGTAATAATTACTAATTAGTTTTGAATGCAAATTTTGTAAAAGCTAATGATTACTTTACAAGGGGAAAACGAAAATAATTTATCAATTAAATAGAATTGTTCATTATTGAAATTCATTTTTAATAATACAGGGGAAAATTCATATTTTTTGTCAGAAAAGGAGTTTTTAATAAATAAACTGTTCAGAGTGAGTGTGTCTCTCATAAATTTCTAAATTTGTAAGCACTTAAAAAATTCATTGAAATTTAAGTATTCGGAGTGACACATGTAACTGACTGTCTGAAAACTTTGGTACTCCATATCCTTGATGATATGCTAAGCTTGCACTTTTACAAGATGTAAGCAATACACTAGTTCTTTCCAGCTGACACAAATAAGCGTGAGGCATTCACAAGATAGACTTTCGTAAATATCGATGAAGATTCACAGTGATTGCACAGAACATTCTGGATTGATGAATCTGATTTTTTATTTCATGGATCCGTCAATACTCATTCCTATCACATCTGGGCAAATGACATAGACATTTTTTCATTGAAGAGTCGTTACATCCCCTACATGAGATAGTTTAGTGTAGTTTAGTGTTTAGTGTGACAGCTTAGTGTAGTAATAGTCCTGTACAAATTAGGCTGAAAGACATACTCAATTACTACAGACTTCTACTTAAAAATTCAACAGATGATAGTTATACCGGTCATATTGGCACGCAGTCTGCTTTACACCGTACAATTATGCAGGATGGAGTACCACCCTATAATGTGTCTAACTTCTGTTTTTCATTGCTTTATAAAGAGAAAAACATGATACTGAAATAGAAATGCATTCTACTACTTTAATTTTGTAAGTAACCCTCTGCAAATAAAAAAGAGTACTATTATATAGACACTATGGAATAAATTCATGGATGATTAAGAAAAAGTTTCTCATTTGTTTTATTTAATACATTATAAAATATACTCAGATCAATACTTTTGGTCAAATAACTCTGTTATCATTTTTAAGTAATGGTTGCAGTTTTAAATAAATTAATCATCTATTGAGGAAATAAAACGTAAATATTAAAAATTAAGCTAAAGATTTTTCTATCATGATATTAATATTTTTAGCAGAAGTTATACCATTTTGTTAGTGGATTTAACATGTTGCGAAATATAATAAATTCTCAAAAATTAAATATTGCATAGTATTTTTTACGATGAAAACATAAGATATTTGGTATCAGTTTATGGGGTTTTTTATAAATTGTTTAGTCAAAAATAAATAGATAAATCAAATTATATGAATAAACATAATTAAACTTAACAATAAATATTTGATACTAATATAATGCTTTTTAATAATAAATCAAATTAATGCCAAATAATATAATTATTTTTAACTATGATCAAATAATTTATGCATTTTTACACTATAAATATAACTAAGCAATGATCTTAATTTTAACGTGCATTCCTTATTAAGGGTCTACACAATAAACGATGAGCATTAAAATATAATGACTTTATTGACAAAAAGAGTAACTTAATAAAATTATAAACTCGTATTTTTGCATCATTGAACCAATTTTATTATACCCTCGGGTACAATAAACAACATTATTTGACAATTATTTGGCTTCATAAATCAGAAGCTGGAAAACTCAATGGATCAGAGCAACTTGTTGCAAAATTATTGATTAATTTTGTATTAGCTTTTCTCAATATGCATAAAATGTATTTGTCTCTAAGGACACTATTTTTTTTAGCTAACATCAATTTCCGAAGTTTTTTGAAACAAAACACAACATTAATTAAATTATAGTTTATATACAAAATAATGAGCAAACGTATTTATGGTTATACTAAAACTTATCAGCCATAAATTTTTGAAATAGAATAAAATAACATTTTACAGATTAACAACGAAACGAGAAAAGTTTTGGATATGTAATAATTTATTTCAAAACATTTTAAAATGAAATCCTTTATTTTCTTTAACTAATCCAAAACTGTATTTTTCTTTTATTACATAATTGTATATTTGCTGAATTTATTCAAAATAGTATTTCTTGCTAAATCAATGTAAAACTTCATCATATGAAATTTATATCTTGAACAAAATGTATGGAAGGTAACACATTCATTTTATTAAACATCAATTTCGATTAATTTTCTTATTAGATTCATTAGCACTTAACTTGAAGTTTAGCCTTCTTATACAATGAAATATACATAAAACAGTTATATAAACATTATAAGTGAATTATATTGATAATTTCAAAATTATTTTCTTAAAATTTACACATATTAGATAACTGTTTAACAATATAAATTATTCCTATACCTATTTATGATGTTTAATTCACAAGAATAAAAACAAACTATAAAAAATTTGCCTCATAGTCAATTTTTAATCACTTTCCTCATAGATATTCTATATTAAGTATTTTTAATTTAAAATTCTGGGGATTGAAACTGTTTCTAAGAAATTGAAAAGAGTTTTTAGTCTTCACTTAATGTTCTGAATAGCATGTATTAATTCAAAAGTAACAAGACAAAAATAACATAATTTAAAATGCATTTTGTTAAAGCTAATCTCTTCAATTTCTTCAAAACAAACCAACGAAGATTTCTTGCATGAACCAAAAAATGCTGTATGAACTAAACACAAAATGTACTATCATATATTTTATTATAGTCATTTGATAGATTTTTATCAATAAAATATGTTTTCTTTACATTCTCTATTCTCGAATAAAAAAATATTAGCAGTAAAATATTTTTCCTTTTTTGAAACAGATGGCATTTATTATGAAGTTTAGATTGATATTTTAATATGTTATCTCTGCTTTAAATTAATTTTGAAACTGTCAGAAAATAATTTTTAAAATGTTACCATGCGATCTTACTTGGTGATAGAATTTTGTTAAATAAATTAGAAAACATATTTCTATTTTGGTATCTAGTTTTCCTTCGTTAAAGTTCATTAATCATTTGTAATTCTGTGTTTTTCATAACCTTTGAATTTTAGGCAATTTATTACTTCCAACAAGTTCTCTTTTCATAGTTTATTTTAAAAAAATTTTAGTTGATGAAAATTTTTCAACATTATTACTATGAATGTGAGGTTTTTGTTAAAATGTTTTTTGTTAGTTTAAATTGTTTACACTTTTGTTAACATTTCGGTCAAACATTGTAATCAGTTTATTTTAATTTATTAAAAAATTAAATATCTCAAATTACTATTATTTTTATATAAAATACTATTTATAATCATAAAGAAATTTTTTTATATGTAAATTACTTATCCTAGTATTTTTAAATAAAAACATTTTTCGTAAATATGCAAATATAGATATATTTTACCTGATACTTTCTCTTTACCGAATAAAAGTTGCTAACAGCCTATATTCAAAAATGTATCATAATTCTTTCTAAACTATATGGATATCCTAATATAATATATATGAAATCCTTTAAAAGTTTTTTTTTTAAAAAATGATAAATTGTACAAGGATAATACTTTGAAAATAAAATAAAATTTCTTTTCACAGAAATTGATAAACTATGTGCTCCCATCAATAGTGTAATTTATCTTTTTTCCATTCATCAGTCTGTCTTAAAAGTATCATTAGATAATCAATAACACTGAATGGAAATTGATGTTTGAAAAATGTAATACATCTTTTCAATTATTTATTACATAAAAGAGGAACCTGTTTATGATGCTTCCGACATAAGTAAATCACTTGGCCCATAATAGCTTTCATAATCAAAACAAATGAGTGAGAAAATAAATTTAAAAGTAAATAAGAGATAAAATAATCCTAACTTAACAGTTATGCAAATATATACTGTCAAAAATTGTATATATATATTTTATAGGTAGATATGTATTCCAATATACAGTTTTGTGCATATTATTTAACATAACATGTAAATTAATTCCTGCAAAATCGTATTTTATAATTTATAAAAAAATTAAATAGAGCCAGACAGAAACATTACAATTTACAAATCATTGATTTGTAATGGTATTCATATACCTTAATGCTCCACTTTATGCATTTAAATATAAAATTATAAAAACTGTCAAACCATCATAGTTATACTATTATTGTTTCCAAGAAACACTAGTTTAGTTTTCAAAAACGAATATTGCGATATGATTAGGTCTACTATATTTCATATCATGTAAGAATACCATTATGACAACGTATAATAAGGAAGATCTTATGGCTTCACCATAACTTTATCAAAATGATATAAAAGCACATCTGAGCTGTGTTTTGTTATCGTCCACATAATCATTTCAAAACTCCTCAGATCAGAAAAAAATGCTTAGATAAAGTTGTAGAATACAATATCTGCAGTATTTTATGGTCAATGTGGATCAATTTTAAAATAATAATCCTTTTTTTTTAATTTTAAGATAATAATAGACAAACTTACAGCTTCGATGTTCGCTGGTGAATTGATGGTACTTGTGTCTCCGCATCTTCTTTTCTGCACTGAGCTGGTTTCCTTTGAATGTTGTCATCCATAAAAGAATATATTTCCTGTCCTGGACAGGTCCTGTCGGAAAGTTCACTGGTTTGAAATAACCGAACTACCGTTTTTAAGATAGACCTCTACGACAAATTCATGGTGTTCATTACGCCAACGTATGATGACAAGTGAATCACAGTTTCACACAGCTTAATGATCACCGTACTCAAACGAGACCATGCACATATTTCTTTTACAAAAAAAGTACTAAATACTTTTTGTATCGAATAACAAGTATATATTTTTTAATATTTTGGAATTTTGTTGTTCTGTTAAAGTTATTTGTTAATGATAAAGAATTTGTAAATTATTAATATAATGTAGAGATCCATACATTTCTGTATTAAACATAAAGTTTGTTTTGCTTTTGGTAATAAAAATTTATTTAAAAGGGTTATACGTTGAAATTTATATTTTAAAAAATCTACTTTTCCTGAACAAGACCGAAAGCATTCAGTTTTATTCAAATAATATATGATATCCTTAGCACATTTAAAGTTATAATGATTAATATATTAATCTATTTCAAAATATTGCAATTAAATTTCATTTATTGGCTATTTTTAGATAATCGTAATATTGTAATGATGTTATTCATCGCAAGATTTTAGTAATTTTTATATAAATATTACACACACATATATATATATATATATATATATATATATATATATATATATATATATATATATATATATATATATATATATATATATATATATATATATATATATATATATATATATATATATATATATATATATATATATATATATATATATATATATATATATATATATATGCACGTACTGAAGTATTTAGATTAGACTACGGAAACTAAAATTTTCATTTTGTATAGAATTTTGGCTTACATACAATTTTTTTTCATATAAACTACATCAACTAACATTTCATATTTTACACGTGAGCAAATTCCCCGCGTAAGTGCCTGAAGGAGACTAAAGATGTAAAGCAGAAGAACTTGAATAAACATAAAATATGTACGTTTAACTTCACATTGAATGAAATGATCATCTATATTAGATTGATTAATATAAGGTCGAAATATATTTTGCTTAATAATACTTATTACCCTGAGTATTGTTAGATAAGTGAAAAACACTCATAAAAAGAACTTAGAAGTTGGTGTACTTGAAGTTGGTGTGATTTTTCATTGAAATAAATTATTATTCTAATTCAATTGAACATAAATAAAATGATTCAGTGTAACTGGCAAAAATAATTCGATAGTTTTTAATTTTACATTTTTACATTTTTTACATTTAACATTTTAGTTTTACAATCGATCGTTATCATGAATAAAAAATTCAGTGATAATTTTGATTGCTGGATTGAAAGTCGACATCGGCATAAACTTATAAAATTAGAGCTATTCATAAAGACTTCAGTGAATCATAATTTATAATCAACAATGTCTTAAAACAGGAAAATCAAAACATGATAGCAGTTATAGTTTCATGTATTTTTTTAATAACTACCTTATTTATATATTATTTCAATAACTACACTAATAAATAAAATTATTCTTTTCACTGTTAAAAATGAGAAAATTTTCAATTGAACTATTCAACGCACACTTAATTAGTTTACTTGCTGTGATAATAAAATAAAGTAATTAAAATGAATATGAAAAAAAGGATATTTAAAAATTAAATTTCTTATAAATGTATGCAACAAAAATGCTATTTATTTTAGTATTTTAATTTTATTAATAAAATAATATTTAATTACATGCTATACATTTCTTAAAAATGGAGATTATTATTAAGTTCACATTCTCTCATTTCTTTACAAAAGTAACTTATTTTGCACCATGCCTTAATATTGAAAGAATATCTGCGCAATTTTTGAGCATTTACTTTTTTTATTATAAAATTTGATAATTATTGGTATATAGGACGTATACAAAATAAAAAAACCTTGAAATATTTCACCGCTGTATATATTATTTTAATTAATTTAATTCAAATAACTTGTTGAATAAAAAAACGAATGAGTATAAGCGAGTTTTATTGAGAATTCAATTAAAGTAATAATTGAAAATTAATATTTAAAATAATTCAAATTAGAAATCGGAATTATTCAATTTGTGTTTATTCTTCATTAAAATATTTTTTTAATTTACACTGCAAAACTGCGTTAATGATGTATTTAATTTCTTAATTCATGTATATAATGTAAATAAAATTTATTTAATAATTATTATGATATTAGAAAAAACTATAAATTACATAAAAGTTAAAAATGTAAAGAATTAAAGCATAATAATCAAAATATTTTTTTATAATATTTCTTTTAAAGAAAGTTAAATAATTTAATTCCTTATTTATTACAATACAATCTCTTTATGATTGAATTAATGATATGTTTTATTTAATGTAAAATAAAATCGGAATAAAAATAATTAATTTATCGTGGATTGAAAATGTTACGTTTAATATATTCATTCATTATTATAACTTCATAATTATTTCTATTTAAAAATGCAGTTAATAATTTTCAATGTATTATATTGATTTATAAATTTAAAATAAGACAAAAATAATTTATTTTTTTATTTGAATGTAATATTTTAATATGCTTTAAAATAATCACTTATATTTAAACTTAATTAAATAATTTGAATTTCAAAAGAATTCCTATATCTACCTTTCTTTTAATAAATGCAATATATTTTTAGCTACTAACTTTAAGTATTTGGATATCGATTCTCTTTTTCAAAGCTATCAAAATACTAATATGTTTTTTTAATTATTCGTCATTTTTTCATTACCATTATGACTAATATTAAGCCTTATTAAGAATCGGTCATATAACTGGCTTGAAAAGTCAGGGAATAGAATAAACCATTATAGGCAAAAACGATGAGTGCTCCATATTTGCCTTCAGAATATGTATTTGTAGGGGTTAGTGATAGGAATGTATTCATATTTTGAGGCTATGGAAATACCATGAATTATCAGTTTAAAGTTCTTCTGGAAATCATTACATTAGAAATCGGATCTTAGGTTTCACGTTATGCAATGTTGTTATGAAGTAAAATTTTTAGAATAACTAAAAATCTCATCTATTTAACTATAACATCAACAATAAAAAATCTATTTTTTAATTAAATTATTTCACATTCACTGTTTTAGTATTTGAATAAAGCATACAAACCTTGTCAAAAGTAATTTATAAATGTATCAGTACACACATACGCACATATGTATTCAATAAGTTATAAGTTTAATCTTTCAATGTAGTTATTTAATTGAAAACACTTGCTTGATAACTTTGCTTGAATATCTTAAATATGTGCTTCATTCTTTTTAAAATTTCAATTCAATGGAAGTAGTCATACCTCATGTCCACCCAGTAAGACAAAATATAGTTAATAAAATTGACTTTTAAAATTTAATAAGAACATTTTTTTAATTACCACTTTATTCTTCATTAAGAACAGTTTAAAATTTTGCTTAAACATAGCTTTCTGTAACAATATGCTACTGTGTGTGTAAATTTAGTATATTAAACTGTTAAAACTTGAATATGAGAATATTCTTTCCAGAAAATCATTTGAAATTCCTTTATGTTTTGCATTCTTAAATGCAGAAAGTAAACTGCACTTCGTAAACAAGTTAAAATTAACATTCTTACACGAAATTAGTTTCCCAACAACCCCGCAGTTTTGCATAAAAATTAATCTAATCATATAAACAGGAATCTAATCATGTAAACTGAAAACATGTTTATGCTATCATTATTACTATATATTTACTGTGAATTTTTAAACATTATTTTTCAAGCTTTTATGACTTCATTCAAATAATTAATATTAACTTTTTTAATTGAAAACATTTTATAGAAATTTAATTTGTTTGGATGTTATATTAAAAACGTTTTATTTAAAACTTTTTAGGTGGTTATATGATTACTTATAGAAACATGCATTCTAAACTTTGTGTAAAAGTTTGAAAAACATTGATTAGGAAAAAAATATATTAGGATAATTCAGAAATTTCAGTATTCGAAATTTAATGGATAAATTCTAATGAAATTCATAATTCATAAAAATAAAAGAAATGTCTTTTTGACAAAATATGTAAAGATAGCTTCGTATCTATAAAAATATAAGTTACATATTATGTAAAATGACAAATATTCATGTATAAAAACACTGTCGTTCACAAAAAGCTGTTATATTAATTTTGAGATTAATTAATTCCCTATACTTGAACAATAATCATAATATAGATGATAAAAATAAAAATATCCTTTAAATCATTAAACTGAAAGGCTATTTTCAAATAGTTCAAAGATTTTTCAGAATTTCAGATAAATGTTTTGTCACTCATGTAACTAAACTTAAGATCACAAAAGCTTAAAAAGTGAATAAACGAAAATCAGTTCATTAAAATAATATAGCAGCAAATTAATTACATAACGGAAAGTGCATATTATTAAGGAAGTTGTAATAACATTAACTGTTACTGCATTCCACATCAAAGCAATATCCCACTAGCTATTTTATGACGCTTGCAATTATTTCATCACATAAAAATGCTTAGAGCTTCTAACAAGTTGATTTGAGGCAATGTTATCAAGAAATATTTTAACTAATTAAAATAAGAAATAAATTTAAAATTGATGCTCAAAATGTGTAAAATACTTAAGATATTGCTTACAAATAATTCTATTATGAATAATTTTCAATACTTTTTGCAGAAAATCAATTAAATCTCTTTTCTAGAATCTTATGAGGAAATCCACAGTATAGAGTAAAAATTGCTAATTTTCACTAAATATAATATTGTTCCATTCAAATATCGATAAACTTATAACGTATTATTTTACACCACACAATTTGTATTAATTAATAAGAGTACATTAGATAAATATACTAATAATTGTCAATTGAATATATGTTACACATGTGCTCTTCCATGGATATCTATTTGTTGAGTTGGCAGTGTCTCATCGCATGCAACACTACTATTAAAGGAAATAATTTATTCTAAATTCATCCCTGCACTTTAGTAAATCTGAGCCCTTTCTTTATAAAAAATACAATAAAATATATAAAAATTAAAGTGTTCAAATCCTATCTTATATTAAATACCTAAATTATCTCCTCGCAGTTATTTCTAACACAAATTTTAATTTTTAATAAATTTGCTGTAATTTGCATATGAATTTCAAATTACAAGTTATTAGAAAATGTACGTCTGCTTACGACTGATATTGTAATAAACTATTGAAGTATAAAAATTACCTAATTGATGCAATAGTTTATTACTAGACTTAAAATTAGAGTTCAAAATTGTTTTGTACGTGAATTTTATATATCATTGTAATTAACATTAATATTGGAATTCTATCTATACACGTTATTGTAACAAAAATATAAAAGTAATAAAACTAACATATTTCTTTTACTGATAATATACAAGCAATAAGCAATTATTTGTTTGCTCTTCGCATTGATAACCTATACTATAAAAACTTAGAAGTTTGAATGTATGAATTTAAACAACACATGTTTCATTACCGTGTCTAAATGAATTTGAATATAATTTTTTTACTCAGAATGTATTTTTGAAATGCAATATTTTCTGCAAATTACAGTGCTTGTACTGAATTTTAACACTTTGCTCTACTATTTTTACATGATCAATTAGTATTTTTTATTTTGCTTACCGAGAAATCTCATCTTTGAAAAATTTAACATACTTAGACATAACCTCATAAATCTGCAATAATCTTTAGCTGGCATGTATCATTTTCTAACTGCAGCTAAATTTGATTTTCAGTGAACCAAACTATATACTCGTATGAAATTCAAGAGAATATTAGATTTTATTCATAAATTTAAAAATGCATAACACATTCGATTTTACATAATCGCTTTGGAACACTTTTGTTCATTTTAAAAATCTATGAACGAAAGAATCTGTTAAGAACATATGTGTGCGACTTAATATATTTAACATCATTGTATATATTTACAATACCTATTAAATATAGAACGATAAGAAGGATGAAATTCTAACTATTCAGTGATTGAAAATTTACAAAATTATATTCTACATTCAAATGACATAAACTATTTTTCTTGTACTTCAACCACTAATTCAACGAAATTCAATTCAAATCTAAATTTGTTATCTCCCATTTCTGTTAAAGTTATTTAAAGTTTGATATTGGGGTGTTATAAAATTTATTTATTTTTATGTAGCAACGTGTGCTAAGCATTGAAACTATATGTACTCTAAAATATTTTTTAATTTTTTTTTCAATTCGATATATAAGTTTTCACAGAAGGTACTAGGTATCCCACTTTTTTTTATATATCTACAAAATGTGTGTCATTTTATTACGAAAGAGGGTGATCCAGATATTTTGTTATGTTACGTATCATGTGATATTTTTTCTAGATATTTTGTCATCTAGATATCAAATGATATTTTGTACATATTTTTCAAAATTCATAATTTCAGAAATCTGAAGAAGCACATTTTAAACAGCATTATGTTATATTATTATTGAATGCTTTTAATTTGATATAAAAATGTAGTTAGCATTATATAATAATACTAATTATAACTTAATAAATATTTTAATAGTAACTTCATAATTTTAATCTTCTGAATTCTAACTTAAAGTTCTCCTTTATAAAAACTATTTTTGACAGTATTGCAAATTATAAATTTTCTATTTATTAATTTTTAACTAAAATCTTTAAAGAGGCTAATAAAAAAGGAAAGTAATATTATCGTTAAAACTACTATAAAAGGCATTTTTAAGCAAAGCAAGGCTAATATTCACTTCTGATTAATATAAAAGCTGGATACTTGATTAATACTTTATAACACCTACAAGTATATGTCTGAAACAATTTCAGATATGAAAATAGAAAAGAATAGGTAGAACAGAAATATGTTGCTGAAAACAATAGAACAAAAGAAACATCAAATTTCATTTAATAAACTTTTGCTCCTCAAGTCTGATATTCAACTAATCAAATTCAATTATGAAAGTGAATGTAAGAAAGCAAGGAACGTTATATTAGTTGGCATGAGAAAGAGAGAGAGAGCGAAACTTTAAAAAGGAAAGAGGTAATTTCTGACTCCAAAAGAGAAAATATTAAACATTCTTGCGAATTACATTAAAAAAGACTCTTTTCAAAATTTTCATTTCCAGATGACTTAAACTTTCATTTGAATTTCTCATTCTTTTTACTTAAAATGATTTTATTTTGAATATTGGTCATAATATAATTTTTAGTAATAGTAAAATACAGCTTATGATTTTTTTAGATTTTTAAAATACTTCATAAAAATCACATAATATGAATATAATAGGTGAGGTTCATTCATAATTGTGAAATTTAAACTAAGAATTTAAATACTTTTACATTACATAAGAAGAGATAGTGTGATATAAATATATTGGTTTTTATATAATTTTTATATATACAAAGAGTATCCCATTAATAACTTCCTATATATATTGATGAAAATCTTATTATTCAAGAGGAACGTTAATAACTTCAATCACTTTTAATTTTTTATAATTACTCTAAACTTTCGTGATACTTATTAATGTTTAAAACTAAATTATGAAATATTTTAAATCAAAAGTATATGAAAGAACAGAAAATATTCCTATTAGTAAAAGTAAAAGTTAATAGTAAAAGGGAAGTAAAACAGATATGGAATAAAGTATTATAAACTTTGTAATCTATTAGTAAATCATACAAAAATATAGGTTTTGAAATTAAAGCCATTTTCGGAAAGACGTGATATTAAAAAATACACAATCATTACCCGTTGTTTGTTTAAGGTTTCACGTTACAGTCGTTTGATTACACTCATATCATCCAAGATTTCATAAGAGCCCGAAAGTACATTTAAGTATGTTCCTGATATTCTTGAGCTACATGTACATAAAATATTGATTAACATAAACCAGCATTATTGATTTGAGATTTGGCGTGCAAGAACTTTTTAGACAAATAAATCAATGATTAGATATTCATCATGATTGCACAATGCGTAATGCCACCAGCTGGTGAAGAACTTTGTTCTTTTGGGTTATGAATCAAGTAAGTAGAGTTTATTTGAATGTATTAAATCTGTTGTAGAAGAACGTGTTTAAAATAAAGATGCCCTTATGTCTTCATTAGGGATAATATGAGCAGCTGTCAAAATTCATAAGGTGAGAATCTTAGATACAATGAAAACCATGGTCAGTATCTTGATATATAGGCCACCTTGACAATACTCTCATGTGGTGTAGGGACAATTGAATAAGAAAGAAGTATATTACGCGTTGACTAGTACATCAATTGAGAAATCATAGTGTCACGTTATATGACACGCATGCTAGGGATACCTGATTCACTCTTTGTCATCCATGTACAAAAAGAATATTGGCTATAGACCTCTGTGGCAGATTTTAACATCACAAAGCATTTGACTGAAAGAAAGTTGCTTTTACAGTATTCATTAAGAGTACTACCACTGGCACTCACTCAATATCACATCTGTTTGAGTAGGTTTGCTCTCTGAGGTACTTTCTTGCAATGGAATGGAATCAGATCATCTGCAGTGATAAACTCAGATTTGTTTTGAGTGATAATCTTTTACAAGTCGGAAGCCCTATGGTGAACATCTGAACAGCAGTACCTAACTGCCAACGTTTGAATGATAGCATGGGCTCTATTGCATATGGGACTCACAATGAGCCCTAATAGTGATCCAATGTTTATAATAATCCAGAAGCTCAAGGTTCATTGAAGACAATCTTCAACCACACGTGTCAGTACTCAAGGATTGTGGCATCCTTGAGTATTGACAGGTGTGGCTGTGTGGGTATCGACACGCGTGGTGTCAAGGCTCGAGACAGGAGTTCCACAATCCAGTTTTCAACAAGATAATGCTTGTCTGCACAGATCAAGGGTTTTACACAACTGTTCGTTCTGCATTTCCACCCTTCCTACAAAATTCGAATTCTAGATTTGAGACTAACCAACTACATCTGGGATCATTTAAAACGCCAAATTTGCGAGATGTTACAGAATATCATCCGGAGCTTGAATGCCTCAAGGTTCAACCGTATCACTTCATTTATGGTAGAAAGGCCTCAACAGAATATAAAGTCTCCATTTTTTATAAATTTTTATACTGTATATAATTATTTTAGTTTTATTTTGAAATTACAAATATCACTGCTGTATATTTAAGTACATAAAATTTCATTTTATTCTTATAACTATTTTTTATGTAGAAATTCTTATGGCAATGGACGATTCTGACGAATAAAGAAATAATTACATTTCTCATTTTCAAATAAAGAATGTTTAATTTAAATGAAAGAAAAGTCTCAATACTATATTTTATTTTCTTTATTTTTCTATTTTAATAAGTAAAAATATTAGGATTATTACACAATTTATCTAAATATTATAAGCAAACATATGAATCTAATCTTTAAAGTAAAATTAATTTTACCTTGTTTTAACTACATTTCCATGTTTGTAAACCTAATTTAACTCATGAACAATATTCTGAGGTAAAAATATTAAGTGCAATTTATATTTTAAAATTTTTACGTTGCATACAGTATAACTAAACAGTCAAAGGCTATTCTTAAGCATTTTATTATCTATTGCGGACATTATTTTTCCGAGGGGATTTTTAAATACAGTAGGCCGTATTTAAGTGTTGCACGAGAGGAAATCCAGAAAAATTCCCAAGTACCCACCCCATCACAAACATCCATACAGAAGGTAGTAATGCAACACCCATTTCACTTTCTTTCATCAGTGTTGGTAATCTATATTCTTACCTTATGATCCAAAAAGCGGTGTCCTTCCATAAGGCTACAGTACCACTATAGTTTAAAATGAATTATATTTAAACATAACGAATCCATTATATTTATATTAAGTTAAAAAACAAATATAACAATAACAAAATAAGATATATAGCAAAATTATAAATAAAAAGATGATAACAAAATAAGGAATCATCAATATTAATTATTATTTTTCTTATTTTTTTAAGAAGCTTTCCATTATTTCATATGCTTAGTATAACGAAAACAATCCAGTACTTTGATTTGGTTAAAATATTTCTTTCCTTTGTTAAACTATACCTCTGTTACTAAACCATACAAAAGTTTAGCATAATCTTTTTCTCTGAAACATTGTAGTTTTCATCACATCTACGGCAGCTAATGAAAATAATTCGTAATTTAAATTAATAGTTTCCCATTATTAATTGATAAATTATTATGCAATTTAACAAATAATAATTAACACAACATTTTAAAAATTTATTAAAGTATTTTAAATGCTTGTTTCGGTTCTAAAGATTATTGCTTTACAGTATTTTTTTCAGATTACTGATTAATAGTATTTTTTTCAGATTACTTTTACTTACTTTCTGTTAACTATAAATTTGTTTTAAGTTTATATCTTATTTATATAATATACATTTATTCAACTTTAACGATATATGAATAGATTTTTCTTTATTAAAAATATTTTATTAAATAAACATTTGAGAAAAAATTTCAATAAAAATATATCTAGGAATGAACTTGGTTCGATGCAATTGTTAAAAATACAAAATAAAAATGTGGTAAAACTTATTTTGTAGCATATACAAAGTTGATCATGTCTTTATTGTGCATCAAATATCATGGTTATTACATATTATACAGTTTTATCTTTCAAATTTTTATATGTAAATTTGAGTTTTCGAATTTCATTTCACAAAAGAAATCAGAAATTTCTCCATAGTTTTCTCATATTATTTTATTTATACCCAATATTAGCAATACCAATATTATTTATACCAATATACTCAATGTAATTATATTTTTTTCCCATTTATTTTTGTAGTCTTTCATTAAAACTCTTACATAAACATCATCTCCATTTGTAAGAAACTTGTTAAATATAATGACTGATATTCTAATTCCAATTCGGACACTTAAAGCCAGTTGAATAATTTTTACAAAATCCATTACATTAAATAAATTCATATAATATTTGTTTAAAGATTAATAGGTAATTAAAGTAACCTTTTTCAAGTTCAGAGCAAGTGGTTAAAAAGGTTTTTAAATTTTTGAATTATTTATAAAATTATTATATTATTTTATAGTTATAATTTGTTAAATTATCTGCAAAACAGACAATTTACAGAAAAGCATAAATTAAGATAATTCAATCTTTAATTCATATATTTTACTAATTAATTTTAATAAAGCTATTATTTTTCTGAAATGTAATGAAATTTTTGAATTTATTAAAATAATGTTAATTACAGCTTATGACTCTATTACTCAATTTCAAATGTAACTGCAAAATTATATATAAATTTATTAATTTCAAAACATAAATATGAGTGTGGCAAATTCAATTTAGGTACCGCTGAAATTTAAAAGCACAGCAAAGTCATAGACAATCTGAACTTTCTTATTTAATTCATTCATTATGGTTGACATTTAAATCAATAGCTGCAAACAAAGATCCATCTGACGTCATCATAGAATTAAGATATACGGTTCACTGGATAAACGTAACTGTAATGTCCTTTTTGTAATGGGATTATAATTAAATGAAGGAAGTTACCAGACAACATCGAGATCACTAGTCATACAGTCATCTATACTTAGAATAAATTAAATTATTATGAAAGAAATATTCAACATTGATGCAGAATAATTACTAACATAAAATTAATCTGCAAATTTAAAACTATTCTATGAGTTAATTATTGTTTTTTGCATTTAGATTATATATACATAGTTCTTTCTTGTACAATATTTATGGCAAATAGGATATGTAATTAAAAACACATTGAATATAATAAGCAATATTTTAAAATATATTAATTTCTGTAATGCAGGATGAAATTAGACTTATTGTGAGTTATATTTGAATTTCAAAATAAATACTGAAGATTTTATTAATTTATTGATCAAAAATATCTCAAAGTATTAATAAAGCGCAAATGCACGAAAGATTGAATTATAACAAAATATGGTCAAATTTTATAATATGACGAAAATTACCAAAATTATTTCTTCAAAATTCTGACACATTGATTAATCATCAAAATCCCTGATCAAAAAATGCATACTTAAAGTAATCCGTTCAGGATGAAAGTTTAATCTGGTAAGGATTTTGAAATTTCGATATTTATTTTATAAATGAAAATGAGTTGACATTTGCTAAGTATTAAAAGATTAACAACAGTTTAATATTAAATACTTTGGGCCAATGTAATTTTTTTAATCTAATTTAAAACATTTTTTTAATCAGGAAGAATTTTACATCTGACAGTACTTTTTATGCAGTATCATAAAATAGATTATTTGTTTCCATATGAATATATAATTCTTAATTCCACTAATATATATATATATATATATATATATATATATATATATATATATATATATATATATATATATATATATATATATATATATATATATATATATATATATATATATTCTATTTATAAATAAAGATCTGATAGAAATTAACTGGCTGAATTTGATATTGATGTTATTGTATCAATATCAAGTATGCTAACTTCGAAATCAAAAGCTCATTTAAATTCATTTCTGTTTGCATTTCGTCTATTGCAATGTAAAAAGTTATGATTTTAATCAAAACGATTAAAATTGGTATTAAAGGAATTTCACCATTCATATCATACGTTGAAAAGAAGATAAAAATTGTATTTCAAAATAATACAATTTACTATTTCTCTAAGCCCGTAATAGAATTTCACTGCTTAATAAGCTTAGAAATGAAACTTAATGAAGCTGACTGAATGAATTAGAGATGTACATTGTACCTCAAAATTTCAAATTCATAAAATTACTTACTAACTAAATATGCATTACATGGAATACAAATTGTAACTGTTTATATATATATATATATATATATATATATATATATATATATATATATATATATATATATATATATATATATATATATATATATATATATATATATATATATATATATATATATATATATATATATATATATATATATATAAGAACAATAAAACTAATTAGACAAAATTTTAAAATTACTGAGAACAAAACAACATACAATACAAAGACTAGGAGGAAAGCATAGTGACTACATTTTCATCAGGAGGGAGACGATCAACTATGCAAATTAAACACTTTTTTCTGTCATGAATAAAGGACATATGTTTAAGGATCTTCGCACTCAATTCTTCCGAAGAGTTTTTGTATTAAATGAAAGAAACATAAATAAATATCTTAATCGGAAGATTGTATTTAAATTATAATATAATTCTTTAAATTATAATATATTTTTCATTTTTATTAAGTACAACATTATTATTTTATTTTAATAAATAATTTTATTTGCATTAAATGCTGGTAATTACCTAATGTAATAAATTTTAATGGAAAATGTAAATGAAAAAATATAGATTAAGTTCCGTTTTTATTAGCAAACAGATTTCCTTATAAATATACATTTTATCTATATTACAACTGGAAACATATTGTTAAATTATATGCATGTTATTTCTGACCAGGTGTATTCAAATATAATTTTATGAATGTAATACAAATGTACTTTTTAAAATAGTTGTCAAAAAAATCTAATATAATTGTATTATATCCATTATGCTTTATTCCTAAGCATAATTAATATGACCACAATAGCTCTGAAAGTATTTTGGTGTCTTTTATCAATTGTATTCTGAAGACAAGTTAACTAATAAAAGTATTTCATATAATATTCGTTAATGTAACTTTTATATTTATCTATAGTTTCATGATCTACAACGCGTATTAACTTTGCGCTTATTTGCTTAACGTAATTATCTTGAAGTATAAACATTTTATAGTGTTTGTTCATGTCTTCATATCTATAGATCCAGACATGATTGAATCTATTACTATTAATTAGGTATTTTAACCATATATCTCTTAATATTGTTTGTTCTCTCCAGTAATGATATATTAGCTGCTAAATTTTGTCAATTATTTCATTACTAATTTAACAATACCAACTGCAAAATCTATACACTACTGAATGTTTTATTTTTCATATATAATGTTTTACATTTAATTTTATAAAAATGTTAAATAATTTTATAGATTGATACGAGCAAATAATGAGTAATGAATATTATTATTAATTTTTTATAAGATTAATTAACTGTAACAGACATACATTTAATAAAAATTAAGATAATATGTAAAATGTGATAAATTTTCTCTTAGAACATGCCATATTTAGTAAATTTATTTGCTATTGTTAAATCTTATAAATGTCTTCTTTCAGCTTTCAAAGCTTTCAAATTTTGAGGGCCTTATATTTAATATTCAAAACATTAAATATAAGGCCCTCAAAATTTATTTCCGAATTTCAGAGTCTCTGATATTTTCTTAGCTGAATAAAAATTCTTGACATTCAAACTTTTACAAATAAGATTCTAAAATTTATATTCATAAAAGGCTCAAAGTTAAAATAGATTTAAAAAGAACTACAAGAAGTAGTTTGGGTAAAAATTCAGATTACCCTTTTTAGATAAGCTGAGGAATTTATGAAATTTGAAAAGTATATATTATTTAGTACATATTAATTAATATTATTTCGCATGATTTTACACTTTTAAAATAAAATTTCAAATATTTTATAGATAAAATATTTATAAATTTGAGACAAATCATAAATTTTTCTCTTGTTTATTCCTTTCATTGTTATGAAATGACAAAAGATTTTAAATTTAAGATATCTTAAAATATAAAATTTAGCTTAAAAGTATTCCCACAAGAATTATACTTTATATTTACTTGAAATATAATTAGGACGAGGACAATAAAATATCTTACAATAAGTTTATACCATTAGCATAAAGCTATTTTACGTATTTCAGTTACAGTTATTTATATGACACACTGCATACACTTCACAAATACAGGAAATGAAAAAAATCAGCCTGTGTATTGAAAAGATTTCATACGAATAAACAATTCTTTAAAATGTTCATAAAACCCTATTTAATTAACTTAGAAATTACATGTTTCAATATAATAGAGAAGATTATAATATTTTATTATAATTTTATTATAATAATATTTATTATATATTATTTATATAAAATTATATAAATATTTAAATATATTTATTAGAATAAGATTTTTTATTTAATAAATCAACAACATTTATAAAAATGCTATCTAAAATTATTATGTTACCAATTGGTTTTAACGGTGTTAAATAGAGAATTAAAACTCCTGAAGATGTACAGATATCATTAATAAGAAAAAGGTACATATATAAATGCATACTGATAAATATTAGTCAGCAATAATTGAAAGTATTTTCATTGATAATTTTATTAAAATGATTAAAAAATCATAATCAATGTTAATATATTCTCTACTTTAGAGTCAAAAGTATATAATCAATTACATAAAATTACTTGTATAATCCGTAAGTGATACTAAAATTAAACTAATGAGTTCTGTAACTACTGTTTAAATTTCTTTCTAAATTTAGATAAATTCTATTTTAAATATAATTAAAAGCCATGAGTTAACAAAATTTTTTCTTATTTAAAACAGTTTTAAAGTAATAAAACAGTAGTTTTTCTTCATTTATAACTGATAAGCAAATAAAATTTGATATTATAACTCTTAAAAGATAAAAAGAGATCCAAAAAATTAATGCATTATATTCAGTTTTAACCATATTAATTCACCCTTCTTGACTTAATGAGAACTTTATTTGAAACCTTAAGATGAGAAATAAAAGTTTTTTTAATATAAATATGGATAAGCAATTGACGTGATATTCAATTGATAATTCTTATAAAGTACAAATATTAAGCTGATTTGTTTTCATGTGAAATTTATTTGCCACAAGATGATAAATTGGTGTTAAAATCCAATAGTAAAACAACATTTAATGCAATATGATATACCTTGTCCTGTAAAAATATCGTTCTAGCAGCTATTTAAATGGACTAACATACTTTTGATTGTTAAGCTTGTTTTGTTGAACTAGGATGTTGAGTTCAATGGAATAGGAGTAAAGGTTAAAATGTTCATCTACTATATATATGACCTATACCTATATCCGATATACATATGACCTATACCCGATATTTTTCATGAGATATTTTTATAATACTCTCATGAAACATCATAAATGTAGAGCTAAATACAGCTGTAGACATAAATGTAATTGTTTCTCACTCTAACTTTAATTCTACTGGTATCCCATTCAAAAATGAAAATTACAAATATAACATTTTTAGTAAAGAATTCTTTGAACACAGGATGCAGATTATGATTGACGTTAAACACGAAAATCAGAATCCTATTAAACATCCCTACAGAATATTGTTTAAATAGTACAATAATCTGGAAACGATAATTGCCAATAAAAAATTTAAAAAATTTATAAATATTAACATTTCTTGAAAGTAATTATTGAAAAAACGAATTTCTTAGGAATAGTAGTAAAATGTAGTTAAATATTTGGCTGGGAATATTGTGTTTCAAAATATTTTTGTAGAAAACGTGTTAATGTTACAAATTTTTAGCTTTATAAATATGTTATAATATTATTTGGTAAAATTTTATTTACCTACTAAAATTGATTTTACTTTAAAAAATTACTTTTCTATTTTATCAAACAGTAATGAAAAAGGTAATAATTAACTATTACAACATATTAATTCATAATTTTGTTTTACAATTCCATGAAGTTTCTAAGCATTATTGAATCTAATGTGATTTAAAAACTAATCTAACTTTTAAAAAATCAGATTTTTAGACTTGTCTAGTAAACATCATAAATTTACTGTCATGTTCTGTGAATTTTTTATTCAGATAAATTATTATACGCATTTGGTACAATATTGCCTAATTTTGCCAGTTAAACTAATTGATAAATATTTTAAGTAAATTTAAGCACCAGAATCATGGCATAATAACTTGGAACCAGGGGGTATGCGTACCCCTCTGGGGCTTGAGCTAGCCACCAGGCGCGTCAGTAGTTGGTTGATAACTGAACGTCCTGCAGGAATGACAGGATAGCCTTGAATATTGAATAAGAGGCCACGAACCAGCTCCCGTAAACCCTGGTGTTATGCGTTCCGTGCCTAGGGCTAATTGGCACCGCGGTATTGGTGTCTTAACGGAGCCTCTAGTTGCCTGGCGAACTTCTAGAGTAATTTGCCTTGCCCAGTATCTCAGGCAATGCTGGGTGGACTGTCATATTACCTGAGATTATTTACTGTTATTATATGGCTGAAAAGACATTGAAAATAACAAACATTTCTGCTTTTGCAGGAGAAACTTCTGAAGCAGACCTTTCTGAAAAAGACAAGGTAACTCAGAGACAATCTAATGAAGGGGTAGCAATGAAACCTTCACAGGAGGTACAACCAAAGGCGAGAAGCGTCCTGCCAATCGGATGAACCAGGGCAAGGTTGGAAAGGCTGCCAAGAGAGAAGGACCTGAGGGATTTACTTACAGGGCGGCTCTCACGGCGATCAAGATGGCCATGCTCTTAGAAGGTCATCCGGAAAAACGGTTAACAGAGAAACAGGCCTATGACCAGGAACTCTTGTTAACCAGGAAAATAGGAAGGAATGAGGAGGGCTTTGCCCCAACCTTCCTATCCTGTAAACTTGAAAACGGGGCTCTTATTATCAATTGTGCAGATCTGGAGAGCTCAAAGTGGCTGGAACAAAATGTGAATGATATAAGCCCTTGGCAAGAACATAAACTCTTGGTGGGTGAGGCAAGGAAACTTGTCAGAACCACCAAGCAGATAATTGCAAAACTGCCAAAAATCTGTAATGAACTGGAACCTAAGGAGCTCCTGAGAAAAATCGAGGCTCAGTGGGGTCACTCCATTGGAGTGGAACGTTCTTAACATTAAGAACGACACATCTGGGCAGACCATCGTTCTTAGTGTGCCTGAATTAGATGCTGCCACTCTTCGTGTAAGGGGATATAGGTTTTATATTGGACTTCACCATGTGCAGGCTAAAGTACTTGATAAACCTGCTCCTGCTGATGGGGGTGAAGGTAGTTCAAGCCAACCTACACCACAGTAGAAGTGGTACTACTAACCTCAGTAAGAAGTTTCTTGCTGGGGATATACACCTGGCCCTGATTCAAGAACCCTGGTTGGTTAGGGGAAGAATCAGTGGTCTCAAAGGAACTAAAGGTAAGCTTATCTATTGTACTAATGGTAACGCTAGAACTTGTATACTCTTACATAAAAACATTGAGGTTCTTCCCCTCTCTGAATTTATTCTTAGGGACCTGACAGCTGTGAAAGTCAGACTCAACATAGAGGGTAGGAACAGGGAAATTGTTTTTGGCTCTGGATACCTGCCCTATGAAGAGAAGGCTCCACCTGACCATTCTCTGCACAAGCTCATGAACTTTTGCAGTAATAACAGCTTACAGGTAGTCCTAGGACTAGACTGTAATGCTCATCATGTTGTCTGGGGAAGTACGGACACAAATAAAAGAGGTGAGTACCTTTTGGAATTTATTCTAAACTATGGGTTAGATATTCTAAATGTTGGCAACAAACCAACTTTTATTACTTCCAATCGATCTGAAGTAATTGACATTACTATAGCGACAACGCTGATTAGTAAAAATATCAAATACTGGAAAGTAGATGACAGACCTTCTGGTTCAGATCATCAAAACATCCATTTTGAAATTCACTCTAATGTGTGTCTGGATCGCATATTCAGAGACCCGGTTAGGACGGACTGGAAGAAATTCCAAGAAGAACTGACTGGGTTGATTGAGCTCAGTAACAGACCTATTAGAGACAACTACGATCTAGAAGTTACAGCAGATCTCCTACAGAGAAGTATTCTAGATTCTTATCATAACAATTGCCCCATTCGCACTAGAAGAGCTAAACTCCAATGCCCTTGGTGGAATGACTCTCTAGCTGCCGAAAGAGCAAATGTTAGAAAACTTTTTAACAAATCTAAGAAAAATGGTGAATGGGAAAACTGTAAAAGGGCCCTCACTATTTATAACAAACTTGTTAGAAAAAGCAAGATTAACTCCTTGAGAAAGTTCTGTGACGAGATAGATTCTATTTCTGAAGGAGCTAGACTCCAGAAACTCCTTAAAAGGGATGAACCTATTTTGGTTGGTACCCTAAAAGACGAGGAGGGTAATTTTGCTGCTTCCGGAAAAGGGGTTATGGAAATTATGACCAGGACTCACTTCCCGGGAGCTAGAGATATTTATAGCAACGAAGGGGAACATTGCATTGGCTCTTTGCAAAGAGTCAATAGCAATCAATGGACCATCGCTAAAAATATCATAAACTACAACATTGTTAAATGGGCAATTTTTGCCTTTAAACCTCTAAAATGCCCTGGGCCTGATGGAGTTATGCCCATCATGATCCAGAAGGCAGAAAAGGTTGTCATACCAATGCTAACTAGAATGTATAGAACTAGTTTGGCCCTGGAATATATACCAAAGACATGGCAAAAGACTAGGATAGTCTTCATTCCAAAACCTGGCAAGGACACTTATGACCAGGCCAAGTCATACAGACCAATCAGTCTTTCTTCATTCTTTCTTAAAATTATGGAGAAAATCATTGATCGGCATATTAGAGATTACTTGGGTAGAAATAGTCCCTTGCATGCTCTTCAATTTGCCTATCAACCCGGAAAATCTACAGAGACTGCTCTACATCAGCTAGTTTCCAAGATTGAAGCCACTCTGGATCAAAAGGATATTGCCTTGGCAATTTTCCTCGACATCCAGGGTGCTTTTGATAATACTTCCCATCCATCCATCCTCAATGCACTTAGAGGGGCAGGGATTAATCAAACCCTGTGTACTTGGATTGAGGCCTTAATTTCGGATAGATATATACAAATGAACATCTTTGGTGAATCATTTGAAAAAAAGACTACTAGAGGTTGTCCTCAAGGAGGTGTTCTGTCACCATTACTTTGGAACCTAGTTGTAAATAGCCTTATAAAACATCTAAATGATAAGGGTTATTATAAGCAGGGATATGCTGATGACATTGTCATCCTTATCCTTGGTAAATATTTTGACATAACTTGTCATCTCATGCAGGATGCTCTAAGTTATGTAGGTCAATGGTGCATGGATAGGGACCTGATGGTTAATCCTCAGAAAACCTACCTTGTACCTTTTACACGCAAAAAGAAACGGAAAGGTTTTTTCATACCAAGACTTTTTGATGTTGAAATCAATGTGGCTTCAGAGGTGAAGTATCTGGGCATCTATTTAGACCAGAAACTCACCTGGAATAAGCACATTGATGATAGGATCAACCGAGCAAAGAAAAGCATTGTGATTTGTAGGCGAATGCTTGGTAAGAACTGGGGTTTACATCCAAAACGGATGTTATGGATGTACACAGCTTTTGTCAGGCCCATTTTCACATATGCCTGTGTGATCTGGTGGCATAAGGTGGAACAGAAGACTGTGATTGACAGATTGAGGAGTCTACAAAGACTAGCCTGTCTCTGCATCACAGGAACAATCTCCACCACGCCAACCAGAGCATTGGAGGTTGTGTTGGATTTGACTCCCTTGGACATCTTCATATGCAGCGTTGCAAGATTGAATGCATATAGAATGAAGCTGCAAAACCACTGGTATGACCAGCCTGTTGCCAAAGGGCACAAGGGCATCACCAGGAAATTTCAAGACCCTACTTTTCTGATGCCATCTGACATCATGGAAAAAACATACATGTTTGACAAGACATTTGATGTAGTTTTTCCAACTAGAGAGGAATGGGATAACAACATGTTTGGAAATAAAACAGGAGATCTAATCTGGTACACAGATGGATCACTGAAGAACAGCCTCTCAGGTCTGGGAGTTTGTGGCGTGTCACCAAGAATCAGCTTGTCTGTAAGCCTTGGGCGATACGCTTCGGTCTTCCAGGCAGAAGTTTTGGCCATTATCCACTGTCTGCAACTGAATATGAAGAAGGGCTACTACGATAAGCGGATTCTCATTTTCAGTGACAGTCAAGCCGCTTTAAAAGCGCTTAATTCCTTCGAAATCAAATCTAAAATGATTCTGGAGTGTAGAAACCTTCTTACAGAACTGGCAACTAGAAACAGGGTGATCCTTGTATGGGTGCCAGGGCATAAAGGTATCGAAGGCAATGAAAAGGCTGATGAGCTTGCTAAACAAGGATCGTCTTTTGTTCCCATTGGTCCAGAACCTTTTTGTGGGATCAATTTGAAGACCGCAAAAACCAATGTTCGCAGATGGGAAAAACGGAAGATGTATGAAGCTTGGCTCAAATCTCCTGGTCAAACCCACGCTAAAGGTATGATCTGTAGGTCATCAGCGAGGATTTCCTATGAAATTCTTAGATGCTCTAGGCAGAAGATACGTTTAATCGTAGGCTTCATAACTGGGCACTACTATTTCAGAAAACATCTCCATAAAATGGGACTGTTTCAGCAAGATCCTATCTGCAGGAAATGTCATATGCAAGAGGAAACGGCCAAGCATATTATTTTTGAATGCGAGGCTCTTGCCCTCCCTAGATTAACCTCTTTAGGCATCATCCATACTAGAGAGTTACACCTAGATTCCATTAAAGGGTTATCAGACTTTATTAATAAAGTGGGTGATCCGAGCAAATGGAACTAAGAAACATTGGGTTTGGAGTTAACAGTACAAAATGCTGATAAAAGCAGAGGTGCTCAATATAATAGAAACCCAACTCGAAGAAGAAGAAGAAGAAGAATGGCCTAATAAAAACTAAAAAATATAAACATAAAATAAAGTTTATTTACCATAAAGATACTTTTGCACAATATTTAATTATAGGAACAATATTTTATTGTATACCACTAATACTACTCTAAAATTATAAAAAATTATATTGACCGATTCATATAAAAAGTCCTTTTTACTAAATTGTGCAATATTTTCGATTTATTTTGCCTATGTAATTCTATTCAGTTCTTAAAAGTAATTTTCTTAAGTACTACCTAATAAGTTAATTAAATTTTCAGAACCTAGATAAATATACAAAACTTTCAAAACTTAACACTTTTACGAATTTCTGACAGGAATACTAATAAATGAATTTATTAAGTAAAGAGAAATGGTCAAATGTGCATTTTTATTTTCCCTAAACTTTTATATACATTAATTCATTAAATTAATTAGGCAAATCTATAAGAAAATAAGTTCTCTTTAGACTAAATGTGTGGATCATTTTAAACTTTTTGCTTACGTTTTTAATTTTCTAAAAATATATAAAGTGGCTTTTACTTTAAATAATTCACTTCTACACTAAAGTTGCTTTCCTGCATAAATTTTCTCAAGAATATATTTCTAAAAAGTTCACGAGAATATATTTTATCTCTAAACAAATTGCTTGATAAATGAAAAATTTGAATATCTTGACAATTTTATATTTTTAAGGTAGAAAAAATTTTCTATATAATTTGGGGAGCAATTAATTAACTAATAATATATATATTCCTCACTTTTTATTTTTTAATAATATTGTTCCGAATAAATCATCGTTTTATATTCTTAAAATGTATTTTAAAGAGTGTATGCTTGAAAAAAATATATTTTAGAATTATAAATCTTATTTTTATTCATAATTTTATATTCTTAATGCTTGTTTACTTAAAGAGAACTTATTAGCGCATTGATATTAAATGCAAAATAATTGCACAGAAAAAAATCAACAATAATTCTTCCGCAAATTATTTTCGAGTATTACTGCCTAAACATTGATTTTTAAATTGACAAATTTTCCTATGTTTATGCCATTATTTGCAATTTTCATATTTATTATCAAAAACAATGTATAAATAAATATTGATTTCAATAAGTATAACAGAGCATGTAGATCATATTCACAGTATTAAAAATTAAATCATGCTTTTGTTTCCATATAAAAATATAAATTAATTTATATTCCAAACTATTTTTAAAATATTCATTGTACTTAATTCATTTGTATACCCAGATATAGAATCGGCGTAATATGTGCCTTACAGTTTCAAATATCCCGACAAAACTTGCCTGTGTTTTATTCATTATGTTTGAATATTAGTGAGAAATTAGAAACTACTTGAATACGATTAAATTTCTCATTAGTCTATCAAGACAACTTCTTCAAAAGTCTAGAAAATTTTAATTCTAATTTATTGTTTATTTTTCTAGAAGATGTTTGAGGAAAAAGTACTATTTTACAGTATCACATCATGGCTTTTTAGAAAAAATTTTATCTCATTATATCAAGGTAGCATACCACTATTTTAAAGCAATATAAGCAGTAGTTAATGAATTTGGCAACTATAATAAGTAATACATTTACTTACTAATTTTACTAGAGCCTAATGTTGATTTCAGTAAGTCCGTTTTTGTTCTCTAGTTGTCTTCAAAATTTAAACTCTTAAAACATTCTGAATCAGCAACCAGCTTCTCATTGAATAAAGATTCAAACACACATACTCAACTATATATACTATATCTTCCATTCCATTATTTGTTTATTTAAACATGCAATGAAATTAGTTAAAATATTACTTTTACTCTAAACCCATTCCATTACAAAATTGTTTATTATTAAATGAGGTGATTAAATGTGATTACAAATTTGAATGATTATTTCAAAATTGTAAGCACAGTTAATAAATTATTTAAACTTTTAAAATGTTTAAAAGACGTTTTTGTGTACGTTCTGGTTACATGACATTTTCTAAATCAATTATTTGATGTATCAGTAGATTTATATCGAGTTTTCGGATGATTCATATTTGACATTTCTTATGCAGATTAAGTAAAAGCATCACAAAAGGCATGTCAAAATTTTATGTATATTAATTAACTTTTAAAATAACTAAATTAAAATTGTAATCTACTGCATTTCCTTAAGAACTTAATTCAATTCATCATTGTTCATTGCTAGTAAAATTTGTATTGTTGCTTTTAACTTCTTTTTAACAAGAGCGAAAATGATTTCATTTCACCGCAAATTTGAAAAAGCTAAACCATAAAAATAAATAATGTTTCTATTGCAAGGCTTTTTTCCAGAAACATTTTCTATCATCAAAACAATAGGTATGAACAAGAAAAAAGGAATTTCATAATGTTTATAAATGTCACATATTTTTAGTGAGTAAATAACTTTCATAAGTCAAATTGTCCAAATTCATGAAAAAACAAACTATTATATTTATTCTTAAGCCTGCTTTACTTAGACGATATTTTTGGTCATTTTTATCATTTCTGTAACAAGTTTTATAGCTGCATATTGTCATTTACGGAAAATTCAAATTATAAAAAATATATAATGCGAAATATAGAAGGATTTTAAAATTTACTTTTCATCCATCTTGTGATTTAATTTCATAAAGAGCTATGAGAAAAATTTCCTAAAATTATCTCTGAAAAATTCCCTTCTGGTTCATCAACTTAAATATTTATATATGCTTCATATTCCACTTGAATATGTACATTGCTTTACTAGTGAAAACTTAGGATTCTTTGAAGAAATAGAAAATTAAGTGTATATTTAAATGATCTTAATAATCATAACTTTATTGATTAAAAACACTTTCACCCTATTCATCATTTTTTAAACGAGTTAATTACAATAAATAGTAGCATTGTAATTAAGTTACAATGCTATTATTTTAATGCTATTTAATCAAATATTTTCCAAAAGTTTTTTTTGTTTAAAAAGAGTTAATTGGAATCATTAAAATATAAAAAAATGGGACAATATACATTCTTTCTAAGAAGATATGTAGTTTTACACTTTCTTTATGGAAAAAAAATTTTCAAAATTTGTGCAAATGTATTCGGAAAAATCAATGATGTATAGACAAAACTAAATACTTGTATTTAGAATTTTTCTGTAACTGTATGAAGAATGAAATGAAACTATTATGTTCGCTGACGTTTTGTTAAACAAAAGATTTCTTTTAATTAGATAAAAAATGATGTGATTTTTGAAAGAATAACATTTGATGCCATTGTTAAAATTGTATGAAAAATATTTAAAGCAAAATAAGGACATTTTACAATATAAACGAAGAATTTCAGAAACAACTTATAATCTTCTTTGTTTCCGTCTTCAAATTCTAGAGATTTATCTTATTAATTTTCTTTATAATTTAAATCAGCAACTTATTATTGTAATTATAGTACATTTATGTTATTGTTAGGCTTTTTCCCATTAAATTATTCCTCAAAGAAAGTTTTATTATTTTTTATAATGTTTGCTATCATGGAGAAATAAAATCGAAATATAAAATAAAACAGTAATAAGTATTTGCCTTTTTATTATTTCTTTACGTTCATTTCAAGTAAACTAGAATTTTCTAATTAATTAAACATATATTAGTTAAAATTACTGTGTGTTTTTCTTATTCTTTATTTGGTCTAGAGTTATGCATTTTTAAAGCAAACGCACAAGTATTTCGCTTATGTTGCGAAAATATTTAAAAAAATTGAATAAAAATGTCTAAAATTTAGAAATTTTCAAATTTGCTCTTCAAATACCTGTAAATTTATTGAGCAATGAACTATTAAGCTTTAGAATTAAGATAAAAAAATTTCTTTTAGATTTTTTTTTAATTTCTGAATAAAATTTTTATAATATGTTCAAGGAAAATCTAATTTTAACTTTACTCAAAATTTTTCTGGCTTGGTTTTGTATTTTGGAGGTTAGAAAGGTTCTGGAGATTATTTAGGAGGTGCATTTAGGATGTTGGAAAAAATTGATAAGATATCATGCTTTTTATGTTACAGATTTAAACTTTGCGATAAATATGGATATTAAAAAAAAATATTTTGTTGTCAATTAAATTAATAATTCATGAATGAGTTTATAATAAAATTTATATTCATTTATATTTCTAAGATATGAATTTTTTATGCTTTGATTTATATATATATATATATATATATATATATATATATATATATATATATATATATATATATATATATATATATATATATATATATATATATATATATATATATATATATATATATATATATATATATATATATATATATATATATAATGCTAGTAATCATTAATTCTGAAAAATCTGTTTTTGAAATTAATTTTTAAATTATTCTCATTTAATTATTAAATATCCTAGGTATGTTCTATTTTTAAATGAATGTATTCAAGATTTATAATTATTGCTATCAAAAGTTATTAAATTAAATAAAAATAAATGTTTTTCCTTCCATTTAATTCAAGCTAGATATAAATATGACTTGAACTATGAAATGAATGTAAAATATCTGAATAAAAATAATTATATTTCATTATATCATTAATATTAGTTAAGATTAATGTGAAGAAACTGATTTTTATAAACAAAATTTTGCTTAGTAATCTTATGAATACTCTAATAATGTGTAGTAAAATTAAAATTTTAGGAAATAATGGTTAGTTATACTAGTGATGTTATTTGTGTTTTAGTAAATATAGTAAAATAACATGCAAGAAAAGTTTTTAATTTCCTATACATAGTATTTGAATCACGTATTTTAAAATAAAGTCATAAAATAGCAACATTTTAAGAAGCATTTTTAAAATTTATGACCAAATATACATTCATATTATATGCACATTTTTTCAGATATCAAGCTTCTGGTATACCAACGATTTGTGAGGAATTAACATTCATAAGCAATCTATATTCAAGAGTGTACATTGTTTCCTTTCTCTTTCTACGCATGTTTCGTACAATATTTTATATATAATTGTTTTGTTAATTTATACTATAATCTAAATTATCAGAAGATTCAATTAAAAAAAGGTATTTTTAATTAATTTTTTATGAAAACAATTTTTTAACATAAATTAGTTTATATTTTTTATAAAATATTAAGTAAACTTTATTTTCAGGATATTTTTATTGATATAAAAACAAAATTCATAATTCATTTCTAGATTTTTAGAAGCCCTGTTTTTTCATTCATATAGTTAAAACACGCTTTTAACTAATTATTTAATAATATTAAAAACATATCAGAATTGAAAGTTCGTACGATTTAAAAAAATTAATAATACATTCAATTTCTTAAAATAAAATTATTTTCAAAGCTTGCGGCACAGGGTTCAAAATTATTTTGCGCAGTCTAGATGAAAATTTTATGGATAAAACTTGATTTTCGTCTAATAATGTATTATAGTTAAATAAAAAAATTGCTTATCTCTTCTGTTTTTCATTATAAAATATTAATTTTCCTTCGAAAATGCCGGCTCAGTTGTGTCACACAACAGCATAAATATAAAGTCGCAAAAAAGCTTACCAAAGCTTATTAATGAGATAAAATGTCTGAAGGTAAACTGTAATCATCTAGATTAAGTAAATTATCTAATAGCTAATAGTCAACAGATATAATACTATAAAACACTATAAAAGTGCAGTTTTATTTTTTGTTTGCTTGAGATATATAGAAAATAACAAACATATTTAAAGGATTTAATAAGGAGAACAATCTGCGCTAATATTTTACGGCCAATCTTGATACCTCTCACATAATTTTGATATTAATAACTTTGATAGAATTACAGCTACTGTAATTCTAGATATAATTGTTACTCAGAAGATGGAGAACTCCCGAAAAATATTTAAAAGATTAATAAAAACATTGAACAAATTACCACTTAAATTTTCACCTTGAACAACTGGGTGTAAAAGAATTTTGTTTGATCTGAATTTATTTGAATTTTGTTTGTTTGATCGGAGAGGTTAAATGATGCGTTTACTTAATTTTGTTATTTTCACTGATAATTAAAATAAATACAAAAATATACAAAGCTATCATATAAGGATTTCATATAGAATCATAAAGTTTAGCAGTGAAGAAGCATAAAAGGGCTTGCTGATTTATTTCATAAAATATCTCATTGTTTTAAACAACGCAACCAAACTATAGCGTAAAATTGTTTGCCTTTTATATGGAATCTATTAATTTTTAACTGAGGTATAAGAGCCAAAAGAATGAGAAAAGAAGTTAATGAGAAAAAAAACAAATTTACTCCGCATTGATCAATGTAATCACTGCTTCTAGCTGTTAAGCTGAGGTTCAAAATATTTACAAATAATTGCGTTGCAAAAATTGCATAGATTTTCATTTTTCGAAGAATTCAAAAATAAAAATCGTAAAATCAACTATATTATACAAAAATTATGTTTCTCGCTACACATCATCTACGGATTAACTTATAGAATTTAGGAGACATAAAATAGTGATAAACTTGTGAAACTTGTCAATTGAAAATGATAAATTCCTTATAAATTTCAAATGGATTTGATTGACTTACAAAGTTATGACTAATACAAGTTTGAATTCACAGTGATTTAGGGAGGCCCCCTCTGCTTACATAATACTCTATCTGTTTAAATTTTATAATTTCAGTATATTACGGAATGTCAGGTTTGCTAACATGTGCAAAGCATCAAAAATTTTGCAAAATTCAGTCGTAATCTTCAATATTTATGTTTGACTGTAAAAAATTTTTCAAAGTTCCTTCATTACACAGAAAAGTTCTAAATGTTATCATTTTTATAGCAAAAAATATTTTCAATTTATTTAGGTAGAAAGATTCAAATTTCAGTTTTTATTATTAATACATATTTTTCGAACATACATATTTCAAAGAATGGAAAGACGTTCATCAATTTTGCCAATATTTTGTATTCATTGTTAACTTCTTTGCCAAATAAAAAACGCATTATATTGCAATTCTTTAATAAGTAAGTAAAATAACAGTGTATAATTAATTTATGGTATTATAAAAAATTAAATAAATTTCTTATATGTTTTCTCATTTGATTTTTCTACGCAATTGTGCAGCTTTCAATTATAATATGCATGATTAAACAGAAAATATATTTTATTCTGAGTCTTTTCCTGCAATGTATAATCGATAAAAATGTTATTTTTATTATATTTTTATAATTACTTTAAAAACTTTTCAAAAAACTAAGTTTTGAATATATGTAGATTGAATGAAATACAAGTGATAAACTAATTTTATTAATGACACTTTGTTTACTTTAAATAAAATTAATGACTTTGCATCTAATACAAAAATATTCTTAAATATTTTTCTTAGAAATCAAATTATATGATTGTTTTTAAATTTAAAAAGTAAATTTCATTAGATTTTAAAACTTTTTCCTTAGAAAATTTCAAGATTTAAAATAAATTACTAATGGAATGAAATAATTTCTTACAAATGGAATTCTTTTCTTGCATGAAAATAAATTTATAGAATCATAATAACAATAAATAAATAAAAAATTAACTTTTAATTTCTGTTTTATTTTGATTTTATAACTCAAAAAATGCTAATTCATTATTCATTATTTTCTAGAACAGAATGTCTGTGCATTAGGGAATTATTTAATTTTTCCATATTTCATTATATGTAAATGTTTTCTTGATTGAATTACGTAATTTCAAAACCTGGACTCTTTTATGTGTGTCATTCAGTATTTACTTTTTAAAAAATTGTTAAAAGGACACAAAAATGTGTAATTTGTCTTTTGAATCTTAATAGCACACTGAAAAATTTTAAAGCTTTTGTTCATTAATAACTTATAATTTATAGCTAAATTTTTTTATTGGACTTATACTACCACTTTTATTAAAACATTTTTAAAACACCATTGTGTTTGCCAAGATAAATTACTTGCATTTACTGCTAAAATATATTTATGTATATTTGCTTTCAGTATCTTTTTCATCACAATTAGCAACCCTCATACTTCATAATTAGTGCGCCTTAGTTTTTATTTGTACTCTAAAATTATTATTTATATTATTTATTATGATGCCGACCGATTTGCTGCAGGTTAGCGTTCCTGACTCTTGAGGTGTTGGTCCCGGGTTCGAATCCCGGTTCGGTCATGGATGTTTCTTTCCTTCTCTGTTCTCTTTGTGTTTCTCTGTCCTTTCTTCTGTGATGTTGTACGAATGTGACCCGCCCTATAAACGGGTTTGTAGTGGTAAGGCGCGGGTAACGCTACTCGTCTCCGTGACTTGGTTCACAGCTGCTTGCTGGGTAACGATAAATGAGTAGCAGTTTCTGGCCTTGTTATGGCATAGGGTTCAGTCACCCTTGTGTGCCCACCATTGGATAAAAAATATTTCTTATGATATAATAATCCTTAATAATTTTTGCATTTAATTGCATGAATTTTTGCATTCAATTGCATTTGATTGCCTTTTAAATGAATTTAATACAATTGTAGATTTATATATTTCACAGAATAATTCAAAACAATAGTTTCGTGCTTAAAAAATATCAAACAATTTCAATGATAGTATGAATGACAGAATTATTTCATAATTACTTGGTAAGCTAACGCCTTCAATGAATTTAATGAATATTTAATTTAAACAAAGTACATACCTTATACTTAATAAAATAAAAAACATTAGCTGGATCAACAAAACAAAACACTGATTGTAAATATAATATTTTTCTTAAAAAACAATAAGTAATTCAAAGTTTTTGGTTTATATTGTTCTTCAATAACTGTTATATAAGCAGTTTATCAAAAAATTAATATCTCATGTATCCAAATTTAACATTATTTTTGTCTTGGAAAGGAACCTCTAAATTTACATGAAATAAGTTTCCAAAATTATTTCTTATAAGTACCCGTTTCCTATAAGTAATTACATTATTCTCCATAATCAACTATGCCATTGTTTTTATAGTTCATAAATAAAGTTAAAAAATTATTTATTTTCTGTTCTCAAAACAATCTTATCACTAGTCATTGTTCATGAAATATTCATTGAAATCATTATTATATTTTATTTTTCCATATAATTTATCTCTTTTTCCTCTTATTCGTGGGGAAAATAAGTAAAACATTTGAACTTATCAGTTTAACCTTACAAGAGTATTGCAAAGCAAAGCTAATTCGATTTATAGGAACTCAGATCACTGTTTAGATTAAAGAATCCTGATAAAGGAAAATGTAAGATAATTAATAAAAATACTTTTGTCTTTTACTTGCATTGCTCTTTTATTTTGCAGATATGATTTATTTTTCTTAAAATTTTATTTACAGATTTTTCCTTCTTCAAATTTTAACTTCAGTGTTTTATTACCTATGCATATTTCTAGCCAATTATTCTTCGCAGCTTTAGCTTTTTAGCAAATCCTATCACATAATTATCTAAATACGTTAAATTTTTCATTCTTTTCCTTTTATTTTTCATAACTGTATATTTCATATAACAATTATCTATTAAAACAAACATATTTAATTTACAAAATATATGAATTTCTGTAATTTAATTTTTATATAAATTTTCTCAAATAATAATGCTTGTGTATAAATGTTGCATTCAATACCAAATATTTTTAATTAATGGAAGTTTCTCTTTTAGAATTAAATGTATATATTAGCAAGCAACAGATGTCAGAATAATACACAAAACTAGTCCATTTCATAAAATATTTGTAAGATAACAGAGTTAGTTAGCCTTTTTTTCCTTCAATGTAAATCATTATTATTTTTTTTTAATTTAATAATCTAACTCAATCAACACAAGATTATCATTGAAACTTGAAATAGAAAAGTAATTACAGTTAATTATATTAAATAATTGAAAATTATAATTTATGAAGCACATCATTTTACAGACTAATTATTTTTTTAGTGACAATGATGTACTGTACAACCTAAAATATAATTTTAAATTATTCAATCTAATACGCAGTTCTTATTGTTTTAGTTTTGATTAATATTATTATAGACATTTTATCAATGAATATTATTAATATATTTTTCTTTAAATGATATATTCACATAATTTATCAAATCTTACCAAAAAGGAAATACTTTACTAACACATAATTTATTTGCATATAACAATATTATAAGTTAACAAATCAAATTAATAAATGAAAGTATATGCATAATTTAATCTATATATCGGTTACCATTTTCTATTTATTTCTATGAAATGCTGAGAAAAAGTCCTACAAAGAAAACAATTGTAATATTTAAGAAACGGAATATCCTCTTTTCCAACAGAAATATCCTCTTTGCGATTTCCATAATGAGCTACAAATCTATATGAAATACAAAACTGCTTACAAATAGTAAAGAATGTTTTTTGAATGGCAAAGAATTTCTGTGATCAAAGGGAATTCATTTTTAGTCTGGTATGTAATTTTTTTTTCTTTACAAGGAATTCTTACTGATTCTCCCTTTATTCTTTGGAGCATGCCAAGAAATAAGTTTTGCAGTATAGAATTTCTAGAAATATTTTAAATTCAATTCTATTTAGCAGTGCCTGTTTTCAAATTTTACAGACAATTTTTCAAATGTAAATCAAAGTGTATGTTTCAGACTAAGTTAGAACTTCAAGAGGAGTCTACAAAAAATGTCTACTGATAGTCTGTCACTTGCATTTGAAGAATTAACTTCTGATTTCTTTCTAAAATATTCCTTCTTTTTAAATTTTTGATTTAATTAGCCACACATATTAATAAACAAACTATTTATTAAGTATGCAATTATAAATTAATATATATTAACAATGTTATGATTACGTTGTTATAAGTAAATAGTTTTTAAATTATTGAATTTCAATATATATATATATATATATATATATATATATATATATATATATATATATATATATATATATATATATATATATATATATATGTATATATATATGATATATATATATATATATATATGTATATGTATATGTATATATGTATATGTATATATATAGATAGATAGATAGATAATTTATACATATATACACACAGAGAGAGTTTTTCATACCGAGAGAAATTGCATCCTGATCTCTTAATTTAATATTTGTAGATCGATTTTATTTTTATACTTTCTCTTATATTAAAAATATCTAACTATATTAACATAATCGCAAATTAAATTAATTGCAAGGTATACCTTTTCAGTTTCTGATGATATGTATTTATATAATGTATATTTTATTTGAAGTTCATTTTATAATTATACTGTCAAATGAATAAAGCCCTTCCCTTTATGAAATTTATTGAATATTTTAGAAAAACATTTTATAGCCAAGCATATATTTTAGTTGTTATCATTCATAGTAAAATGTTTCGTCGTAAATTATTGATTGAAATAAGTGTTTTTATTAAACATTATCCACAGATGATTAATTTCACTAAATAATCACAATTTATCGATGTAAAAAATATATTTGAAATATTTGTGAAACAATTTGAACTTCCTAAATTATTCCAATTTATTTTTATTAAAAGAGTAAATAATATCACATTAAAAATTTTCAACACTTGTTTTTGCATATTTAAGATTGCTTTAAATGTAATAAATTTTAGTTTAACAAATTCAGTTATTTCCGCTTAAAGTATAATCTTAAATATATTCATCACTTGAGAGCTTTAGTTTAATTATTCGGTAATATAGTTATGAACTTCTTAATGTACTATAAAATGGGATTAATATTCACATGAAATAAATTTATTCATTTCCAGAGTCATTTTGCAGCTATTTTTAATCGTTAGAAATATTGAATTTTGTGCTCTAATTTAATATTTCTAAATAATATAAAGTGTTCAAAAACATTGCAGGTTTTTCTGTAAACATAAAAGTGCTATTTTTTTCTTATAAAATCATGTTTGTTTGCATTATAATAAAGGGGAAAATATGGACCATAACGAAAATTTTCATTTTTAATTTTCCTTAATAAGTCTGAGATATGGTGCATTCAAAATAAAATAAAGTGAAATTGTTGAATATGATTAATAAGTTGATGTTATTGTGTAAAATGTATTTAATGATAATCTTCGTTTTAGAAAGGTACATTTTACCTTTAATGAATCACACTTTTTTCATATAGTCTTATACAAATCAATTTTTAGGATATCTTAAATGAAATTACAATAATGTTCTGAATTTAAATAAAGATTTTCCTAAGTATATTTAATTTATTTTTAAAAAAACATGTGGAATTAATATACGCTTACACTAAATGAATGAAAGTTACCAGTATAAAAATATTTTTTGGATATTTATATGGACTTTGCTTTTTATTCTTTTACATTTCCCTAAAAAAGAATATAAATAAATCTAGCTGAATTACTGTATGCTCACTTATACGAGCTTTTGAGCTGAAAGAAAATATATCCTTATTAAATTACTTGAAAATAGCATTCCCTTTCATAAATCAACAAATAAAAATGATGATCTAGTTCCTATTTTGAAATTAACATGTAACCTTTGTTTAATACATGTTCATGAAGTACTAATCTTATAAGTGTATAATGATGGATCAAAGCTAAACAAATAAATTATATTTTTTAATCATGTAAATGCACATCATTAAATAAAATGACAAAACTCTGAAAAATGTTTCAATAATTTATGCTACAATTTTCAAATATCAATTTTTCATGAATGGAAGATAGAACTAAAATATTAATACATTTTGACTTCAATTCATATCTTCCTTAGAAAACCATATGTAATAAGAAAACTCTAAATATGGGAGAAAATATCAATGAATATATTGAAAAAATTATAATTTGTTTATTTAACAGTAAGTTTAAAATTAATTTGTAAAATCAATTTCAATTTTATATCAAAAACAATTACTAATTATCACAAGGGCACGAATAGTCTATTATCCTAATTATTTTAAACTTTCTCTCCGTTGATGCATACAGCTAAAATAATTTATTAAATATTGTTGTTTGTAATTCATTGATTGAGAGAGTTCATTTTTTCCCCATTTTCTTTCTATAGATAAATTTTAATGAAAACGTTTTTATCATCTGTTTTTAAAACTTTCCTTTCTACTTCAAACAAACTCATTTTCAAAAAAAGAGTAAAAAATACGTTTTACTTTTACAAAAACTGTAAATTAGGTCAATTTTGTAAATGAGTTACATATATTATAAGAATGAATGAAACTTGCTAAAGAAAATTAATAAAATAATTGTTAAGATCACTTCGTTATTTAAAAAATAAATTATCCAAAACATTTATTATTAAAAAAATTAATCAAACAAGATATCTTTTCATCACTTAAAATGTATACTTACATCCTTAATTTTGCATTTTAAAACATTTTTATTATTTTTATGTCTAGCTGATGAACTTCAAAAACTATTTTTCAATTCATAAAATCAACTTTTTATATTGCTGAAGAATCTTTTAATTACATCAAGCACAATATGAGTAAAATTTATTAACGTGAAATTGGTTGGTAAAAACATTGATATTTTTCCATTACTTAAAATAATAATAATTCTTTAACTAAGAAAAATATAGCCTAAGAAGATCAGAGAGTTCAGAGGTATTGTTTTTATTATAAACAGATGTTTTAAGACAAGAAACAGTACTCAACTAATTTCAAATAACACTTGAAAATCAATTAAGTTCCTCATCTTAACTGAAATATTGTTGTTCTCAGTTCATGTGCTTTGTGTGTCATTTAAAAATACGAAGTTTACTTCATAAATAATGTAAGAAATAAAAAATTTCAAAAACCTTGAATTTTTTAGAATTAATTCATTGATTATATACTGTCTTCCAATAAGTATCTGGACACCTGTGATGGAAAGAAAAACTAACTTTATTCAAAATCAATAGTTGGTAGAGCTTCCACGAGAGGCAATTACAGCTTGAATACTCCGGAGCAGGCATACTTTCTACAGTTCTTTGTATTACAGCTTGTGGTATTGTCTTCCACTCGGCTTGGAGTCGACATACAAGTTTCTTCACCGATTTTGGACATATAGTGCACCCCTTAATTCTGAGATCCAACTCGTCACAGAGGTTCTCGATAGGGTTCAGGTATGGGCTTTGGGCAGGCAAGTCCATTCGAGGAACTCCATTGGCCCCATACTAAGCCTTGTTTAACCTCGAAACATGACAACTGGCATTGTCGTTCTGAAAGTAACAGGGGTCCACCTCGTAAAACTGCCACAATGTAGGAAGCACATCGTAATCCAAAATAATGCAGTCGGCATCGGCATTGAGCTTACTATGAATGGAGACCAAGGGTCACAGTCCATACCAAGATAAACTCCACCAGACCATAGTTCCACCTCCGCCGAACTTGACTGTTGGCACAATATGCATTCTGGCAGGAGACGTTCTTCAAACAGACACCAGACCCAGTTCCTGCCATCCGAACGATAAGGGGTGAACCTTGATTCGTCGCTCCAAAGACACCGTTTCCATTGAGCTACGGTCCAATTTCGATGTATTTTGCCCCACATTAACCGAGCAGTGCGATTGGACTTTGTGATCAAAGGCTTATGGGCAGCAGCACGACCATGAAAACCAAGCAGATGTACTTTCTTACGGATAGTATTCATCGAAACAATACTCCCGGGTGCCTGTTGAAACTCCAGGCAGATGAGGGCCGTAAGTTGGGTGCGGTTCCTTTGAATTTCTCTATACAGCACTCGTCGGTCTCTTACTCCCATTTTCGTTGGTCTGCTTACTCGGGGAACATTCCAACAATCACCGTTCACCTTCGACTTCTTAATCACATCGGACACTGTCAATTTCGGATACTTCAGATTCCTTAAGGATCGGCCACACATTTGTGATACCCGATAATTATACCTTTCTCGAAATCAGAGAGCTCCGAGCTGCGCAGTATCTAGCATGCGACTAATGCCGATGCTGTTTCCTACACGATATATACTGCGGAGCCCGTGACGTACTTTAGAACCGATGATATAGTCATTTGAATAGGTGTCCAAATACTTATTGGTAAACAGTGTATTATTTTTAATCAGTGTTAGCTTTTAATTACGCAGAATTAATTTTCATAATTTCTAATTCGCTTACATAGCAATTGAGCAGTATTCATTATTTTTAAATGGAAAAATACTCTTAATAAAAAGTATAACAGCAACATTATATTAAAAATCTGTTTTAAATGAGTTCATTTTACGGAGAAACAACATTTAAATATGTATACGAAGAGGGACAATAAATGTTAAAATTAATGGTAAGTAAAATTCAAAGTTCTAAATACTGTCATACATATATATATATACTATATATACATATATATATATATATATATATATATATATATATATATATATATATATATATATATATATATATATATATATATATATATATATATATATATATATATATATATATATATAGCATTAAATAATTCCTAATATTATTTACATAATTTACACTACGTAAATCTAAGCAGATTTTCAGAAATAGTAATAGTTAAGTAAATATCATGTTCAAAAATATGAAGATATTCAGAATTAATAAAAATATTCTGTGTAATGAGGTCATTTTTGTACGTATATTCAGCAAATATAAAATTTAAATGCTGTATTGTAAAAAATGCTAAATTATAAGGAAGAAAAAGTCTATAAATAAAAATAGTTACAATTTCCTATGTAATGAAGTGAAAGGAAATCCTCCTAGTTGAGTTCCGTTGTAGTTAAGCGAAATTATATAAGTTTAACAAGGATAATTGCGTTTCGTTCTTCTGATAAATTATAAGTACCTTAGGTTTATTTAATATTAAGAGATGATAAATGCGTCACAATTATTAAATTAGTTTCGTATAACGTGAACTCAATGTTAAGGTGGCCTCTACGTGCTTAACAAGGAATTATAAATATTCGATATAACAAAGAATATGCAGGCAAAATTGTAATACTTACAGCATTATTTTAAAATATGAATATGTTGCTATTTTTATTTGCGTGTGTATTTGATAGTTGTACTAATACTAATGTAACCCATATTTTTGACGTAACTGTTAAAATTACTAACTAAAGCTGGAATTTCATAGTTTCATAGAATACATAAAAATAGAATTTTTTCTGAGTGAGTCAACTGTGATTTGCATAATTTGCAGTGATTAAAATTAAAAATACAAAAATTCAAAATAAACTCTTATGAAAAACAATATGTAAAAGCAGCGTAAAATGTTTTTGTTAAATTTATATTTAAATTATTTACATTCTTTTATTCCTTCCTCGCAATTAAATTTCATTAATTTAATTTTCATTTACTTAATTTCATTTAAATTTTAGATATTCAGTGTGTCATAATTAATATTAAAAATATGATTGTATTTTCCATATTAAATCAAATGCATAATTTCAAGCATGCTTTTACTATTCATAAAAGTGATTAATGAATTAACTAAAAAAAAGTTCCTTTATTATTAAAACATAAAATTTTATTTCAATAGCAGTTAAGATTAAATATACTTGGATTCGTTGGTAACGTATTTCATATACTTAATTATAGTAATTAATTAGGAGTTAAAATAAATATTTTTGAGCTATAAATATAACAATATTCTTTTTATGTATTTTCATATATATGAACACATTAAAAAAGCAAGTTTGATTACTTTATTATGAAATTCCAAAAAGGTAACACATTTAGTCTAGATAATTACTCATTAAAGTCATCTTTTATTATCGAAATTAACATGCTAAAGATTAATTTATTATCTCTAGTAAATTAGCATTCTAGTTAACACTAAACATATTTCACAATTTTAGTTGAGTTGAAAATTTCATATTAATTTTCCTTCGATTATGTAAGTGTAGGCGTGTGTGTATTATTTTAAAGGTATTTAAATATATACTAATCATTAACCAATGAATTTAACTACAATACAGAAATGTAGATTGTACAAAATAAGTGTTTTGCTGAAATCTGATGAAGGGAAATAAAATAACTGAAAAGTATTTTAATCAATGTATTTATATTTTCCATCAATTAGAAAGCAATATTTTTATTACACAATACTATTGCACAATACTTTTATTGCAATAGCATTTCTTTACACATTATTGGCAGCCACGCATAAAATTATCAACATTCCACACAAAAAAAAGTAAATGCCAAAATGAAGTACAAGAGTAAATAACAGTACATAATGTTCACACGAAACAATACAAAAACATATGGTTACATTGAACTCTTAAAAAATTGAGTCATTGGATACAAACTTCTTCAACTACCTAGACATCTAATATTAATCATATAGATTTTCCTTATGTGACAGAGGGTATTTTAATAAAGGGTCCATTTTAAAATTCCGATTGCAAAAACTGCATAAGAAATACACACCTATGTAGCGCAGAACTCTGAAAAAAAACCTATTGTTAGACAACAGTTATTCCATTTAAAGTAAGCAATAACTAGTTTTTTTCTTTCTTCTTTTGTAAATTTATTAATATTGAGTTGCAAAAAATTACATGCAAAAATCTTTGAAAACTTGAAACAGTCTGAAAATATTATGATGTTTTCATATTGAAATGTAATTCCAATAATTTGTAAATTTCACTGTCGTTCTACTGTTCGTAGTTCTTTAAAATTTGTCAGAAATGGGCCCTTAAAATAATAAAGTACAATTCGCTCTGTGAATACAAGTCAAATACAATTTTGTTGAGCATTTTTGAATCATTACTATAAATGTTTCAGTCAATTATTTATTTGTCCATTGCAGTTGCTTTCAACCTCATTAAATGAGGACTTAGATTCATTTAAGAAAGGAATACTACAAACTACATAGATTAGTGAGCATTTTATTATTTAATCCTACTATATAATACTTTAATACAATACTGATTTATTAATCATAGTTATAACTTTTTACATTTAAATTTTCGAATATTTTTAATGATTGTTCCCAGATATTTTTCGAATATTATTTTACATTTTATGTGCATCAATATACAAATTCAATTTAAATATCAATTTCTATGTTTGTTAAAAAAAACTTCCCATAATTATTAAAAAAAAATATCTTACATTAAAATTGGAATTCCTAAAATTTCCATCTGCTCTCTACATGTATATTTAAATACGTATTTTATTTTATAATTTAAAATCTATTAATACCTAACTAAAATTTATAATTAACATTATTAAGGCATAAATTATTATACTATAATTCATATAAATAATGCATAAAATATTTTTCATAAAATATATTTTTAAACAATAATGAATATCATAGATACTCTAAATTTTAAATACTTTTAACTTAATATTTGGATAAAATAAAAATTCTTATGAATTCTATTTACAATTAATAAAACTATACAATTTAACCATTAGTACTTTAATCATACTACATATTCAATATTACACTTTTCGTTAAAACCTTTAACTGTACTAAAAATATTAAAACAAGGAAATTTTTTATTATATGCTCTTTAGCCTTCTAAAAGACATTTGAAATATATTTGAATCATTTGTTAAATTACACTTTTATCAGAATTGAATGAAATTAGTCAAATATGTCAAGACCAAGACTTTTAAAATTTATATATCTTTATACTTAAAAGTAAAATTGAAGAAAGTTATGGAAGCATGAATCTGGAAATTTACTTTAGAAATTACCATTCTTATAAAGATTTATGATACGGTAACCATAACCGAAATTCATTTAAAAATATACCTATGAAAATAATGTTCTCATTAAATTAAACTTTTGAGAAAGGGTAATTGAATATAGACTATGGTTTTGAAATTATTATTTATGAAATATCTTCAGAGAGTTTATATAATACAACTTGAAATAAAGCATCTAATGTGGAACTTTATTTCGAAAATAAAAATGAATTATGCGTAATAATATGGATAAATACATTTATCTGAAGAAAGTAATGCGAAGAATTCTTATAAAATTTTCACATTATATTTTATTTTAAATATTATTACACAAGGTACTGTGAAGCTTCAACTTCTTCTAGCACACCAAGTACAAAAAAAAATTCTGGTATACATTTGACTCTTCGCAGAGGATCTTTGAGACATTTGAGGCAGTAAATAAGTAGACTATCTTCCAAAAAAAGGTGGTAGCTTACTGCAACTTTGATACATTTCCACTGTACTAAATCGTTTCTAAGCAGAAGTTAATACAAAGTGATCAGTTTAAAACAGTACCCCCGTCTTCTTTGTGTTTTCTGAATTTGTATTATGCATTTAACAATTCTTTCAACATTACTATTTATTTAATGCATTTACATTTAACCTACGGGTGTCATTAATGCTTACTTTAAGAAAACACAAATCAATTTTGTAACAAATTCGAGAGTACATCATTAGGGATTTACGATTAGTTTCTTGGCAAATGACTTGAAAATATAGTCTACTTTTTTCACAGCTTTTAGTTTTTTGATTTTTGAAAATCCAATTCATAGGATTATGTTTGGCAAGAATAAAATTCGTCTGCATGAATCAATTCCTTGATTTGAATTTAACAATATCGACAAGTTAGTAGTTTACCCAGACCATCGGTTCCTAACTGCAATTAGATATTTTTTAGACCTTAATTGCTTCAATGGAGATACATAATCGTTATTAGTGGTTTTATCCAGATAGGTTTACTTCAAACATAACAATTGAAGTTCTTAAGGAAGTTTTAATGGCAGTTTAACGCCAACAGGCCTCTGATCAACAAAGTATCCCCATTACATTTTTTTGTATTATTATTTCAGACATGTGTTTCCAGAGAAATATTGCAAACATTGATGATCTGAAGCAAATCATAACTAAAAAAATCTCATCAATAACACCCAGAATGTTGAGAAATGTGTCATAAAAATCAATTCAATTTATTCGAGTTTGCATTAAAAACTGTGGTAAACACTTTCAACCTTTGTTTCTTTAGATAGGATAATTTAAAAACAATTCAGCTTATATTTCTTTAAAATTAAATGATCATAGTATTAATTAACATCGTGCGTTTTCAAAAAACGCTTGAAAATTTTTCTACACATTGACAAGGTTTAATTCATTATATTCAATGTTAGATTCGTAGTTAAGTCTAAGAACAATAAAAAAACCCAAAGATACTCTATTAAATTGTGTACCCTTTTTTTATGAAACTTTTGGAATCAAGTTTTAAAAGAAGTAGAGGTTAATTATCTAAATACATATTGCTTTATATGTTTTCTTTTATTCTCAAAATTTTAATACTCAATGCTCTTTTGGCCTTCAACCTATCTTCAGATATGTTTGTCTTGCCACCCACCTGTATTGTGTAATCATTTTAATTGATCCTGTCTTCTGAACATTTGATTCCGAAAAATGAATGGACCGGGACGACTGGTACTGATTTGTGGTTGTTAATGGGCATACGAAAGATACAATGAATGAATAAAAAACTGGGTTTAGACTGTAAATTCATTTATTTTATTCCCCGTTCCCTTTTTTGTACCTCCGTTTACAAAATCTTAGTCCTTTGAAATTTTTTTGCTCATTTAATATAAAAAGTATTGTTTACATCATTTACATTCAGCAATTTAATACTAGTACCTGACTTAAGAGATTTCATTTTGATATTTTCATTCTACAATATCTTATTTCACATGCTTCGTTGTTCCTTCAGTTTTAGAAATTGATATTTACATCAATTAAAACTGAGATTAATATTTTCTTCTTAAACAAATTTATGCACAATGATTAAACAAATAAAAAAAAATAATGATAATAATTTTTGAGGTATTTTGTAAAAGTATGCCATAAGTAATTAAATTTTAAAAATTATGTTTATTTCGATAATATATTTTAAAGTAGTTTATAAAAAAATGCTAATTAAAGTATTTACAACGATGAATGTAAGTGAAAAAAACATTTGACTGAGAGTGGACCTTCGTGATAAGCAGGTTCAAATGACTGAACAAAATATTTAACCCTATTATTCGATTTCTTAAATGTGTTTCTTAGATTTCAACATTTGTAAAATACAGTCAGTTTGATATCATTCCCTATTAAAAAAAACTGCATCAAATGTAACTTTAACATAAATAAATAATACATACAGAAAGAATTTGAAAGTTTCTTCTAAGTTCATTCGTCGACAATATGCATTGATCTGTCAACCTAGTTATTCATGGTACACTGAACACTGGGTTGTAATGTAAGTCCATTGTCACTGAAATTTATGGTCACCTCTGTGCTCATACAGTAGCACACTTCATTATTATGATACCTGTTATTTCTTTGCGAACAGTAGATAAACTTGTTTCAGTGTTTGATCTACAATTACTGATAGTTGTTGCGGAAATATATTCCTTTGTGGGCATTAAATAATATATATATATATATATATATATATATATATATATATATATATATATATATATATATATATATATATATATATATATATATATATATATATATATATATATATATATATTCTCATTTTTATATTTCCATTCATAATATAATTTTCATATGAAATAAAATATATATTCAATTATGAATTGCAAATTATTTGTTTTTAACTTATAAATATTTCAGTTTCATTTTTTTCTTTTAAAAAATTATAAATAAGAATATAATCAAAAGTTATTTGTGAAAATTAATTTTTCATAATAAGTATTATATTACTCTAAAAATGTACAGTACACATTAGGGATCTTAATGTTAAGTATACTCCTTGAAATCAGAAGATATTTGTCAAATTGATGGAATAATATTATTTCTAATACATTTATTATTTATAAGTAAGAGGGCATATTTATAAAAATGATTATTAATTTCTATTGTTTTAGTTGAATAATGTCTTAAGCAATTACGATAACAAAACTCTTAAAATTTACCTTAAAATTTGTCTCTGCCTCCTTGTGCATTAATTTGATTCGACGTTGTTATTATCTAAATATAAATATTTCCTTGAAAATTCCTTATAAAACTAAATTATTGATGAAAAAAATTATTTAAATTTCTTTTGATAAATGTTTCCAATATATAGATTTTTAATCACATTTTAAGACTTACATTAGATTTTTTCCTTTATATTTATATTAACAAATATATATGTTATCGGATATGCATCACATCACTACACCATGTACATAAACCAAGAATACTTATACCTTCATTTCTAATAGCAATAGTAAAGATAAATTTAGAGATATTTATTAGTTTTCTTTAAGATAAGCAAACTTACTTATGCGATTAGTATTAAGACGCTGTGTAAGTTAACAGGAAATGTATTTTTCAAAAAATGAAGCTCCTCTCAGTCGAAGTGAAAAACTGCAAAAATTAAAGTATACTTTAATTGATTTTATAAGTAAAGATTAATCAAAATATTATATGGGAGAAAATAAAAAAAATTAAAATATTTTAATTCACAAACATGTTTTACACTTTTAAAATATATTTTATGACCATAAGGTTTATTATATTCTGTGAGCTCAGTGCTTCATTTCACTGAAAATATTGGTTATTTTATAACGCTTTTTGTTGTTGCACAGAATGGAGTTCGAACATAGAGAATTTCCTTAAATTACACTTAAAATATGATTTATTTTTGCAATTCATTTTAAAATAATAAGATGTTTTACAATATGTGAAATAAAATGTAGCAATAAATGATAAATCCAAATATTAAATTCAAAATATTCATTTTATGTAGCATATAATACCTGTTGTAAAAATTCAATTACCATTGTTATTCTGCATTTATAGTGTTTCTGCTAAAATTTGTAGACAAATATTTACATTTTCAAATTCTAAAACAAACAGTTTAATCCAAGAAAAAATCAAAAAATACAAATTAAAATACATACAAAATATTAACACTGTAATAATGAATGAATGAAGATAAAACAAAAACGAGAGGAATGAGTAAAATATTGATTATAAAACAAGTACTATTATTATCAAATAAAAAGAATATAAATTAAGTAAATAACAATTGGAATGAAACTAATAATAAAATTTATACACTCGAAAAAATTAAACACATGGATGAAATTAATGTGAATATCAATATCTTGAAACATTTCAGCCCATTGATATTATGTTGATTTAGGATCCACAGGTTAACTATGACATAAAAATTTTTGTAAGTGGTTACTCACAGTAACAATTAAATAGAAGAGAAAACATGCATTTTCCTTGAAGTGGAAACAATAAAAAAACGGCTTAATTTAAATGTTTTAGACCTGGTGTATAATTCATGTTTATTTATGACTTAAATTAATTGAAAATGGTGTAGCACAAAATATTAAAATAAAATATAGCTTCTTTTCAATTTAGCCAAAGACCCTCATACTGGTTTTTATTTTAATTTATTCAGAGAAATCGTTGGTAAGAATTGTATATATGTATGTATGTGTGTATTTATAAAAAATTTTAATATCTATAAAATATTCTAAATATTACTGACGATGTATTTTTATGCATATCAGACAAGCGATTTCAAAAAATTAAAATGAATCTATAGATGTTTTTCTTCTTCTTGTTGACTCTAACCAAACATAAACGCATGAAACATATATCGTAATTATTTGCAACTTTGAGTATATTAACGAATATATAGTATTCTGATTACAATTGTCATGTTTAAAAGAAGTGACAAAGAGAATAATTAATTCCATCATCGGATCTTTACTCAATTACAGAGCAAACGTATAAACTTATTTTCTTAAACAGAAAATAGGCGGTAAAATAGATGTATAAATTATGTAACAGGCTAACTTGTCTTGTAAAATATAGAATACAAGCACGTTGTAAAATATAGAAATATAAACACGATGAAGTGTGTATCAAATTTGGTAACTTTTTCAATTTTTCATGTGTTTATATTACATAATTAAAATATATGTATTTATAAAGGAATTATATTTTAAAAATCTCTTACTAGTGTTGAATGAAAATTATAATATATGCGCATTCTACAAATTATATTTAACATTACCTTAACGTTTCCAGAATTATAAGAAAACTATATTGTTATTGGAACTTCAGAAATAAATTGTTTTCTGTAATTTATTTACTTGCAAAGGGGAATACATTCAAAGATTTAACATTTAAATGTACTTCCTTTATTTTTATAAGTTTAGAAACCTATTAGAAGAAATTAAAGTGCTGTAATATATCGGTTAGTTTACAATCTGATATAATGCAAAAACAAGTAATAATAATAACTTTACGCGGTGAAAACGAAGTATTTTTAGGATAAACATGCCCGTTAAAAATCATTTTTTAAATCTGATATAGGAAAAAAATAATATGGTAAAAACAAAATCTTTTTAAAATTTAGTGAAAAACATCCTTTGGAATACTTAGCAGATAATGTTTCTTCAAATCATAAAAGAAACGAAATCAATAGTAGAAAATGAATGTCACTTCAGTAAAATGAAGACACACTTTCATGTTCAAAAAAAATTTATAAGAAATGTGCTTTTTGATGTAATCCTAAAATCATACTTTAAATCCTACTCCATCTTTGAGAAAATTTATGAAAAGAAACCAGACTGCTTGGTATTTCTCCTCCTTTCATTTCCTATCTTTAGATTTTATTACATTATGTTCTTTGAACATTTTTGGAATTTAAAATGATCCTATAAATTCCATTCCATCCTTCTAGGAGGATATAGTATAGAAGGATAAAATTTATTTTTATATTATAACAGCTTTTATTGCAATTCTTAGTACTAGAAATCCCGTCTTGTAGATATTATTATATATGATGTAGAGTAAACACGTACGGCGGATTTTATAAATGTGATATGGATGTAACACTTTTATATTTAACATAAGACAAGTTTAAAAATAAAAATTTACATTTTAATTGATTTAATATGTAAATATTTTTTTTAATTAATTTCTTTAAAAATTTATTAATAGAGAATATTTTTAGGCTTTACAATTTATATAAATGTATATATTATACTTTCACATTAATGTTTTCTTCCATAATTCCATAAATGGTTTTCATTATTTATCTCAGTATTTGCCTATAAAGTTTTGAATTAAGGAAATAAGTATTAAAATTTGTGTCTCATTAGCTTTGATGTAGTTTTTGTGATGATTATGATGATCCATGGGGTTTTTGATTTTGAGTAACACAAAGATAAAATTTATTTGTTTTTATCATAATTAAATGATATCTATTTTAGACTAAGAAGATAATTTTTAACTTTTACGTGTGTATTATTTTATTTGTAGAATAACATCGTGATGGATATGGAAAATTCCTTTGATCAATTTGCCCTCTTATGAAATAATAAATTTAAATTTAAAAAATAGTGACGTATGTAATGAATCTTAAAATAAATTTTAATGTTGATTGCACTTTTAAGACAGCATCTTTGAATATAGTTATTCACAAATAACCGTCTACAAGTTTCCAACAACATAGTATCGTAAATGACGTATGATAATGGATAAAAGTTTCTAAATAATTAAAATAACTGAGTAAGGGTTTCCAACTACAAATAACTGTAAATGACCTATGGCAGTAGTCGGCAACCCGCTGCTCTTTGCTCCTCGGCTATGGTTCTTCTTCTATTGACTCGACAAGCCCGGGTGGGTCAAGGCCTTCCTTAGAACACTTTTCTATGTCGGCCTTTGCTTGGCGAGAGACCTCCAGTTCTTCACTTTTAAAATGCTAAGATCCTCATCTACCGCATCCCACCATCTGAGTTTGGGCCGACCCCTTAGTCTTTTCCCGATGGGTTTGTAATGCGAGATTTTGTATGTCAGGGTGGAGGGGTTTGGCCGGCAAATGTGTCCTGCAAATTTTGTACGATTTATCTTGATGGTCTTTATAATGTCATGGTCTCTTAGCATTCTATGGATCTCAAAGTTGTAGCGATTCCTCCAACAGCCTTTTTCATTGACTGGACCGAACATCTTCCTAAGGACTTTTCTTTCAAAGATCGCTAGTTGGTTTTCATAATTCTTAGTTAGGGTCCAGGTTTCTGATCCATAAGTCAACACCGGTCTTATAATTGTCTTGTATAGTATCATTTTGGTCTGCCTTTTAACTACTTTTGATCTCAAAAACTTCATTAAACCATGCAGGCAGCGGTTAGCAGATTGAATTCTCCTTTTTATTTCAGAAGTAATGTCATTTTGAGTGTTCATGCTCAATCCTAAGTAGGTAAAGTTGTTGACTACCTAAAATTTCATGTCCCCGATTTCTAAGAAATTCATCTGTGTAGGGGATTTTGTAATCGGCATATGTTTTGTTTTTTCTTCGTTAATAACAAGGTGTATTTTCTCTGAAGAGTTCTTTAGAGAGGAGAAAGCCTCTAATAGAGAATGTTTTGTCCTAGTTATAATGACAATGTCATCCGCATAGGCAAGAACTAAGATAGACTTGTTAAAGATGGTGCCCCTGTTATAGATGCCAGAGATACGAATTACCCACTCTAGTGCCAGGTTTAAGAGAAGGCATGCGAGACAATCGCCTTGCCTGACACCATTTTTTATTTCAAAAAAGTTGGTGAGATTTCCTGATAGTTTGACACAGGATAGGGTGGTGGTCAATGTTGCCTTGATGAGCTGCACATATTTATTCGGCATGCCCAGGTCTAAAAGAGCTGCTAAGAGAGCATCTCGGTCAGCACTGCCATATTCTGATTTATAGTCAATAAAAGTGTAATGTAAATCGATTCCAAATTCTCTTGTTTTTCCAATAATCTGGCGTAAGCTGAAAATCAGTTCTGTGGTGGATTCGTTTTTTCTGAAGCCGCATTGATATTCTCCAACCACCGTTTCCATCCATGGGGACAGTCGGTTAAAGAAGATGATGGAGAATGTCTTATAGATACTGTTCAATAGGCTTATATCTCGATAGTTATCTCAGCAGGTCACATCTCCTTTCTTAAGAATTGTGCAGATGATACCAGATGTCCATTCAGATGGTAATTTTTCCTCATTTCAAAAGCAGAGAATAATCTTGCATATCATCTCCCTAAGAGAGTTCCCTCCAAACTTGAGTACCTCAGCTTGGAATTGATCCGGACCTGTTGCTTTGTTCGCCTTTAGAGTCTTAATAGCAACATCCACCTCAGCAAGAGTAGGTTCTGGCACTTAGTCGTGGTCCTACAGGCTCTGTGGGGAGTTGCCCGATGGTGGTGTGCTAGTGTCATTGTTAAGAAGTGTAGTGAAGTACTCTACTGGCAACATCCACCAAGTTACTAATAATTTCTCCGTTGACATCTTTACACATGAAGACCCTGGACTTTAACTTTTTTTTAATAACTTTCTCTTTGTGTTCTTAAATAAGGATATTCTGGCATGAAGTTTTGCCACAACCAAATAATGATCCGAGTCAACATTTGAGCAACAGAAAGTCCGGACGTCCATAAGGTTGGATAAGTGTCTTGCGTCGATAAGCACATGATCAATTTGGTTGAATGCGCTGTGGTCAGGAGATCTCCACGTTCTTTTGTGTATTTCCTTGTGTGGAAATATGGTGCTCCTAATAACCATGTCGTATTTAGTAGCCAAATCAATTATTCTCTCCCCGTTGTTATTAGAGATAAAATGGTGGCTATGACTACCAATTAAAAGCTTAAATAATTTTTCTCTGCCAACTTTAGCAGTGAGATCTCCCATCACAAGTTTAATGTCTCCCTTTGGGCACTTGGAGTAAAGGGCGTCCAAATCACTATAGTAGATGTCTTTTAGGTGGTTCTTCTTATCTTCTGTAGGGGCAGGGGTACTAATAATGCTATAGTTATGAAACATCCCTCTGATCCTAATTCTGCACATTCTGGATGACTTTGATTTGAAGTCCATCACGAGATGTTTGATTCGCTTATTGACGACAAAGCCCGTTCCGAAAATATGCTTTTTAGGGTCACAGCTGTTAATATAGAGTAGTTTTTATTTTCAGTACTCCCTCTCCAACCCAGCGCACTTCTTGCATAGCCATCAAATCAATACTATACAAATTCATCTGGTCCACAAGCGCCTGGATAGCTTTACTTTTGTATAGTGAAAGAATATTCCAGCATCCGAATTTCAGGTCCTTTAAACGTTTTCCAGGTCGTCTCCGAGTAAGCATTCCGGGTTTATGTTCATTCGATTTCGTTACGGTTGGTTTTTTACGAGATAGAATTGTCAATCCTATGCTCAACCCCCTACCTGGTGGACCAGGGTGTTCCTCTTTGTCTGGTGTCACCCCTCCAACCTGTCCGGCTTGGGTGACCCTGCCAGTACCTAAGCTACCACCGGCATAGCTCTCAGGATCGACAACATACACAAACCACAACACGATAAAGTGGGAACACCAGTCGTTGTGGCAACGGCTCTTCTCCAAAATGTTTATTAAAGATTCCGAATAATACTTATCTCGCCTTGTAAGAGTAAAGATTTTTGCAACGAAAGGTCATAAAGATGAGGCACATTTCTAGAAAGCGAAAATAGCACATAGTCATGAGTCTAGACAAATGGTGCAAATATTTTTCGATATCATTCCTTTAAAAAATGAGTTGATTTTGACGGTGACATCGTTTCTTCAACATTCGTTGTGAAAATCAAGAAAAAATAGTACACAAAAAAATCTAACTTATTGATTGGTGTTTTACCAGAAGACACCAATAATTTGGCACAGGTGCCGCATAATCCATGATGCAAATTCTGAAATTGGTGATTATTTGGCGTATTTTCGTATGCATCCGGTAACCTCGCTTTTATAACGTCATACACATGGAGTACCATAAGAATTATGCAGAAAATTCTATTTTTGTAATCCTAGTATTAACGTCATCGCGCAAGTCACATATGTAATCTTAACAACACATCTTCATCGCCATAAGAATTCAAAATTTGGAAGCATGGATTATACGGCTTCTGTGCCGATAATTTATATAAATAAAACAAGTAAAAACCAACAATATATATATATATATATATATATATATATATATATATATATATATATATATATATATATATATATATATATATATATATATATATATATATATATATATATATATATATATATATATATATATATAAGTTGACCCAGCCACGCGTTGCAGTGGCTGAGTTTTTAAAATACATTGAATCAATTTTTTACTAATTCTTGGGTTCAATCAAATTAATATTTTCTAAAAAAATTTAGAATAGGTTCATTCATAGGAGATTAAAAATAAAACGTTTCACCAAAAGTTAATAGTAATAGGTAAAGTATCGAAATTTTGAAATTAAGCACAAATCAACATATACTTTCTGAATTTACATTTTATTCCTCTTATATTAAATTATAGTTTGTAATCAGTGACTTACTTATCAAATATACTATATAAATTAAAGACATCTAAAAATAAATTGTTATAAATGAGGTAGATAACATTGACATCGAACTATTATTATTTTAATTTTAAATTATATTAAAACTAAAAATTTTTTCCGCGGCATTATACTGAAATAAAAAAAAATTAAAAGAATTTATCATTTGAATAAATAAATTAGATTAAAATGTTCTACAGAATAAATTAATAATTATGAAATTATAAAATAAAAATAAAAAATAATAAAAGGCTATCAAGAATTACTTACATATTTTCGAGGTGGTGTGAAAATTAGTAGAGAAAAACAGTAATAAATGAAATTTTATTTTACTATTTGTAATATTAAAAATATTCAAACTGAATACTGCACAATAATAACACAATACAAAGTATAATTATGAAAATGATTCACGAAAAATTGTTATAGTATCATTATACATCATGAAAATATATGTAAATTCTATATTTAACCACGCGCTTGCGCGCGCACGATAATTTTCTCGAAGATGGTATAATCTAGAAAAATAAACACGTCGCCATCTGCCGAATACCTGTGCAACTTAGATGCTAAGCCGCCATCTATTAGGAACTTACAGAACTAACCAAAAAATAAAAAAAATTTAGGGTTGCACTACCCCTAACATTTAGGGGGATGAAAAATAAATGTTGGCCGATTCTCATAGATACCGGATAAACACAAAAAATTTCATCAAAATCGTTCAAGCCGTTTCGGAGGAGTATGGCAACGAAAACTGTGACACGAGAATTTTATATATATATATATATATATATATATATATATATATATATATATATATATATATATATATATATATATATATATATATATATATATATATATATATATATATATATATATATATATATATATATATATATATATATATATACATATTATATATATATATATATATATATATATATATATATATATATATATATATATATATATATATATATATATATATATATATATATATATATATATATATGTATATATACATATTTATATATATATATATAAATCTATTTAGAAAAGAAAGCAGTTGAATAACTCCAGATAAGACAAGAAAGGTCAACTTCTGTTTTTCATTACTGATTTCAATATTCTAACATTGTTAATATTGCAAGTTTTGTATTTAGTCATAAGAGTGATCCGAGAGGAAAGCGGAGACATATAAAGAGTTGTTTTATAAGTGCATCCGGAGAATTTTTTTGAGATCCCAAAAATGAAGAAGGCATTTAAAAAAATCCGAGAGATGTCTTTATATGCTCAAACAGTGAAAGATAGAAGAATAACAATATCTGCAAACATAACATACCCAAAAATTGAAGATATCAAATTAGCTTCAATTTTATCAATAGCAGTTGATGAGACTTGTGATTCAAATGACACAAAGCAAGCTTCTCTTTTTGTGAAATTTATCTCGCTACAGGCCATGAAGAGGATCTTTTGAGGTTATTTTCACTCGAAGAACAAACATGTGGAGTTGATATAGAAAATGTTGTCAATGATTGCTTCGAAAAACATCAAATTCAATTAGAAGAAATTATCTCGATTTCAATAGACGGAACAAAGAGTATGACGTGCAAGAAATTGGTTTGTTGCTATTTTGAAAGAGAAAATTAATCACGAGATACTTATTTACCACTGTATTATTAATCAAGAAGCATTAGTTGCGCAAATATTTACATAAAAAATTTGCAGAATAATGGAATTGTAGATTAAGATTATTAACTCTATTGTAGCTAAAGCTTTCTGCCATCATCAATTTAAAGAATTTCTAATCAAGATAGAAAAGGAATGTGCAGATTTGCTGCTGCATAACAAAGTTCATTGGTTATTGAGAGAAACGTTTTAAAACGTTTCGCCTCACTATTTACTGAAATTAAAGCATTTCTTCTTAAGAAGAATGTTCACTATGGGGAGCTAACGAATGATCTGTGAATTCAGAAATTTAATTTTTCACTGGATGTTACTACTCACATCTAAGTCAGCTTAATCGTAAATTACAAGTAAAAAGAAAAAAAAAATTATGTACGAAGTAATTTCATTCAAAAACAAATTGTTGCTTTTTGCCAAAGGTTTTGTAAGAGAAACCAAAATTCACTTTCCATTTCTATCAAAATATTGTCGAAAAAGTAAGTTTAATATTAACATTTGCTATTTCGAAACAATACTATTAAACATGAAGAAAAATTTTCTCAGCAGATTTAAAGACTTCAGAAACAACAAAGCGATGTTAGTTTTTGTAATAAACATCTGAATATCACAATAACAGAACTTAATGTTCCACCTGTTCGAAATACAGTTGCTTGATTTAAAAAAGTGAAGAAATATGTCGGCTGTTTCGAAATACAGTTGCTTGATTTAAAAAAGTGAAGAACTATGGTACTCAAAATTCAATTGCCAAATTTGAGCTATTAGAGAGAAATAAATATGAACTAAGTTTACAACATAAATAGTTTGCTTTGAAAGATCTGGAGAGGAAATGTATGTTGATTTTTAACACTAGTATTCCTGACTCATGATCAACTGAAAAAAACTATTTTTCGCTATTCTTTTCTCATTTGAGTCTACGTATTCATGTGAACAATCATTTTCAAGCATTAAGGATAGGATAGGAGTAAATTAAAAAAAAAACTTAGAAACATGTCTCAATTTAAAAACTACGCCATACAAACCTGAATTACCCTTACTTGAAAGAAAATGAAAAGAAGACCAATGTTCACATTAGTGGATTACTTGCAATTATTTTTTAAGAATACCATTTATATTATTTAATTAGTGATATTTTCAAATTAGTATTATTATCTTTATTAAAGCATGATACAAAATTTTATTTAATTTACTGTTAGTAAAACTACTACTTGTTTTGCAAAGTCAAGATTGAGAATGTATTTTTAATCCTAATTAATTTCATCATAATTTCCAGTACTAAAGCAAATCTTAGGCTAAAAAAATGACTGTTTGAAAAAATTTCAATTGCAAATTATCTAGGTTTGACTCTGACCTGGGGCATTTTACCCTCTGTAAAACCATTTATCAAAAATTATATTAGAAAATACTTTTTAATGTTTTTAAGAATGTAAATTAAAAATTTTAAATCTCAGATTATTTTAAAGAATGAGAACATGGCGTCATATTCAACTTATACAATTCTTTAAGAAGGTATTCAATTATTTTATTCAACTAATTCGTGGTACAAAAGTATATGGTTTATGAAATTAAAATAGTGGTATTAATCAATTAAATGTAATCATTTAAATAATTTGGCACATACTTAAATATCACACACACACATACACACTATGAGGGACATTTAATTTATTTAAATTACTGTAGATTGACATAAAACCCTGATAAATTTCTCTGAAATTAGTTTTGCCATTATAATAACAAAGCATGTAAAAGCACGCGTTTACGTCATTTGTAATAATTCAACTGTTAAATTTTCTTCCATTTGTTTAATAGTTCATTAACAACACCAGTTATTATTATTTATTTTTTTGTTATGCGAGTAAAATAGTTTTGGAATAAAAATTGTCTCACGCTTTGTTAATTAAATACAACAATATCAACAAGTTGTGAAAAACAAACAATATGCCCTACAATGATTTTCGCATAATTTATTCTACAATAATACAAAATAAAAAACACATTGTGTTAGTTTATTCAGAAAACATTTTGTATATATTTTTAAAGTGGACTCCACTAATAATTAAAAATGCTATAATTATATATTAGAATATTTTTAATTCTTTGAAAATTTTTATCTGATTTTCTATAAATCTCTATTTATTGATAATGAAGCTATGATGTTTAAAAATTAATGCCAAGATAAAAAGTTATTTGAAATGACAAGGTTTAAAGCATGAAAAATTTCATTTTAGTAGCATAGCGTATGTTTCTTATTTATATTAGAACTCATTACCAAATGATTTACTTCATTACAAGACTTATTATTAATCATTATAAACAATTTTTTTTTGAAAACATTAATATTTAAAATTTTTTGGAAGAATATGGAAAGTGACACATTACCATTACTCTGGTATTGATACGGGGGGGGTGAAAAATTCATGTATATTTAATTATTCTTTTATAAGTAGGTTCGATGAAAAGAAATGTTATTCCTTGAACATAAATTTTGAAAATGATATTCATAGTCATATGAAACGGCCCCAATTAAGAATGTGTCATACAAAAAACTAGGTAATTAGGCACAGGTATCCGTATAATCCATAACGCCAAATTCTGATATTGGGAATTTTTGGCTGATTTTCTAATGCCTTATGTTTATGCTAGCAACCTCATTTTTATTACATCCTACATATGGAGACCTATAAGAATTATGCAGAAAATTCTATTGGGGTAAACCTAGTGTTTACGTCATCGCGCAAGTCACGATACGTCATCTTGGCAACATTTCTTCATTGCACAACAAATTCAGGATTTGGTATCATGGATTATATGGCACCTGCGCCGATAATTAAAAATCTATTACGACAAAAAATATATATTTTGAAAAGATTGTAAATGACTAGTTTTTAAGGGATATATGAATAAAACATGGTGTTTACTTATTTTGAAGCTTTGCAATTTGTTGATTGAATCTTAAAAAATGTGTTTCCGATAATAATGTGCAGTTTAAGTTCTATAAAACATAAAAATGGTAGGTTTTACTGAAACTTTACAGTATTCACTGAATGCGATTATAAAGTGACAATATTCGCTAATATTATCAAATATAATGTCACGTATTTTTTCATAAAGTTCTTATAATAGTTAAATAAGAGTCCGCTCTCTTGCTTATATTTAAATAGTTTGTAAATTCGAATCAATCCTCAGTTTTGTGTGGTTATAATGATTTGGAAACTAATTCATAACATACATATTTTTTAAATTAACCAAGGAACGTATTCGAAGATTATTACATACATAATGGAAGAATGTTTGTTTAAATAAATCATTTATTACAAATGCCTAGAAAATTGTCTATGACGCCATTAGCTCTTTGGCCTTTCAATACCTCTGAATAGTATATATTAAAATTAAGCGTGTAGGGTACAAGTAATAATGGTGAGCATCAAAAATTTGATCTTCTTCATACAAATGACTGAAGGGAAACTGATGCAAATATACCGGCAAACAATTATAACGTGTAGAAAGGCGAAAAAGTGTAATTTTAAAATTCTTGGAAGCTTAGTAATAACCTCTGATGCTTTATAGAAAAGCCTAAGGTTTACTGGTAGAATCAAATAATGCTTTATGCTTTATGCTTTATTCTAGCAGCATGTCTTACCTTAATCAATAATTCCACTGAAAGATAAGAAAAGCTATACAAAAATCTCGAAAGAAACCTTGCATTTTTCTTCATCAAAAAATCAGCAGCCTCATTTCTGGTAATCTCACAATGATCTGGAATAACTTGGAGTGTACATCTAGAATCAGAGACAAGATAAAAAATTGATAGAAAAAAGATTTCCAGATAGAAAACTACATTATAAAGCTATGTAAATAGTCCTAATTTCAACTCTGTAATGTGTGAAGTGAGCCATGAAGGAAGTATAACAATACACTAAAGCTCCCACACCACTGCATCATCAAACATGAATCCATCTGTAAATACATGAAACCATGTATCTCTTCGGTATCTTCTTTTAGATAAAGCATTTGCATAGATCTGTTGTTTGTTCATGTGACTTTTACAAAGATCTACATCTAATTTCAAATGAACCGAGAATTCACTAAAATTCAAGCGACACAAGGCAGGAGACAAATTTGTTGCAGATTTAGCATTACCCATGGTGCATCACAAGGAAGACTGTTACTTTACACTCCAAATAATATATTGGACAGATATTGAAATAAGCATTTAAGTATTTAATCAGAACTATATGAAATGCTTTTTTTCTTTCAATAAGACAAGTTGTTGATGCGTATGTTATCTTCTATGAAACATTATATTAAATAATTTAACAAAGGCAATATTTTTTTTTAAATTTCCTTGTTGAAGGCCCTATATATATGCATTTATTCATTTATTCACCATTATATATATTATATGCATTTATTCACCATGTCTCCAGTAAAAAATATAATTTTAGACTTTAAGCTAATAAAACATCTGCAGTAAGTAATTAGAAAAATCGTATTTTCAGCAAAATATTTTGAAAAGTTACTCTTATTTTCGATTTTACAGCTGTTAGCCAATAACTTGAGGATTAATGCAACTTCAGAATAATTAAATGGCTAAATAAATTAAAGAAATGTTACATAAAATCTAATAAAAATAAATATACAGAGCATGATAAATTTTAACAGACTAAAAAATGTTTCATTTCTTAAATATACCGGCTGAGACATTTAATAAACTTTAAAAAATTCGTTTCAAGTTTATTTACTAAACTTGTTGAATGTTTTGGTAGCAAAATAATTGTTTATTAAAATTGTGAAAAGCAATTTTTTTTCTATGCATTTCTGTAAACTGGTATTATCTATCCTCTTTTATAATTATGGTTTAAATCTTTATCTAATTTTACTTTACATGATGTAGTGATGATTATGAGATGAGCTGCCATATTTACATGAAAAATATCGCAATCATTTTATGCTGAAATTTAAAACTCAGTTCAAATACTTAAGAAATAATAGTTCATAAATGCTTCTCATGAAAGGCATATAAATTCAGAACTGGAGAATGGATAATGCTATTTCTATCTACACTAAATTTTTGTTCTAAGAAGAAAGCTTTTCTAAGCCAATATAAAATACTTATATAATGTTTCGACTTAAATGTTAGATCAAATTTCGCTTTTGCGAACACTATCGAGGAAGAAGTGTCCTTCTGAGAAATATATTCTTAAAATCTTCCTTTTTATGTACTTTGGTTAAGCAATAACTTCTTATTTTTTTCTTTTCTGGATCGATGAGAATGTTGAAGTGGTACTGCAGATGAATTGAAAAGGACTGCATTGCATTAAAAGAAAATCACTCATTCCAGTTTATATATTTTTTGGATTTTTTTAAGTCTGTGATGTGTTTAACGGTATTGCATTCGTTGATGATTTATTCAGTGAAGTATGTAAAAAAGTTGGCACTTTATGACGACTTTCAACCCTTATTTTTAATATAAAAATTTATATTCTATTCCGTAAATATTATATCTTTAAAAAATAGTTCTTTTAAACAAATTATTTTAATAAATAACTGAAGTAAGTTTATTTTTGCACAGATTATTTCAACTTCAAAAATAAATTTTATCTATTTTAATTTATTAAAGTCTGCAACATACTAATATTTTTTAAATTATTTTCCTACATTTTTCTAGATAGTTTATATTAACAATTTTTAAAAATAACAATGAACAATGATAATCACTTTACCATTGCTTATCACAATATAATATTTGTAATTAAATAATTACTTAATGTCTTATAAAACAATATCTAAAAACCACATTTATTAATTTCGCGAGACTTGTGTTCAAATCTTTCAAAGTTATATTTTTAAAAGAAATTTGTGAATGTCATAAATAAACATTGATTAAATTTAAATAATATATTTAATTTTTACTTCCATATATTGAAAGTCTGCAATGTTCAATGTGTTCTCAAGAGTATTTTTAAATAAAATAAATAGCAAATTTTTTGTGACTTGTTAAGTAAAGCTTTTTCTTACATAAGATTATAAATGCAAAAATTTTCGTTTGTATTTTATCTGAATTACTATAACATGCACTTCTTTTTAAATTTCTATGACATTAAGAGAAAATTATGGAATTTTTTTATATCACAGTACAGAATTATATCTCGAATCTTAATAAATTTATTTTAATACTATAATTTTAAAAAAAATTATTTAAGAATTTTAGAAGAGGAATATTGTTACTATATGAAAGACTATTACAATATTACTTCAAAAATTATTTTTATAATTTATTATAGTTTTTTTCTTGTAATAGTAAAATAAAAATGTATGATAAATGAAAATATAACTTGAGATAAGTAATTAACAGCTTCGAAATTTATAATGTTTCAAATCATCCAAAAAGTATTTCTTTCAAAAAGTATTTCCAAAAGAATTTAATGTAAAATTTTAAAATTAATTTTAAAAGAATTGAATCTATATTACTTGATATTAAAAATAATTTAATATAAGCTTGGATAATTTCGTTCAAATAATAAAATATTAGCATTAAGTTATTCAAAAATTTATAAACAACCCTAAAGCTAATAATAATTTACCATTATTTTAGCTAATTTAAAAGTAATTATTTTTTGTAAAAATTCTTCAAATTTACCAAATAATTTATTTGGAAAACAAATATAAGCCACAAATATTTCACTTTAATACCAATCGATATTACATATATGTCCTGTAGTTGCATTTATCATAATCTTATATATAAGTCAAGCTAAATAATATTGATATAAGTAATAAATTTATATCCTTGTATTTCTTTTCATTATAGTAATAATAAGAAAAGTAATAAAAAATTTGTTTACAAATAAAGAAAATATATAACAAATTATTCATTTTTTCATTTTTTAATTTAATTTTTTATTTTCTTTTAACAATTTTTCCATTGAGACTAAACTCCTTATACCAAATGTTCCAAACTATAGTTTGGGTAGATCATTCATTTTAAAATAACAAACAATATTAGAAAAATTTATTGTGCTTATTTATAATTCATATACGTAATAACCCAGAAGTATGTGATCTTAATATCAAGACATTTCAATTAATAATTGTATTAATCATTTTGAGTAAAGATGAATAGTTTTAACTAGTGAAATCAAAGAAAATCACGGAATTAATAATAAATAATTTAAGGTGAAATAATTGATAAAGTATACTTCATTAGAAAACTGTATAATGAAGATCCATGTTGTCTTATTCATGAAGTAAGTAATATGTTATAAACAATTTGGCAAATATCAAAATCGTATAGCTAATGAAAGGTTATTGGTGATAAAACATCATCCTATATCTAGAAATTATTTGAAGTATTTTATAGAAGAGAAGTAATTAGCTAGATTAAAATTGTAGATACATAATAATGATTTTTCTTTTATTTTCACAGAATAAATTTAAATATAAATTAATGTTGTTTTCTTTTAGGAAAATCTAATCAAAAGTCCTAATGGAAGCTTTTTCATGCTGTATAAATTTTCAATGTATGACTTAAGATTAATTTTTAAAAAATATGCAATTATTAGGATTTGACTAAGGATTATGATTTAGTATATAAAACTGACACTTGACTGAAAAAATGTTTTCTAAATTAAAAATAAATTCAATTTTGTATTAATAATTATTAATATTTATAGCAAAAAATTATTAATATTTTCAACTAACTTGAAACATAAAATTTACATATTTTTACATAAAGTAATATAATAATAACATAAAATAACATAATTTTACCTAAAATTTATGTATTTTTGACAATGAAAAAGAATAATTTCAAAGAATTCTGTCTATTGAATGGAATATTTTTAAAATATGGTGGAGTATGTAAATTTAATAAAAAAAATGAGACATAAACTGGAATAATTCAAGCTTTATTAAATTTATAAAATATTTTTAACTATAATTGGGTGTTGATTTTTGTTTTAAACTCAAATGACATACATCTCCATATTCTTCCAAACGATAAAATAAATACATTTGAGCATTATACATTTATTAGGATTTGACTAAGGATTATGAATTAATATATAAAACTGACACTTGACTGAAATAATATTGTTTGTAATGTAAATCATTTATAATATAGAATTATTTATAAATTATTAATTAAGTGTTATTTAAACGGTTAATATATTTAGAAATTAATTATTGAATACAACAGAATCTCAAGCTTCAAAATGAAATATCCCTCTATTTCATTAATAAGAATAATAAAAATAATATGATTGTGAAAAAATATTTATATAAATACGGTGAAACAATGTAATTTAAGCAGGAATAAAATATAAAAAAGGAGAGAAGAGTGAGAAAAAATGAGTATAACTAAATGAATATTTAATGTTACAACACCAAAAAATCTATATCTAAAGACATGAGTAACAGAATTTTTGGAAAATCTCTTATCTCTTATTAATAATTCTTAAGGTTTAGAGAGAAAAAATATATTTAGGTTTACACTTTTGATTTGCTCTTATACATATCCCTCAACGCTCATTTTTTGCAAACGAGTGCGATTCAGATCTGGATTTACAATTTAAAGTATAAGAGAAACTCCAACCGCCGAACTGTTGCTAACCATTTGGCTACCTGCTCGGCTTACATGCCTAATTTCTAAAAATTTATTTTTATAAAATATGTAATAAGGCAGTCCTTTTGCAGATTTTTATATATTAAGAAATGACATATAATTATTAAAATTAAAATATTTGTTTAAAACAATAAGGCGTTATATATATATATATATATATATATGTATATATATATATATATATATATATATATATATATATATATATATATATATATATATATATATATATATATATATATATATATATATATATATATATATATATATATATATATATATATATATATATATATATATATATATATATATATATATATATATATATACTAAGAAATAAAACTAAAAATCACATTTTTTCGGAAAAAATTGGGATAAAAATAAAAAATATATTTCCGAACATGTTAATAAACATTTGTTTCGGAAGCAAGTAGGTTCAAGTGATTTTTTTCATTTATGATAAATTGATTATCTTACTTCGAATGCATTTTTTCTAAAATATATAAAACATAATTTTAAAGTAATTTAATGTGATTCGTTCCTAATTTATTTTGTTCAATTTGTTTACTTCTTCTGAAAATTATAGCAAATGCTTAATAAAATAAACTATTTTTCATTTTCTTGCAAAAGGATTAGTATTTAGTTTTACATGCTTAAATTCTATTTCATTTGACTAAATCCAATAAATGGCCTACATGCAATTATTTATAAGGAAACATTAAACTTGAATGAAAACGAATTACCTTTTCTTTGAATTATAATATATAATTATAAGAAATTGAAATGATATTAACTTATTTCCGAAGACTTAGTTTTTTATTTTACTATTCTTCAAATACTTTATTTTAAAGTTATCTTTCTGTAATTGATCCGCATATAAGTTTTGAAAACGTAATCATTTTAATATACGTATAGCTTCTAAAATCAAGCGAATGATATAAAAATGCATCGACTTTTTATCAAGTATAAATAATGTTAGAAAAAATGTTGTAAAATTAAATTTACTTTCAATTTAATCGCATATAATAAATATCACTAAAAATAATGTTTTGAAAACACGGGGCAAAATTTATATTTTTAAAATTTATGTAATTTAGCATAAATTTGCCAAAATTAAATCATATGCCAAAATTAAATCATGCAATATAATTTAACCATTACTATGCCAAAATTAAATCATGCAATATAATTTAACCAAATCACTTATTTCATGAAAAATTTTAATGAAATGATTTCAATGATTAATTTATTTATATTTATTAAAGCTTTGAATCTTGTTAGCATGTAACGGTTTTTAAATTATTTGAAGTATTTATGATTTTTCGCGGATTCACAGGAATTGCTGTAACACGCAAATATGATCCATGTTCTACAAATAACTATAACTGTTTAACAAAGATAATTTTAGAAAGCATTTAACATTTACTAATACTAATTAATGAATAGGATTAATAAATATATAGTAAAACATAAAAAGTTTTTATCATGGATAAATTGTAAATTACCGTTTTTTGTAAATTGTAAATTACAGTCCACTTCAAAAGTAATTGTAAATCATGTTCAATAATTAAGAGTGCTCTGTCATTATATTAAATTAATGATTTTGAATTTCAAAAGCTTGTAAAAAATATTAAATTTAATAAAAAAAATTAATTTTGAGTTAACTTTGGTTCATGTTAAATTGTTTAATTCTATAAATTAATTTAATATCAACAATTTTAATAAATAATAAAATAATTTAATGTAAAAAATTCTATTTAGCATTAAAATCAAAATTTTATAATGCATTATCATTAACATTATTTGACTTAAAAATCAAATCTGATTTCAACATGATATACTTGTATCACATTTCAATATACATTTTTAAATGAAATTTAAATACTTACCTACATTCTCGTATACTGACTTCGTTATCTTTAACAAAAAAATTTTTTGCATTCATTCAAACTTAAAAAAAGATCTGGCACAAAATAAAACAAAATATTAAAATAAAATTTCAAACTTTTAAGTTTTCTCAAATGTTGGGAATGGAATTTATGAGATCACTTTAAATTCGAAAAGTGTTTGAAGAACATAATGTAATATAATTTTAAGGCATGCGATGAAAAGAGGAGAAAAATTGGGCACAATCTGATTTCTTTTCGTAGATTTTCTGTAATAAGAAATAAGTTTTAAAGTATGTCAAAGAACAAATTTTTTCTTGGGTATAAAACTGGGCATGAAAGTATGACATGAATCTAATATGTTTATTTAATTCCTACTTTTCCTTGATGATTTTTAGGTAACAAATCTTGCAAAATATTAAAGAGACGTATTAATATTCAATATCAAAAGTAGATTTTCTTGTAAAATTTTTGAAAATTTATGTATATATTTAAATAAAAATTTAAACACAAAATTTTATTTTAATAAAATATTTTTTTAATATTAAAATACGATTTATATTTAGGTTTATGGGATGATTTCAAAAAAAAAGTTGAAAGGAATTCTGGAAATTATATTACTAAATTTCAATGAAATTTCATTCACTATTTTCTGTAATTAATTTATTTTCCTTTTTTTATACACATCATTAGAATTTTACGAGTCGACGTAATTTCAATCATTGCTAATAATGTAATATAAATGCAAATTTCTTCATATTAAATTTGTGAATCAATTATTCTTATAAGAAAATCATTGTAGTTTAATTAAAGGATAAATCAATTAATACATATCAAAAATTGTGCAACCTTGCTGAACATTTGAATAGACATTTATGTAAATAAATAAAAAGTTTCTTTAATTACATTATGAAATTAGAAACAATTTAATAATAAAGCTAATTACAATATTAGTTGAAAACAATTATATTGAAAGATGATTTTAAGAACATATTTTCAGCGACTCTTAAAAAATTTTGTTTTTTGAAATTTTAAAGGGCAACTAAAAAGTTCTACTTTTTGAAGAAATAATGTTATTAAGATCTTGATTATTAACATCCGTTATGTACTTTCTAATTATGATTAATACATTTAAAAAAATTATGTATGTTAAAAATTATCTAAATATATAAATAAATATTTAAATAAATATTTAATTTATAAATAAATATTTAAATTTTATTACAAAACTAATACTTATTCGGGACAATATATTTTGACAATATATTTTAGACACATTATTAGGCAAAATATTTTGACTCATAAATAGGTAATGTCTCAATAGAATATATACTCTAAAAAAGCTACTATTGAGAAATAAATATAAAAGCAAAATAAACAAGATCAAGTTTGAGAGAATTTACTTTCATAACATAAATAACTGCATATTTCTTAGGGAACAACTTTATGCACTTAAAACAGCTGAAGTAATATTTTAGTAATTATATCTCAACATATTGTACACTCTATAACAGAAAAACCGACGCACCAAGAAGCAATCATGTGATTGCTTTGAAATTTCGTATGCATGAATGTTTTAAGCAAATATGCAAATGATTAAAATTTGGTGTCTAAGGAATGAATAATTTGATCTCTAGAGTATCGGAACTGCGCATCCAGCAGACGTATATAAGGAGCAGTTTTTCAACGGTTCTTAAAACTTTCGGTTTGGGAGAGAGAGAGAGAATGTGTGTGTGTGTGTGTGTGTGTGTGTGTGTGTGTGTGTGTGTGTGTGTGTGTGTGTGTGTGTGTGTGTGTGTGTGTGTGTGTGTGTGTGTGCGCGTGCGTGCGTGCGTGTGTGTGTGTGTGCGTGCGTGCGTGCGTGCGTGCGTGCGTGTGTGTGTGTGTGTGTGTGTGTGTGTGTGTGTGTGTGTGTGTGTGTGTGTGTGTGTGTGTGTGTGTGTGTGTGTGTGTGTGTGTGTGTGTGTGTGTGTGTGTGCGTGCGTGCGTGCGCGCGAGATTCAGATTACCTTTCAACAACTTAAAAAATGCCTCTCTGTTTCGTGCTTATTACGAGCAACTTTCAGAATTTGACAGATGTTGCATCATAGGGTTGAAAGAGGTCGGTTAGACAAATTGAATAATCGCTCGTCATTTGAGTCGAAGCAATGCGACAATTCGAAGATGCTGGCAAAGATGGGTGGAAAATGGCAGAGTTCAGCGTCAGGATGGCAGCGGTTGACCTAGGGCTACAACAGCTGTCACAGAACCTTCTTCACCTCTATCAATCATCAGGCGTTCAACCCAAACACCAGTGTCCACAATGACCATTCACAGACAATATAGAGACCAAACTCTACACTCGCGATGACTGTTACGCCACCTACGCCTGCACACAGCCGAGCCAGATTACAGTGGTGCATGGCTCAATAAGGTTGTAATGATGCCAACTGGGGACGTAGAGTTTTTAGCAACGAATCCATATAATCCTTCCAACTGTGTCCATATAATCATCAAAGACGTGTTTGGAGACGCACAGGGCAGAGGAGGATCCTGCTTTCACTATTGAACGCCACACCGTCCCTCAACAAGGCATTATGGTCTGAAGGTGCCATTTCCTTTGACAGCCGGACCCCTTTGATCGTCATTAGAGCTACACTTACTGCACAGCTCTAGGTCGATGACATTCTAAGACCTGTTTTACTACCGTTTCTTTTGCAGGGCCTTAGGCTAATTCTTCAGCAGGATAATGCCAGATCACATACGGCACACGTTGTTATGAACTGTTTGCAAGCTTGTCAAACTCTTCCTTGGCCTCTTAGATCGAAAATCTGGCACAAATATTAATAACCTCGTTCGACAATGGAAGCGAATTTGGCAGGAAATATTGCAGGAGACCATCTGGGCACTTTATCGGTTTATGAAATGCCATGTGGCAGCTTGTATCCAGGGTAGAGGCGTGTCAAAACCTTATTGAACGTGTTACTGAAACTCTGAAATAATTTATTCAATTGTTCTGAAATTTTCTTAATATATTGTTCTGTACATTATCTTCCAGTCCACCAATTTTCGTCTCAATCAAACTTCTTCTTCTTGGTGCGTCGATTTTTTTTGTTATAGAATGCATTTTAAATTTCCATGTAAATAATTCCCATTTTATTATTATATTTTAAATAAGCAACGATAAGACATTAACTATTATCGATTAACAATAAAGCATTACTAGTGTAAATATTAACTATATATTATGAAATATTTAAATTGCATTCTAATAATAACTATATGGTTCCCCCCATTTAGTATCAATTTTTTTATTTTACAGATGAATACATAAACTACATTATTTTGCTGTATTCAGAAATACAAATATTTCCTTCTATTTATCTCCTGCTAAATGGTTTTCATATAGGATTTTACAAAATGTTTTCGTTGAGCCACAAGTCTCGGTAAAATCTGGTGAACATTATATTTTTCAGCTTTTTTAAGTTGTAAATCTTGGCTTATTATTTTATTTATTGCTGCTACAGGTGCATCTAAAGGTTTTGGAATTGATTTCTGTGTTGGCGGATTGTCTCTTGTTACCAGAGATTTCAATTTAGAAACATTTGAAACAATACGTACTTTTTTCAGATATACGTTTGGAATCTTCTTTCCATGTAGAAATATTGATTGACGGTTTTTACTGTCCGATTAATAATTTTGGTTATTTTGCACTAAGAAATTTTAATATAATGCATTTCATAACGTTTTTGAATGCTGGAATAATAATGTTTCATTTCGGAAAGCGCAAAAATATATCCTTCAATCCAGAGCTTGTTTACATGCGACATTTTGAAAGAAGAATAAATTTAAAAGTAGTAGACGATATTTCTCATTTCAAATAATAAGCTGTTCCCAAACATTTTTTTCTAAGACATTTACTATTTTAAATTTTTTTATAGCACTCTAAAAATGTGTTAATACATTGAGTGATTTAAAATAATTATAAGAGTTATTTTATTAAATGAAACATGGTTGAGATTCTACATATTAACTATATTTTGAATTGAATAGAAAAAAATAATAAATTTATATTGTAAAGCATAATTTATTTATTTATTCTAGGGAAAAATACAAAATATTTATGAAATGAGTGAAAATGTTTTATATTCATAAAATTATTCAGATTTGCAGCATAGAAACTCATTAAAATGATACGAAAATTACCTCTCTGCTAATAAACTTAATAAAATTGGCTGTTATATATTTTCTGCATGAGTCGACCGATGGCTGAGTAGTTAACGTTCCTTACTCCTGAGCTGTAAGTCCCGGGTTTGAATCCCGGTTCGGGCATGGATTTTACTTTCTTTCTCTTTCCTTTCTTATGAGACGATGTATGAATATGGCCCACCCTGTGTACGGGTTTGCGGTGGTATGGCGCAGGGAACTCTTTTCGTCTCTATGACTTGGTTCACAGGTGTACGTTGGCTAACGACAAATGAGTAGCAGTTTTTGGCCTTGTTGTGGCATAAAGTTCGTCATCCAAGTACCCGCTGTTGGAAAAAATATATTTTATGAATAAAAGCTAAAGTTATGCACTGATATTTTATTTTATCTGATGTATTTTTGAAATAAAGCTCAATTGTAAATTAAAATCATACATTATTTATTCTATATGAATTCAAATGAATTTATTATCAATAATTGTTTACAAATATAAAAATACAAATTCTACTCTTTCCAGATTCTAAGTTTATAAAAGAAAAACTTATTTATTATAAGCATATCCCCACTAAATCTATTTAGTTGAAAAACATTATTTTTATTTTTTTAGTTTTAATTCTTTAGAATATTTTATAGTAATTCATAATTACATATTCCCTGCTTAAAAATAACTGCATAGTAATGAAGAGGACATTCAAAATACTCTACAAGTAAATCAATCTTAAATTAATTATAGTGTTTAATATTCTCTTTGTAACTTAAGAATGCATTAATGCAAGTGTGAATATAATGATATTTACACTTTTGAATTTAAAGGGAAATGCTAAAACTTCCTAACTTTAAAATTAAAATTTAGAACTCTATTCCAATAATAAATATAATGTCACCAATTATTATTATACGTCGAACAGCAGTGGTTTATATTTTATATTTAATGTCAGTAAGAGGAAATTCCATCTGTGCCTAAATATAATCCTAATAATAAAATCATATAAGCTGGAATATTTAATTAAACAAATAACCTTGAGAATAATCATAGTTAAGGTGGGCCTTAGGGATGTCAGAAAATACTTCTGAAGAACTTTCCACAAATGATGATTCAGTTCAAGTTTAAAAAAACATATTGATTATATATGAGGTATATGAAAATCCACCAATAGATTTAAATGTGTCACAGTCACTTATGCTATGTGTCGTAGTGTATGTAAATGGGCTAATGGGTAAAAAAACATGCTTCATGTGGCAATATATATGAATATGTGTATTCACCTGATGATACACTATTTTATACAGGATTTCCGACAATTTAAATCGTTTCCCGTATTCGAAGTGGTAAATATTGAATGTTCGATTCTAGACAGCGAAACTAGTAACATTCAATAAGGTCATAATCATCGGTCCAGTTTACGCTATAATGTGCTATAATTGGTTGGAGTAAACAACTTATGAAACACTAGTTTCATTTATTAATACCTCTGCAATATAACTTTTCGTTCAACTTCTGCATACTATAATATCTGATATTGAAATTTTGAGTTGTCAGTGATTGCTTTAAAAGGTAATGCTCGATAATTAGACGTTGATTTGTTTTTAATCTGTCAATAACTCACTAGTAAAAGTCACCAAGAATCAAATTTTTACAGACTAAATAATTCAAAACTTTAAAAGACATTCATAAATTTTAATAAATAGTCTCAAATTTGAAAAGATATTGCATTTATGTTAAGATATGCCAAGTATATTTGGTTTAATGTTGAGTAATTTTAAAACAAATCAAGATTTGTAGAAATGTGACATTTTTTCCAAACTAATTTATCTATATTTTTCAACTTAATGTTCCACTTTCAAAAATAATGCTTGGTTAAGAAATAATTATTGACAATTTCATAAATTTAATTGATAAGCACATTTAACACTCGATGTCATTCTTTGTATTATTAGCCTATGTAATTTTCAAATGTTTAATACATTTTTTTAAACTACTATCTTCAATAAAAATCGATAATGTGGTATCAAACGTTATAGAAAATGTTATTTAATTCAAATCAGTGACAATAACTAGCTGAATATGTAAATAAAGGATACTTTCAATTTATTTTAAAAACTATTGATATATATATCCTATCTATAACAAAATACAATATATATCGCAACAATTTAAATAAACAAATTTTAATTTTTTATATCTAAAAATTATTAAATAATAGTTTATCTTCATTAATTTTATCATAATAATTAATAAATATTAAATATCTGAATTTTTTCTACAATAATTAATCTCAATAAAAAAAGAATTTTATTAATTTGAAAATCAAGTTTAGTTTGTCTCTTAGTCAGTGTTATTATATTACTAATATATTTTTATTTCATTCATTTATTTGTTTGAATATTAATGATAATATGTAGGCTTTTATTTGGAGCTCAAAACAACTATAAGTAACATAATTAATAATTTTGTATTTATTCTATGCATATATGTATATATATATATATGTATATGTATATATATTACAATTCTTTCATGACTTTAAATGATGTAACATGGCAGATAACTTTTGGTAGATTTTATTAATATTATTACTGTATTTGTCTATGTTGTTTTAAAATTTCAAGGGAACTTTAATTAGTTTTGAATTATTTAATTTTATGTTTTGTTGGAAAAACACTTAAATACTATAGATAAATTTGTAAGCCAAATTCTATCATTAAATTAATTTTGATCATAACATTCCTTAAAAATTGAACATTTTTTTTTTATAATTTTTATAAAAACCTAGTTTTATGCTTTTGTTATTCTACAAAAATATTTGATTTTAACTTTTAACAGTTGAATAATGTAGGATAACAAAGTGCTAAAATTTTTCAAAACTTAATACTATATTTATGAAAATTGTAATACGTTGTTCTGTGTAAGATTTTATAAAAGATATAATTATATAACTAATTTTTATTTCTATATATTTAACAAATATCAAAATATTCTATTTTATTTTCATTACTTTTCTCATTTACTTTTTATCTTTTATATGTAAATTATAAAGTATTATTTTCTATGTATAATTTATATAGATATTTTGTGACAATTTTTTTTAATATTTAATTCATTGTCTTTTCATTTATATAATTTTATTTGAATCATTGATAAAAGTTTCAGAACTACTTTGCCTCATTTTATAACCTCATATAGGATTATATTCCTAGTTTTACTTTTCCTACGAAATGCTTCTGATTAATTATATTCCAAACTACTTTAATAATATATTTTGTCAACATTATTATAATAGTTTTTAGTAATATATGAGTCTTAATATTACATTTAAAATACTCTGTATCTTAATCTAAGAATACGAAAAACAGTATTACATCATAAATAATTTACATCAAAGGAGACGAAATACATTATATGCGCAAGTCATACTTTAGTGCCCAATATATCATAGATACTTAATAATATGAATATTTAATGTTATTTTCATCAATTGTGAAATCATCTCCTACTGAAACTATAAATTGTTATGCATGGTTTATGGTACGACTATAGCCTAATGTTCTATTTCTGCTTAAGATTTAAGTTACAAGCATCAAAGTATATTCATTTTTATTACCTAAATAATCATTATTATACTCTTAAAATCGATAAAGAATATGGTATATTTGAATTAAATATATTCAAAATAATTCTTTCATAGTTTTTTTTTTTCGAATATCACCATTAAACTGTTTCAAAGTATATATTTGATGAGCTCTTTAGGAAAATGTTGGATATATTTATTTGATCGAACTTCTTTAAAATTGTTTAATCATTGAAGGATTTATCATCAGTACAAGATTTCTAGTATGTATTTTTTTGAGATTTAAAGTAAATTTGTTTTTCTATTCAACAAAATATATAGCAATTCTCAAGTAGGCATTATTCGTTATTATGTGTTTCCTGTAAGCATCTTGAGTAGAAACTAGTATAGTCATTGTATTTTTCAGTTTTATGAGGCATTTCTTTGAAGTATCAATTTCAATTTAAGTTATACATTTATACTTATTATTTTTTCAGGAATAGATTTTATTTGATTGATTGTGACAACATATGTATGCATGTGTGTGTGTGTGTGTGTGTGTGTGTGTGTGTGTGTGTGTGTGTGTGTGTGTGTGTGTGTGTGTGTGTGTGTGTGTGTGTGTGTGTGTGTGTGTGTGTGTGTGTGTGTGTGTGTGTGTGTGTGTGTGTGTGTGTGTGTGTGTGTGTGTGTGTGTGTGTGTGTGTGTGTGTGTGTGTGTGTGTGTGTGTGTGTGCGTAAATATAAATAAAAATAAAATTAACTAAATTTGTTTTGAGATTTTATAAAACTTCTTTTTTTATATTTAATATTTCAAAACATAAACATTATATCACTATAACAGTAAAATTAATATTGAAATAATTTATTCACTAACATAATTTATTTAATGCTTTAAATAATAATTTATTATCATTTTACTTCTAACTAAGATTTTCATGATTTGAAGAAATTTGATGAAACAGAATCAGATTTTAGGACTTTTTTGAATATAATATTATTCAAGTAAGTCCCAATATCTTGAATGCAATATTATGAAAATTAAATTTACTTTGAATATGACTTAAAGAATACGAAATCACCTGTAATAAACTGGTTTAGATAAAGATTTTTGAGAGAGCGCCACTGAACATTGTCTAATGTACGCTTTTTTATTTCAATGTAAAATCCTTTATTTTTACAAATTAATTGTTACTTTTACAATTAATTTTTGCAAAAAAGATGGTATCTTAAGATCAACTAAGCTAACTCTGAAGCATATATTAATTTTTTAATATAACAGAATTTTTCCAAGAAAGTGTTACACATGAAGAATGATAACCAATACGACATCAAGAATTGTATGCTAAGGAGACTTATTTAGAAGAACCAGTTAAGTCGAAATTCATTTTATCAATATAAAATCCCAATATGTACAATGCACAGTATTTTATAATGATAATAAAAGCTGATGGTTTTACATATTATCATTCAGCGATCATATCTGTCATTGGTAATGAATATATCAGACATCTAATAATCTACAATGTCTATGGTGCAAACATTTCAGACATTCAAAATAGAATCCTTAAAAACCAAATCTTAAAATCTTTTTAAATCAAAATTGATTTCCCGCTAACTTAATTTTGATTTTTTAGGAACAGACATTTCCAACAGACTTAATTTGTATTTTAAAAGAACATATTTCGGCTGGAAGATTTGCTACAGTTTGTTGTGCAATTTTCTATATCAAAATTATATTCAATTTAATGTTTCTGGACATGACATAACGTACCCCTTCCATGACTGTAATGTTAGAGTACACAATAATTTTTCGAGTAAAAATACATGGTTTATATGAACAGGTATTATTTTAAACTAAGCTTTAATAATCTAGAAATTTTTTATCAAACGATATATAGAATGCACAATTCTTTAAATGCAAATTTCTAGTAATTAAAACTGCCATATTATGAAGGCATCGTCTCATGAAGGCAATAATTAACAAATGTATGGCACACATAAAGAATATTAGACAACGTGTAATTGATAGAAGAACAACCAAAACTACGACTGTTACTACTCTCTGGCACGACAGCTGATGTGGGCCAGGGTCTACAGTGCCCATCTCTGCTTTCCTGAACAAGAGATCCTAAACGGCAAAGAACAACCGTGGCTATTGAAAGTTATTAAAACATTTTTTTCTTTTAGAAAATCTGAATTAGCATCTATGAATATTTTAAAGGGATAGTTGATCACATTGAAATGTCATAAAAGAAAAAGAAAAAACACTCCCAAATACTGGCCTTAAAACATGCATGCAAAAAGTAGAAACGCAACATGATGCCACCTTGATGAAAATTAATTTTATGGATTACAATCTAACCAATATATCACGATGAACCTAATTCTACGATTTTGAAACAATGTTTTGTGAAAGTTTTCCAAAAATAGCTACAGTAAGTCTTATATAGAACTTAATTTAAAAAAAATTTATATATTAAAGTTTATATTGTGTTTCTTAGAATGAGAGAGAAATGTTTCTAAAATAGCACCAATAATAAATATTTTGATTAAATTAGAATTATAGTCTCTCAGGTCTCTAACATATCCAGCATATTATTTAAATTACCATTTATCACGACCCCATGAATATGATTATAAAATGAAATTAGTTTTTACAAACAGTCACTTGAAATGTGATATAGTTCTCAGTAGCTTCTTATCGTCTGAGAGTAATGAAATATGCGACACCCGTAAAGCATTAAAGAATAATTTATTGACGTTAAATATACATTAAAAATTTATATAACAGTATATCGGCTAATCATTATAACAATAGATAGGTGAAATTTAATACATCAATAAGACAAAATATCAACCGGCTACCTTGCACGTTTCGTCATTGGAAGGAACACATCAAATGATATAATAATTAAAGAAACTAAAATCAGAAATGAAGGCAAACTAACTTTTTAAAAATTGTTCATTAGATTTTATCTTGATGAATTCACGTGTTTCTCTTCATGATGGTAATGATACTATTAGCATATATGCAACCCTATTATTTTGAAATTTATAAAGAGTCCTTCCCATCCATCGATATAGTACTTGAATATATGGTTTTCATATTTTTTGTATCAAGGGAAATAAGAATTTTCAGAAAGACATTGAATAAATGCACTGTTTTTCCACTTACATGACCGATATATTGATACACAAAATACTGAAATCTTGAGCTGAATAAAACATTCTATTGATATCTCTCTAATTCATTATGCATAGCAAAATTAATATATTCATGAACTTTTCGAAACATGTTCAACTTGAAAAAGATTTAATTGTCCCATTGAAGTCACTGTTAGAAATCCAAGTAATTATTAATTCATTCCTTAACAAAAAATATTATTTAATACCTGCAAAAGATAATCAGTTTAATATTGGTTTCTAAAGGTCTGCTTCTGATTTTCTACCTTATTCTAAATTTCATGAAGCCGAATCCTTTTTTTTTTTTTGGTTTTTCCAAGTGAAAATGATATATTTACTAAATACCATTAAACTATATGCATTAATTCCCATGTATAATTTTAATGAACATAAAAATAGTCTTAATGATACAAAATGATTATCCACCTAACTACCTTAAATGGATTTGAACATTTTGGAGCTCAAGTTTCCACTAAAAATATAATGTCTGTAGATTCACTAATTTATCATTAAATTGAAATGTACTCTTAAAAAATCACTTAAATCATTTGTCTAAATTATTTAAGGTTTTAAATAAAACTATTTTAAGAACGATGCATTCTGATTAAATTGGATTCATTCTATTATTCTTCATTTTATTTGTTTAAGATTGGTTGAGTTTTGTGGAATGAATGAATGGAATTTCACTCTTTTTGAATAGAATTCCACTTTATCTCGATACCTTTAAGGAAATCGAACCACATTTTTCCATGATCATAATTATTTCAGCATTGAATTTTCTTCTGTGTCACTAACCACTCCTACGTTTTCTTAGAATTAAAAAATATTCAACATAAATTAAATTCTTCTGACTATGCAATCTTCCATTCGCTGGATTATCGTATAACTGAGTACGACTAGGACTGTAAGAGTAACGTAATTACACAGATCATTATGTAGAAAACTCAGTCAAAGTTGTCTATGATTTAGTAGCAAAATAATTGAAATACCAAGCAGTTTAAGGCTGATTCTCATTAATATAAACATCAAAATTAAAATTAATATTTATTATAAGTTTTCAATATCACATATGCGATGACAGTATAGCAATTAGTATTACAACAGTTAAATTTAATATATTTTACAGTATTATCAGATGTTTAAAGTATTTTCAGGATTTTTTCATAAAATATGTTCAACTGCTTTGAATGTATCAAAAATGAATTATTATCTATATAAGATACAGTAAAATATATTTAATGTGAATTTATTTTCTCATTTTCTAAATGTTTCTTAGGGGATTTTACTATCATTATTTTAAAAAAAATAATTGCACTATCTTACTTTTATCAATAACTTATATTAATTAAATTCAAATAGAAATATAACTTTCTAAAAATCAATTTATGATATTTAAAACAACATAACTTTCATCATAGGCAGATATAAATTAGATTTTCAAGCAAGTTGTTTGCAATTTTTGCGTATAAAAGATTTAATAAATGTGCTTATTACAAAAAAACTGATAAATCAATGCGTTTAACAAAATATCATTTTTAAAATTATTCTTGAAAACTGTACGCAGAATTTTTTGTATTTTACTATATAAGTTGACATGAAATATCCTAGAAAACTGCTTCTTCTACATTTCGAATAACTCAGAATTTATGAAGAAGGAAAATGTGAAATTAAATATCTGTTTATAAGAAAAAAATGTAAGTTATTTAATAATTCGGAATGGTTTTTTTTTCTTTTTTTTCTTCGAAGTAAATGTTTGGCTGCACGAGGTCTAAAAAAGAAGGAAAAATATTCCCTACTATGAAACAAGCAGAAAGCAAATAAATAAAAAGATTAGTTTTAAAGTTTAAATATTTCTTATAAAAAACTAAAATTAAATATTCATTTTTTTCAATTATAATTAATAAAACAATTTCTAAATACCTTGTTAACATTTTAATGGTTTTTAGTAGAAACTGCATAAAAGACATTATATAATATTTTGATTATTTTACAGAAGAATGAATCTGTGCAAACTTTATTATCTCTAATCAGCGAAATCTAAAATCATTTATAAAAATATAATTTTAATTGGAATATATCATTTGAAGAAGGAAAACATATATTTGTATAAAAATGTCTGAATAAATTATTCTATTTATTTCAACAGATACGCATATTTTCAAAGTAAATAAATTTCTGAGAAATTGTCATGGTGGAAATTACTGATATAAGATGTATCTAAGAAAATGAATTTTTCTAATATTGTACAGAAAATTTCTAATATTTAGAAAACAGGAAGCACATTTTTATTAGGAAGAATACATAGACACTAAACTGATCAACATTTCATGTTTACTCAAATACTGCATAAGAATTAACCTCCATTTATTGACTTCTTCTTTGTGGTTTCTTATAAGAAAATAGAATTAACTTAAAAAAATTACATAAAATATGTTATCATCCATACATAAAAATTTTTCCTTTGTCTAAATATGGCTATTAACTTATAAAATAATTGCAATGGATTGCTTTTATTAATAGAACGATAGTTAAAATACAAATAAATAGATGACAAAAACAAAAAACAGAATTTTTGAAAGCTATAAACATCAAAAGAGATAATATTGTGACAAATACATTACTTATCTTGCACTTATCATGATCTAGAAAACTAATAACTTACTTATATTTAAAGCAGAAAAGAAATGGATAGTAAACAGATGGAACATATAACCAATGAAGAAAGAAAATTTAAAATATGAAGCTTAAAATTTGAATCATTTATGTAAAAAAGCAGAATAAAAGGAAAATGGAAAAAAAACACAGTATATCAAATGAAATAAGAGACCAAAACCACAGAATGTTAACCATATTGGGTCAAAGCATGGCTTTTCTGCAAGGGCAAGAGACTAAAATCAATGAACTTATTACATCTCGAATCCATATCATTTCTAATTGGATATAATTAATAAATTCATAACTGCCCAGATAAAATATATAGTCACCAAAATAAAATTTTAAATTTATAGCTTCCAAAATAAAATATCATATTTCAAACCTGCAAATAAATACGTAAAGAGTAAATCAAATACACCAATTGAAAAAGTAGATGTAAACACTATTGGTCTTTCAAGCTTCTAACAAGACCTTCAGGTGTTTTGTAGTTTATAAATGTCTTTGTCTGTTTGTTGGGTGCACGTTCTATCTGCTTACAGTATGTAAATAGTCTTGTCTATCTGCTTGTTCTTCTTTTAGTATTTGTTTAAATTTTATAAAAAAACGCTATATATATATATATATATATATATATATATATATATATATATATATATATATATATATATATATATTTATATCTAAGAACTTATATTCTCTGCTTTTTTAAAACATAATCAGTATTTTAGTTAACAAGTTTGAGGTCAATGTGGGGCACAGACTCACACCCATGCTTCGAAAATCAACATATCTTTGAAAAAACTATTAATATATATTCAATTATCCTATCAGTATCTTTATGCCTGGCACTCCCCTTCAAATGGCCCTTGTTATTTGCCTCTTGTCTTTACTTTCTTCCTTTGAAAAAATTATTTCTAGGAATTAACATATTATCAGGCGTGTTACTCTTTCTCATGTGATCAATATTGCTTCAAATTTTTTTCTAAAAACAGTTCAGTTTTGTGTTGCAAAATTGTTTTTCTTACGTTTATTTGCCATTTTATTTCAAAACAATGGTGTACTATTAGAAATAAATGGATTATGAAAAGAGATTAAGCGTTTGGAAACTGTATTAGATATGGTTGTATCTACTGCAGAAGGTACTGATCCTACCAATGAGGATATTAATACAGTTCTCATGATACTGACAGGGAATTTTAGTAGAGCAATAAGAGTAACGAAAAATCTAAATTGGGAGAATACATATTCACTATCAAAATTCTTTAAATACCGAGCATTATCTCCTATATCAGAACATATTAAGGCAATAATAATAAAAATGTTTTCTAGAGAACTCTCTATCCAGAAAGCAATGAAATAAGTTCAAATGAACCGAAAAAGTTTTTATGTCCAGAAAAAGTCAGAAGGCAGAAAAAAGCAGATGTTGCGCGTGTCTAAAATTCACGGATAATAAAACTACAATTTCTTGCTCAAATTGCGATAATTTTGTTCATAAATATCCATCATGTATTTGGTAATACATCATGTTGCTTCAGATTCTTATTATAAGCGTATTGTTCTACCTTTTAAAATTATGACTAATATATCTCGTTAAGCGCATTAAAAGGATTTTTATTTGAATGTATTTAAAGTTTCCCAATTGAATAGTCTAATCAATGTGATTATAATAAAATATATTTTCATTTATTGCTTGCTTTTTAAAACATCTGATTGTTGTGAACCAATCCCCTCACATAACATCCAGTGTCAGGTGCGTGCCTTTTACCCGGTTAATAAAATATTAAAAATATTAACAATTGACAATTTCAATAGACAATACTTTCTTCATATTTGAATATAAAATTTATATTTCTGTTTTGTAATTCTCCTATATTATTTTGAATTCTCCTTCCTTATTATTACAAATTATTATTTTTATTATATTAATTCAAACATTAATAATCCCTTTTTATTCTATTTCCCGTTAAACATTTAATGTGAAATTTATATCAATTGACAATCGTGGTATTTATTTAGTAACGTTGGAAATAAAATGAAATATTCATTACCTATTTCCCATTTTAAGAGAATTAAAAATATTTAAATTTGTGTGAAGGTTATAAAAACAAATTTTTCCCAATAAAAAAAATGGATTACTCAATATATTCGTACATCAAAACTTTACAATCATCTACTATGAGCAAATCCTCTGTAGTGCCATTTTGCAATTAACGATGTCCTTCCACTGTTAAAGCGTGATTGATTGGCCCTTTTGTAATAGGTTTATAATTAATTGATGTGGAAAGTTACAAGACGCATTCAGCATGCTTCTGGATCAGTAAACTTCGATTGATAACTTCAAAGATGTAATCAGTTTATGTAGGAGAATAATTAAAATAACTGATTTCCAACTAACACTTCTCCCTCATTTCTCAAATACGAGATTATTTTATAGCATAGTAAATAAGTAAGAGTGAAAATTATTCAATCAATCAAAATAAATAGACTATTAATTTGAATCATTTTTGTCTAACAGTAGATATTTTAAATTCCTTTCTTTTTCCTATTGTGATTAATATCTTTATTTTTCAGTTAACATTCTCCGCTTTTATTTCTTTGAATTTATCTTTTATTTGAGATATGTTTGATACATATTAAGAAAGGGAAAACAATTTGTATAATCAAAAGAACTAAAAAATAAATTAAATGATGTAAGCATTTTTATAAAATGTATAGTCATTGAATTCGAATCTGAATAAACTGTGATCAATAACTGGTTTCAAGTGAAGCAGATTTATTTACTCTTAATTTTTAAAAATAGTTGTTACCTGTCATTAACTTGCTGTGAGCAAGTAATTAAAAGTGGATATATTTATTCTCTTCTATAAGTAAATAAAGTAAAATAGAATACATTTCTGTGATGGATTTTTTTCTTTTTCTAAATGAAAGATGTTTGGTCATAATTCATAAATGCTCAATAAGTTTTCCTTATATTTAGAATTTTGTCAAGAAAAGTTTCTATTTTTAAACATGATACACAATTCTGTAAATGAAATTTTCATCTCAAATTTAAATTCATGCTCAACTACTGTTGTAAAATTTTTCAAATTTACGTTAATGCATTTAGTAAAAATAAAACATTTTCTTATTTATGTGTTATACGCATACCTTAGCACTGCACTTTTGAATACGTTTAATTCTCGACTAAACATTTATGCCGTAGAAATTTGTGATTTAATAAATCTGAGCAGATGCATCTTAAAAATAATGAGATAATTTAAATAAGTTTTATTTAATCTAGCACTTTCGAGTTTTCTGCTATTGTTGTCATTTAATAAATTTGCTGAATCCAACTGAAATGAAAATAAGAGAAGCAAAATTTAAAAAAGCGATTAAGACATATTACGTCTAAAATTTTGGATTTGAGAAGAAATACATTTTTTAACCTTATTTTTTAGTTTAGTTTCCTGATTTGAAACATCATAATCTTGATCATATTTTTGTATCATAAATATTTAAGAAAAGTATTCTACATTATGTAATACAAAATCAGCATAAAAGCTATCATATAATTTGCAACAGCGAACAATAAATAAGCTAAAAAACGAAACCAATACTTCTTAAATGAGTTTCGAAAGTAAGACACCTCAAACCTAGCTTTTAACGTAAAGTTTAATTTAAATCAAATATAAATTCATTTAATAAAGAGCATTGCAAATGGGTATTAAATATTTATTGATGTAAAATATAAATTTTCTATATATTTCTAAAATTTTTAAAAATAACAATATTTTAATTAAATTTATGATTGAAGAATATTTTTAATTCATACTCTATAGTTTGTTTTAGCAAATGCAAATTCTAAAAATTGGTATGGAAACTAAGAATAATATAAAGTGAAAAAAATCTGTGAATAATAAATTTAATCTTAAAAGTGATTAATAAAAAATATTTAACATTATTACTTCTTTTGTTGCTTTTTATGTAACACATAGAACACATTATATAAATATAACGCTATAAGAACATTAAAAATTAAGTATAAAAACATATGCTAAATATAGTTAAAAAAAACTTTCATTGTATATCTGACAAATATATAACAAATTTAAGCAATAGTTTTGTACGAAACATGTGAAATGCAATTCTCTCATCTGCAGAATTTTTAAAGTTTCGCACTGAAATACCATGATAAATTTTAAATATTTTAAAATTTGCAAACATAATGTAAAGTCAGCGTTCGTATATTTAAAGGATAAAAAATTTACAACGTTCCTTTAATCAATTAATAAACTGAATACCATACCTGAAAACATTATGTTTGTATAAATATCACTACAAAAGTATTTTAGAGTCTGATAACAGAACGAATAACTGTTGATGTTTTCAATGCAATCATTGCTGGCACATTGTCAAACAATTCACTAAGAATCGCTTAAAAACTGGCTTTAAGTGCTTAAAATCTGATATATTGAGTAATTTGTGTTGTTGTTGTTGTCGATTGCCAGCTAGGCTGGCAACATGGGGTGCGCTGCTCCACTTTTTCAACTGAACTTATTTTGGTGTGGAGTCCGGTTTCCTTCTTCCGACATCCTTGGTGTGGAGTCTGACACGCATGCCATAGGGTCCCGTTTATAGGGAGGCAACCATTCACACCTGATTCATACAAAGAAAAGACAAAGACAGGATAGATAGAGAGAGAAAGAAAATCCATGCCCGAACGAGGATTTGAACCCAGGACCTCCCTATCCGTGTTCAGGCACTCTGAGCACTAGACAGAGCGGGTGGCGAGTATTCTATGAAGATGTTTATTTTCCTTAGATTGGGACATTCAAATTTCCTGATTTTCTATGAACTTAGAAATTTCTCTTATTAAATTTAGGAAATATTAATGTTTTCAGCAAAAGCCTTTAATATAACAGCTGCTGAAATTTCCAACACTTCAAAATTAATCCATTATTAGTGACGCATTTTTCGCAAATAAAATCGCATGCCTATACAGTACAAGCAAAGGATTATAAATGTTGAACAGATTTTTATTTCAAAACTTATAATAGATTGACTAATTGTAAGTAGTAGAGTCCGAAAGACTTAATATGTTAACGATGAGTTTATTTTTGTCTTCAATAAGCAGTTCATTTTCGTTCCAAACTTTGGAATATTAACTCAATATTGGTACTGCCATATTCGTAATAAAAGTTTCTACAAACAAGACAAGTACCAGGTCAATAAAGTAACTTTTTCAAAAGTTATAGGCAAAAATGTTTAAACAAGCTTCTTCAACGTCAAAGGAATCCCCATGTGAGTACTAACACGAGCAATTGGGCTTTAAAAGTGCATTCTACACCTCTTAGATTTTTCAACTTTTAATTATTCAATTGATTAGCTGCTAGTAGCATTAGACTGGACACATTCTACACTTTGTTTAGGTGTAAGACTAATTTTCTCGAAGGTCAAAAAGAAGCCATTCTTTATTAGGATTATCTATTTCAAAATGGTATGTTTTTATAAATTTCTCAGCACCACAGGAAAGTAGAAAAATAAAAATAAGTGAACAGATTTCTTATTAAATCCTTAAACTAGTTTATTTTGAATAAATTATAATTTATAAGTTTCAATTATCTTTATTAAATCAATTTTATAAGCGTTCTATTTTTTGGCTTCTATTTCGATTTTTTTTCGAAGCTTTGAAGCAATCATATAAGTATTATTATTTATATTAAAAACAATTAATAGAAATCACAAAAATTCACAGTTTTTTGATTACAAATCTATAAACTTCTTAATCCTCAGTTGACTCATAGATTTTTAATATGTTTTTAAATTATCGATTTTCCATTTTGCTTAGTTTTTAAGCAAAAATATCAAACTAGATTATAATTATACTCTCATAATTATTTCATTTTAGATCAATCCAGTCTAATTTTAGAGTAAATTTTAGCAAACACTTCTTAGCAAATCCATATGATTATTTTTGCAAAATATTTACTATTTTTTCCTTATGACTTTTGGAGTATTAGTGAAATTTGATTTTTGTACTGATTTTCTCCGTTTCTCTTCACACCATCTTTCTGCTTGTTGTGTCTCTTGCGAAGTCCGATTTTTCACTTCTGCGCATGTCCTCCTACGATTATTCTCTTATCCCTTTGATCACTAAATTCTTTTATTATTGTACTTTTTCTCCTTTTCCTCCTTTTATTAAATAGCTATTTACTTGCCATCTCATTTTTTATTTTTTATTTTATTTATATTTTATACACAATTGTATAATCTATTTTACACTAATAAACTTGACTTTTATTCTATATCTAGCTTGACTTTTCATTTCCTTAAAAAAGAGGAATAAAGGAAAAAAGAGGGTTGGAAACAATATATAAATAGTAATTTTATTTATTAACTTAATTGTTTAAACTTTGCTGACTTTCTTTACCGAGAACCCTCTATTCCTAAATTAAACAAGGATATCATTCCCTTTCAGGAAAAAAGTTCTAATTCATAAGTTTTTTTTAATTCATTAAAATCATCATAACAGTCTAAGACATCAACTTTAATATTAATCTATAATTATTTAAATTGCACACTTGCTTTACTTTATTTTATTTCCTTCTTATTTTAATTAATAAAAATGGAAACCACACACAACATTCTAAAAGCAATAAGAAATGACATTGTAAAAGGAATATCTACTACTTTGATGAAATAATTGTGACTATCAAAACCATCTAGAGCTGAATATTGAAAAAGGAGACCAAGTAGAAGCATTCAGATATAAATTATTACTTTCCTATCTTCCTTAAATCAACGAGAGAACAAAATGAAGATACTCAAGAGATTCGAGACAATGAATCCCTTATAAAACCTTAAATAACCAAACAACAATTAAGAAGTACTTTGGGAAAAACTTAGGAACATTATCTGGAGAAGAACAAAACAAAGCCACAGCTTATCAACAACTTTAAGAGAAGAGAGTAGAAAAATTATAACATTACTTAAAAACAATAAAGATGATTTTATTTCAAAGGAAAATCCTGACCTTTGTCATATGGGAATCCCGACTGAAACTAAGATTCAAGTTCCAGAATCAGTTTAAGATTATTGTGGACAAAAAAGTTATTATAAATGTTTAACAACAATGCATAACAAGTATGATCGAAAAATTGAATCCCAGAGCAAAACCTCTATACAGTGATGTTCCGAAAAACCGATAAAAAGAAACTTCCCGGGAAAGTGGCAGCACCAAAAGGAAGAGAAACAATCACAAATTTAAAAGATTCTCTCCCAACACTGGCATCTAAAGTAGCTCCAAAAAAGTAAAGTATGAAAATTTCGCATCCAAAATTGGTTGCCAGTCGAAATTCGAGAAAAAATAATTAAAAATCATTTCAAACTAAGAAGGGAAAAATCATTTCAAAACTAAGAAACCAGATGTAATTTAAAAGAGGGTGATGAGTGTTAAACGTGCCAGCGTATATCTCAAAAGAAAAAGTAATCAGAAAACTGATTGGAGGAACAATAGAATTTCCATTGGATGATATTAATGATAACCTTATTGAATTAAAAGCCCGCAGGACTAAGGAGGGTCAACAACATTTTGTTGTAGAACTTAATAAGGCCATCCTGAAACTCATAATGCAACGAAAGCAAATATTCATGGGTTTCCATAGAATAAAAGATGTTACAGTTGCTAATATTTTGGCCATATAACAAAAAGCTGCAAACGAGAATCATTTTGTGGTCACTGTGCATGAATTCATAAAACAGAGTGTTGTACAAAAGAGTCACCCAGATATACTAATTGTTACCAATCTAATAGAGATTTAAATTTAGATATTGACGTAAACTACCCAACATACTGTATTTCTTGCTATACCTACTGATATAAATTTAGAAATGACCAATAATAATACAAATTTTGCAACATCTAAGTAACAGCTTTAAATAATACAAACAAACATTGCAAAACCAAAAGCTCCTATTGACCTTCAACAAATCACACTAAAGGAACTCGAACCTCTTACCTTTATTGTTCAGGAGCCATATGTTAGATCAAATAAAATTAGAGTAAACCTAAAAACGTGGTCTAGCTGGCTTTCTAACAATCAAAAAGCAGCAATTGTGATTATTAACTCAAATCTGTAACCTGCCCTTCTTAATACTAAATATGACACAGTGGCTGTTAAAATTCAACTCAAACATCATCCTCTCATGATTATTTCAGGGTATAGTTCTCCCTCTCATTCCATATCAACAAACAGAAACCAAACAAGAGAGATTACTATCACAAAAACTTTGAATGAACTTTGCCAAACCACAAATCAGGTCAATCCTGAACTTTTCATGATAAGAGCAGACCTAAATGCACGTAGTAAAATTTGGAAATGCCCCCCCAAAGGCAGCCGAGGAGACACTGTTCAGGAATTCATTTTAACTCAAAACTCTCTACATTTTAAACTCACCAAATAGACAACCCATTTTTCTTAATTTAGAACTAATTAACTGAAATTATTGTATTCTTTATTTTACTTGAAAAAATATTATTTTTCATTTTTTATTGCATTTATTTAGTTTTCTATCATCTAATACCTTTTTTGTATTTGTACGTAAAATTCTCTCTTCAATTCTGAATAAGTGATTAAAAATGAATTTCTGTTCTACTGAATTACATCTAAATTATTTTTTTCTTTTGTATCACTAAATTAAAAATTTGCATTTAAAATATTATTATAAAATATATATCATATTATTTGCATTATTGTACATATTTTTGTTTTCTCTCCACTATCAGCTTGAAAACTGTAATTTATTCAGTGTATTTATTAACCCTTATTTTTGTTATTTCCATTAATTGCATTCCTTTCTTTTGTTTTCGGTTAAAATTAAGCTATTGCAAAGAATTTTCATTTTACCTTCTCATCTTTTGTATTATGCGACATATGATTTTATGCACAATTTCAATAGTTAATTTTCATTTAATAACGTTTTATCTATTTTGGTAATGCTGCATTACATATATATAACCCTCGTTTTTAAACACTAACTTATATAATCTGCAATATTTATTGTTATATGACTTGTAACATTTTTCCGAAACTTAGTATTACATGTTTAATTACTTCATTATCTTTCAAATTACTTTACACTTAATTGATTTCTATAAATATAGTTTGTTTCTATAATTTTCCCTCCTGTAACTTAAATCATTCCAGTGTGGCTTTCAAACAAAGTGTAAGAACTCTATTTCAGTTAGGTACAAAAATGTTCGCTGCTGTAAACATCCATAAGTAAGAGAATATTTACTAGACAGAGAGAGAGAGAGAATATTACTTCGCATTTATATATTGGTATGTCACCTGTCATATAATTTTTTGCAAAAACTATATACATTGGCTATTCGGAAAATGTCTTAATTAATGCAATAATACCTTCGATATAAACATAATTTTGCGATTTTTTTAAAAATCCAACATTACATTTTTTTAGCCAAACATAAAATTCGAAGATGTAAATGAACGCTTTGCATATAATTTAACTTATAATAACTACTTTCAATAATAATTTAATACAGTTAAATAATTATGATGAAGGACATATAATGCTACATAAAGATTCTTAAGTAAAAATTCAATTTCACTACTCCAATGTAAACATTTTTTTCAATAAAAGTAAAATTAAAAGAATAAATGCACAACATTTTGATTTCTAAAAATTGGTTTATGAAAAACATTATGATTAATAATAAATATAGTTTCTTTCAAGGGAAATTGAAAGAAAAAAGGTTATATTATTTTATTATTTTTATAATCGTTATCATCAAAAATAAATGAAAAAAAATATTAACAAGTTTTGTATGTATATATATATATATATATATATATATATATATATATATATATATATATATATATATATATATATATATATATATATATATATATATATATATATATATATATATATATATATATATGTATAGATAGATAGATAGATGCAAATATAAATATATGCTCGCCTGCATACATAACTGTTTAATAATAAATTAAATATAATTATTTGAGGGAGTATATCATGAGATCAAATATGGATAGGTAAATGATGAAATACTAAATAATTATTCGTAACTGACATTCAGGTACCCTATTATCAACAGCAATTATATATCAGAAGCCAATTCGGAACAGACTCTATATTAATTAATCATTATAAACTTTGAACAATACTCTATTCCGTATTTAGGAAATCGGTATATTGAGCTAATTTACTATTAGATGAAATTTCATGCCATATTATTAACTACGTGACGTGGGTGAAGCTAATGTTACTTGATCTATAGTAATGCAGTCAACACAGGGCTGAATGTATTTAATATGATTATATTTCAGTTGAAATTATAAGCATTTCGTCATTTTTTAGTAAATAATATGAATTACATCTGTGATTTATTAAATAATCTTACTCTTTAAAATAGTTTACAAAATGAATAATGAATTCATAACGCAATTAAAAAGCATGATTTTAGTAGAGGAAAATTTCAAATTCTACTTGAAAAGCAACCCACAAAAAATGGTTTCGTCATTTGCTTTTTATGTGTAAAAAAGGTATACATTTTAATATTACCCATTTCACTATATATATATATATATATATATATATATATATATATATATATATATATATATATATATATATATATATATATATATATATATATATATATATATATATATATATATATATATATATATATATATAATATTATAATAATGTACTATGTAAAAAAACAATCAAGATTCCTCATCATATTCTTCAACAACTGAATGAAAGGTCTTAAAAAGAAAAAAATAAATTCAAGTTACTATAATGAATAAAATATTACGTTAAATCTACCTTGTTTATAAATTTTGTAATCAATTTTGTAAATAAAAGTCATCAAGTAAAAATTGGTTACTAATTTAAAAAGAAAACGGCGTTTGCTAAGTGAGCCAAATTAGTACAATCATTTCCTAAAATTGCTTGTAATTATTTAATATGCAGTAATATAAGTACATTTATAATATGTAAATTTATAATACACATTAAGGAAATAAACTATTAATAAATCATTATAAACTTAAAGTTTATCAATTATCTTGTTTTAATAGTTGTATAATTTTATATTTCGAATTAAATTTAAAAATTAAATGAGTGTTAAGTATTAATTGTTATTTAAAATGAAATTTCTATATAGATTGCTAAACAATTTAAATAATAATTTGATCTATTTAATATTTTAAAAATTATTAGCTATTAAATAATGATGACACTTGTCTATTATTGATTTATCGAAATCAACTTCATTTCATCATAATAAAAATTTAAATGTGGCTTTATTTGATTGTCTGATGTGTTATATTTTTTCAAACATTATATCTTAAATTTCATTACATATATTAACATTACTCTGTATTATATCAATTAGAGTTCTTAATTTGAAATTAAATGTACAATTAATCACATAAAATAAAGAAGTTATGGTATAAAATATCTTATTCTCTGAATTTTTAACCATTGGAATATATTTGATATATTTTATATATTTTTTTAGTAAACGCGTCTGTAATTGTGATGTTATTTGATATCAAAATCTGTTAATATTTTTAAGGTATTTGAGAACCACAGATAACTTAATATATAATTTAAAATTTAGCAGTGCACTTTAATAATAATTTGATTAAACATAGGCAATTACAAGTATTGAACAAATTAAAAATAGACAACTTTTAATCATAAAGTTAATCATAAAGTCTTCAAATAAATTCTAATTCATAAACAAAAGTTTTCAATTCAAATGACTTTAATTAATCATATATTAAAATATGAAGTTAAATCGTAAGAACACAGAACAAGAATAAATTTAATATTTCTTACATTCATTAGCTTTAACGTCAAAGACATTGCATCGAATAAATAAATTACTTTCCACTCACAGTTCTGGTCATTTAATTAACAAAGATATTTTTATTACTTTAGCATGTTTGACAATAAGTTTTATCATAATTAACCATGTTTCACTAAAACAAAAGATGTTTAAAATTGAAGGAAATGTTATTCCTCGGAAAAGTTTTTTTCTCCTTTCCCTACAAGACTATTTTAGTGTAAGAAGTTGTCACATAATAATGTAATTTTCAAGGAAAGAGATTAAGTGCAATGAAAACATGTGTTTTGCGGAGATATCCATAAAACTGAAACTGTTTCTTCAGTGGCTTAGTTCTTAGCACCAAAAAATTTAAAAATTCTTATTATAATGTAACTTTTGTGTGTTAATTGTTAAAAATGTTATATTAATTTATCATTAATACAAAATTAATAATCTCTTATAATACATTTACAAAATTGTTAAATTTGACATTTTAAAATGAAATAAAATATGTATTACAAAAAATGTAAGAATTCATATATAAATTTAAAATTACATATTTAAAGGCAACATTCCTAAGTTTGCTAATTTAATAAAAAAATATGATTTAATTGAATTTGTTTCATAATGTCCTAACTCAAGTACTTTCTTATTCCCTAAAACAAAGTAAATAATTCTTATTTTGTTAAATACTTTGTAAAAATGCTTACTAGTTCATATTTTAATAAAATAAACAATTCTTGCCAAGAAATATTTGAAAATAACTTTTGGTAAACCTTAATAACATTTTGCATTAAAATATTGCAAACTAATAATACTCTAAAACGCAAGAAAAATATATAATTATTTTCAAGTCTAAATCATTAATATTTTTTATAATTTTCACTAAAATCACAAACATTTTGAGAAATATAAATGTCTCGTAAACTTTTGCTGTACATGAATTAATAACTTTTTAACAACTACAGAAATATTAAATTGATAGAAACAATATTGATAATAATTCGCATGATTTTAATTTTTCTAAAATTCAAAATTGATGATAATGTTATTTAAATTAAATTTTTAAGGCTGGTCTATACTCATTAAAAGATTTTTATTACAGTTTCTAATCACGCTTAAATTTATTTCAATCTATAAATGTAACTATTATTCTTATAATATGATATAAATTGAAGTAATAAATCTAAATTAATCGAGGAATTATTTATATAACCTAAATTCGATGTTATTCCAAGCTTTTCTGTTTGTTGATTTTGAAATGTAGATATCCTCATTAAAGTTACTATTGTAACATTCTTCAAAGCAAAATGTAAAGGAAAAACATATTTGTAAAATCACGTATATAATTTGTAACTTAAGACTAAACTATTTACACAAAAGTGAAGAAAAGGTGTAATTAATGATTTCATTTCAAAAGAATTCTTAGATAATTTATATTATTAACATGCAATGAAAAATTTCAAGAATCACACTTAAAATTTCATGAACGAAAATAATATTTATCAGTTTTAATTTACGACAAAAGGCAATAAATAAAAATATGAAATATATTGAAATATGCATTCAAATTATCAGATTAGGACGTTTATATTCTTTTTTATTTAATATAAGAAATAATCTCATTGTTACCAAAATCTCTAAATCTGTCTAATCATTAAACAGTCTAATACAATAAATCAATTCTTCATTTCTCATAACTAGTTTTAAACAGTAAAGTAGTTGTAGCAGTCATATAGTTTAAAAAAATAACTGAAAAAGGATGCAAAATCTTTATACATTTTACAACGTACTTCTAAAATAATTATTAATGTATGACAAATAGATAGGAAATTATAAAAGAGTCTTTAAAACCTTGTATCTTTCACAGATAGTATTTCTTTCCATCAAGTAATTTGAAAATAAATCATAAACAATACATATTTAATTAATTTAAAAATAAAGTCAACAATAAATAACGAATATCAATATTCTTCAGATGGGTAAAATTACATGCAGAAAATTAGACAATCATAGAATTTGCTTGTTTTGTTGCATTGCACAACCATTGAAATTCTTGATTATCTGCAATAATATCCAATTAAAATCATAAAATAATTAAATCTGATGCAATGCATCTCTGAGTGGAAAGGTAAAAGATGGACGTCGTGTGGTCCATTGCTTCTAGCTTGAAGTAACGTGTGAAACTTCTATGTAGGTTAAAGAAAATCTAAATAAATTTTTACATACTTTACACTGCGTTCATACAAAAAATATAAAACAATATTATTTTAATTAATTAGCTATTAACTACAAAAATATTTTAGCTAATTGATTGTAATAAATAGACAGCAAAATTTTGATTATGTTTTGACAAATCAACTTATGTATAACATATTAAATATTTAAAAATACTCTATTCCTGAAATATTAGTAAGGATCATATCAACACATATATTTTACACTAGCAGACCTAAAATATAATCAATGACCTTAGCACATTTTTATCTATATTGTGAATTTAATGTCAAGAGCTGCCTATATCTTATAAGCTAAAAAAAGTATATTAATGATAACATGTGTTGTGTTAAAAAAGAAAAATGTATATTGCACTTTATTTCAGTTAGGTATTGTGTAACCAAGATCTATATAATTTTGCACTTCATCTTTAGGTAGGAACACTTACAACTTGAAAATTATTTAATCATAGATTGCAAAAAATTATGGGGTATTTTTCAGATCAATATTATTTTATATAAACTAGCTATTTTCCGAAATTAAAAATTTTTGACAGAAACATTCAATATGGCTTCATTAATGATATGCCAGATATTTACACAATTTTATATGATTGGCAATCTTATTCTCAAACCTTCAATAACTAAATACAACAGAGTGAAAGTGTTATTAAATCTAACATAAAATTAATTCATAGTATAGTGTGTATAATTCAGAGTATAGTGTGTATAATTCATAGTATAGTGTGTATATTAATTCATAGTATAGTAGGAGTGTAATAAGCAATCCCAATCAATTGGATTAAGAAAAGCCATGTAAGCATATATAGCAGGACTGTTACTGCTGTTTTCAGCAAGAGAGAACTACTCCACATACTTCAAATCAAAAATGTTAAAATAATTCATTGACCATTTAAATTCAATTGGATTTCGGTTATCGAGATCAGTAAACTTCACGGCATTAGATATTTTAAGGGAATATTTCACAGATATGGTTTCCCAGAGAAGTCCTATAAACTTCGATGAATTAAAATAAATCATAATTGATAATTTCTCGTTAGCAATGCAATAATTTTATGAAATATTTTCAGAATTTGGTTAGACGCTTTTATGTTAAACTTTACACTAATATCAAGCATTTTTGATATTTTCAGTTATAATTAATAATGTAATAAATTTAAAATCAATAATGTTTTCAGAAAATTAAATTATCACTGAATTAAGTTATATCCTGTATTTCCATATCTGTTTTCAATCAAAAATAAAGTCATAACAGTCAATTAATATATGCTGGAAATGATCTCCCACACATAAGCAAGTAACAAATATACCTCAGTGTTAGGATAATTGTCATACCCGTTAGATTTATGAGTAATAAAATGTAAAAAGTACTCCTTTTTTACATTGATCACTCAGTACACAAGCACACACGCATATATGTATATATATAATTACAAAAACTTATGAAGTTTATTTAATACATAAAATACAAAAGAATCGCATTAAAATGTATCATATTTTTTTTATTTTCTATATATATAGGGTGACAACTTTATACTGTTGACATAATTGTACTGCTTTTCATCGGTTTAATTCATGTCCTATTTTTTATAAAAATTTCATTTGCTTAAGAGATCGTAATGTTAGTAAAACAAATAGTTAGTTTTTATTTCCTTGTTTGAAATAATATACCAAACCAACGACAGCATTGCTTTATTTGCGGCTGGATTAAAGCAAATTCAAATTGTAGGAATATGGCCCCCTTATTCACCTGACTTAAACCCGATGGATAGTGTTTGGTCTATTCTGCAATCAAGAGTATGCTCTAAGCCACATCAAAATTTTGGAATGCCTAAAGGGTTTTATTAAGAAAGAATGGGCTAAATTAACGCCTGATGAACTGCGGCCCACTGCAGAAAATTTTACGTGACGTTTAAGGCTCTGTATTGATGTTCAAGGGAACCAATAAATAAATATATGTATATGTATATATTTCCAAAAATACTGCTTTTTATATTAATGCAAGAAAATTACGGTTAAATAAGTGTATTTCTAAAAAGGACACAATATTATTTTCATAAGCTCTGTGATTTACAGAGTTTAAAAATGTAACAAAATGGCAACATGGAAGAACAATCAAAAGAACGCAAAACGCCACGTTAAAAGATGGGTCCAAAGTTGGCAGTTCTGTGTAACGTATAAGCTTTTATTTACTTGGAGCAATGTTCTCAAAGATAAAAATATTCGAAGCTAGTTTGAGCGAAACACCAAACACTAGATATTAGCTCGTTAATGGGACCCTGTCGTTACACTGAGGATGATTTATGATGGTCAATAAAAGAAAAAAAATATGAATGCATAGACACAGAGGACCTTTTATTCTTATCCTTTATTATAAGAAGAAAAAAATGCTCTGTTTTTCTTCCGTTCTTTTCATTCGCTCAGGAAAATTCACTTTTCTAATGTACGGAAATATAAGGGACATTATAAATGGTTGCGTCAAAAATTTCTGTATATATAATTTAAAATAATTGCTTACAACTCTACATTTATTCAATTATTGAAACTATTAAATTTTGGAAATTCTAAGTGCAAAAATTGATAAATGTATATATATAATGCATATATACAAATAAATGTTCCTCTAATGTATACATTTAAAATGAACATCTTATTTATTAAAACCTTAAAACATTTGTGGTATAAAAATGTGAATTAATCATTAAATCATCACATTATGTTTATTTGTGGATAGTTTGATACTTAATTCAGATGAAATATAACAAAATTTTAGTAAAAGGTAAATATGTTTTTCTGATTTAATCAAAATCTATAATTAATATAAAATAATATTAAATATATAATAATTTATTAATATCTTACAAACTCTTTCACTTTGGCAATGTAATTTTTTTTATGAAAAGAATTTATTAGTTATTGGAATTGATTAATGATATTTAATTGAGGAACAATAAAAAAACATTCATTTATATATATATCTTACCTAAGAAATTATAATTTGCATATAAAAAAGTGAACATTAATTAATTTAAAATTGAAAAATAAATCTATATTAAATCACATAGTTTTTTATTAGCAATATCAAATAAAAGTTTATTCTTAAACTCATAGTTAATTTACACATCAATTCAATGAAATACAATAAGTTAATATTTGAAATAAATACTTATTATTATTAAGAAAATTAAATTATCTATCACTTTATTTCCGAATTGTTCTCATAGAAAATAGTTTATTTTAAGCAACATTTAAATATGGTTTAGAAACATTTATTTTGTGCATGTGGTAACTGCATTGTGCTCATCAATTTTAAAATGGGCAGTAATACAAAACATCAAGATATAGATATTTATCTGACGCATTTAAAAATCCTATTTAATTGGAACTCTAAATTTTTACAATTTTTAATATATTTACAGTATAGTTCTGATATTCAACTTATTTGCAAAAGATCGAAATACCTTAATCTTAGAAATTTTAATGTATGTAATTATTTCATAATTTTAACTATTCGTTTAGTTATATTGAATGAAATGCTTGAATTTTTTAGAATAGTGTAGAAACAATAAAATTGTTTTTCCATGATTTTATCTACTCTCTGTTTCATTAATTTAACATGAGATTTATTTTTATTTGAGCAAAATTATCCCATATGAAAACAAATTATATTTACCATTAATTTCATATAACACAATAATAGCAAATTACATTCATATGAATGTTGTGTACAGATAGATATTTGTAAAATTAATGTTGTAAAATATTTCTATTTATTAGTGTGAACTTTACAAAAGAAAAATTCTTGTTTTAGATTCTTAAAGTTGTTCAGAGATGTTAAACTTTTATCTTATATGTCTTTATAAAAGAAATAGTAACTGCATTGTTGATGCAATTAAAAGGTTTATAAGCATGAATAATTTAGTTCTAAAATATTTCAATACTTATGGTTGTAAATTTGCATGAACATATCTGAATGTGATGATGATTCAAAAAGTCCTAAGTTTTGAACATTGCGAACATAAATGAACGTTATTATACATGCTTAGTTAAACAAATATAATTCAAATTAAGGTATCAAAAATGATTAATAAAAAAGAATAGTCCTGAAGTTAAATTATTTTCTGCATCAATTTGATTAAATCTAATAAAAATAAGTATTTTTCAGTAGAATAGGTGCTTCTAATCAAACTTTAATTCATTTCTATACATAAATGTTTGGCTCAGAGAGTTGTATTAATGAATATTTTGCAATAAACAATAATTTACTTTCCAAATTATAAAAAAAAACTTTGTTATTAATACAATACAAATAAATTACAAATTTAAAAGCTTGAATAATACTACAATGCAAAAAAATACAATAATAATAAAAATATTATACCTAATAAAATACTTCTAAAAACTTTCTTTCAATGACATGTTTATGTGAATGTGTTGCAAAATTTCATTTTATATCACCATTTGAGAAAAAAATAAAATTATTTATTAAATATTTAATTAAAAACTTTTATCGGGTATAGCATTGCCACTTTAAATAAGTTCTGTATGATTTTTTATGATATAGTAATCTGTTTCTAAGCTAATATTATAATTAATGTATGTGCAACGAAACTAATATTATTATTATAGTAATACTACAATTAAATACCGATTTCGATTTCTTAAAATTAATAAATTATATAATTCTAAAAATATACCAAATATAAAATTAATACTAATTTTTTGTTACTATTTATTCAAAGTGTGAAACATTATTTCTACAACATATGATATTATAAATGTCTTCTATTCAGAATCTACTCTTCAGTATTCAGTGTCCTTTCTTCAAAGTTTCCATGGTACAATAAACTTAGTTTGTTATATATCGTTAATCTATAAAGCGTTTTTTATTTCTGATACTTAGAATGCATATGTTTCTCAATACATATCTAAAGTTTTGAACTTATCAAATAAAGGAACTGTAATATCTAAAAATGTATTAATTGCATTCCTAAAAATATTATGCATAGTAAATCTTAGTTTAATATCTTCTAAAGCCTAATTCAAACTCGTAAAATTTCATGTTATGGAATTTCCAAATAACATTCAATTTTTTCAATTAAATTAAATGAATGGAAATAAGCGGGTTTCATCACATAAAATTACCAAAGGATTCTACAAAACTTTGATATTATTTACACAGTTACTTTAAAGCCTACAGAAAAAAAGGATATTTCACATACAACTAAAAATTTAAGGCGTAAAAACCATAAAAAGCATTATAAGATAAAATGCTTTGATTTCTCAAGTAATTTATTGCGTAATTTATTCTAATCCATATTTATATATATTTTTGTTTTAAATTCGGACATTCAAGTAGTGTAGTGGATGCAGTTCCTGTACCATATAGTGTTATTTCAATATTTGCGAATCAACTTAATGAAAGAAATATGTTATAAATCTAACCACAGTACACTGATATAAGTTAAAGTATAGCATATGGTGATTGATTTATTATTTCAAGAGCTTTTTCCAGGCAACATTGTTCAATTTTAAACTGTACTATTTCAGTAATAAATTGAATGATCTCAATAAATCGAAAATAGAAATGCCTGAAAAAGGAAAAACTGATTAATATTACATAACATCTGCTATGGAACCTTTAATTTATCCAATCAATATTTGCTCTGAAATATTTATTCGCATGGAAAGTTTTCCATCAGAATGGGCAAAATATTACCAAATAATTTATATCAGACTTAAAGGTCTACACGCTCTTTTATTACCATATATCAGGAATGTATTTGGAAGGAATAAACTTAAGAACAATAATAATCCATGGATTTAAAGTTGTTTTTAAAGTACATTTGTGAATTGATGTAATGATGTAATATGCAATATTTTAACAGGAATTGATTTGTGTACTTAATATTACTCCTCAATTATTTATATTACATTTACTGTTATTGTATCCCAAAAGTCATAAAAATACAATGAATATTAAATATATCTTAGAGTAATATTGAAATACAAAATATTAATTTATTTTTTTAACAAAATATTCAAATATAGATATAAATTATGTATGTAAGATGATGTATTGTGTAATGATATGTATGTTTACAATGTTACTATGTGGTGTGGAAATATTTTACAATAAACAGAAGGGATGCACAAGTATTAAAATTTTATAGTGCACAATGATTTTTTTCTTAAATTTTGCTTAGATCTAATTTTTTAATGGAAAAAAGCAATAACTAATAGCATCATATTTTACAGATTTATTAAGGAATTATTATTATTTGTGTGTGGGGGGATGCACAAGTATTAAAATTTTATAGTGCACAATGATTTTTTTCTTAAATTTTGCTTAGATCTAATTTTTTAATGGAAAAAAGCAATAACTAATAGCATCATATTTTACAGATTTATTAGGGAATTATTATTATGTGTGTGTGTGTGTGTGTGTGTGTGTGTGTGTGTGTGTGTGTGTGTGTGTGTGTGTGTGTGTGTGTGTGTGTGTGTGTGTGTGTGTGTGTGTGTGTGTGTGTGTGTGTGTGTGTGTGTGTGTGTGTGTGTGTGTGTGTGTGTGTGTGTGTGTGTGTGTGTGTGTGTGTGTGTGTGTGTGTGTGTGTGTGTGTGTGTGTGTGTGTGTGTAAGTATTCTGAATTTAAAATGTTTTAAAAGATGATTACTTGTTTTAAATTTAAACACATTGATTTAAAAAAGTGAAATTTACCATCAAATATTTCCAGAGATTACATTTCTAACTACTATAAACTGAATGCTGCAAACTCATATGTTTATTTAATATTGAAAATTCAAAATATCTCTTCAACTCAAGAAAATTATGCAAAGGCATTTTCCATAACACATATAGATATATAAAAATGAAGAAAGTCATTTTATATTTGCAACCATTTTTAACACTTAATGATTATCATAAAACTTTATGATATCTATGAATTCAATGCTCTCCATTTTAACGCGAGAAAATGAATAATGGATATATTTTCAATATAGAAATATATTCATCATTGAAAGTGAATTAAACGTTTTCAATGGAGTCTATCTAGAAAGCAAATACGAATTCTGCTCGATACAATATACTAGTGTAAATATATTTAACCAACTCTTGTGGAAGGTATATGAAGTTTATTTTTTGGCTATATTCTGAGCGACTTCTACTTCCCAGCGCTTTGTTAAATGACTTTGAAGAAAACTTTTGTTAAGCCATTGAATCGAGTAAGGATTTGAAGTGAGCTTATTTTCGAATTCAGAAGGAGAGTCGATCACAACCGAAGTGAGGCGTACTTTGGTTCTTATTTACTTTGGAATATCTACAGCTTTAGGAACGGTTTAAGAAGATTGCCGAAGGGGATGATTTATTCAATCTTGTATATAAAATATATGTCATCAATTTACTTTATATATGAGTTCCAACTGAATAGTCCGAACCTAAAGGTATTATTTTAGCTGCGCGTTATTTTTAAAGTATACACCCCATAAAGTATAACATTTCAGAAATGCGAAATTTTATAGTTGAAATAGTCAACAATCAAATATACTGTAAATTGGTAACTATATTAAATAGCGAAAATTATTATCATTTATAACTTATGAGTCTTTTTTTTTTTGTAAAGAGCCAAGCAATTTAGCATTTAATCGTAATTTCTTTAACATTATTTCACTTTTTAATGTAAAAAAATTATAACAATAAATAATAGAATTGTATGTATTGTTTGACTTCGGTATTTATAATTTCTACATTTTAAAATAAATTCTAAGATTGTATGCAGAAACATTACCTACATATTTCAATGACGTTGGCAAACTAACATTCAATCTTCAAAAGTTATTTTAACTCAACTTTTTTGAAATGCAATGCACTTGTTTCCTTGCGAAAGAAAGATTTGGAATTAGTAATATATATATATATATATATATATATATATATATATATATATAGAGAGAGAGAGAGAGAGAGAGAGAGAGAGAGAGAGAAAGTTTAATTTCTCTCTTAAATGTTTCATAGCATAAAACAGAATATATAATTTTTGTACAGACCACTTGTACCACTCGATACTTGATATGACTAAAACTAAATAAGTCACGAGTATTAATTTTTAATAGAAAAAATCTGAGAGAAATACAATGTCAAATGAAATGGTACAGTTTCAGGTGAGTCTAGATAATAAAACCCTGTGAATTATATGATTTTTATTAATTCAAATTACTTTAAATTATTTTGCAAAGTTTGCTAAATAAAGAAAGTAATAATAATTAGCATTATCTAATTAGAAATTAAATTTGGATATATAATTTAAAGTACTTAATTAGTATCTTACAAAGTATATCGGTGTACAATCTTAGCACTAACATAGTTATACGCTTAAATTTATATAAGGGTTTTTAAGTACAAATCAATTTATAAAAATATTCTTAAGCATAAATTAAAATCATAATTTTAAAATTTTTTCATTTAAAAATTTTTATTTTTTTATATTTTAATTATGATTAAAAATTTAAAAATCAAAATATTAAATCAGTAATTTAATGTGAATAAATATTTATTTATCTAAAACATTTGCTAAGTTATAGCTCACATTGTTTCATTTAAAGCAATAAAATTATATAAAATAATTGGTAATTTATGTTACAAATAATATTTCTATACTAACAATAGATACTTTTTAATTTCAACGGGAAAAATTTCAATCTATCACTTATAGATAACATGTTATGAATTTTAAAAATAATTTGAATTCAAAAACGTAATATATATCATATTGTAAAATTGAGACATATTATTAAACATTCGTATTCTACTATGTAATTATATAATGCTGATAAAAAAATTTTCAGCAAATTAAATTTGCATGATATTTTTCTGATCTCTTATTCGGAATAAAGAATTGCATTTTATATTCAGAATAACATTTCAAATCAAATACTGGATTGTTTTTTTACTTAAAGGAGAAAATATTCACAATATATTATGCAATAATAAAATTCTATTCAAGAAATAATCAAAATCTTTAGGACTAACAGAATAAAACATTGGAATATGGAGCTGTTATAGAATTATGTGACAATATGTATATTTAAATTTGATGCAATAACTAAGAAAATTAAATTTCATGACAAATAATTCAAATATTAACAAATTGTAATACAACATATGTATATGTAACTATACAGTATGTAAGTTTTTTGCTACAAAATATTTTGAACTTTTTCCAATTAATCTTAAAGAAAATTTAGAATTCAATTTGAACTAGCTGAAAATATAATCAAGAAACATTTTATTATTCTTATTACATACCGATAATTCATATAGGTAATTTAGGTATTTCCCATTTAAACATAAATATTCATACTTAAATATATGATAAATGGCTTCAGGCAAAATTATGATTTTTTATAAAATACACAATAAAGTTACAAAGGAGAAATTCAGTATCTTATTTTTTAATAAAAAATATGATAAATATATAAATTCATAATTAAGCTAAACCTAGTAATTTTAATAAAATACAATGCTAATATGCAAACATAGTGCAATGAAAATTTATAATTATATAAAATCTTTCCTGATAACTGTCTTAAGCAACATAAATAAAGTATTTCTCAATAAAATGTTTTATAATCCTAAATATACTCTAATGAAAATTTTAAAAAATCATTTATTGCTAAATTTTAAGCTTTGCAGAGGTGGGTAAATATTCAGTAAATTCCCAATACCTACAAACTGTAATTTTTAGCGTATCATTTTATATTATATGAGTTATTTTTTAGAGAAATATATTCTTATGATACTGTAAGCATTTATTTTTTTAGCAACATACTAAATTCTATTTATGTTTTTTTAAAAAATGAGGCTTTTGAAATAAAAAAATATGTAACGAAACTGGCCATAAATATAATGGAATATTGTTTTTGGAAAATAAAAGAAAAGTAAATACTTACAAAGAAGTAAAGGAGAGATTTAAATATTCTTCTACAATAAAAAAATGCCAGTCTCTATAAAAACTGAGCATCATTTTTGAAGGCATGTTTTCTTTAACATGAAGACATGGTTCAACGAAATCTTATGATAAAAAGAAATGCTTTTCCTTTCCGTCAGACAAGCTGTAAGCAAAATACATTGGGATAGATTTTAAATCTCGTATGTTACATATAAACTATCAAGCTGTTAAAAAAATATAACATAGAAGGATTGGTTTTGAATTTATGCCTTCTGGTTAACTGCTTACTAATATTGTTTTGTTTTTCACGTGAAAATATTTATATATATATATATATATATATATATATATATATATATATATATATATATATATATATATATATATATATATATATATATATATATATATATATTAATATTAATATTAAATAAAAGTTGAGAAAACTACGTGAAAATTCTTATATTTTGATAAAATATTACTTTATATTATGTATATGAATTTGACAAAATAATTCAAGTAGCAGCAGTTATGAAGGAAAAACAATTTTTAATGTTATAATCTGTTACATTGAACTTTTAAATATGTTCCCTGTTTATTTTATCATTAAAATTTTATAAAAAATTAATATCTTAAATTCATTCAATTAATTTATCAAACTACCTCCTCAGTACTTCATACAACAGTTTAGAAAACAAACTCTTTGAAATTTTAAGGCTGGTGTAACGAGTAAAACCACTCAAATGTAAAAGTTACTTAATTTTAGGCTGATTGCGAGTAAGCTTCTTAAGAAGTACTTCACTTCAACTTTACGCTGTGTCTCATAAAGAGAAAATTGCTTAATGTCTTCCGGCAACATTTATGTGACGTGAGGCATGTATTCTGATAGTACAAAATTTCTGTCTGTAATCTTAAAATTAAAATGCGTTTTATTCATTCATTAATACTTTACGATGCTAAGAAATAAAGTGAAATATATAACAGATTGTTTAAAATGTTCACTTTAAAAACAATATATATTTGAAATATTCATTAAGATAATCTGCAAACATTTTGTACTAAGTTAATGCATTTACTTCTACGTATATGCATGAAACATTTTTCAAAAAATATAATATTTTATCATTGGAAAAAAGTACTATTTTTTATCATTGAGAATCTCTAGGTAAATATACATTGTGGGCCACCCATATTGCAGTACCAAGAAAACAAGAGATATCACAACAAAATTTATTTTGTATTTAACATGTTGACCAAGTATCAAATGATAAAATTTATAGACCTCTGTAAAGTGTGGTTCCCGATAAAATCAGTAGCCAGAGAAGCCACCATTGTTGAAGATCACCTCTGCCCCACGCCTTGGCCTTGATTCAAATAGACTTTGATGTAAGTTGCGTGAATAGTTGAACAACTATGGACCACATATTATCTATCGGTGAAAGATCTGGAGAGCAGGACGGACAGGTAAAAATTGATTCTGGTGATTGACTAAGAATCCTTGGACATTGCGTGCAACGTGTGGTCACGCATTATACTGTTAAAATATGACTGTGGGCAAGCCGTAAAGTTAAAGAAAGATAACTGGTTCCGACAGCTTGGAGCTGTAGCACTATCTGTTTAAAGTACCGACAATTTATACTTGAGGTGAGCGAGAGTAATATCCAATACCGCCCCATACCTTAATATCCGGGCAGGATCAGTGTGGTGGTGCATAAAGCAGCTGTTCAGCAATCTCTCTCCACTGTGTCTCCAGACTCGAATGCAACCATTGTGGTGTTGTAGACAGAAGCGTGACTTGTCAGTAAAGACATATTCTGCCGTCCACATCCTTCTTTCATCGCAACATTGGTGGCGGAGAAGACTGTGGTTCTGCGTCAAGGGTAGACAAAACAATGGACGTCTTACAGACAGACCACTCTGCTGTAAACGGCTTCGAGTACACGCAGACATTGAATGATGCGTTACAGACTGAATGTGATGTGTTATGGTTCGTGATGTGACTGAGTGGTCCGTCATTGCAATGCGCACAATTTGCCTGTCATCATGTGAAATAGTGCACTGAGGTGGATTCGATCGAACAAGTGTTTGACATTCTTCCCTTGTTTATCTGCAATGAATATTGAACCATGGGTAAAAATATATCTCTCATTTTCCCATAGATGTTGTTTATATATATCCATATATATACTACCTTCCATCCTTTTATATCTTTTATTCACCTTGTTTTCTTTTGCATCACTTAACCTTTTCAAAAACCCCATCGTATTTCCTCGAGTAGATCAAACTTTGATCATAAAATTAATACTATACTCATAAGCGTCAAGAGACAATTCAAACTTCAATCCAATTACTTGTCAATCGGACAGATTGAAATACAGAACATTTAACACTTAGATATTTTTCAGTGAAAAACTACCCATTTTTACCAATGAAAAATATTTCTACGAACTTAAAACTGCAATTAATTTTCTCTATAAGTATATTAATCTTTTCAAGCTTTAAACTTTTCTTATTTACTGATCTCCCATTTTGTAATAAAGACTTTTAGAAAAGAGCCGTAAAATCCTTAAAATATTGTCTTCTTTCTTCTTCTTCTTCTTAGAATTGGGTTTGTATGTCATTGGGCACCTCTGCTTTTATCAGCATTTTGTACCATTAACTCCAAACCCAATGTTTCCTAGTTCCATTTCCTCGGGTCACCCACTTTATTAATAAAGTCCGATAACCCTTTAATGGAGTCTAGGTGTAACTCTCTAGTATCGATGATGCCTAAAGAAGTTAATCTTGGGAGGGCAAGAGCCTCGCATTCATAAATGATATGCTCTGCCGTTTCCTCTTGCGTATGACATTTCCAGCATATAGGGTCTTGCTGAAACAGTCCCATCAGGTCAGAAAGTCAGTCATGCTAAGGATAGCTTCCTGACTTTCACCAGAAGAATATGGTTTGCAGGTCATTTCTACCTCAAGTGAAGGATTCATTACTGCCCCTTTACAAGATTGCCTCTGAGTTCCCTTGTCTTTTTCAGCAAGGTCTACTACAGAGGCATCACCTGCAAATGCAGAAAGGATTGTTATATCTTGTGTCTTTTCAGCCACGAGATAACTATTAATGAGCTCAGGTAATATAAGTCCACCCAGCATTGCCTGAGTTACTGGGCAAGGCAAATTACTCTAGAAGTTTACCAGGCAACTAGAGGCTCCGTTAAGACACCAATACCACGGTGCCAATTAGCCCTAGGCACGGATCGCATAACACCAGGGTTTACGGGAGCTGGTTCGCGGCCTCTGATTCTATATTCAAGGCTATCCTGTCATTCCTACAGGACATTCGGCGATCCACCCCCTGCCGACGCGCCTGGTGGCTGCTCAAGCCCCAGGAAGGTATACGAACCACCTGGTTCCAGGTTGTCTTCTTTACATTGTAATGTATTCTTGTTCAACCAAACTTTCTTCATATTTCTTCTTTGAAACTGAATACTCCTAATCAAAATAAATTGTATAACAGTCACATCAAAAATATTCTAACTTATAAAATAATCCCATGTTATTTATTCTACGATAACTGTAAGACAAAACTAGATGTTATGGAATAAGCTATATCAACATTTAAGTCGCCTAATTTGCAGTTTCATGTTATTGAATAGAAAAAATTCGCAATAATTACCTGTTGAATAAATGCTATTGCTATTGATTTTGGGATCATTGTCAATATTGTACTTTAAGCTTTATTTAATAAAATAATATTGTATCATGTATAAATACATAGCTGTGCAGGCGAGCCTGGGATTCTCCTTTAAAGTTAAAGGGTTTGAATCACACGCCCATCATTACACAAACACCTTGTAATTTTAAACTACAGTCAGGTAACCTGACCACACTTTAGCTGGTATCTTCCTATCCACATTCAAGCCACACCAGTGGAAGAAATTTGGACATAACAGATTAACATGGACATGTTTTCAAACCCCTTAACTGCAACAACCCAGTGACGGACCTTCAAAATCAAAGCTCACTGAAAATGATGATACACATTGCTTATCTTAACAGGAGGCCATGAGAAATTTCTGAGCGTTAATATTGTACAACTGATAAATTGAAAAATATGTTAATGACTCTCATAATATTAAGTTTTTTGCAGTTAAATTATCACAGAAAAAAAGCATAATTTGTAAAAGGAGGATAAAATTTCATTCAGTAGTAACTTTTTAAAATTATACTTACTTGTAATGATCTAAATAATGAAAGAAAAACTAAATATGTAGTCTAGTGATTAAATAATGTTAAATTAATAAAAATATGGTACTTAATAAAATTGTAGTTTTACAATAATACATAATTTCATTTTGGTTCAGTATATCTTTTATTCAAGCACAAAACTTAAAATAAAAAAGAGAGAGATAAGTTTACAATATTTAATTTGAATACTTATATTAATATATATATATATATATATATATATATATATATATATATATATATATATATATATATATATATATATATATATATATATATATATATATATGAACATATTTTACTTATTTTAAAATAAAATTCTATTTTGATTCCTTTTATTTGCCTTCTAATTATACTTAATTTCTATATTTCTTATTAATGTTCTAGTTTGATAAAATGTTTGGCATCTCCATAAATAAGTACTACGTAATAAAGGATTAATAATATGCCATATTATGCTGCATATTGATTTTATTAGTATTAGAATTGAAGTACGTAAATTTCTGGAAAAGAATAAATACTTATGAAAAAATAAATAAAGGTAAATTTACTATTTTGATAAAAAAAAATGAAATTAATTTACAAATAATCCGATTGTTACTTATTCTTTAAAATTAATCTGGTTTTTAAATTTGTTATTATTAAAAATGTTTACTTTTTTGCTTTTATTAATATTAATTATTATTTATGAAATTATTTGATTTGAATAGTAATCATTTTATTGAAAGTATTATATTTTAAGTATCATATGATATAAATCAATAAAATATATTTTTTGAAGAGTACATTACTTAAAAATGTCATTTGATAGATAAGAGAATGTTTAATAATAAATTTTGTCTTTTCTTCACGCAATGTGGTGTTAAGTTCAATTATTAGTCACAATGAAGTGTTAATCTAAAAATTCCTTTTCCTCATTCATGAAATCCATTTATTCTAAGCTGTTAATGAGAAGAGAGTCTGTCGAATCATCATGGGTTACATTAATTTATGTTCTTCTAAGACCGTTTCTCTTATATCGCCATTTATTTCTTGTTAATCAATTGGAAAACAGGAAAAAGAAAGAAAAAGATGTCGTTTTCAGAAACATTTATCTGCAATCTCTTCAATATCGATCATCTATAATTGGTTTTATATTCCCTATTAGAATTATAATTGACGTTAATCAACTAAAAGCTGTACAGCATTTATAACTATAGAGTTCTTATTTCACTTATATTCTCTTTCGATTAATATATTAGTTGGTATATGAATTTGGGTAAACTTTCAGTAGGAAATGGCATATAATAATACTCGTTGGTTTCATAAACTATTAATATTTTAACAGTTATAATTTAAACATACAAAATTAATAATTATTTTAAAATTTATTTTTTCAATTAATGTAATCCTTTAATTTAAATTATTTGAAGTTTGTAACCAAAAGAACTAGAGGAAATATATAATCCATTTTGAGATTTATTTAGTTTTATAAAAACAGGATTATAATTCAAGTAACAATATTATAAAGTATATGAAAACTGGAAATAAATTTAATTTATAAGTAAATATACTTTTTATTAAATATTGGAATACTTTACAAAGTATACGAAAATGAAATAACATATAATATTTTGCTAATCATTTTATTAACTATAAAATGCGAAGATTATTTAAACAATAACCGTTATTGGAAGGTTATAATAAATTTTGATTAAAAATCACATGTAATTACTATTAACTTATTAAACGAATTAAATTGTTGTTAATAAATAACAAATTTAGATAAATTAAATATTCTTTATTACTTTAAATTTCTAAAATAAAGTTTTGAAATAATTCTTTCTTGCATTACATTGTGGAAAATATTACTTGATATATGCATTTTATCTATTTTACTAATTATTATATCAGAAATTTATAAAATTGTTATCACCAAGAAAATGTTTAATGAATTTCAATTACAATTTTCTTGTGACTAAATAAGAATTAGCTAAAAATCAAATACTTAAGATTAGAAAACAGCAAAATCAGATGAATTATATATTCCGTATTACAATAATAAACTTAATAAAGAAAAGATTCAAATTTAAATAACTGATTACTTTCCTAGATGTAGGAACTGGAAAAGAATATAATTGAGGTCAACCAATGTTGTTTATTTCAAAAATTCTTAAATAAAAAACTTATTTGTAATTTTAAATTAAAATTTTTACCTTAAAGAACTAAACTTAATTACGATAATTTTAAAAATACAATGCAGTCCTCCATAAAAAATTAATCTTGTTTGAAATACAAAATGATGAAATGGAATAACATTTGGTTTATAGTGACGAGATATTTCTTGAAGTAAGCAATTTTCTATCATTGAAATTTCAGTCAATTTTTACTATTTTCAATATACATAATTTATTTAAATATTACCAAAAATGGTATAAGTCTTCAAATATATTTTATAATATTGTTATCTTTTCTTTACGCAAACATTTATATTAAAATATATTAAAAGAATAATTTATTTTTTATTATTTACTTTTTGGAAATTTTTAAATTCTAGTTTTAAATTTTAATTTTGAATTAAAAATAAACATTAAGATATTTTTTATTCTTTCTACACAAGACGCATTTTCTTTGTATTCCTTCATCGTTTCCTTTATTTGTGATTTTGTTTATTCGAATATTTAATTTTTTTCTTCTAGATATAATACATACATGCATACATATGTGTACGTATATATATATATATATATATATATATATATATATATATATATATATATATATATATATATATATATATATATATATATATATATATATATATATATATATATATATATATATATATATATATATATATATATATATATATACATAATTAACTAACTATAATCACATTATTTATTAATAAATGTAAATCTTATGAGACGTTTTGATAAGGTAATATATTACAATAGAATCCTAAGTAATTAGAATTGTTATAATTTATGAAAAATTAATTCACACTTAACTATTAATAGCAAATTATTATTCAGTAATTAGCTAAAAAGTTTAATTTAGATGTTATAATTTAATTTCTCGTATTAATTAATTATGAAACGCAATGCTTTTGCTTAATTAATATCAGTGATATAATACATTCGAATTAAATCAACATTATGTGGTGATTTTAAAATAGTTTTATAAACACATTAACTGACTTGCATTAAAATAATAGTTTCAAAAATTGAGTATAGCAAGAATATTATGAGCATTAATATATAATTAATTAATTAATATTCAATAGCATTGTAAAATTACTTTTTTCAAACTTTACTTAAAGTAATAAAATTAATTAATTTTACTTAAGATAATTTCATTCAGCACTTAAATTTAAATAATATATTTTTAAAGAATATGCACTCATATTTATAAGTAAACTATTATGTCTATTGCAGCATATTTTTGTAAATTATTATATCTTAGTTATAGTTTATAGAAAGAATTTCGGGCTTAAATTAAAATTCCTTAAAATAAGCGTATGTGTATTCAGGTTTTTGCTAAAGTTTATATTAATGTAAATTGAAATAAATGTAAAGTAAACGTAATTACTATACCAATACGTATAGCATAGTACTGTAAGATTTAATTAATAGCTTACTCTCACCTTTGTTATGTATTATAAAAAATATGTAAAAGTCTCGTGAAAATATTTTGCTTCACTTTTAAATAAAAGTCACTCTTAATGGAAAGAAAATATTCGTCTGCTTATTATGAATGTCATATCAAAATTTAAAATTATATTATCAAAAGAAACGAAAATATACAGTCATTTACATATATTTTCAATAAAATTTTGCATAAAATATTTAAATCCCAAAACAATCCAAACCTAAAATGTTAAAATAGAAGGATAAAATATCATACTGAGCTTGCATGATTCAAATGCGCGAATATCTATGCGTTATAGCCAGAACTTCATACAAAAGATTTTTCGTATTAAATGTATGATTTATACATTTAGTTTATCAAAGTTACGTTGTTACTTCCGGTGAATATTTAAAAAAGCATGACTTAAAAATACAGTTTGTATTATTGTTCTGTAAATATTTTGAAAAAGAAATTCAATCAAAATTTTCAAATTGCTTTAAAACATTTACTTTTTAGTTTTATTTAATTTTACAAAAACACAAGAGTTAACTTAATGTAAAATTTAATGTCATGGATCTACAAACCTGACCCCGTTAAATTTTCAAATATTTAAATAATGTAGCAAAAAATTTGAATTTCTCAGCTATATTTTTAACAAAGTAAAATAAATACAGAAATTATATATAAAATCAAATTTATGGATTCAATTAAATTTCTAATTTTTAATTATGTTATAGTTTAAGTTAATTATGTGCATAGTTTTGAATAGATTATTTTCTTTTAAATCTTGTTTCTTACTTTAATTTGACACACTTCTTAGACTTTTCAAAAAGAAGAAACATTTTATAATAAATTATAAAATTAAAAGATTTAAGAGAAGAAAATAGCATATTATGACGATACTTTATTATTCTTGTTATTTGAAAGAAAATGGGAAAAATATAACTGAGTGGACTTAGTCATTTTAATTAGTTTTTTAATGAATATGTACATTGCATTGAAAGCACGTTTGAAAAATTTAATCTGACGTTGAAACAAACTTTTAGACATAGATCTGAAACATCTATTGGAAGTTGTTGATTAAAAAACTAAATGCACAATAACAACTGTTAAAATATAAAAAAAAAATTCATCGTCCTAAATTCTACTCAATATAAGTCCTCGACATATCTAGACTACTATTCCACATACTTTCTAGTGTTACGGTTAATTTTTAAAATAACACTACGAAACAAATGGAATAGTATATGCTAATTTTTTGTATAGGGTTAATTTATATCACTATATGTATGTAATTATCCAAAAGATTTTATTAAACAGTAATATTGATGTCTAGATATTTCAACTAAACCGTCTCTTTTCTAATAAAGAATAAAATGAAAATTTTCTTTTTTACTTTGCCTGTTTTACTGTGTACAGTAATCGTATTATAATTAAATAGTTTGGTTACATTAATACATTTCAAAATTAAAAAAATATTTTTTTAATTTTCAGAATTTTTTTTAATTTTTCCTAATATATATGTGAATAATATTCAAATATTATTTTTGCTTATAAAAATCTTGGTTTTAAATGCAGAGAAGAAGATTTTCTATAGAAACACTTTTATTAGGAGATTTTTGAACATTAACTAAGATGATATTAAAAATGGTAATTTTAAATACAGACCACTTGCTTACAACCTAGTTAAACGGATAAATAATACTCACATTTGGCAACAAATTTTATGGTTTTTCATATCACAAAATTAAATGTAACTATATTGCTTTGTGAATTTATTTAAATTAATATATTTTTTTTAAATTTATTACTAGACTTTTTAATCTTCTTTTCAACTCACGCTACTGATATTAAGCTGTTGGTATAATTTTAAATAGACTTTATATAAGTTAAGGTATTTAATTTAATAATATTCTTTAATATTTTGACTTGTGTGTTTCCTTATTTATGAGTATTTGAATAATGCAGTTTATTAATTTTTAAAGAATATTGATTAACAATACATTCGATGATGATGGAGCAGTGCATTTTGCAGAAACTTTAATCAGCCTTAAATAATTATGAATATTTACTCTTTTAAAAAGTTAATTATTTTCAATATTAAAATTATGAATTATAAATTTAATATTGAAAAATATTCATATTTCATAATTGTTAAAGATCTAATATTTAACTTATTTAATACATTTTTTCCATTAGATTTATTTAATGATAATTTTCCTGGTAAAATAACAACTAATGCTTTTGAATAAGATGAATTTTAAGAAGTTTTAACCTATATATAATTTTATATTTATAAATAATAATGATTGGAGAAATATTCATGCTTAACTGATTAAGAACTCAAATTTGTTCAACGCATCAAATTTTTATTTCAAGTCATTTTACATAAATGACTTCTTTATTCATTTGAAATCCATGATTTTTGAAAAGGCGTAATCAACTAAATAATGCAGCCAATCGAGTAGAGAAATAGCTAAAAATGTTTGAAAGTAGTAAAAGTTGAAAACTCATTTTAAGTAAATGCGCGTCTTGCGATTGCAAACGAGCGTAGAGGGACTCGTTTAAGGAAACGTTGAAAGTTAAAGTAGAGCAAACTCCTTCCTTCGTGAAATGATGTCTGAAAACTAAATAAATATATTTTCTTTATTCTAAATAATAAACAAGATATGTAAGAAGAAAATCATAACTGTAATAAATTTTATATAGTTATTTGAAAAACATTAAAATATTTATAATTTAAAATATTTTAAAATAAAACTATATAGAAATTATTAAGCGTTTAAATCAATAGTAATGATGATATTTTTATTCATAGAATAATTATTAAAATTAATTTATATTTGTGTATAAAAATGTCTATTTTAATAAATAATTAATTAATAATATGACTTGATTTATTACATGGTCTAACGCACAAATTGTCAAATTAAAAGAAAAATTTATTTTACTTCTTTCAAAACTTTGTGATAGTTTTGTAGCTTCAAATCCAGATATGTAAGTTTTTTATAAAATCAAGTATTTTTTTTAGATTTAAGATTATTTTATTTTATTCTTTTAATATTTTCCTTAATTATGTAAATGCTTATATTTATGAAATATCAATTTTATTGAATGAAATAATGCAGTTTTATAAAATGTTTCGTATGAAATTGTTACTTATTTATTAATAATATACTTAATATTAACAAACACTAAGTAAACAACATAAATAATATATACAACTATTCTAATCACTTATTAGAAATAATAAAGAATAAAATTAGAAGTTTGATATATAAGAAATGTTTGAAATTAGAGAAAATTGCTGTTGTTATATTATTTATTATACTTGTACAAGCCAAGCTCGCAAACCTACGAATTAAGTCAAAAGGGGGCTTCTTTCATTTAACTAGAGTGAAACGAAGGTGACAGTACGTCTTTGCTCTAAAACACCTCCGATAAATAACACCACCTGAGGATCTACTCCCTCAATTTTGAGTTTGATCTGGAGGGGAAGGAAGTTTTCTCTAGACCATTACCACCAGGAAAACTGCTCAATGATCGACTGCAGTACTTTTGATTCCAAGATTTAACGAACACGTGTATCACATGTACTCGATGGATCTGCGTTGGCATAGGGAATCCAACCCAGCCCTTCCGGGTTGAAGGCTGATAACCTATCCACTAGGCTATCACGGTGTTTCGAAACTGTTTTGTTGTATGACCCAGCGGCTCTGTATATCGCATCCTCTAAAATTAGCAAATTAAAACATGATTGGCCACTGGCAATGATTTGGGAGGATGACCTTTCTCCTTCACTGAGTTGCTGCTGGAGCTCCTTCTGACGTACAAAGTCCTTTTGCAGGTGTGTGCATGTGCTGAAAAGAACGCTATCTCGTGTATGACAGCATCACCTGCCTGCGATATAAAATTACGAATATCCAAAGCTGTTAACCTTAAGTTACAGCCTACAGCTCATCTACTCCGCTATATATCTATACTTTGTTAATGTTGAAAAAATTCAAAAGACACTATAAAAGTTTAACAATATCGTAGCCTGTTTCGTGACCTAATTATTTTCGAAGCTCATTTAGTTCGTTTATACAAATATTTAGTGTTCAAAATTATAAGCGCTTTATTTTGATAAACTTTAGATAATTATGTTTGCTGCTTTAAAAATACTTAAGAAAAAATAAGAGATTAATTTTTATCATAATTAATTTATTCAATAACAATTAGGATGTAAAATATTAATCATATTGAAATTTAGTACTTTCAAATTTAACTTTTAAAAGAAATAAAGTGAGGTTTACCTGATATTTTTTGAGTAGAAGGCTACCAATAAAAAAGCATCAATGTATAAGCAGTTGACTCAACAAGATTTTAAATAATTCTATTTTCAATGGAAGGTTTTAATATGCCTATGTTTTTAATTTGTACATGGTATTGCATCCCTTAATAGTTACAATGATTCAATTTTAACAGCTTTAAGTAGTTAAAAACATAGTCTTTTAATTATCCTGGTGGTAAAGTCTTTTAACAACTTTTCCAAATAAAATACTATGTTGGCTAAAGAAATATTTATGACAGAAATAGCAATCAATTACTAACATCTAAACAATGTTCATAATAAGAAAAAAATTCCACAAAAAGAAGGAATTAACACTGTCTATTTATCACATTATTAATTGATATTAAGTGAAAAGATTTGTTTCTAAGACAGTTTTCTTGTCACTGTTTACATTAATGAGAATATTATAAACTTTTACTTAAAATATATGCTCAGAAAATGCTATTCAAACATTGCAAAATAAGTTAACTCCTGCATATAACACATCTAAAAAACACGATACCTTTCTTACATTGTAATGTTTATTCCTGGAACCAAAAAGGCGATAGTAATAATTGTATTACAGAGAGGGCTTTAATCTATACAAACATCAAAAAAAACTTTAGCATAAATTATAATCAAACAATGATATTTTAAAGACACTTATTCAAAAAGTGTAAAACAATTAACATTCTGAAAATAGGACATTGCATTAATCAATTTAATTATAACTCATGAAGCATATTTAATTTATTAATATTTTTGATTGAAATATTACTGTATTTTATTTTGTTCTTCACACAGAATAATTTAGTTTATATATTTTTTTATGTTACATAATTTATATTGTTTAAACATCATAAATCAAAAGTAAATCAAATATTAAAAATACATAAAAAAATTCAAGTGTTTTTATGAATTTGCCCTCAAAATTAAGTGTAATTTTAGGAATATCTACTTTTTTCTTGTAATTAAGCTAATTATATTAAAATATTTTGTAAATAGATACTTTTCTCACAAATATTTTTATTAATTTTGATGTTAATATAATATTTACTAAAGTCAAATTTTTACTCAGTCTTTCAGCAAATACACTTTTTTTTAAATAACAATACCAAATCCTAGCAACCATCTAAGTATGTACTTCAAATTCTGAATAAAATGTAAATGTACGAAAGATTTCAATTCAATCACATTATTTCTTATGATCCTTTTTAACTTCAACAAAAATATAAAAGAAACTTTCCTACAGAAGGTTAAGGCAATAAAAATAGTTTAAAATATATTAAAATATTTTCTTATAAATAAAGAATGTCAATTACTTATCAAATTTGAGAAATTATTTGAAACTTAGCAAAAAATTCTTTTCAATGGTATAAACTCTATTTTTATAGATTGAAAAAATAATAAAAATGCTTGATTTTAAATACGTTTTTGATTAAAATTTGCTAAAAGACAGAGTAAAATTTGTATATTAAATAAATTTTAGTTATATTTTTTGTTATTACTTTCAATCTGTTAAGCATTTTTGTATTTGCCACATAATCTTTAGTTTTGAGTAAAATAATATTTTCACTTTTTTTACATACTATAATGAAAAAAGTCTCATACTCATAACAGCGCTAGATGAAAATATATTAGCAATATTTAACTATATTATTCTGTCTAGAAATATGTATGTAAAAAAACAGTAAAATAAGAAATAAGTATTAAGAAGGATTATAATATCTTGGATAAATAATGCTTAAATATCTCAAACACATTTGTTTCACAAAATCAAACACATTTGTTTCAAAAATACAGAAGATATGGATATTTTGTCATATTCCTTAACATTAATATAAAATGTAACTTTTTTTTCCAAAAAGTGAAAATGTAAGTGGAGACATCAGTAATCCTAGTTATTTTTCAGAGAATTATCAAAATTTAGTTTCATAAATATTTATGATAAAACTAGTAAATTATTAAAATTTATTCTGCCTCAAAAATGAACCTGCTTAGTAAATTTTTTGTTTGAGTCCTTTATTGTATATTTTTTTATTTACTAAAATGCATAAATAAAGTTAATTCTGGATCCAATTCACATAACTTAACTATATTTAAATTTATAATTAATGCTGTGTTAGTAAATTCGTTCAAACACGTTCATTTGTAAATGTCATGCAATAAATATAAAATACAGGGATATATGATATACATAACTTCTAATACGCATAACAAAGCGTTTATATTTTTCAAAATTTTATTATTAATATAAAATACATAATGTGGTACAACAAGCTAAATTATTTTATTTGATTATTTTGATGGTAAAAATCTAATGATTTTAGATGGGAAAACCTGCTGTATGTTTAATGCATTTTAATAGAAAGTTCGGTATTTTATTATCATCCTTAAAATATTAAAATTTATTCAATACATTTTTAATCTGAAGAAATGAAATCATGCTTTCTTTTCAAACCATTTCTTCGCCTAACTTATTATGCATTAATTTTCCCAGTGGAAGAATTCATATTAAAATTTTCATATAATGAATTAAGTATAAATATTCATTCTCATATATTTCAGGGGAATTTAAAATATATTTGATTGCTTATGAAAATTTTAATTTGTTTAATTTATTGTAATTAAATCGATTATTATGCTTGAATATCAAGTATCTAAAGATAGCAAATGAATTAAATAACTAAACATGAATTACAGAGCAGATTACATTTTTGATGTTTTATGAAATATAAATTCAGATTTTGCAAAAACATTTTCCTTACACAGTCATATTAAAGTGACTTAAAGTGACATAAAAGTAATTTAAAATGATTAAAGTGACTTGTGTACAGTAAATTATTTTACTGTTCATTGGGACATAAATATTTTTAATGATTTCGCTTTATTTATGCTTTTCGCTTTCCTTGTATGTTTTACAAAATAATTTTAAGTCTTCAACACAAATACATCTTTTAATTGTTTTTGATATTCAAATGCTCTAAGTTTGACATTCAAAAATGATGATTTTCATACAACAAATATAGGATTCTATAAAATATTTCTAAGTTATTGGATACTATATAGAAATGTAGTATAATTGATACGAAAATAAATTGTTAATTTTACGTAGTTAAGATGGATAAATTTTACTATTCATAATAATTCTATCATGTTTAAAGTTCATCCTATTTACTTTGAATAAACTTCAAACGAGGTTTATGGCTTTTTATATGGATAAATGCAATCAGGAGGTACGCTGAATAGTTTAATCATTTAGAATTCATCTACACTATATATTCAACTTACATATAGTGTGATATAGATTTCTTCTTGTCAAAAATATTTTCAAACACTCAATTTTATGCTGAAAAACTTGACTGATGATATCTTTTTGGCATCTAACATTTCATATTAGATTTTATTTCGAAATATTTTAATGCTTATGGATTGCCATAAATAGTTGTTGTAAGCAGTAAATTCATGTATGCATTTATATATTTATCGAGCCGTATAAATGAATAACTTCATGCTACTTCACGTAAAATCTGAAAAGGGAAGAATAGTTTGCCTCTGTCACAAATTGAGAGCATGTGACCACGTTCTACCTTACTAAATATGAAACGTAACTTCACTTTAATCTGTAATGTCCAAAAACTAGAGTAACGTGGATGTAAAGAGGAGAGTACCAGCTCAGATATGATCTCATAACCTCACCGTGGTTTAAAAATATGAGGTTCTTGATAATATGCAAGTATATCAAATTAATTAATTTTAAGACCAAAATCCAGGACTCGCTGTCACTACTATGTAGATATGTATATATTTGCTCGTTAAATCTATATAATCGAAAGTCCTGTGGTCGGTCGTTGAGCAGTTACCATAAGTCAAGAGAAAATTTCTTTCCCTTTAATATCAATGTCAATATTGAGGGAGTGAATACTCTGGTGGTACCATCTATCGAAGGATTTGAATAGCAAAGTCGTACATTCACCTTCGTGGTGCTTTGATTAAACAAGAAACGCACCTTTCTGACTTAATTTCTGTAACCTTCTAATTAATAAAAATTCTGATTCATAGCCTGAGATGAGGCATAGTTTACTCCAAAAACAAAACAACAGATACACTATTTAAACTATCTAATATCAAGTAGTGTGATGATATTTAATTTTAAAATATTAAATGATAGTATTGAGAAACTAGAGAGAAAACTAAGACTGGTAAAACACCATAAGGAAGAGAAAGGATATTTGTATTCTAACTGCTAAATTAAGTTAAGAATATCATTACCTGGGATGCTTCTTGAAACAATATAATTTTCGATAAAAAAAAAAAAAACAATTTGGATTTTCCAATTAGTAATATTTCAACTTCCATCATTTAAGACTGGAAAGATCTTCAATCAGTTTTGACTAGATGTCACACATATGAAAAAATATATTAAAAATCCTAAATTTAATTTGCTATATTTCGGATAGTTGAAATTATTCAGAAAAATTTTAAAACAACACATTTTAGTTTTATAAATGTAGAGTAATTCTAGCTATTATCCATATAATTTTAAAACAAATAATCAAGCGGCAACATTTAAAATTGTTGAGAAAACTGTCGAAACATATTTATCACACTGAATATTACCTAAAAAATAATAAGCATATGTTTTTTATTTTAACGTATAGTAAATTTAAAGAAAATACACGCAAACACACACACACTCATACATATATATATATATATATATATATATATATATATATATATATATATATATATATATATATATATATATATATATATATATATATATATATATATATATATATATATATATATATATATATATATATATATATATATATATATATATATATATATATATATATATATATATATATATATATATATACAGGGTGATCCAAAAGTCAGGACGAACTTTAAAAATGAATAATTCGAAAACGAATCACGATACAAAGATGCGGTTTGCACCAAACGAATGGAAAAGAAACCAGGTTTTGTGTGGCAATGAAAAAAATAGTTCGGTTGGCGACCAACAGATGGCGCTGTCGGATTTCTGATGTAGGATTATGCAAAGCAACAAACGATATAAAAAGAAGCAACTGCAGCAGGTAATGGTAGTCGAAGCTGGTATGCATCGCAATGTTGTCCATAGTTGAGAAAGCCCTCTTAGTTAAACTGTTTTATAAGAATTTGGAAAGTGCCATTGCGGCATTGCGAGCATATCGCTACATGAAGGGTATGCGAGATAGCAAAGGACCAATAACGTCTTCTGCATTGAACAAAATTGTGAAAAAATTTGAAGCTACAGGTTCTTTGGCATCACGTCAAAGAAGTTGACGTTCCTCAACTGCAGCTGCTGTTGCCACGACAGAGGAGCAGACGGTGCAAGCCATGTCGGCGGTTGCTGCACATGGGGAGTGCAGTGCTCGAGAAGTTTCGAGGCAGACAGGAGTGTCGTACGGAAGTGTCTGGAGAGCGCTGCGAGTAACTTTGCAACGGTATCCCTACAAATTGCAACATAACTAAAAACTAAAGCCTCCTGATTTCGACTCTCGCCGACATTTTGCGAATATGGTCTTCAGTAAGATGGAAGAGCAGCACGACTGGCTTCACACTGTGCTTTGGTCAGATGAAGCACATTTTACACTCTCTGGCGCTGTTAACACCCACAGTTGTCAAGTGTGGACCACAGAAAATCCACATGCATTTCTTGAGGTACCCTTGCAACAGCCTAAAGTGACAGTCTGGTGTGGCTTCACTGCTGATTTCATAATTAGTCCATTTTTTTTTTCGAGGAAGTCACACAGACAGGTTTCCAAACAGTTTCTGTTTCCGGTAAGCGATATCTTGCACTGTTACAGAACAGCATTATTCCTGAACTGCAAGCGCGACAGGCACTCCAAACAGTCACCTTTATGCAAGATGGAGCACCACCTCATATTGCTCTGCCTATGCAACCCCTGCTACGCTCAACATTTGGGGAGGATCGTATTATCAGTCGCTACTTTAATCACGCATGGCCTCCAAGATCTCCCGATGTCACACCCTGTGACTTTTGGCGGTGGGGCTTCTTGAAGTCAAAAGTGTACAGCGACCAACCGGCATCACTAGCGGCATTGAAAGATGCCATCCGCCAAAATGTGCCTGCCATAACGCAAGAAATGCTACTAAATGTTGTGAATGGTGTGGTGACTCATCTCACAGCTTTACTTCTGAATGATGGACAGCACATTGAACATTTACTGTAGTAAGTACTAATTAACTGTAATTAATCTGACTTCATTAATCATTGTTTCATTTGTAAAACATCTATTGTTGCAATAAAACAATATAGCGCCATCTGTTGGTCGCCAACAGAACTATTTTTTTTCATTGCCACACAAAACCCGGTTTTTTTCCATCCGTTTGGTGCAAACCGCATCTTTTTATCGTGATTCGTTTTCGAATTATTCATTTTTAAAGTTGGTCCTGACTTTTGGATCACCCGGTATGTATAATATATTATGTATATATATTTATATATATATAGCATTCTATATATTCATATACATAGAATGCTAAGAAGCTAAGAACTATATAATAAATTTTATTTTTTGTCTCACAATTAAGTATTTTTTATTTTTCTGAATATATAAATGTTAAAAAATACAAAAATATTTAACTTTTTATCGTAGATGAAAAAACTATCCTCAAAATAAAGTTCCAAAATACCGATAATTCAAGATGTGAACCAAACATTTTTTCCATATTTCCTCAGAAGATGAATTTTTGAAAATAAAACTTTACTTTCAGCTCCAGAAAACCCTGTTTTTTACACCATTAAATTCGTAATTCTTCTCACTACATATAATGCTTCGTTCTTTATGTATTATTTTTCCCTCTCGTTTAATTTGAAAGAAACTGAAGCGACTCAAAACAAGTTACAAGTATTTACTAGTAAACAGAAATTTCATCGAGGAATATTAGGAAATAAATATGTGATGCTTTTAAAAAATTAAGTTGAGCATTAACTATGCATTAAAGTTTATTACTTAAAGAAATGTTTGAAACACATAAAATTTGTATTTCAGGATACATGTCTCGTTTATATATACTTACAAAAGTTCTATAATCCAGAAAAAATATTATCGCGTGTTGTATATTACACAAAAGCCATTGTTATATAAATTACCTTTCTTCGTTTAAAAGTAATTTTATTTAAAATTAATTTAAAATTCTTTACTTCTTTTAGACAAATACATTTTACCTTTTCCACTTAAAGGTTCATTTTTACTTTAAATGTATTTCAGGTGTTTCATTCTTCATACTTATACACATGTTTTTATCCTGAACAAAAACTACCTTCACACATCGTATTAAGTGGTGTTTCAAGTAAACCTAAAACAATTGGAAAGAAAATTAAAGAAGGGAAAATTATATCCATTACCAATTTAATCAGTGCACCAATAATACAGATGGGCATAATTCAAATAACTTCTTAAACTAATTAAAATATGTTGAAATTAATATAATATTACATAGTAAATATTTTTAAATTCAAACGAAAAAGAAATATGTGTGTAAAGGTGAAATAGACTTTTCACTTTTGTTTTATTAAATAAGAAAAATAAGAAATGTACTGCTGACGAAGTAGGCATATCTTCCAATGAAAATTTCATAGCAAACAACTCGTTATACATGCACACAAAACTAAATATTTCTTTTATATTTCCATTCGAGAACCACAGGATAAGATACAAAATATGAAGCATCTATTCAGAAACGTATAGTTCTAGTGCTAGAAACATGTATTTTAATTGTTTTTATAATACCGTGTGCATTGATAAATTTTGATATAAAAATAATACGACGCTCATTGGAATATTCCGGGTTCTATACTAACTGCAGTTGAACATTTAGTAATTAAAAATGAACTTCTGCAGTTTGCATGCACATCTATGGATGTCTTTCCATATAAAATTTAAATTCATAAAATGTGTATTACAGATAACGTAAAAGAATTTTGCATCAAAAGATACGCATCTTTATAAAATAAATTCCCATTTACATACTAACATTCTAATAATTCTCTCTCATCTAGTGTAATAGATGAAAATAAAAAAAAATTCTGTTCACCATCTAGATGATTTATTATTACAAGGCTCCCTACAATACCAAATGGTATGAGAAATTTCATACATTTGGAGCATTAAAATCTATATACAATAATCTAGTCAATTTATATAAAAAGTCTCAAATTTTTAAATAAAAATATTAAATATTTATATGAGAACATTTATATATATATATATATATATATATATATATATATATATATATATATATATATATATATATATATATATATATATATATATATATTTATATATATATATAGTTTACTTAATTTTTACTTTATAAGAAACTGAAATTAGTTGAACTTTTTTCAAATATTCCTCTCTTATTATTCATTGATTACTATTTTAATATATTTTAAACATTCGTCTTTAGACATGATTAATAGTTACAGAAAAATAATGTACTAAATTTTTGAAAACATACATGAGCTATGAACATATATCAATACGAAGAGTGAAAATTATATAAGTGAATTCAAAAGGATAGCTTGTGTAATGTAATGAATAAAAAGAATAAACGATTTAAATTGCATTTTTCAAACTGTGTGTGTTTTTGAGTAAATCTCTATCGTGTGTGAAACCTCATAGATGAATAACTTCTAGTACTAAATATTTCCGTCATCATTATAATCATATCGTCTTGAAACAGTTAGTTAACATAATTATTTATTAAAGTTGTATTTTTAAATGATTTATAAAAATTTTGTTAAATTTAAAGTTTATAATTTTGTGTTATTATATGGTTTCCTATTCATTTCAATTTATGGAGAAATCTTTTTTAAAGGCTTCACATACAACATCCTAAATATTTCGAAAAAGTAGTTTCAGCAACTTGTGTGTTTTGGTCATTTTGTGTTCCTTCATCCTTTACTGAATAATATAGAAGAAATAAAACATGTTTGAGGAAGAAATCTGTGCAAAAAATATTTATAAGAACACTACACTTCAAGAAATTTTTCCATATTTTTCTTCAAACAATAGAATATCAGAAATGTATCACTTGGGGAAATTGTCAGCGGAATAGTGGAAGATATTAAAGGACATAGAGAAAGATACAAAAACTATTCAAAGGGTAAATAGCTTTATAAAAATAGATTTGTAAACGAAATAAACAGAAAGAAAAGTTAGCATCAAATCTAAACTTATGATCTATTGAGAATTGTTTGCTTGGGATCAGATCGACAATAAGTAATCTTTTCGAGGACTCAAATTTTGATATATCTAGATTTTTAAGAGATGCTTCCATAAAAATATCCAAACACGATACAGATAAAAACAAAAAGTGCGAGATTTTGAAAACAAGTTAAATTATATTCTTTCCTAGATATTGGTAACTTCTAGTCATGAATAAAAATTTCGAATTTAAAAATCAGACGTTCTACGTGGAATGAGTTTTAATATCGTTGCTGAAACGATAGAAAATTCAACAGTGTAACTTTGCCAATAAGATTTTTTATGTTATTATAAAATGCAAAGTTTTTCAATCAACCGTAAAAATTTTATCAGGAATTGAAAATTCTTTGAAATTGGGGTCTTTATTTCTCCTCTACTTTGAAAGACTGGTTTTTATTTTTAAAATTCCTGAAACTATTATAATCTTTTCCGTTTTTCTGTATAAAATTGAATTTTTATCAATAAATTGAGGAAAGTTATTATCATACGAGTATTAAAATTTTCTAAAAATAAGTTAAGTGAAATTTTTATTGACTGAATTGAACGGACGTAATAAGTGAAATTTTCAAACTAAATATATAAATTTTAATTAAAGAAAAATTCAATATTTTAAAGCATTATAAAATTTGAATTAAAATAAGGCTTGCTAATTTAGCAGTAGATAAATTCCTTTGTAAGTCATTCAATAAATTGTTAATAGAATGACTAATAAAAGACTTACAAAGATTAATCATAAAATGAAAATTATGTAATTAAAATATAAATAAAACATATGAAATATACATAACTCTTTTTTATAAGATTCACTGAGTTAAAAATATGCGTTTTTACAATTTATGATATGTCTGATTATGAATTGACTTGAAATAATATTCAGTAATATTTTGTGACTAATACGACATTTTAACTATAAAAAATTACTTTTTAAAAATTATCACTTTATATTATCGATTCAAGTCTATTTGCACTGCTTCTTGAGCTTATAATAGTATTAAAATAAGATCACCTGTTTCGTATCACATTTATTTCTTCCTTTTTTCAGCTAAAATCGAAACTTATAACTATCATTATTTTCCGACTGCAATAATGAAATTCAACAAAAACGAAATTGGAGCATTGTTCACAGAAATAAAAATGATTGCATAGTTTATATATATATATATATATATATATATATATATATATATATATATATATATATATATATATATATATATATATATATATATATATATATATATATATATATATAGTCATATTGCTCTTGATATTTAATAAAAATTTTACTTTGTAGCCTATAAGTATTTCTTATATTTTTACGTTGATATCTCATTACATTTTGTTATATTTGATTGTGAATAAAGATTATTTAACTATAATAAAAATGTATAACAATGCAATATTACTTACATAGTGTTTATGTGCCTTGACGATTTTTTTCCATAATATTTCGTTAAAGTTATTAAGTTATTGATCCTTAAAAACTTATTCAAATGATTAATTTTACTTGTTTTTAATATTTAATCATTAAATGAGTTATATAAATTTATTTAAAGCTCATTTAATTAAAAATTATTTTAATATTAAATAATTAATAATAAATATAATTAGTAATAAATAATAAATATAAAATATCTCTTTATCAATAAGAATATTTATTGCAAAATATACTGGAAATGAAATTTTATATCCATACAAATATTTCAGCACATATTAATATTTTAATACACACACACATCCATCAATATATCGTGTAAAAAATTTATTATAACAGATAATATTTCCAAACAGGACTTGACTTTTAATGAAATGGAAACTTATAAGTTCTGATATATTTTCAATGTCCAATAATTTATTTTCCTATGAATTACTCTTGATTTGCATAAAAAATCAAATTATCGAATTTTCATTGGTATTAATAATAAATATTTGTGCTACTAAAAATCTAAAAACATAAAGAATTATATATAAATAAAATTATATAAAAATAAATATATAAAAAGAATTATATAAAAATAAATATATAAATAAAATTGAACAATTTATTATATCGCATTTTTCTTCTGTTCTCTTTAATATTATTTCAAATTATATTGACTGTTAAAGTTACCAAACTTAAAAAACTGAAATTTTAGATATAAAGAAAACAAAAAAGGTGATTTACAATAGCCTATATTTTCAGTAATTTTACTAAAACTTTCATTAATTTTAAAGTAATGAATTAACAATTATTAAATTATTTTTACACTGTATGATAATTTTCTGTTGATTAACATTTGTAAGTATAAAAGTTTTTCAATCACATTATTTTAGATAAGTCACAAATTTATAAGAAAATAATTCAGTTTTCAACATATTTTATTTATTAATACCCGTTACATAGTGTTACATATAATTCCTTAAAAAGTTATCTTTTCATCAAAACTTCATAAAAAACTTCAACACAAAAGAAATCACACCTATTTAGTGACTTCTTTTCAACGCTTCTGTTTCAGAAATAAATCCAAAAAAGCCGAGAAAACAATAAACGATATAGGAGGACATAAAAATCTTATGAAAACAATTTGGAGGAGAAATGACGCTATTGAATACGTCTTTAAGGCTGTATAAGCAAAAAAGTGTAGCTAATATCGAACTATATTATTGTGTATATAGGGCAATATTTACTATCGAAACGATGTTGTAATAAGTAACATTTAGCATCAGCTTTTTGTAAAATTAAATTTTGCTAGTGACTTTAAGTATATCCTAAAAGAAAGTCAAAAATTATTTCGAGTTATTTAAATTTAATCAATTAACTCCTTGTTCAACTTCAACTAGAAAAGGAAATCTTTTTTAAAGACTGAACGATTGATTTGATAAAGAACAAATCATTACATTTTTTATAGTTTTAAATCTCTGGTTACAAAAGTTTGAATGCAAATAATTAATAAATTTATTTTTTTTGCTAACATTATAGTAAATAACATCAATATATAAACTAAATTTCATAATATTAAAAACTTTTCATGTTTTAATTGAGTTGTTGAAAATTATAAATACATTGATGCATTCACATACAATAGAAAGAAAACAAGAGACACATTTATGTTGTAGAAATTAGTGATATCAGAAATTTCGCGATAATCTAAATTGGATTAGTATTTTGGAAATTTTTTACTATAAAGATACTTTTCGGTTTTAGCTTAGGATATTATCAATATCATAGTCTGTCATTCTATTTTAGGGATATAATTACTAAATTTGACTTTTCAAGAAGCATTATTAGTAGTTTAAAAATTTATTACAAATACACTATCTGACATTTAAAAGGCAACACCAAGAAGGAGTTGCCAGAAAGTGATGAAAATTGGTAAACAGAAAGAGATATAAGGGATCTGTATTTCAAAATGATATGCATAATACAGAGCGAGAACAGGATCGGGTCAGTAGGCTGTAGAACCACTGTGGAAGGCGATACATGAAGCTACGTGTTCGATTGGAGAGTGATCAGGAGAGTACGATGATCAGAAAACTAAAATTCTGTTCTTGGTTATTTATATTGTATAGTCACACCATTCCCAGAAATTTCAATGTCAGAAATGAAACATTAGAATAATTTGAAATCCAATTTGAGCATTTGTTCCGATAAAGTTATAAATGATAAAGCAATCCACATATGATAGCAAATTTCGCATCAGTATATGCCGACCAACTTGTCTAGTGGTCAGCGTGCCTGACTACGGATAAGGAGGTCCTGGGTTCGAATCCCGGTTCGGACATGGATGTACTTTCTCTCTCTATCTATCCTGTCTTTGTTCTTTCCTTGTATGAATGAGGTGTGAATGGTTGCCTACCCTATAAACTGGTACCTATGGCATGTGTGTAGAGCAAAGTCGTACTTTCACCTTCATGGTGCTCTGATTAAAACGAAAGACACTCCCAATCGACTTAATTTCCATAGCATAGCGAGCTTGGCTTGTCCGAGTGTCATTAGTAAACAACAACAACATCAGTATATTCAGCACATAAATAAAATTTAAAAGCGTATGAAAATTTTTTTGTTTTTTTTAAAATTTAATTATTATAATTTTAATGTTAAAAATAAGTAAGTCTTAAAGGTAATTGATAATTAACACATACAAAGGACTCACAGATAATGAAGACCCAAGAAAGAATATGATTTGATAATCAACTCCTATTGTGCCAATATATAGTGCTTTTAGAATATCAAGTTTTAATATGTTTATTCAACTGAAATCAATAGCTGAGAAAGTATTCAACGAAACGACCAATAAATAATCAAGATATTTCACGTCCTTTAATGGATAAGCATATATTCATAAAAATCTAGATTTACTGCATTAGAGCAACATTGGCTGATGCAAAAGTATTTGCTATTGTTCCCCAACATTCTTCGTCAAAGTTTGCAGCAAAGATTACTTAAAACATTTTACATCTTTATAATTTTGCTCTAATCTCATGATATTTTAAATTTCAGATATTGGTCATTGTGAAAATTGCTTTTGGAATTCTGGATAGGATAACAATTGTTTTAATTGAGATCTATTAAGATGAGTCATCCTTGTGATACCTTTGTCATTTTTACTACTGATGGGAAATCATTACATTTTATTCTTATTCAATCATTTTAATAATACAAAGCATTTTCACTTGTAAATGATACTGTTAAATCAAATACTATAAACAGAGGTCCTACTACAGAACTATCCGTTTGCTTAGTTCCAGCACGTATATTTAAAAACTAGTATTAGCTTTTCTTTGGGCATCACAATCCTTTATCGAATCTGAATCAGATCTGATTGCAAGTAGCTTCAATTTTGTTCCACCAAACGTAATTACAACTGAAGAACTGTGTTTAAGTATGTCGCATCGTTTGAGATCAATAAATAGTGTTACAGAAGCAGTGTGGGAATTTAAAATATTTTAATTATGATTACTTATGCTTCCTCGTATGTTTCCTGAAAAATAAAATATTGAAAGCTTTTTATAGTTGGTGTAAAAGTGTATCAATTTAGTCTGATAAAAATCACTATATTAATATCCATAGTTGCGTTTTCATCAATAAGAGAATAAAGGATATAAAACATTCAAAGTGGACATTTATTGTCAATGTGTCCCCGTTTAATTAACATATCTGATGACACAATTAAAGTGTAATACTACAGAAATTAAATAGTTGATAATATTTTGGTAAAAAGACATATTTCTATATCAAATTATTTTTAAAATTATAGAGTGCATATGCTTTAATATATAAAATAAATTCGCAACTGTTTCAATAATATTGGATACTGTTTATTACAAGAGAGTACATTTATTACCAAATAATTTATTAGTATATTTTACTTAGTTTATTAAAAATATCGAAACTGTTTATGATAAAATATTTAATTACTCATACTTTTCATTAAAAAATAGAAATTAACTTATACTAAATGAATTTAGAAACTTTCTACAATAGACATAAGTATTAAAATGAATAATTGATCCTGAGCTGTGGTTTTCGGGTTTGAATGCTGATTCGGGCATGGATGTTACTTTCTTTCTCGGTTCTCTCTGTGTTTCTCTATCCTTTCTTCTGTGATGATGTATGAATGTGGTCCACCCTATAAATGGGTTTATGGTGGGTAGCAGTTTCTGGCCTTGTTGTGGCAGAGGGATCGTCACCCAAGTGTCCGTTGTTGGAAAAAATTTATATATAGATATATCAATTTTTTTCCTTTTTATCATCAATTCATATTTAATTTATGTACATATAATTTATGTCAATTCACTATATATATAGCTTTCAAAATATTAGAAATAATCAAAGTTAGTTATTTTACAGTATTGCATTAAAAAAATTTTAAGCACAAGTTTTCTCCATTTTAAATTTTTTAAGATCAGATTACATTAATTTTCCTGTCTCAAACTCAGATGTGAATTTTTTTAGTTGTAAAAATAGAATAAGAAAACAATAAATATGTTAAATTCTATTAGCAAAAAATTTGCTTGAAAAACAGTTTGGCTTAATTCAATCATTGTAGTGTTCACATTTATTTATTTAAAGCTTCTGCAAATGAATAAAAAATTATTAGTTCCTAAAAGAAAATTTAGTTTTCCTTAAACAAACTTGATTTTTTGAAAACAAATCACTCAAGCTCTTCCTCCTTATTTATAATAAATCAAATACTGTTCATTGTTTTAATTTCTTTATTTAAATGACTTTATTTCTTCAATTCAGGCAGATTTGTCTAAATTAACAAAAAATAATTATCCAAAAACGTATTAAATAGAAAGTAAATTTCCGAAAAATTGCTTGGATAAAGGATTTACTTCTTTTTCAATTAAAATTAATTGTGCAATCAACAAAATAATGTTTTGGTGTCTGATATATATTTAAATATAGTTTTTGGTCATATTTAATTTTCTAAAATGAAAATCTAAAGTACATAAATATAAGTTAGAATTATTTTTTGCTCTACAGCAATCATGTTTATATTGAAGTAATTTCACAAATTGTTATGCGTTGTTTCAAGAAAAATTTAAAATGTAGTCACATTAAGTAATCTATATAATGTGGAGTCCACTTTGCTTGAAGGTTTTACGAACCACTATAATTAATTAACTATTTTATTACTATTTTCATTTATAATTTTAATTCAAAGTACTTTTATTCTTATTTTTTCGTACTACATTTTCCATTGTTAATCATCCTAGTTGTAAGGTACAGTTAGCGACAAATTATTTTAGATGAATATATATCCGATGATTAACAAATTTACTTTATTTATATTTCATTTTTGTGAATATCTTCATTTAATACTTTGAATTAGTTGAACATAATAATTAAATATTTACAAAAAATTAATTTTACATTTTAAAACAATATGAAATTTTATTCGTTTTACATTTAGGCAGTTGTCTACTACATATAAGCAAATGTGGATCCAGAAAATAAATTAAAATAATCTTCAAATGCTTAAAAATAACATAGGAAAATGTTGTTTGGTAATATTGAAGTTTTGTTATTTTGACTATGCATATTTAGTATATATGCATGTATTTAATGGGTATTTCAAACATATGATAAAACAATTATTGTATTTTGTTTAGAAACTTTGTGATTAAATTTTTAATAATATTACACGGTTATTTAATTCAAATTAAAGGTTTGATATATATATATATATATATATATATATATATATATATATATATATATATATATATATATATATATATATATATATATATATATATATATATATATATATATATTATATATATATATATATATATATATATATATATATATATATGTGTGTGTGTGTATATATATATGTATATATATATATATATATATATATATATATATATATATATATATATATATATATATATATATATATATATATATATATATTCAAAGAAGCTTATGTTCAATCAAAACAGCATATTGTTATTAATCATTATATTTTTATAAAATAATTGCAGTTTTATTTTTTGTTCCATCAATCATTTATATGTTTTTTCAATATTATTCCCTAATGATTTATTAAAAAAACACTTAAAATTGTTACTAGAAACTTATGTAAAATTGAAGTATTTTGAATTTTTATCTTAATATATCATAGCATTAAGGTTTAAATATAACAGCTGAAAAAAACACGTTCTTGTGTTCCTTATAATATATGCTATACTTTAATGCTTTAAAAAATGAAGGTTTTATAAGTAATCTATTATTTGTGTTTTTACTTCTCCTGCAATGTCTAATAATGATTATATTTTGATTATCATTATGCGGCTTCTATTCCTTCATTTTTGCCAATAATATAATGAAAGGCAACATGGTTACAGTTCTATTTTTATCTTGATTTATATTTAATAATTTATCTTGTTTTTTCACTTCAGTGTTAAGTACTGTAAATATAGCATAAAAACACTCAGTGAAACAAGTAGCGTTTTTATTTTTACTTGTTCTTTACTAAGATACTCTGTAGTATAGTTATAAAGAAAAAATTAAGAGAGACAAGTTTAATATATTGGAATAAATGTAATTTAGCATTAATCATTTTAACTTTTATTCGAATCTAGCAACACAAGAGGAAAAATAATAAATTTTCTTAAAATTATGTAGCGTTAATAATACTCTATACAAAAAGTATATGTATATGTTATCGCATTGACAAATAAGTACACTTCACCTATTTGCAGTATTTTATGCTTTAAATATAAGCTTTTTTAAAATAAATTTCTTGTTTGATTTTTCACATTAATTTTTTAAATCATATTTAAATTTATATATGTATTTAATTAAATATTTATTTGTTAGATTATATATATTTAATAATGTCTATACCATTTTCGAGATATACTAGCACGTTTTATATTTTTAATGAAAAATTTGAAAACTTTTATGGGCTTTTTATAATGATTATTTTTATCAATTATTTAGTATTAATTGCTATGAGAGTAAATTTCATAATGTGCACTTTTAATATTTCTAAGGTGGTTGTACATTCATTTTTAGGTATTTAAAAATGCTTATAAATCATCAGAAGAAATAATTCCAAACAAGTTTTTTAAGAGATTACATAAAGAGAATTTTTTATATTTCTACTATTTTTACTTATATTTTACCATGAATTTATATTAATTTAGTTACATAAAATTATTACTTCAATTTTACCATGAATGTTAGCTTGAATTGCTAAAAATAAAGTTTAAGTTCTTACTAAAAATTATGTAATCAATATTATTTACTGCATTGTAAAAGTAAAATTGTAGTGATTTATAATTTTGATGGTGATTTTAGTTTTCGGCTTCAAATATTTTCAAAAAAAAAATTTTTTTGTAAAAACTGGTTATACCAAAATTTTACAATTCTTGATTATGTAAAGTTTTTAGCAATTATTTTTTGCATTTGATTAGTATGGATTCAATTCTAAGAAGAACGATGAATATTAAACATTGTTGAACATTTTAAGGTTATTTATTTTGAAAATATAATTCAGTATCAATAAGAGTTCATATCAGCTTTAACTTAAAATTTTCACATTAACTATAGATCACATATATGTAACCGTATCTATTTAATGATATAATGCTGACCGTTTAAGTGATATTAGAAAGCATAAAACTATTCATGAGTAATTAGCAATTGATTTGCTATCATGTAAAATAAGTGGCGAGTGGAACATCTATATTAAATAAAGAAACTCCACAACACGTTTTCAATTTATTTGAACTTTATTATCTTGAGAAAATAAATGTGATGTCTTAAGTAAAAACAGAAATTTCATACCAGCATGGTTTTTATTTTAATAGAGGATGAATTATAACCTACGAACGTTGCAGTTTACCATATCACAATATTGCAACTCTTATAGATAGAGATGCCATGAACGTATATTGAATGAGGAATCAACGTTTTCAGAATTGTCATACAGAACAAGTCACCATATCTCAGTATCTCTCTATCATTAACGGTATTAAGTTAAGAAATACGTCACTCTTATATATATATATAATTTCTCCTATATCAAAGTCACAAGCTTTTTTTAACACATAATATCTCCAAATGCATCACAGATGTAACACACGGGTTGCTAAAAATTAAAGTTGCGTACATAAATAAAGTGATCATAATTAAAGAATTGTAGTTTGAACTTCACAAAAGTAGATAACTTATCTATTTTTATTTCATATTGCAAACATACTCTAAGATCATCAAAACTTGGACATGAGAAAAATTGTTCCACATCTTGAGATCGATTTTTTAAAGAAATCGGATAAATTATTTAGTTTTAGTTTTTGAAACGAAACTGGTAACTTTCAAATTTACCGTGACTAGATAAATTCTGAGACAATTTTAAAGTAAATAAGGGAAAAGATTCTGAAGGCAGTCTGTAATACAGGGGTCATTCGGAAAGTAAGTTTCCCATGTCTCAGTAAAAGAAATAAAACATAAATTATCAAGAAAGGATTTTGCAAGAGATATAACAGTATCTCAGCTACTTCTCGACATAAGAACCATTGGAATGGTAGCACATGTCATACTGTGGATTAAGTTTTTGTATTTCAGTATTATAGAATCTTCCGCCTGAGGACTGAGCCAACAAATCACTGCTTTTCAACCATCTTCACCTGTAGGGAAGTGACCGGAATTTCTTCATGCGCAAGAATAGATAAAAGTCACTAGGAGCAAGCTCGGGATGTGGCAACTCAGCCACAGTAATTCCCTAAAGAGGAAAGAGAAGCTCATCTTCCCTATGAGATGGGGAATCTAGCTCAGTTGCTATTTGGATGCGGTCGAATGAAGACCGTATTGGCACCAGAGTATTATGATGTGGAACTTATTTTTATGGAATATAATCATGAAAATTGTTATTTGTTGATTGTTATTGTTAAAATAAAATATTAAAGGCAATAGGACTTATTAATGAAAGGAAACACACACGCAACACGGGGCTATATGGTGGATGGTCAAGCACTTCTCAGTTAAACTTTTCCAACAGTATTTTTTGTTTACGTCACCGTATGAGGGCTTGTGTTATCGTAAAGTAACTGAGTAACTAGTGACTGAGAGTATCCAGTTACTGCAGTTACTGAGTAGCCCACGGCTCTTGTTATGGCTCGTCAAAAATTATTTGGAGTTGCGCAGTAATGTTCAGTTTTACTGTTGCACCTTACAGACGGCGATCAATAAGAGAAGAAATAAAAGCTGACATCTTTGCATACTGTAATGACTTTAATGTAAGTTATCCGAAAGTTATGATTGCAACATATGACAGTTTCACTCATAATCCACCCTTCAAGTACGTTTGTGTTTCGGGTATTTTGCTGAGCCATATTTTGGAGCCGTAGGAAACTTACTTTCCGGATGACCCTTGAAAATAAGTAAAATCTACCTTTAAAAGACCTTTAAGTAAAATCAATATTACGAGATAAAAAATATTTCTCATTCCATTTAGAGATAAAAGCTTCTAGTGAAAGAATTTCCAATAAATCTTTAGAATGCTAATATTCACATCTGTAAAATGGTTCTATTTGCTATAGTCAATAACCATGAGTTTTCACCTTGGTTATTATTAGGAAAATCAAAAAAACAAGACTTTCTAAATCAGTTTTGAATAAAAATAGCTTTATGTATAATTTGAGTTTTCTTAAATATATATGCACATATATGTATTCCCACATATATATAACTTATTTTCAGATATATATAATTATTAATAGATTTTCCGTACAATACTAAATATTTTATATAAAAAATTATACGCCAGTTATAAAAATATTTTATTATATAATATAATATATTATATTGTAATATATTTAATAGAAAATTTATGAAGCAGTTAACTTGACGAAGGTGAGGAAATAGCACTACAAAGGAAATAAAAATGAACTATTGGCTATTTCTATGAGTAACTTGTCGTTAAGAATAAAAATAAATGCAACAAACATTATAAAGAAATTGTCATTTATCATTCGTGAACGTGGGCGTTTTGTTCTGTCAATTTTTATCATCGAAAGTTGCGGATGTCATTTAGTTGAAAAGATTAGGAAACAATACAGAAAGTTCTTTGTCAATTTAACAGAAATCTCTCTTGTCTAAAAATGAAGAGTTAGTTTGTTTAAAAAAATTGAGTGTCATATATTAATGCGTCTGCTAACTTGTATATTTCATATTTAGTATAACTCTTTTCTAGTTAATCGATTTGAAAGCAAAAAACTTCAATAATGGCAGAATCACAGAAATATTTTCTGTAAACATCATGAATATACTTTATATTATTTACTTAGTTCCTACGGCAATATGATATATGTGTCTTATGAGATTGTGTCTTCAGACATTCAGAAAAAACTTCATTTGATATGTATATTTTTTATTTAAGGAGAAAGCCATTTTTTAGTATATTCTACTATTATACAACAAATCTCTTCCTTTTATGAGAAAATATGTTTTATAATTCATTATATTTTGTAAAATGTTTCCCTTTTTGAAGGAAATATATTTTGAATGCTCGCAATAAGCTGAGCATATAGTCCATTGATATCTTATTTTACATGTTATTACTAGAAAAGAGATTTAGTTTTATATCATATGTAAAAATAATAATGCAATTTTTGAAAAAGAAATAATGATAAGAAATTTATTACAATTACATGTACAAAAGAATCACTTTTTAGGTACAATTATATTCACAAATCTATTAACTGAACTGTTCACAGTTCTGGAATAAAAGTATCAAAGATTTAAAGTATTATATTTGCATTTACCAGCAATTATTAATATTAATAAAGTTATTGATTTAGAATTATGTACTTTAGAAATATGTTTAATATTAACAGTGTTTAAAAGAAATCACTCTGAGAAAAGAAACGAAAATCATGCGACCGTTACGTGCTTCCGATTTTCCAAAATTATTGTAAATCTTTTTTTTTCTTTCTATTAGCTAACTTACCAATGATTTCTTTATTGTCCATTACCAATGATTTCTTTATCAAATAAATTGTTTATTTTTATTTGTATACATAGTTAAAATACTACAGCCTTTGTCACAAAGATAAGGTGATTCAGAAATAAAGACAAGTTTATTTTTCGGCAAGTTCATGCTGAAGTATTTTTATAATGCAAAATAGAAACACTTCACATTTCAGAGGTGATGACTCAAGTATCGGACTCTTTGTTTCTCTTTCAATTAAATAACTACTTAGCCGAGGAAAATGCTTATACATATCAATGAGTACAGATGTAAGTTTCCAAAACATTTCTGTAGTATATTTATGGTAATTCGGCTCTTATTATCCAATCGACTTGAAACTTCGCTTGAACTTAATTTTTGTCATCAAATATGTCGCAACATATATCGCAAAATCACCAAAATTATCCCCAAACTGTTTCAAAATTGTGTAGACTAATATCTCAACTATGATAGCCATTATTTTTACAGAATAAATTATTTTAAGATGATAATTTCTCAAATAAAATTATAATATCATAAAAACTATTTAATTAAGCAAAAATATAAGATATTTCTACAGGTATTCATACTTTAACATTTTTCATAGCACTGGTTTCTCTTTAATGACTGCATGTCCATGTAGTGCATGTCCCCTCAAGAAAGGGGCTATCTACTAAACACTAACACTGCGATAGATTACTCATCTATCGCAGTGAACTATATTAGGCTTAAAATGTATCCTTTTTATCATTGTGAGGAAGCCATTAATTAGTTTTTGATCTTTGTAAAATTCTAAACATGTTCATAGTTTAGGTGACAGATCTTTATTATATTTTGGACTACTCTCTCTCTCACTCTCTACTACAAAGCCAAATTTAATGGTATTTTTTTCAATACAAGTGTATAAATTTTGTCTGAATTTGATTTGTTTTTAAAAATTGTAGTATTTTACTATTCATAAGTAATTTACATTTATGATTTTTTAATTATATTTAACAATTGATTTCCATTTTAAAAATGAATAATTTGGTCAGTACCATTTATGTATTTTTTAATTAAATTATATGTACTTATAAAAACACTATTTTATTTCCTTCACTGAATTAAATTCATTTTTTCTTATGTTAATTAATTCGTTTTTTCTATCATAAATTATTCATTATAAAATTCCAAACTTTATCTTCACCTACAATTTAAAGGGTTTTTAGAAAAATTTGTTCGTTAATGTATTCAACACTTTATTTAATATTTTATAAAAGTATCTTATTTCTAATAAAAAGGCTAAACGTTTAAAGATATTCAGTGAAAAACATGCTTTATTGCAGTATTTTTCAGAATTTATTATTTTTAATGATTAAAGTAAGACTTAAATTAATATAAATAATACGATATATAATTTTTATTAAAATAACAATAAGGTTTTTGCAAAAGTTTAGTTAATTTCTTTATTGTAAAATTTTCAAGGAAACTAGGATTTTAGTCAAACGTCTAATTTTCTTAGACATTTTAATTAATAAATTCTATGGATGAGTAATTTAAGCCTCATTTATTTTGTCCAAAAAGTAAATACACTGAAAAATCTATCTTTTTAACTGAACAAAGCCTAAATAATTTTCAATAAGTTACTTATGGTAATTTTTATGAAATATACTTAAAGAAAATAAATGTACTTCTCAGGTACTACTTTTATAAGAAAAAGCTGAATTTTTCTTTTCTTAGAGGCATCATGTTTAAATTCTGAGAATTAGTTATATGAAAAAATTTTTATTTTAAATTTTTAAAATGAGATATTATTGACAAATTTATACAATGACAAATTTATTCGAGGATAATTAAAAATACTTTAATTATATATATATATATATATATATATATATATATATATATATATATATATATATATATATATATTCCTTCTAGCTGCAAAGTTAATTGTAATTTTACTTAGCATAAAATTGCTTATTAATTATATTGAGTGGATAATTTTAAAGCAATTTCTCAATACAAGTAATTTTCGCTTCGAATGACTACAAATAAATATTATGTGTTCTTTTCTAATTCTCATAAAGTCATTTCTTTACTATAAGGTTATTTCTCTATCCTTTATTTTTCCCTACTTTTCATAAGTTTAATATTTTCATATATTAACGTTTACTCTACTAGAAATTTTATTTAAATATTTCGATGATTTATACAATGGTTATACAATGGAAGTTTGTTGGTTCAAATCATAAATAAGACTAAGGAAAATTTAAATACGTTTATATGATTAATGAGATCTTCCTATATATTTTCTGAATTTTTAATTGTACTCTAATTAATTTTAAATCATCATTAAATATAGTTCTGTAACTGACATAAATTTTATAAAGATAGAATTTTTGATAACATTAGAATTAAAAATATTGTACATCGAGATATATTGAATTATTAAATATAACTTCTGAAATGTAAAACACAATTTTTATTTTCTACAGATAATTATATTTTGAAATGGATAGTAAAATATTCAATAAGAAGAATATTTTGATCATTTAAACTTACCCAATAATTAAAATATTTAAAACTGACTAAAAGTCTTAAATTCAGTTGAAGTTTAAAAATAAAATTATTTCTCTTGTAAAAATCACGTTCCATTAGGAGTATCTTTAATATAATAGAAATGAAATTTCTCCCAAAGAAGTCAAAATGAATGCAACTAAATAAACTATTTAAATAAATTTAAATTGTTTCCGCTAGAATAAATTTCGCAACATCAGACACCTGATAATGTTTCAGAATTCATAAGTAAAAAAAATATATTCTGAAAATTATTTTCACTTACCGATGAAGTTAATGAGAATAACAAGGCAAAAATTTCTTAGAAATGCCAATTTCTTAGAATAATAGAGTAATATATATATATATATATATATATATATATATATATATATATATATATATATATATATATATATATATATATATATATATATATATATATATATATATATGTATATATATATGTATGTATGTATAAAGCATTTATTCCTCTAATGGAACAAATTCTCATATCATAACAATTTCGTAAATAAAATTTAATCTCATTAAATAATCTTTAGATGAAAAATATTGATATTAAAAGTGTAATGGTTTTTAAATAATTATATACTGAAGAATGACTTTTGGTATCTATGTACTTTTATGTCTGTTCAGAATCAAAGCAAAATTATTAATATTATATTGTTGCGATTTTTTACGGTTAAACTTTTAAAGAAATTGACAAAAAATATAATTTACTATCTTAAAATTATGGTAATATTTGGCTAAACGTTTTCCTTTCATTAATCTATTTAAATTAAGTAACAAACTAAATTAATGCTAATTAACTAAGTTCAGTAGCCTTATTTCACTTCTTACACTATAATCTTTTATGGTATGGTACAATTGAGATTATCTCTAATATAGATATAAGAAAATACTTAAATTATGGTTTTTTCCTAGAATAGAAGGGAAAATAGTGAAATTTTAAATGTCAGAAAAAAATTAACACAATTTATATAAAATAATCAATAATTCGCATAGTTTACGACCTTTATAAACTAAGTAAATAACAACTACAACAACCACTTGAAATAGTTCACAAAGATATAAATAATGTTTCGTTAAAATTTTTAATTATTTTTAATTAATAAAAGATATAAATAATTAATAAAAGTAATTAATAAAAGATATAAATAATAAAGAAAATACAAATAATGTTTCGATTCTAAGATTTCCTAAACTGTAGTTAATTATTTTAAAAAGCATTGTAAGTTAAATAAAATTACATCATAATGGTATTATAAAAGATCTTTTCAATCCTATTCATCCAGTGAATCAAGAGCAATTATTTCAAAACAGCTTCATTGAGGTCTTTGTTCTCAGTTGTAGTTTAGAGTGCGTAGAGATAATGAACTGATTTCGTGTAGTACAATCGTACAGTATTGGCTGGTGTCTTTCGTCCTTAGAAGAGAGTACATTCTATTTCACAATGACAATCATTCACATTTACGGAGAAGTTAATGCTTAAAAAGAGTTTGATTAAGTGTCCAATTGTTGTATTGTTCCTGAAATGTAACCTTAAAGTTACTAAATGCTATTTACGCGAACATCGTTTGCCTGGAAATAATTTTAATAGTTTAAAATGAACGTATTTATCTGGAGACTCAATAAGTTTTCCCTAATTATAGAGTTAATTTTCTTCTGACTTTTCTCTACAACATTTATTTTACAGAACTCATTTAATTAATGCTGAAAATAATTTTCTCAAGTATTTAAATTACAAAATAATTAGTAATTCTAATTGGGGTTTAATAACAGTTGCTCCTTTTATACATTTTCGGTTGGACACTCAAAGCTGTTATTTAAATTACCTGCTTTTAATACAGTATAAATAATACTCAAATAACAAAAATTGTGATTATTTTAGTCATGTGAATTGTGCAATCGTATGCTAATTTACTTTATGCATTTTTAAAGTATACTTTTATTAAAGAAAAATAAATATACAAAATTGTTAAATTTAAATATTTCATTTTCATGTTAAATATATTGGTAAAATGATTTTTATTACACTGTGGGAAAGGTAAAATATCAAATTTTATGCAGTGAAAAATATTTAAATACATTAAATTATTTATTTATATTTTGATAAAATAAATTTCTCAGAGCAAAACCATTTTTTTCTTAATTTTAATAAAAGCGTAATAGTTTATATATATATATATTATGAAAATTCTCATTGAAACTCGTCTTCATAAGGTAAAAATGATGAATGCAAATTATTTTGAATGTTCAGAATGTATGCAGTATTTGCGTGAATTTTAAATCAATTTTTACAACGGGAAATTTTACAATTCAACTGATATTGTATATGAATTAATTTAAATTATCGAGTCATTACATAAAATATTTTAAAATTTGCACTATGAATTTTATAATTTTCTATATAATTTTTATCACAAAGCAAAATAGATTATCTAATTAAAAAATTAGTTTTAAGAAAACACTTCTGTTTCTTAGTCAAAATTTGTTTCATATTCTGATATCTATGACTTAAATCCTACATACATATGAAAAAATTATACTTTAATGCAAGAAACTCAAATTTATTATGTAATTCTCAATTTCTCAAAAATTAAGTGCGTTTTTCCTAATTAACCAATAGATTTGACTACAACATTAGTAAACATTTTAGTTGTTCTATTAACGACAAAGATTAATAATTCGAAATTTTATTCTTAATAGAGAAGTTTGAATTTGATTTAAACTTTTACTGGAAAATGGTTTGGTACTTTTGCATCTTAACGATCACATTGTGCACATGAGGACTACAGTTTAAAAAAGATTCCCCAACACTATATATCTTCAAATCCAAAGAGGCATTTAAATCTACAAATTGTTAAACCAAAGACTAAGACACTAACTATCCATTAGACAGTTCAGCTTTATAGGAAGATGGTAGCAATATTAAAAATAATGGAAAAGTTATGAGGAAGACGACTTTTGGCTTCCATTGATTCTTATTGGAATCATAAAATAAATACTTAGAGCCAGTATGAGTAAAGTATGAAATACATTTTCGCTTCCATATACTATCAATAAAATTCTTCACAAATTCCAACTGATAAATGTGCATCATAAAATAATTCACCTTTAGCTGCCACTCAGCGAACAGTAGTGTAGATTTGAGAAGAATAGCTGATATTTTAAGCTTAAGGAAATGAATTTCTCTGGAAATTACTGTAACATTTTATTGAATGCTATTAGTTATTCGTTAGCACCACGTCTCTGAGCACTTACTCTCATTTATTTCGATATCCAATATTAGTTAGTAAAAAGTAAACAGTCATTGATTATAGATGTTTTGAGGGTGATCTACGCATTAAAAAGCTTCAAAGATACCCCAGCCTGTATGCAGCTCTTACTTAATCTATTTATCATACTCGTATTTTCTTGCCCGTAATTTCATTTCGAAGGATAAATATGATTCTTTAAATAGGAATGGGGATATAACTTATGCCCTATTTATTTAGATCAGTATCAGTTATATGTTACAAATATGTGATCAGTGAAAAGATATGTGGCAAAGGCAATGTGGCATGATGGAATTTCCTTTCCGAAAATATATAACACTTTCAATCTTTGTTGTGCATTAACATTATGTAACGAAATATATTAAAGTTTTTCATTGTAAATTAACAGTATTATGGGAGTTTAGTGTGTGCCAAGGATAGTATAAAACATTCCACATATATATCATTTGTTCTTTTAAATATTTTATAGATTATTAAAACAGAAAATTTAGTTTATTTGATATTTTATTATCTAATACTTTGAATTTATAAATGAAATTCTCTCTGAGATTATAAAACATTTATGATTATTTTCATCAAAGCAAAGAAAACACAAATTATTTATTAATATGACTCATGTGAATGCTCATTGTCTTAAATATATATATATATATATATATATATATATATATATATATATATATATATATATATATATATATATATATATATATATATATATATATATATATATATATATATATATATATATATATATATATATATATATATATATATATATATATATATATATATATATATATATATATATATATATATATATATATATATATATATATATATATATATATATATATAAGAAAATACCGAAATGAAAGAGTCACATTGGCATGTAGATTATTTTCAAAAGAGAATTCGAGAGCTTTGAAATAATATGTTAAATTATAATGTGTAATTTAGATTTTACTAGCAAAAAAATAAAAAAGAAAGGTATAAAACGATAAATACGAATTAATATAGGCATCTTTATTATTTATAGTCCTTAAATTAACTTACATTCAAGAAATCACACAATATAGTTTATACAATTACACAACAATTAACAATAGTTAAGCTAATTAATTCAATTCATACGAAATGATTAAAAATAACTCGTGTTATAAAACTACGGTATATCATAAGTGGAATAATTTAGTCACGAAAATATTATCTAAATAAAGTTGCTTAGCATGGCAGTTTTCGAGCTTCGGTAAAATTTCAAGAAATTGCTTACTGGCTTTGAAGATTGATTATAACGTCTGTTCTTTGAAATATCTTATATATATCATTAGAAATATTTATCATTCGACAAACTTCTCAATAGATCCAGGATCATCAGGTTATTTAGAAAATATCCATAGATTGACGCAAAATAAAATCAGTAAATATGACAATCAGACATTATTAAATAAGCTTTATTATCTCTCTTTGTGCAAGAAATTAGAACAAAGCTTTTCTAAGTGTAATGATATTGATCATCTACAGCAGTCTTTCCCAAAGTGGGCGATAACGCCCCCTTGTGGGCGTTTGAGACCTAGAGGGGGGCGTTAAGGGGCCCAGAAAAAAATGGAGGGCGTTGACATGGGTTAGGGGGGCGATGGTAGATTTGTAATTTGATTTACTTTATATTTCAAATTTCACTAGAATTAAAACCTACCTACTACACAATAACGAATACTTAGTTTATATTCCTACCCTGTATGATGGTATAAAAACTTAAAAATACTTAACACTGATTTCGTAAATAGACCGCACGCCGTATGCACGTACGTTGTAAAATGACGAAAAGCATACAGCTGTGTAAATGCATGAATTGCCAAATGTGGCAAACATTCCGGGGATGACTGCTGCGGGACTAACTGCGGGAGCCGGTGCACTTATCATGTTGTGCTCCGTAGACCATAGTGGGATGACCATACTGTCCGTGTTCGTTTGCAGAAACCTTCAGCGCTTTTTCGCATACGTCAGGTCTACTTCGAGTTCATCAAAATAGGGTTGAGACAAAAGAGAAATGTTTACTTAACATGCGTGCTACTGAAAAACCGGTCTGAGGAAAAATCCGGCGTATCCATCCATCCCAGTGTATCGCCCCTTTTCAGAATAGAATGGTCGACAGGTGGCGGTTTTGCAATACGAAAATGGACTGTATGTCGTAGCAATCGGCTGGTTCATCGATACTTGTCCTAACTTGCTCAGTACGATTGAGCGTCGAAAGAGATAAACGAGTTTATGTGTGTTTACCTTATTCCTGTCGGTGCTTGCTGTATTTAAATCCTATATAAAAGCTCGCAATTTTTCTTATATTTTTATTAGTGGTTTCGCTCGCTATCTTTAAACGAGTATTTAAGTTCAACACTTTATTTACATATTTTTTTAAAAAAAGCCATGTCGCAAGCAAAAAAGAAGAAACGGCAATACAGTGCAGAATATATTAAATATGGATTCATAGAAAATTCGACAAACTCATCTTTGCCTTTGTGCCTTCTTTGTTCAAAAACATTTTCAAACGAAGCGATGAAGCCTTAAGGACTTCAAGATCATTTAAATAAAATGCATCCAGATAAGAAGGACAAAAATGTACCCTATTTTCAAGAGCTGGAAAAGAAGCATAATGCTCAGCCAAGTATATCGAAACTTTTTTCGATGGCTGCTAAGCAAGATGATGATGGACTTCGAGCTTCATACAATATCTTTCTGTTAATTGCTCAAACCGGTAAACCACACACAATCGGAGAAGCGTTAATTTTGCCGGCGATAAAAGAAGTTATAACTACTGTGCTCCATAAACCGGCGGCAGATATAATTCGAAATTCTTCTTTGAGCTATAATTCTGTGCAAAGACGAATTGATGAAATGGCTGAAAACATTGAAGAGTCACTGTGCAATCCTCTGAACACTAGTCAATTTTCAATTTAATTGGATGAGTCCACTTTACCAACTAATGGAGCATTGTTGTTGCCTTACGTGAGGTTCATTAAAGATGAAAAAATATGTCAAGAACTTTTATTTGCTAGAAATTTAGAGACAGACACAAAAGGAGAAACCATATTTATAACATTGTAAAAGTTTTGTGATGAAAAAGGAATTCCCTTGAAGAATATTATATCAACTGCTACAGATGGTGCTCCAGCTATGACAGGGTTTCAAAAAGGCTTCATGTCGTGCTTAAAAAACAAAATTCCTGGTGTGATTGCTGTACATTGCGTTATACATCGACAGCATTTAGTTGCTAGAAATTTAAGTGAACGACTGTATCAATCATTGCAACATGTCATCAGAGTAGTCAATAAAATCCGAAATAACTCTTTAAATGACAGATTATTTAATCATCTTTGTGTTGCTAATCATGAAGATTTCAACAGATTGATCTTTCACACGGAAGTGCGTGCTAATCTTAACCAAGAAGAATATCGGCACACGTGAGTTCCATAATTTTCCCAATTTATCAGTATTCTGCAACAACGATGACTTGCTCGTCTACTGTCAACATTTGGAAAATCTTCACAGTGATTTCATTGAAAGATTCCATGACATTTTGAAATTGGAAATACCAGACTGGGTATTAGATACTTTTTCAAATGTCAACATAGCAATATCACCCCAGCTGGAAGAAGAGCTTATAGAACTGACAACGAACGAGGAAATAAAAATTAAATTTAAAAATGGCTACCAACAATTTTGACTACAAAAGTCAATTCCGCAGTTGTACCCTGAATTGTGGTTGATCGTTCAACAATTTTTGATATAATTCCCATCGTCATATTTGTGTGAAAAAAGATTTAGCACTGTGACAACGCTGCTACTAAAAAGAGAAATCATTTGCAAGTTACCAAACGTGGCGACTTACAACTGCTTTTGAGTAACATCCCACCTGATATCAACAAATTTGCTAAAAATCATCAAATTCATCCATCCCATTAGATTAGTTTACAAACTAAAATTGATTACCTATCTACACTACATGCTAAAAAAATTGCTACACCAAGAAGGAATGCAAATAACAGAACGCTATTTATTGGACACATACATTATAGTGGAAAGAACAAGTGATTAGACTTACAGGAAATTAGGATGTATAGATCTTGAGAAATCAGGACCCAGAGCAGCTACTTCTGGCTGCAATAACAGCATTTATCCGCCTAGGTATGCAGTCAAACAGAGATTGTATGGCATGTACGGGGATCTCAGTCCATGCAGCTTCAACACTATGCCACAGTTCATCGACAATAGTGGATGGTGAGTGATGGCCTGCCAATCGCTAGGCAACCATTGACCACACGTTCTCAATTGGTGACAGATCAGGAGAACGCACTGGCCAGTGTAACAGTCGAAGCTGTTCTGTATCAAGGAAGTTCAGAACAGTACGAGCAACATGCGTTCGTGCATTATCCTGTTGAAGCAAAGTATTAGGGAGGCCTCGAAGATAAGGTAGAGCCACGGGCCTTAACACATCGGAAATGTAACGTTTGCTGTTCAAAGTGCCGGTAATGCGAACAAGAGGTGATCGAGACGTGTATCCAATGGCACCCCATACCATCACTCCAGCAGATGGGCCAGTATTTCGATGTCCAATGCAAGCTGGCAATGCGCGTTCTCCACGATGCCTCCAAACACGGATGCGGCCATCATGGTCCTGTATACAGAACCGAGTTTTATCTGTAAAGATGACGTGATGCCATTCCCGCGTCCAGGTTCGTCGCTGATCACACCATTGAAGGCGCTCCTGTCTTTGAGTCAGCGTCAATAGTAGCCGAAGCCATGGTCGCCGTGCAGACAATCCATGCTGCTGCAAACGTCGTCGATCTGTTCGAGCAGAAACTTGTTGCCTTGCAAATGACTCCATTTCTCGTCTCAGGGTTCGTGACGTGGCTGTACGATCCCTTGTGACCATGCGGATAAGATGTCTGTCTTATCCCCGTAGTGATGGGGGTCGCTGAGATCCTGCATGACGCTCCGTATGATTGTCCTGAACCCATCGATTCCATATTCTGCTAACAGTCATGGGGTGTCACCCGACGCGAGCAGCAATATTGCGGTACGATAAACCGCAATCCCGGTAGGCTATAATCCTTCCTCGATCAAAGTCAGGCACATGCTGATAGGCATTTCTTCTTCTTACACGAGGCATTACAACTTTCTTAGCCGAAAACAACGTTGAAACGGAAACCGAGTATGAGAAAACTGCTGTCGAATCTCTGGTTTTATACACATTGTAGATGTCACTACTGTCGCTTGCTTTGTATGAATGCGCTGAAAATCTAATCATTTGCATATCACAGCAAGTTCTACCTACCATGCAAATTTCACGTGTGTGGTATGCTGCTTTCCTGGTGTAGCAATTTTAATGGCCAGTAGTGTATATTGTTTCTTTTAATTTGATTAAAATCTATTATTAATATTATATGTTGCGTTTTAATTGCTCTCACTGATAAAAATTTCTAGTTAGAATGTAAGTTTAAACACCAGAACCGACCAATATAACACACTATAACTAAATTAATTAAAGTAATAAAATTGTGGTTTTTAAGTTTTAGGAGTGTATAAAAAATGAGGGGGCAATGAAAAATAATTGATTTTCAAAGGGGGCGGTAGAAGAAATAAGTTTGAGAAACACTGATCTACAGTGAAGAAACAGATTAATGTGAAACTTTACTGTTCAAGAACAGACTGCAACATGCTGTGCAGTCATATCATGAACACATGAACATGAAGAATCTTGAAAATATTGTTTACATGAAGAATATTGTTTACATGAAGAATCTTGAAAAGCTAATTTTTGAACAAAATATGAAGCAGATAGGAATTTAGCCATTCATCCCTCCAAAATACCATGATCTACATAAGCAATGAAATTTATCAAACGATTATGTGGAAGTGCCTGCAGAATTCCTGAAGATATGAAATCTGATAGTTCTGTCTATCCCACTGATGCACAAAAGAATCAAGGATATTGCATGTATAAAATGTTGCAATTCCATAAAACGTGCATATGAAAAGTTATCAATCGATATATACTCTACGTGGAATATTAACATAAATTCAAGCTTTATGTACTTGTATATATTGTTTAATTTGATTTTTTTAATTATATAATTGATATTTTTTAAAAAAATGTCGTGACAGGTTTATGAATTTATCCACAAAAAGTTCCTTTTATTTGTTACTAAATGCTCTATCGTGATTAGAATGCATTCAAAACGTTGTTACTTCATATAACAGTGGTATATGGCGTATGTGTTTTAAGTTTACGTTCATAAGTCCCGGTAGAATCATCTACTTTTTCACTTAATATCCTTATCAATAAGACCCATTCAAGCACTATACAACCAAATATTTAAGAATGAAATTTAAATAACTCTCTGAATACTTTGTTAACAGATTTGTGGAACATAATGATTAATCAGTTATTTAAATATCCAAATTTTTGGATTTTTTTGTGAAATGAGGATTTTTATTATTTTGTCTTTTTAAATATTATTGCTATAATTCTTTGGAGTTCTTTATAGTACTTAATCATTCAAAGCTCATAATTTTCTTCTAAAAAAATACTAAATTTAACATTTTCTTATAGCAAGAGCAGCTTAAACGGCATTTTTTACTATGATTAGCTTCAGAATAATTTATCATAAGTATAATGTATACGAAAAATTTTCCATGAAACCGTTAATGCTATTAATTCTAAATATTAAGCTTATAATACATATTAAGCTTATGATTCAACGAACTTTTCATGTGTTAATGTATACAGTTTTGAGCATACAAAATTTAATTATTCTGGTATTATAAGTTTCTTTGGTATTTGAAATATTTTAAAAAATAAAATTATTGTGATGATTCTAGTCTATGATTGTTTTATGATGAAAAATTAACAATACAAAAATATGGAATAATTTACTGAAAATATTTTACATTTTGATTACTATTTCAAATTGGGCTTATCTAAATTAATAATAAATACATTGAGATAAAATTTATTTCCAACTTTCAAGTATAAATGTTCAGCATTACTAGCATTCATAGTAAGATATATTTATTATAAAGACTATTAAATCAGCAGTAAAATAAATATAAATAAAACTTCTCAGTAAACAGCAGCAAAAAAAAATGCAATAAATCATTTTCTTTCAAATGTGAAAAAATAACAACTTTTATTAAATGCACATGCGAATAACTACGCTTTTATAGCTCTTTATATCGGAGCCTGTTTCTAATAATATTTTAATGCTTATACAATGTATAAATTATTAATACTTACTTTTTAATTAGTCCACCTTAAAATTTATTTTCAAAAAACTTTATACTGAAAGATTTTAAAGAGATATATTCTTAGTTAAGAGTAATACATAAATCTTAATTTATTGCTTTGAACAAACGTCAATGATAAATATTTTTATTAGAAATTAATTAAAAATTAAATAAACATTCCATAAAATGAGATGTTTCAAAAGAGAAAATAAGCATTTATAATAGATATTTGTCAAAAACCTAGATAGAAAATATCTTTAATATAGTGTTCAATTTATTTCTAATTCACGCATAAATTTAGCTTTTTGAACTTATATTTGCCTATATTCTATAATATTAAAGCTTTACTTCTCAGAAAATATGCGAGCTGTGTGCATATATATATGCATGTATGCATATATATATATATATATATATATATATATATATATATATATATATATATATATATATATATATATATATATATATATATATATATATATAAATATATATATATATATATATATATACATATATATATATATATATATATATATATATATATATATATATATATAATCATATACTACATAAATACTATTTATGAGAATAAATTAAATTAATAGCTTGATTTAATATCGGAACTAGTAACACAAAAAATATTATTATGGTAATAATAGCTTCTTTGAGATTAATTTTAAATTTAATGAAGTTCACATTGCTTCAAATGTATTTGGAAGTACACTTTACTTAAAAAAATGTTCAAATAATGTTATACAATATCTTACTAAATTAATAGAGAAAATATTAAATTTCTGAAAGGATTATCAAACAACTTTAACTGTTCATATATATATATATATATATATATATATATATATATATATATATATATATATATATATATATATATATATATATATATATATATATATATATATATATATATATATATATATATATATATATATATATATATATATATATATATATATATATATATATATACATATATATATATATATATATATATATATATATATATATATATATATATATATATTATATATATTATATATATTTTTTTATATATATATATTTTCAAAGCATCATTTCTAAAGCAGTTTTGTATATAAATAAAATATATAAATAGATTAACGAAACAAAAATTAACACTGCTTTTTTTAAAAAAGTATATATACTATAGATTTTTTTATTTTATAATTAAAATGTAATCTTGAAAAAAATAAACGAAATTATGTTTTTTATCATTGTTGCTAAAGTTTGAATCAACATAATTAATTATTGAAGCAATTGTTATTTTTTCAATCAAAATATTTAATTCTGGCGGTCTTCCCTGAACACATAATTAAAGGGATAAGAAAACATTTAAATGGGTAAATGAAGCATACATTTAAGAAAAAAACTTTAATAAGTTCACTTGAAAGAATTTTTCTTTAAAATTAGAATAATTTCTTTTATTTCATAAGAGTTGAATAACGATGTTTGCAGAATTTGGGTCAACATTAACCCTTAAATAATTATCATATTTTGTACAGAATCTCTCTTAAAAGATTTTGTTTAAGTATATACTCAACATATCTGTTTTCCTTATTATTTATTTTTAATTTCATGAAAATTATAAAGCAATTAGATATCTTAGAATAAATCTGGTGGAATGCGTTAATGAGTGCCCTCTAGACATTTCATCTCTATCATTTCATTTAATGGAATGCTGGAAACTGTAAGCATAAGTAGTCAACATAGAAAAAAACGTTTTTTTCAAGAAGTGACACTAATTATATAGATGTCATAATTTATTTGAAGGAAACTGCACGTTGAATCAAATTTATTTTTGGTCGAAATTATTTAAGAATTTTTTCAAATATTTATAGGTTTAAATTTTTTTGATAAAACTCATTATACGAGAGCATTATATATTTATATATTTCAAGTACGTTATGTAATATTCTAGTGTAAAATCAATGTTTTTGTCATAGAAAATGCAAGTTTCCGAACAAATATAATTTTAAATATAAGTCGTCAATTATTAAATGCTGAAACAAAGTCAAACTCTACAAAATTGAAGTTTGCATAGATTAAACGGCATACAAACTTCCAATTAATAGCTATAATTTTTCAGGATGTTATTATAAGAATATAAAACTTTCATTTATTAAATTGTTCTGAGTAATTATGTTGGTCATTTGAAGAGTCGAGCTGAATAATAATGATCTGTGAACAGAATACAGCATTGGTAAAAATAAAAATTTATACTAAACATCTTAGCTAAATGCTGAAATATATTTTATAAAAAAGTAAATGAAGATCTAATATTATATAAAAATAAATGATGTAAGTGGTTCGTGGTTAATAATTACTACAATTGTTTCTCATGGAAAAATAACATTCACAAAGATGGAAACCAAGTTTCAAAAAAAAACTGTGAAACATTTTAATCTATTTATTTATTTCCCCAATTCTCAATCAATGATTTATCTATCAAATATCTAAATGAATTAAAATAAAGTGTTAAAATTTCTTGTTACTATTATATACTAATTATTAGTGATTCCCAAAAGTATATTTTATAAGGCTTTTTAATCACTGTATCATCAAGTATTCTAATACTGTACAGAAAAAATACAATTACAATATTCATAAATATAATATTATAAATCAAATACAAAATACAATAATCATATATTATTTGAAATAATATTTCATATGCTTTAAGTAATAAAATTTGCAAATGTCTGAGGAATGACACCGTTTATAATTAAAAAGGCACCTGTTTCCCCAGAATAACTATTTTTGCTTAATCCAACATAGCAATTTCTTTATTTTATGGCAAACAAAATTTTCATATATTAATAAGAAAATGCATTTCTTTAAATATAATTGTCAGTAATTCTAAATCAATGAGTAATAAAATATTAACTTCCTTATAGTATGTTAGTTTTTTAATACTCATGTATATATTTTCTTATTAAAATTTGAAATAACATACTACTTTTTAATATTTTGTTTATTGATTCTCTGTTGCATTATTCAGATATAAATTTTTTAAATATGGTCTGTGTAACTTAACAATAAATTGAATTACAATTTTAACAAATAAGAGCTGAATTACAAAATCATGGGAACTTCAAACATTGAAGAGGCGAATTTCGTAATATTTTATCAGTTAAAAATTAATATGCATTTGAAAATGCCCTAGAAAATATAAAAATAGAAAAATGGGTTTAAATTAAATAAAAAATTTTATAGTTGATGAATTTACTTTATATAGCGTCATTCTTTAAAATTCAGATGCAAATAATAATAAAATATTTTATGCACTTTTTCGACAAATCTGAGTAAGAAATTTTATATTTTGATATGAAATATTTATAAAAATTTTAATCTATAGCTAGCGTAAATAACAAAATTTTTCCACTAATCAAATTTAGCCAATTTAAGGAAAACTAGAAAATTCTAAAGTCCAAAAAGTATCAGTTTAATTAAAAAATATAAGATGCTAAAATACCACTTTGAAAGCAATAGATTTTTGAGCTATAAATATGAGAGAATTTTTAGAATAGTTATAATAATCATATTTAAAATTTCTTTTCAAGTGTTTTTCTGAAAGATGAAAAAAAAATGAAATATTTTAGGGGATAATCATATAAATATCATATAACTGTTTAAATCAAAATGAAATCAAATTAAGGAAAAGAAATACTATTTACTATTTAATAAAATGCAAAACTTTATATCTTGAGATATAAAAATAAATTGTTTTTATGTACATAAGTAAAAATATTTTTATACAAAATGAACAATAAATAAAACATTTTATACAATTCAAATGCCTTTTCCTGAACTCCTACGCAAATCATTTTATCGATGCATAACAAAATAATTAAGATACAGTTTCAAGCAATAATAACCAATTGTCCTTCTGTTTTTCTATATAAAAAATGAAATCTAAGTCTTCAATCAAAACGAATTCACCAGAAAAACTGAAAAAAGAAATCACAATCAAAATTAAGTTTATTTTAGAAGAGTAAGGAAAAACTAGTTTTAATCAAAACTTAGAGTTTCTACCTCTTTTCTGTTGTTACTGGAGATTTTGATGACTTGTTTAGACAAGCAATAAACTTTGCCGTCCTTATCTCTACAGTTTATCGCCACTAAATTGGATATTCTAAGTAATTGCTGACTAACCTAAGAAAGATTTTAATGTTTGTTTATATATTTGTTTTATAAATAGACATTATTTTTCAAAGATTTCTTAAAGATGACCTATATGTAGCTCTGAAATTTTTCTTTACGATGTCTTTATTAATTTATCTAAACTTAGCAAAGGAGTTGTGTATAAATGTACATTTCATTCTTCTTAAGATTTATATCATTAAAATTAAATAAGAATAATATTCATTTCATTCAACCAGTTGATTCATATACCATCTATTATTTATTTATTCAGAAAATAATTTGAATTTAGATCTCACTATTAAAATTGAATTTAAAAATCCGAAGTATATTCCAATGCATTGCATTGAATAAAATTTTTGCAACACTATATAATGATTTATGAGGAAATAGAAATTTTTAAAGGACATACTAAAATTATTGAATCTAATAAATTTGGGTAGTAACATTTTTTAATAACATAAAAGCAAGATAGATCTAAATCAAATATGATGAACATACAAACGTTAAATGAATGATTTTGAAATGAAAGTACTTTAAAATTTCTAATGTAGTAAAAAGATTAATTCTTACTTATTGTAAGCAATACTTTTAAAACCAAATATCATATTATCAGAAGATCAATGTGTAATTTTTGCCTTTGTTTTGAAAGAAATGTGGAAAATTATTATTTCTCTCGTGTGTGTGTGTGTGTGCGTGCGTGCGTGCGTGCGCATGCATGCGTGTGCACGCGCGCTTGCTTATAGTGCAATACAAATTCTTAACATTAGAAATTACATTTCTTCATGGAATATTAAGAATTATTTTTTCTCTTCACAGATTAGAATGTGCTATAAAAAATAATGAGGCTTTAATGCTTCTTTTACTGAAAAGTAATATTCTTAGACATTTTCTTCACACAATTTTACGCGATTTAAATTACAACTTTAATTAATTTGGTAAAAAACGCAGGAAGTAGGTGTTACTTAAACAATCCATATGTTACGGTATTCTTTGCAATTTACTTCTTTGACTATTTAATATTTAAACTTCAGAACATAAATAATAATTTATTGAGAAAGCTCAAATCAATAAAACGTTAAAAACATAAGAATCTTTTATGTCTTTTTTAAAAATCTAATGTAAATTAGTTATTTTAATATATGTGTTTCAGTAAAATGATTAATTACATTTGTTACCAAATCCAGTGAAGTAGTCATATGGAATAAAATAAAGTACTTAATGTATGTAAAGCGTGAGTTACTATTTTTACCGTAAACTCCTTAGGAGAATGTATACCTAAACGAATTAAATCAGCCGTTCGGTAAGACATTATATTCTGTTGTTACAAAATGTAATATTGTATATGATCAGTATGCATAATAAAGCGAATCATTTCGTTCTTTTGAAAATATCCTAAACAAAACTTTCAATGAAAAGGAATTATTTTCTTTCAAGAAGTATAGAAAACTATTTCCTTGAAGTATCTTTATTGATCGTTATAAATCATACACAAACAAAGATTTTCCATTTGCTAGCCAATATTTATTGTTTGGGAAATTCTCTCCAACTAGTTTTGAAAATTTTGGTTTCTGGAACAATTGCCTGAAGAAAAATAAAAATGAGTCGACATTTTTTTAGCTTTTTTGTTTCTTTTACTTGTGGCAGCGTTTTACTTTCTTTATTGATTCTTATTCTTTTTATTTTACCAGCAGTTTTGACTTATAAGACCTTGAGAGTATTTTGAATAGAATCTTTTTTTACATCCTCTATTTATCAATATTTTTTTATAATCTTGTAATATTTAGTTTTCTCCAAGTAAATGAAAGTTGAAAATACCTAAACTTCAAACAGAAGGTATTCATTTGATAAATGTTAAATATTTTTCAAACAGTGAATTTTTTTCCAATGTTCAATTAAAAAAAATATGATATTTATAAATTAAAGTTCTGTATTTTTAGCATGAAATCAGATATTAAAGTATGTTGTTTTATGACTGAAAAATTGTAAATGCATAATTAAATAAAATTGAAATATTTTTATCATTTTCTCAAACTTTTTCACACAATTTAACTAATATGATTTCCCTACATACACACGATTTCAAACTTGCATTAATAAAAAAAATTATAAGAAAAAACAAATAACTTTTTTCCCTAAGTTAACTATACATGTTTTTATCATTTAATGAATCATATTTAACAATCGTAACTTGAATCTTGATTAGATATATACCTAAATGCAGATATATGTATATATATATACATATGTAAATTTATATATATATATATATATATATATATATATATATATATATATATATATATATATATATATATATATATATATATATATATATATATATATATATATATATATATATATATATATATATATATCCATATATATATATATATATATATATATATAATTAAATTTATATATGTATACGGAATATTATATATTGTACCACGGAATGGGTTTAAATTCCTGAGAGTGGTCTGGCATTAGAAAAACTGTTGGGTGAATTGAAAAATTTTAACAGAAAGGAAATGGTTACAATTTTGATGTTGTCGATTAATTTTTACGCAAAATCAATAATGAATTTTCATTCATTCCCACATTTATACTAATACTTTTTTGTAAATCAAACATTAAAAATTTACGTATTTTGGGTTGATGACAATATATTCTGCTTTTTATATAAATGTTACAAATTTAAAATTACTCTTTTCATTTTAACTTTACAAGTTTTATAATAATGATTATATATAATGTAAAAATTCTTATTTTATCATAGAGTAGTATATATTATTAATGAAAATAGTAATTTTAGTAGCATTGTGAACAATTTTATTTGCATCTTCATAATATACAAAATAAAATAAATCAACTGTCTGGTTTTAAAACATTTCATGTTAATATATTAAAAAAGTCTATTAACGCATATAAATGCTTAAGAAAATTTAATTAATTGGGTAAAGTATAACATAAAATACATATCGAATATTTAGTTTTAATTTTTGTCACCAGCTCATTACAGGTCATTACCGGGAAGCTTTGGATTACATTTATTATTAAAATGATTTTATTAATGAATTTATAGTTTATAATGTTAATTAGTAGTTTGTAATTTTAAAGAAAACATTACATTAAAAAGAAATATCAAAATGCATAGTTATATGATTTGTAATCGCAGAATATTAGGTATGAATAACTGCATAATGATCAAGTATGATCATTTATGTATTATGTATTTAAATAAATTCATTATTTGACCAGTAATAGAGTTTATTAATTTCAATAATCACAATTTAAATAGTTTAATAAATTATTTTTAACAGAAATATTAATTTAAACACATTGCATAAAATATAAAATAGATGGCACTCAAATAGCTTAATCTAAAGACAATTACATATAATATAAATTAAATTATTTAGTCATTGTGGCGTATTAAATGTAATTTATTATTCATCATTATAATTGATTTAAAGACCAATAAATATCAGTCAGTGAATAAAGCACATCATTAAAAAATAATAAATAAAAGTATTCCCAAAATTTAAATTTTTGTATTTGAAAAATAAAAACGTGAAAAAATAAATAAAAACCATGATTTTAAACTTTAGAGAGTATGATCTTAAAATGTTTTGCTCCCTTTAAAAAAGATTGAGAAATCTCATCTTTAATAGCACAAAAGAGACTTTATTTTGCTCAGGAAATCACATTAAATTTTCATCCTCAAGCCAATGTAAAAAAAGAAACAAATACGAGCGTAAAAGTTCTTTCTTGTTGTAAAACTTTTAAGAGTTAAAGTCAGTCTTTTTGTACATAAAATGAAGAGTGTGACTGATCTTTTTGTTCCTTTTCCTTAACTCGATTGATCGCTGCTAACAGGCTACTTGATAAGAAAAATCGTGTTTCTTATCTATTCTGAAAGCTTTTTTTTTTTTTTGACAACTTTTATAGTCGTTTATTAAATCTCAATCTGTAAAAACTTTCTTCATTCTTTGATGGATCCTTTCATTTAAAATAAATTAGATTTCATCTAAATAAAATATTATTTTAATTAAAAATGAGACAATAATTTTAAAGTATCTATTTTTCAATATGATTGCACATTGATCAAATGCATATGAGTCAATAACCTGTAAGGTGGGTTAACCAATGAAAATTTAAGAGTCACAATTTAAAAGAGCGTCAGATTTATGTTATTATTTGCCTTAAATACTATGATATTTGTTCGAGAATGTTCTATTTAAAAAATTATTGAATTTTAAAATTTTGCTAATTAATAATGAATGTTAAAAATATAAACATTCAAATTTATAATTTGTATTAAAAATATATAATTTTCAATTTTTAATACATATTAATTATAAATTTAAACTTTATTGTTGAAATTTTAAAAATGTAATAAATAATAACCTTATTTATCAACCAGACGTATTATATCGAATCAAACTCTTTTTTATATTCATTGTCTCATCCACGAAATCCATGAATAATTGGTAGCTATATTTATGACTATTACTTCAAATCATAACATACATTAAAACCAACAGGATTTGAAACTCTAAAATATTTTACATTTGTTTTCATTCGACTCATTAACAATAGTAAAATTTCACATTAACTGATAGTCGTAAAAGTTGAGGCAATAATATTTACTGCTAGGTTATTTTTCTGCATTACTTAAACTAATTTTTTTGTGAATTCTTTTGTGTAATTTAAAAACAGTATAGATAATAATTAATAATTGCCAAACCAAATAAATAGCTTATAGCTATATTAAAATTTAATATATTTATAAATGTACAAAATATTTATCTTTTACATATATTAATTTTAGTGTACGCAAAATAAGTCAAAAATTGTTATACAAGTATCAAAATTAATATGCAGTATGAGAACAAGTCACAAAAAAAGATCAACGAAAGCATTATCTCATATAAACACTTAAAGAAAGTATTACTTATAAACAGTACAAAAAATACTTTTAAATAGTGAATACTTGAAACTAATCTGTAATTTGAATTCAAAAGCCAATTTTACTAAACATTTTTAAGTAAAATATGGGTCAGTGTATTTTTTATTAAGGTACAATATAACGAATCAGAATTTAAAACTACTGTAAAAGACTGCTTACACATTTATGCCTATTGAATATAACACTTTGAACCGTCAATGAATCTAACACAAATGCACTTTAACGGTTTCTTATACCAAACCAAACGAAATTATTAGAAGATTAGTTATAAAGCGTTCGAAACGTCAAATTTTATAAGGCTTTAAAATAATATATTTTAATTAATGTAAATTGACAATCTTTTAAAAAGATAAGAAAATAAGTAATTTTTTTATAAAAACTGCATTTATTCGATTTTGTTGAATAATTTCTTACGTGAAAATAATTTAATCTGATTACTTTTCACCTAAAATAATGAATATTCATTCACTCACATACCTCTATGTAGATCTAGCTAAAGTTGTGGAATAAAATCTTAACACTGAAATGAATTTAAACAATACATTTTCTCATTGAACTACAAGATTTAGTTTGAAATTGTTCATTTATCAAAAATTAGGAATAAACAAATTTTACATTTGCTAATCGGTAATGGCATTATTTTCTGTTGTAGGAATTCTTTCCAATTTTTTTGAACATTCTAACAAGATTTTCTTATGAATTTAATGACAATGCGTAATTTTCATTGCAATTAAATGAATTTACTAACATTTAATATAACATTCTTTTTTAATAAATAATAATTTTCACTAGAAAATTTAGTATAGATATATAAATATGTATGAAAATTTAACACATAGCTTATGTAACATAAGGTAATATTACTGAATTATTTTTCAAAATTTCAAAATTTTAATATTTTTCAAATAAAATCTAAATTATAATATTTTTAATTCAACTTTGTTTGCTAATGATAGCTATAATTATTCTCATAATATCTTTCGTTTGAAGTAGGATAAAGAATAAATGATTCTTTCTTATATATCAAAACACTGTCACTTAAAAAAAATTGTTATTGTCTTATGGTTTTTATTATTGTACTTTTCTTCAGCCACGCGCGCGCATAGATTTGCCTGGTTGAGAGTGGCTGAAAAAAATAGATCTCACATTAGTTATAAAATAAAGCAGAAAGTAAATTAAAGATAAATATATATAAATAAAAGTAGCCAATATTTTAATATCATTTAATTATTACTATTTTAAAAATTATTTCATAATAAACATCTGCTATGATCAAAAATGAGATAGTAAATAACTTAAAATAAATATTCCTTTAATATAATGAAAGGATTTAATTTGTCATAAAGTTCATCGAAAAATAAATTGCAGACTTTATATAATTTATCTTTTAAAATTTTTTTAAATAATATGTTTTCTTTTGAAAAATATTTTTGGGCAGAAAATAAGACAAAGAGAATATATTTCAGTAATTCATCAATATGTAAAATACCATGCAATACATTTACAAAATATTTTTAATCTAACATAGTTCATATTATAAAGCATTTTTTGTAATAAAAAATCTGAATCTATTAGTTATTTAAACATTATGTTTGAAAATTCAGCGGTATATTTGTGTATAAGAAATTTTTTGATTGTATTAAATAAAATGTATTAAATAATTTGATTGTATTAAATAATACTACAAAATATTGGCTCTAAATTATTATAACTTGCTTGTGTTTTGTGATATTGCCTGTTTTTAAATTTTTCAAAGTATATGTACAAACATAATTTTATTCTTATGCCTTACTCTGAAAATTTTATATTATTATTCATGATACTTTTGATGAAGAAAAGAAATATATATATTTATAAAATGCATATAAAATAAAACTCCTACACTTTCTTAAATTTTTTAAGGAATGACTTCTTTTTTAATTTATCTATTAAAGATAGTTTATTAGAATAAAATTTATAAATTTTGTTATAAATTTTATGAAACTTATTTCTGAATTTTCATCATTGTAATGTTTTATAAATTTGGCATTAAGTAAACACAAGAAATATTATAAGATTTCTTCAGGAATTTTAAGAAATAATTCGAACCAATAACTTTATTAAATAAATAGTATTATTTTTAATTAGAAAATATTACATTAATTTAATTTTTATTAGTTAAGGTGCTTTCTATAATTTTATTCATAATAAAAATGAAACAAAAGGCCTTGATCACAGAATAATAAGCACTTTTTCCTTTTTCAACCAAAATCTTTATATACATACATACATATATATATATATTATATATATATATATATATATATATATATATATATATATATATATATATATATATATATATATATATATATATATATATATATATATATATATATAGGTATATATATATATATATATATATATATATATATATATATATATATATATATATATATATATATATATATATATATATATATATGGCCTTTTGTTTCAGTTTTATTATAGAGTAGAGTTGTACTTTCTATATAAAAATATGTATTTATTTTAAATTTGTACTAGCACGCATTTGCCAAAAACATTAATGGTAATTAATATATTATTTTTATAATTATTATAATTTCTTTATCAAGAAAATATTACAAATTTAAATTCTTTGTTAAAATAAGTCAAATAAAACTGTTATTCTCATTAAACTTTTCCTTTGAAATTTCTGAAGTAAATAATAATCACACTAGTACTTATATTATTACTTACGTTAGTAAATGGGCTTATTACCTATTTCATGAGAAAATTTTTCTATTTTTACTATTCTGCTGTCAAATACCAATTTTAGTCATTCCGAAAATAGTGCTTCCAAATATTTTCGCATTTTGAAAGTCAGGTAATAATTTCCTCCATTGTATTCCCCAGGGCTGATTTCTTCAAAAGAAGAATGAATTTTTGTTGATGGTGAAAGAGCTCTAGTTATTTTTTTTTTTAGTTAAAATATTAATTTTTCACAATTCTAATATATTGTGATCCTCAAACATTTCTAAATCTACATTTTTATTGATGTGATTATAAAAAATATTAATCAATTTTCTTTGTAAAATTTATATTTCTCGTTCTTTTGAATATATAGGGAGAATTATTTAATATTTTCTAGAATAATGCATTAAATACAATTCTATAAATATATTAATTCATATTTTGATTACGTTTGTCAAACTCTTTCATATTATTACCCATTTATTTTTATTGTGAGGAGAAATGTATGCATTTTGATATTTTTCACAAACATTTATTCAGAGCAAATGTTTCACATATGAATGGTCAATAAAAGAAGTTTTCTGTTAAAAAAAACTTAGAATAGTAAGGAAAAAATAACGCAAATGCATTAGAGTATAACACAAAAAAACTTGATTTATTTAGATTATTTGTAAATAAACTTAATTTTCTTAACAATAAATTTATATTTGTGATGCTAACAAAAAATTATAAGAAGATTAAACATTATTATCTAAGTAATTTCTTTCGAAACTTCATTTTTTCTTGTTGTAGTAAAATTTTTACACAGTTTCCATTAAATGAAAGCATATTATTAATGTTTAAACAATTCTGTATGCAAATAAGCGATTAAAATTTTGGACTTAAAAATCATATCGAATCCCACCTTAGGCATGGATGTTTGTAGTGGTTTGGAATCCACTTTAAACCGTAGATCCCGGTCTAATTAGCCCTCGTTTGCAAAAAATGACCATTGAGAGACAAACAAACCAAACCAAACCAATTAAACATCATACATAATAATACAACAGCTTAGTTTTTTACAGGACAAGATTATAAACATGGTAAAGATTCAACTCTTAATTTATCCAGTGATAAAACTTTTACATTAAGTGTGAAACCTTATTAAATTGCATTAAGCAAAGTCTTTTATGTATTTATTGATGTATTTTTGTAATTTAAGTGAAAAAATTTGTGAAACAAATTACAGAAGGGAAGCTTATATATCATTACATTCCGACTGTTTTATTTTTTCTAGAAATAATTGAAAATTTTCTGTCTTTTTTCTAGTAATAGTCTTAGAATCTGAACCAATATAAATGTTTCAATTCTTTTTCCTTTTGTGGCATAAAATATATGATTTACTGACACATTAATGATAAAAAACTTAGTTAACAATAACATACACTGCTGGACACCATAGTTGCAATGCTCTGAAGGAATTTAAAAACTGCATTATCGGAGGTGAGATATGCAAATGATCCAAATTTCAATTTTGCATGCACCTGTGGTGCCACTTCAAAGCGCTATTTATGGCTTGAGATTTCGACAATTTCAAGTTCGGCAATTCTGTTTTTCTTGTTGTTGTTTAAGAAAATAATCAATTATGCCTCGTAGAAAACTGTGATCATTTTTTGATCACATATCCAAGTTCGACTGAGGAAGAAGAGTGGCTTACCGAGGTTGTGGATTATCTTTCAGGGAAATCGGTAGTTGTGTTGGACGAAACTAAATAACTGTAATGCGGGTATATGATCGATGGATGCAGAAGGGTACTACTGGCTGACGCGCGTGTTCGATCACATCCACCTCAGTGCACCGCTTCAAGTAATGACAGGCAAATTGTGCTCATGACAGTGACGGATCGCTCAGCCACATCATGAACCATAGCACAGTGCATTCAGTTTGTAATCCATCAACCAGTGTCTGCGCACAAAATTCGACGCCGTTTACAGCAGAGTGGTCTGTCCGCAAGGCGTCCATTGCTTCGGCTACACTTGACGCAGAATTATGGACGACTCCGCCGCTAATGGTGCAATGAAAGAAGGATGTGGATGGCAGAATGGAATGAAATTATCTTTACTAACGAGTCACACTTCTGTCTGCAACACCACGATGGTCGCATTCGAGTCTGGAGACACCATGGAGAGAGGATGCTGAACAGCTGCGTTATGCACCGCCACACTAATCCTGCATACTATTTGAGTATTAGGGTATCAAGTAGTACTAGAAATCACTCTCGCGCTCCTCTAATACGCATTGCCGGTTTTTTAAGCATTCAGTGGTACATTTCCGAGGTGTTGAAGCCAGTTGCCTTCCTTACCTTCATGGCTTTTCCACAGCCGTAGTTCAACAGGATAATACGCGACCACACGTGGCACGCACTGTCCAAGGGTTCTTCTTCAGTCGCCAAATTGAATTGCTTCCATAGCCGACTCGCTATCTGGATCTTTCACCGATAGAAAACATGTGGTCCATGGTTTCTCAACGATTGACCAAGATTACATACCCAACAGCCATACCAGATAAAATTTGGCAAAGTGTAGGAGCTGCTTTTGGTCTGCTGTACCCCAATAACACATCCAAAGTCTATTTGAATTAATACCAAGGCTTGTGGCAGAGGTGATATCCAACAATGGTAGCTACTCTGGCTACTGATGTTGGAAATAACCATACTTAACATAAGTCTATAAATTTAATCATTTGATACTTGGTCAGCATGTTATATACAAAATAAATTTTGTTGTGATATCTCTTGTCTTTCTTATTGTTTCAATTTGGGTGCCAAACAGTGTATGTGCATATATAAGTTTCAGTTTCATTGTTAATTCTATTATTCAGATTTAAAAGAAAGACATAAATTCTTTTCGAAACATGTGAACCAAATAATATCAATTGAAATACTTAAATTGATTTTTTATACATATTGTAACATAAGAAAAATAGTTAACAGTTAAAATGTTTAATAAAGACAATTTTGCTAATATGTAACAATGGAAAATAATGATTGAAGAAGAATTTAATTAACTTAAAAGAAATTAGGTAATAACATTTTAAATTATCACCGCTTGATCGAGACAGAATAACGGTAATATTTTATGTTTAATAAGAGAATTTCATTTGAAATGTTATTTTAAAAAGTTATTTTGAGCTGAAAACGACAAAAAGAGATCATTTTTTAAAATACATTTTTTAAAAGAAAAAAAGTTCCTTTGATTTTTGTTATTTTAAATTTTTTTCTTAAATAGGGTGTATGTGTGTTTTTTTTTAAAAAGTAATCAATTTAATAATATATATGTAAATTTACATATTTTAGAAAACCTGAAACAAAATGTTATAAATTTAAAAGTGGTTAATTTAATAATTTATTTGTAAATTTACATATTTCAAGTAACCCATAACAAAATATTATAATTATTTTTAGTTTGAGTTCCCTTTATAGTTATATGATAAACATGATAAACATAACATAGTTAGAAATTGAATGATTATATAAGTTGAATTTAAATTTTAAAAAGCGAGTGGAAAATCTCTCTTTTTCCCATCATAAAATTCTGCATGTTATACTCCATAATACTATTCATCATAAGAAACTATCTTAAAATGAAATGAATAAAAGAAATTTCAACAAAACAAAATAACAGCTTAAAATATTATTTATCTTTCACTACTAATGAAGAAAAATAATACAAACAGTATTTTTGACAGAAACATTATTTACAACGTGTCAGATGTCGGATATTGGAGAACAGAACAATTATCATTTTGGATTATCTTTTCTTAAAGACAGCCGATTGAATTCTATCCTTTGCTCGGGGAAGATTAATCTGAAATATCATTTTTCTCATTCGCGAAGAACTCTTTGTTTCATGACATTAACAGGAAAAGATTGACTTCCGAAAAATCACGTGTTTCATTAAGGTATGCTCTGACTGATTTATTTCATTTATTGGAGAGCCCAGGAAGAAAAAGATGAAAATTATGTAGTAGGAAATGTTCTTTCCAGAACTATTAATATAACATCTAGTTTCTGCTTCTACTTCACAATCTAATGTCTCATTAGTGTCAAATTTACCCAGCTGAAATTAACGAACATTAATTTAAGTGATAACTTCCAGTCATCAATCTTTGTTAGAATCGTTTACTTGCATAATTCTTCCACACACACACACAAATACTTTATTTTAAAATGGTTTCAGCATATTTTATGAATTAAAAAGGAGCAACAAATCTTTATTTGTAAGTCATAAAAAAACTTTAAACCAAATAATAACCTGCATTAAATTTTACTAATTTTGATAAATTATTTTAACTTTGATAAATAATTTGATTTTTACTTTTGATAATAAATTAAAAAATTTATTTTTTACTTATCAAAAAATATGAAAATTTTCTTTAAATTGTAATAATAACATTTAAATTTCATATTGATTATACTAATCTACGTGTAAATATTTTTAATTCTAATTTTTTTATTTAACTTCTAAACATCTGAAACTTATACAATTTTTATAAAAATAAAAAAACCAATTGAACTAATTAAATGAAAATTTCAAGTTACAGTTACTAAAATGAACAGTAATAATAATGTATGTTTCTACTATCTTGTCCTCTTAGTTTCATTATATTAATATCTTGATAAAAAGTTTTTGTTTTTACCAGAAATGCTAAAAATATGATTTTATTTATTCTTAATTTTCAAATGAGGAATTTAATCTATTAATCTTAAGTAACTAAATGTTTTTCAGTAGACGATATTTCCTTGAAGAAGGTAAATCTACTAATACTTTAATGGATCGCTTTTAATAAAATAAGACCAAATTATTTCATATTAAATTTTAAAAAAGATAAAAAAATAAATTGTTAGGATAATTGAGAAGATTTTACTTGAAATTCTCATTACTGACTGTAATCATTGGCTGATAGTGACCTAATAAGTAAAAACATGTTTCGTTTTACACAGTTATGTACTATCTCAGTTTGTGAAAAGAAGTTACTATAGTAACAGTTACAAATCAGAGAAAAATATGGGCATTAAAATTTATCTAAACTAATATTTTTTAATTTATATTTTACAGTTGTTTCCTAACTCATTCATGTTAAATACACATAATGTATGTAATATAAGGTCTATATTATTTTCATTACATCATTTTTTGCTTGAAATTTATTTTGCTGTGAAATTTGTAATTACTGTGTAAATTAAAAATTGTTACACATTACATTACATTTATGATGACTTTTACGTCACTAAATATATATACATGTTCAAGTATATATATATATATATATATATATATATATATATATATATATATATATATAAAACCACAAGTCTAGCATAATATATGTTTATCATTCCTAGTGCTTCAATGAATTTGAATTTTGTCATGCTAAATGATATTACAAAATAAAATAATGATAGAGAAAAAGTAAAATTTATTTTACCAAGAAGTAAAATATTCCTTTCTTGCTTCATTTTAAAAATCTGTTTTCAAAATATAAATTTAATTCCTGACTTTTTTATTTCCATTTCTTCCGAGATGATTGTTTCAGTATTAGTATAAGATAAAAAAATATAAAAAAGAAACAAATAATTTACTTTTTGCACATACTTTTTTTAAAAATATTCGTTAATTTTTTATATTATTGAATATATTGTTTTCTCAAATTAGAAATAAAAAAGTACTTAATAAATAAAAATTAAAATAAAATAAAATTAAAATTCGGAGATCTTAAATAATAGAATATAGATATTTTAACATGTTGTACACATTTAAGTCAATTGAAAAATCAGCTAATTGTTTTAAATTACAGATATTGAAATAAATGAATATTTAACGATAGAGCATCTTTTCAACAAACAAAATAAAAACTAAAATCATGGAAAATAAATACTATAGTTAATAATTAAAGAGTTATTATATATTGAGGTGACTCATTACATCTTTTTTATAAAACACTTGACTCATCACAAAACGTCAATTATCAAATTCGCGAATGAAAACTTAAAATCGGGAAGTGAAATTAAAAACAACTTGTCTATCAAATTTCTGTGCCAAAAATATTAAATTAATAATATAAACTCAGCCAATCAGCACATTTGTCGGGCAGGCTTATGCATTTTCTCTGTGAGATTGAAACAGAACACACAACACTTATTCTCTTAACCTCATTCCAAGAGAAATTGAATTCAGTCCTAAAATTTTTTTTCCTAAGTAGCTTGCGTTGTTTGCTTACGTTTACGCCAGCGAACTTCCCTGTACCCAGCTTGCGTTGTCTGTTATAAACGTTATTTATTGTAATAAAAGCCATCTAGTAAAAGTCGAATATCAACAAACATCCACCATAATGATGATCTTGAGCCGAAGCAGTAATAAATAAAAATCATGCAATGCTACTAAAGGATTATACTGCTGTAAGGAGTCGAATTTAGTGACCACTATGACACAGATCAATTAACGGTGCACATTTCTTATTCCCTAATACCCAACATGTCTACCATATCCACCATAATATACATTGAATTTAAAAATGAATAGATATGATACACTTTACTATACATATTTCATATTTAACTGTAAAAATTATTCATGATGTAAAAATAATTCGAATAAATATCCTCATGAATATAAATAACATATAATTATTTTATTTCTAAACATTGTGAAACGGATAAAAAATTTCACAATATTGTGAAAAATTCAATTCAAAATTCTATTTTATATATTAACAAGGTACACAGTTAAATAACGTCAATGTAAATACTGACGGCGGTATTCATCATTTAAAAAAATTAATAATTGATAGCATAATTTGCCAAACGTAGCTTTATGTGTTTTATATATCCATGTTAAAAGTATATTCATAAGAATTTTAAAATTATTTTGTCAACATTATCTACGAATTTTTTTATTTTTAAACATAAATTATGTATAAAATGCACCATTAACCATTATTCTTAATAAAATGAAACGAATGCATTGTAATAACATTATATTTATGTCCATAGACTAGTAAACATCTGAAAAATTTCAGCTTCATTACACAATTAAGAAAAACTCAGATACAAATAATTTTTTATTTAGAATTCGGTTTTTCCTTAAATTTCTTGTTTTATAATTTCATATAACCTATTCCTTAAAATATGACACCATCAAATTTTCATAAACATGATTTCTGGATAAATTTGTACATCTTATTTTTTAAAAAAATATTGTAGGATTAAACTTAAAGTATATGCCAAACAATTTTGCTTAAAATTTTTTTCGATTGAAAATATATAACTTTATTAACTATATTAACAATTCAGAATAATAATTAGGAATAATAGAATGGAAAAACGGGAACAGCTATCAGTTGAAGAAGAAAAGCATCGAATTTTTAATGTTAATGAAGAGGACACTACGCAAAACAGGTTAGGATATAAATCGTTCGTAGACATTATCATGTTTAAATTGATTTTTTATGTTGCACTAATGACGGTCTCTAGTTGAACATATGTTTTTGATTTACCTGTTTTACGAAAACAAAGGGAATGTTTCTGCAGTTCATTAGAAACTTTGTTGTAGACCAATGTCTATTAAAGGTATCTGGGTCTTGATTAAGAGATTTGAAGTTCAACCAGAAAGAGGCTGTAAACAAGTCACATCAGTACATGTTGATGTTGTCAAGACAGATGTTGACGCACAATCACAGGCATCAGAGTTTGGTGAGTTTGGTGAACAGTAGAGCGTGAGTAATTTCCCGACAGACAGGTTATTCTAACAGCAACGTTTGATAAGTACTCAGAAACACAATGCCGTGCTTCTCATACAAGATCAGCCATACCCATGAGCTACTTGATAAAGGTAGTCACAATGTCTCTTATTCATAGTCCATTCTTACAAAAGAATGGAAATTGATCTGTCAGGCCCTTGGAACAATCTGTGGAGAGACTAGGCTCATTTCTACCTGGATGGGACACTCAGCGTACACAATCACTACTATTGGGCTAAAGAAAATCACAGTTCCATACCGAATTTCCTCTACAGTCTCCAAAGTCTGGTAATTATTCACAGAGACATTCATTCTTGAACCCATCAGATCGAAGGAATCTATGAATATGTGCCTGTACCATGTTCCATTACAGGCATCAGGTACCATGACATGCTACAGATGTGTGTTGTGCCACGACTACAGCAAAACCGATCCTTACATTGAGATTTTCATGCAGGATGGTGTGCACCCACTATTAATGGGTCAGTGAAGACACTAATCATCCAATACTTCATAGAGAAACGTATTATTAGTCGCTGCTTACCTATTCCATGACCACCACGTTCGAAGGTTTTGACTCCGTTTGATTTCTAGTTATGCTAATATTTAAAAACGTTGCGTATCGTGGAGATTTGGCAATGTTAATTTATTTTAAGAATTGCATAGCACTTCATGTATGAAACCTCACAGCAAATACCCTTTGTTCATCGACTTAAAATTTTTGAAGGAGTTGCAGCATTTTCCCTTACATCGTCTTGGACGTGATTAACAACCAATCCTCTCGTGCAATTTTGTTTTAATCTGTTCTTTTTTCTGAAATCTGAACTGATTTTCTTTCTCCATTATTTTTACTTAATATGGTTCCATGACAAGGTGATCAGAAACTTTTCAATAAATGTTAATATTGTTTCTGTATTCCATTTTTGTCGGTGCCATCTGGCAGATATTTTGAATATTTTTTTTCTAAATTCAGGGAGCGCATCTCGTGTAAATCCTATAAAACATTTTGTTGTATTATGTTGCCATTTGTGCAGTAGGGTGCCACCATAGGGGAAACTTAATTAAAACCTCCCAGTGTAATTTGATATTTCTGCACTTTAGAAAAATTATCATCCTTTTAAACAAGACTTTTCTCAGCATCTGAACTATGTCATTGTCTTGTCCAAAAAAAAATTATTATTATAAATGGAGTAAAAAGTTTAAATGAGATTCTGCTTGCTTTGAAGTTTGAAGATTATAAAGAACGTCCTGTAGAGAGTTTAGCATTGAAAAGGTAGAGGGAATGCCTCAAACTATTCTCAAAGAGATTTTAAAATTAATTTATGATTAATTAATCAAATATGAAAATTAAATAAAATGCCTAAATAATAAAACTTTCTTTTTGTTATTTACAGCAGTACAAACACCAAAGCATGTTTCATGAAATTCATAATTTTTCAGTGTGCACGTATCTAAACAATGTTTTAAAAATTATTTATTCGTTGATATTTTTTAAATATATCTGGGTTTTTTTCAATAAATTGCTTAAAAATAATTTGTATAATCAGAAAGTATATACTGAAAAACTTTTAAAATAGTGAAAGCACTAAACACATATGTCTTATACACTTAGTTAAAGATCAAAAATATGTTGGCCAGTTGAAACGACCACAGCTCTGAAATTAAAATTTTAATTTACTTAATTAAAAATTTCTTTCTTGTGAAATTACAAATTTTACATATCTAATTATTTTTTAAAAAAATTTCAGGATTTTAATTCTGATTAATTTTATTAAATGCAAAATTTTAAAAAAATGTTATTTTTAATTTTTTACAAAAATTCAATGTTCGCATTCAATTTTATTTTAGAAATCAAATATTAAAAAAAAATTATTCAGAAAATCATTTGTAAATATATATATGTGTATAAAGTAATAATAAATTTATTTTATGAATTTAAGCAAAAAAAAGAATTATAATTTCCTAGTTAATTTTTTACGTAGATCTATCTAATATTTAGAAAATATCTTTATAATAGAAGGTCTTACTGACAACTTAAATTGTTTTTTTTTTTTATTTTTAATCTAATCATTTGATTATAGTAAAAATTCATTGTTATTTTATATTTAGCTTGTATTTTGATTTATTCACCCAAATGTTGAGCTTAAAGTTGTATAAAAATTAGAGCTTTTAGATTTTTTTTTTTTGCGATATAACATTAGGCTTTATCAGAGAAGTAAAAATTAAATAAATAACGTTAATTTTAATTTCTTGCATTTTATTGAATTCACTGATAAATATTTTCACTTCTTCTAATTTAAATGCTTAAATTTTTTTGTAATTGTGTCAGAAATTTTAAAAAATGACAGTTTAAATAAAAACAATTCATACTAAGACGTTTATTTAATTTTAGAAAATAATATTCGAAAAATTACAAATGGAATCATAAAAACTGTCACTGAGGGATTATGTACTCTCCTCTCTCTAACTCTATTGCACGATCGCGCTCATAGGTTCAAGCCCTACAGTACTTATATCAGTTTTTTTGACATCGGGCTCTAATTTGCAAAGCATATGTTGTTCCAGCTAAAATTTCAGCCTAACAAGAAACCCATAGTATTTATTTTTCAAGCATGTTTGAGCACCCTATTTCTACCAACCCACCAAAGGGATGAAAGGCTGGGTCCACTTTGTCCAGCCCCAATATCGAACTTCAGACCTGTGCCCTACTCAAATGCCGCTATTAGAAGATTTGGTTAAGATATAGTTGAATTTTGTGCCAAAAATCATTCGATTTTCTGTATCATCACTTACAAGATTAGATAACCAATTATAGTTTTCGTCAACTTGGAGCATGAAAAACATTTTGATTAAATTGGCTTGAAGAATACATTAGTTTTTAATTGTGATTACAACAACATATATTTATGAACTAATTTTAATGATGTCTTATTGAATTATTTTACAATTGTGTTAACATACGTTTACTCAATAAATATTATTTTTCATTTATATATAAAGGAATTTAAAAAAAAGGTTTGAGCTATGTTTATCGGATGTTGTATATAAATGTTTACATTGTAAAAATGTATAATGATGGTTTCATTTCACTCGAAGAAAGTCTTCGCAAATAAATTTAAAAAATAAAACTATGGTGACAATTAAATTCTAAATTACATCTTTACGTTATCGGAATTGCAAATTTGTTCAGTACACATTATTTCCAAATTATTATTGTTTTTCATCATATATAGCAGATTTTATATTTTGAGAAATAAGTGATCATAAATAAATAAAAAAGATGCTTTTACCCATTTCTTAGATTAATAATACCCATATTGTTGTTATAATACAACTGCTTACAAAGTTGTTTGACGGGATTGGTAAAGCATGTCTAACACACTCAGTATAATTACACATATGGAGAATACTATGTACACCAAATATGTACAGATATTAAATGAACAAGCTTCATGGCATTATTTGACAAAGATTATGAAACCTAATTAACCATTCAATTCAGAATAAGGAATCTAAGTTAGAGATCGTTTTTGACATTTTGAACCACGATTCCCATAACTACTATGCACAAATAAAATAATTTTATGTATAATATTTTTTTATTTTAAATAAACATATAATACATTAGTTTTTAATGATCTGACTTACTTTTTTTCATAAATAAATGTACAAATTAATGTTGCCACCAATAGTGTATCAGCAATTATGGGATTTTATTTTTACGCTGAATCTAATTATACAAGAAAAACAATGCATATTATATTTGTATATTATATTTTACTAAATAGCATTTAATGAAAGACTTTAAAAAATATTAACTTCAAACTAAAAAATTAAATAGAACTGAAAAAAACGTATTTAAATTTGAACTACTCATAACAACTTCCAAATTAAAGCATTATTTAACACAATTTCATATGCCTATATTTATCACTCCAAAATATGTTTAACTCTAGAAATATTTTAAGTTTGCTAAATCACAAACAATATGACTATTGATCATTTTTTCATTGCACTTTTCTTAAACAATATATAAGTAATATAAATTTATAATGAAAATAATTAAAATACGCAAGAATAAATATTAAATGTTTATAATTATATATTTAACATTCTATGTTATTCAATTATCTATTCTATACGTGAGTTGAAAAACAAAAATAAGAGTTAAAATTCTATTTATGTAAATATATGTCTGTAAGTAGCTACTATTTAGTCCTACTTAATGCTTATTATACTTTCAAAATGGAAAAGTTATTCTCGTTACGCATGATAATTTAGTTTCCTGAATGTCATGCAAATTATTACAACTATATGAATCCATGAGCATATTATTCTAATAATAAAATTATTCCTTGAATTCTAAAAATTACTGTTTTCCCTGAAAATATAGGGTTTTGCATCGTATATAGAGTAAGGAATTATATAAAAGTTAAAAATAATGAGTAATATCGTTAAAATCCTTAATTCTCTAGATAATATAATGCAAATTATATTTCCCCCATATGGCAAAGTAAATATTTCAATTCATGAATAAATGTTTAATAATTCATATGTTATGCGTGTAGTAATATTTGTTTCTGATAATAAGCCTACGTAACATATAATGTATATAAATATATACATTTCTAATATCGCATTTACATTCATTTCATTCCATTGAAAGTGATGTATGTATTTTGTTTTTACTTAATTTAAACAATATATACCTTGTTATAAGCAAAACAAATAAAGTCCTATTTCAAAATTCTAAAATCTAAATATATGTATATATGAATAATAGTTTCATAATTAACTATTCTGTAATTTCACTAATTAACAGCTAAATGTAAATGTAAAAGTATGCATTTCATAAGCTTTTCCATCATGTCTCTAAAAATAATTGGCGTAAATTTTTGAAGAAATAGTTTTCTTTTCTAAAAGCTGAAAACTAAGCAATATAGAAATTCAATTGGATAAATTTATGCATATTTAAAATTGTATCAACAGTTAAATTTCCTTTTTATTATTTATATTGTTCAGCCTTTATATTCAAATGATAATACACACAAATATATGATAAATCTATAAAAACATTATACTGGGCGATTATAGATTACATTGGTTAGAGCATTATTTCATAGATTACATATAAAACTATTACCCGTTTGTTAGATCTATATATTACCAGTTTGTTACATCTATATAGAAAACTTTTTTTTTTGGATTTTTAACTATTTTCAAGAAATTTGCATAAATTAGAAATAAATTCACTTAAAAACTGTCCAAGCGCAATCTACATGAGAAACAAATAAATTATTCATATTTTAGAAATTAATTTGGACAACGGTTTATTTGATAATATTAAGTGACACATCTAATATAAAATGAATGAAAACTATGACAAACTTTCATGAAACAGTTCAGATGGGATCAGTTCTTATCGACATCAAAAATACAGCTTAATCTAGCATAAATGAAAAAAATTATTAAAAAAATTTTTTTAGATATAATGGAAAAGATAGTTCGTTTTCAAATATCTACTTGTCTCTTGTCAATAATTGTTTTGAATAAATTCTTTTAATTTCAATCCACAATTTTTTATATTTTGTTTTAATGCAATATGTAGAAAAATAAAAATATTGTTAAGGAAAAAGCTCTAAACATGATTTTTAACTAATCCTTGAAATGTAGCTATTCAATGAAAAGTAAACATTTCTTTTTTATAAATTATTAAATTAATAATAAACTTTTAATTTGTTAACAAGTTAATATTTTTGTCGTCTTAAATAATTTTTTCTATTGGAATATAATATGTACTTATATAAATCTCATAATTTTCTGATAATACTGAAATATCCTATAAGTATAAATATTAAATTTTATAATTACTGTACAAATATATACTTAACTATGAAAGAAATAAAAAAATACATACGTTTTATTTATTAAAATTCTGTGAAGCCAAATATTATGATTAATATTCTTTTTATCACATTTTATCTATTAATGAAAACAAAATATATCAAAATGTAGTCAAAAAAATGTCTTACAGACTTGGAAACTGTTTACATTTTTTAGATAATTTTTCAATTACTATTTTATCGGAAATTATTTTGCGATGAGATTATAAACCACTATCATTGTGTTTTTAGTAGTCAATAGTAAATTGCCCATGTATCAGAAATACCTGCTTTAAGAACTTCAAAGAATTAGTTTATTTTCAACATGTACAAATGCGCACATTTCTATCACATTTTTAGGAAATTACGATGTAAGGAATACTTTAACCACACAAAAGGTAACATTGTTTTTAAAAGAATGTTGCACCCTAAGAAATACACTAAAAATCTCATTTAAACTCAAATGAGATAACAACTTACCTCTCAGGTGAAAATACAGAAAATCTTTCATTTGAAATTTCAAAGTACATTTCTGTGTTCGTGTTAGGAAGTATTACTACCAAAGTTCTTTTGTTATTAACAGAATTGCTCTCCAAGGCACCATCGATTTACTCTTAGCATGTGTTCCTTACTTGAAGATTATACCCCGATTGAACCCCGGGTTTAAACAACATAGTCCCACCAGAAAATAACATTTAAAATCTAAAAAAAATATTTTTTCTTGCATTTATATTTTATTTTTCGTAGTGAGATTTCTCGTTGCATAAATTTATATCTAGATATAAATAATTTACTATCATATTATGATTTGTTTCATCTTTTCAGCAATGATGCCATAAACTTTCTTTAATTGGTTGCCTTAAATCTTCCATTCACATTTACTCATAATTTTGAAGTCAGGCATTTTAATAACATAAAATGATTAATAATTTTCAAATTTTTAATTAAAATGTCTTTAAATAGTTTTAAATAACACCTTCTCTACAGACAGTTTTATCGTCAAAAAGTGTGAGTTGCAACAAACAGGCATACTATTCGTAGACAACAGAACAAGTTTCCCTATGTCTCCATGGCTGATTGAAGAGTTATATTCATTAGAGAAGGGATTATATTTTCATCAAAAATTGTTCATGGTATATTTAATAATAAAATCTTACGTATCATTTTTCCATCTTCTTTCCTATCTCGAAAAAATCTATTTTATTTAATGTATGTGTGAGGAAAAGAACAAATATTTCACTAATTTTTTAAATTATCAAATTAAAAAAGCAATTCACAGTATATATTCCATCAAAAAGACCAAAGTTATCCCAAGAGAGATACATTTCTAAGGTAAAAGAAATACTACTCTTTTACCTAAGAAATGTATCTCTTTTACCTTAGAAATGTATAATAGAAATGAAATGTAAAAAGAAAATAAACTCTGTGGCAAGACAGCCCATGTGGGCCAAGCCCTACAGTGACCATCTCTGCTTTTTTGACTGGGAGGCCCTGGGATGCGAAGCATGTCCAGATTATGTGCTCTGCCTAATGTGAAACCCCCAATGTTTAGTGAATATGCATATAATTACCTGAATATGCATGCTTGACACTCAGTTTATAGATCCAATGAAGGGATGGAAAGCTGAGTCGACTTTGCCCAGTCCAAGAATGGAACCACGGACCTGTGAATTGGGAATGTGAAAAGTTACCACTAGATCACCAAGCTTCAATAATGGAAATAAATTTTAATTGACTGGCATAACCATCATGAAATTAAAAGCATCATTAATCATTATAGAATATAGCACATATTTAATTTTAATATTTTATTTTAAAAATCAAAATGTTTTAGCAAAGTTTATTCTTTAGGAATTTTACAGAGAATTAGAAAAATTTTAAGTATTAATATTAGACATTTTATTTATACCAATTAACCGAAAACGTAAAACTTTTCAAATTTAATTGTGTTTGTTGAGCGTGTGTTGAGGTATAAAGAAGTCACTAAAAATTTCTAAAGAACACACTTTACAGAAATATACTTTGATTTTTCAAATTAAATATAAAAATTAAATATGTACTATACTATGGAGATTAATGATTTTTTAATTTCATAATGGTTATGCCAATCTAACTAAATTTTATTTCCTTTATCTTAAGAACGTATTTGGACTTATTGGTGAAATATATAATGCAAATTGCATTTCTAATTGTATAGTTTGAAAGAAGCAAAAAATTATTTGCTCATTTCTTAATCTTAACTTAAAATTAATATAATTATAATTTTTTTAACTTATTCTATAATTTTCTCATGATAGTGATTAAAATTCATGAAATAAAAAAATTTAAATATTCATACTGGCAATTATTATTGGATATAATGCATGCAGTTTTCAAACTCACTATTTTGCTAAAGTTACTTGAGAAAACATGATTAGTTTATAAATGTCATTCAATCATCTTAAGCACATTCATACCATATACATAAATACCTATATCTATAAACTATTCTAGCTATTATCACAGATATATGCAGTAAATCAGAATTTTTTCTTGATATCAGTGGTTACGGAAAATTCAGTTTCGTCTGAAAAGAGAAAAAAGCTATTTCGACAAGTAAGGGAGAAATATTATTTCTTTAAATAGAAGTAAAAATGAATTTGTTATAGCACTCTTATATTCATAAATTTTCCCTTTATAATCCAAACAATATACATATATATATATATATATATATATATATATATATATATATATATATATATATATATATATATATATATATATATATATATATATATATATAAAATATATATATTAATTTACAACAAAGTTCCTAAATTATGGTTGAAGTTACCATTTCCCATAATGCTTGTAATTTTCAAAACAAATAACAGGCTATTACTCAAAACTTTTCAAACAATAGCCGATAACTTTCAACTTGAAACCAGTGAGAAGACAATTTATTTTCAGTTTAAAGATATCCATAAAAAAACAATTACCTATTCTTCGCGTTTAAATAGGCAATTTCGGTGGCAACAAAATTAATTCCTTAAAATAATATTTCTGTATGATAAATTAGAATAGTTAATGAACTTTCCTGGAAGAGAGCAGGATACGATGCTAACTTCGAAACTTGCACCGTACAATCCTACAGTAAATGGCTCCACAATAAGCAATAAATTTCTAAGCAGAAGGAAGTTGAAGTTCTAAAGAGGTGGAAGAAACAGTGTTTTAATCATGCATTAGAGTAATATGATATGAAGTTATGAATTATTTTTAGCAGCTGGTGTGTAACAAATTTTATGATGACGCGTTAAATTAAAAGACTCCATATAATTATTCTGTTAATGTGAATAAGTGTTTCTCTACTTTTATCTACTATAATTTACTATTTCTTTAAATATTGTTAAATAAATCCATAGCAATTTGTGTGTGTGATTTTCAACCTTTAAACTTTATAGTTTAGTATGAATTTTTTTCTTTCTAAATTGGGCTTAAGTCGTATGAATTATTTCTTAAATTTTATTTTAGGAAATAAAAATCACATTAAACTTTATTAATTTAAATTTACTCAGTATGTTTTATAAATATTCTTCGTTTTAAAAATTCGACATATGTACTTTATTATTGTAAAAAAATGGATATTTATTGGAACACAATCTAATAATATATAAGTTTGGATTTTTTTTTCTAACAAATATTTTTAACTTCTTCATTAATATTCCTCAGATAGCTGTTATCAAAGATTTTAGAATTATATTGATTTTTAGAAACATAGAAGCAAAACATAAACTCTGAAATTCTTGAATTTTGCGCAAAATATTTACATTCGTAAGAAAAATTTGATGGTATCTAAGCTTACTTTATCCCAATGCGGGTTAAAATATTTTAAGAATATATTCCATAATTTTATGATATTCATCAGTTTTAATCCAATGGAATGTGTGCAATTATTTATTTTAACCTTTTGTTGATTGATTCTACTAAAGCTTATATTTAGTTAATTTAACCAAATATTAAATTAGTAGAAAATGCATCGCATTGAAAAATCCTCTAGCAGCAAAAGTAAAGTTGATTTAGCTATTGATTATTAATTTCAATTCTAAATTCAATATTATTAGTATATTATTGATTTTTTGAACAAAATTAATTTAACAACTTAATTTCACATTAATTTTCATCTACCATTGAAAATAGTTTTCGAACTAAATTCAATGCAAATGCATGAATATCTTTTAAATCATTAAATTGCATTAAATTTCAAATAAATATTTATATTCTATAGTTCTGATGACACAAACAAAATTTTAATAGCAGTGCTAATCATTTTCTCAACTAAGTCATTTTTACTTTACCGTTTCATTTAAAAAATAAAATGTATTCGAATGGTATTTTGAAATTATAATATTTATTTATTGTGTAATTATTACTTAAACAAATAAAGTAATGAATTTTAAAATTTATTTATATCGTCACTTTTTATTGTACAATGTTCCTTAATTCATTTATAAGGATATGGTCAATATTTAAATAAATTTACCAAAAACCTAATTTATTGTCGGAATATATTTATACATAAAGACCTAAATAGATAAACTATTTTTTCCTCACTATATTTTAACAAACAAATTGTTCTCCTTTACACATACAAACAAATACACGTGCATTAAACAATTTTAAGTTGAGAAGATCAAGTTTCATAAGTTTTCAGGCACAGTGAAATAGAAATTGCTGCTTGATAGTGTTATTTATAAAAGAAATTCAGTTTTTTATAACATCGTATTAAATGCTTAGATCACAATATTTTAACTATAGAATTCTTCCATATACTTAATTTTACTTACTTAATTAAATGAACTAAATTAATTTGATCTGAAACATTTGTCTTGTAAAGTTCGTGCGTGCGTGTGTGTTGACTGAAATTCTCACACAATGCATAATTTACAAAATAATTTTTCAAAGAAAAGCAAACTATATCAAGGTAATCTCAGAATAACATTGGATGCATTATGCATATAATTGGAATTGATGAATGTGTACTTTTTTTGCGACATCATAAGAATACATTTACGTCTTCAAAGCTTTGAATAGAAACTGTTAAAATCACAAGTTTTCTGGAAAATGTGATAGCCTAAGGTTATCGGCCATCATTAAAACACCCTGTGTTTATAAATCAAATTCCTAACTCGTCTAAGTCCAACTCGTCTGAATAGTAAATTACATATAAATATAAGAATGGGACAAGAGTTTTTATTATTTGGTAATAAAAATCCTAGAGAAATTCTGTCTTACAGAAATATAAAGTAAATTATTTTGCATAAAATAATCCTATCTTATCGAAACTACATTTATCTTCCAATCACGAAAAGATATAATATTTTTTATCATTTTTTTAAGAAAACCAATAAGATTATTGCATGCATTTTCATAGATTAGAAAAGAAAGGATAATAAATGGAGAAAGATGAAAAAAATACAGTAATATGAAAAATAATTGTCATAAGTTCATTCAACAGTTTAACTTCCTCTTCTCTTGATGTTAATGAGGTTATTTATGTCGCACTCAGAGTTCCCTCTTTCTGGTGCGCTAATCAGTTAGAAACGCAGTTGTTTTGATGTCTGGAATAAATACTATTGATACAAAAGATTACTGCGCTGTGTCTGCGCTAGACAGAGAAGATTCAAGTTTAACTTCGGATATTATTCGGCAGCTAACGGTTAATAATAATTGTGAAACTTAAAAAAAGAATCATTTCGAATTACGCTGTTTTCGCCAGTTGCTCGGGTCACCCACTTTATTAATAAAGTCCGATAACCTTTTAATGGAGTCTAGGTGTAACTCTCTTGTATGGATGATGCCTAAAGAAGTTAATCTAGGGAGGGCAAGAGCCTCACATTCGTAAATGATATGCTCTGCCGTTTCCTCTTGCGTATGACATTTCCAGCAGATAATGTCTTGCTGAAACAGTCCCATCTGGTCAGAAAGTCAGTCATGCTTGGGATAGCTTCCTGACTTTCACCAGAAGAAGATGGTTTGGAGGTCATTTCTACCTCAATTGAAGGATTCATTGCTGCCCCTTTACTAGATTGCCTCTGAGTTCCCTTGTCTTTTTCAGCATGGTCTACTTCAGAGGCTTCACCTGCAAATGCAGAAAGGATTGTTATTTCTTGTGTTTTTTCAGCCACAAGATAACAATTAAAAAGCTCAGGTAATATAAGTCCACCCAGCATTGCCTGAGTTACTGGGCAAGGCAAATTACTCTAGAAGTTCGCCAGGCAACTAGAGGCTCCGTTAAGACACCATTACCGAGGTGCCAATTAGCCCTAGGCACGGATCGCATAACACCAGGGTTTACGGGAGCTGGTGCGCGGCCTCTGATTCTATATTCAAGGCTATCCTGTCATTCCTACAGGACATTCGGCGATCCACCACCTGCCGACGCGCCTGGTGGCTGCTCAAGCCCCAGGAAGGTACACGTACCCCCTGGTTCCAGGTTTCTAGTGTCAATTCAGCAAATTGCTACAATTTGCATTGAAGAAAACTAATCAGATTTTTTTTTTAAAAAAAACAATAAAATTTTACAAGTGACAGAATATTCTCGAAAAATATACTTGGTATATATACTGTGTAAGCATTTGCGTCTTAGAACGATTATATCATTAAATTAATAAAATTTCTGAGTTTGTTCAATCTTTATCTCGGTTGCGAATTTAAAATAAGAGTAATTTACGTAGACGAGATTCTCTTTCAATGACAAGACACAGTAATTCTCCAATACCTCAAGCAATAAATTGGGTGTTAATGCTAAATAAGGCCATTTGCCATACAATCATACTAAAAATTTGGAAAACTCACGAGACCTTCTGTTGAAGGGGTTGGAAAATATGTCTTAGGAAAAGTTACTTATTTGTAAACTACGATGTTCCCTTTCGTGGCACAAATGCTACAGTGAATACCAAAAATGCACCTTCTAAAGAAAACTTTTTTTATGAAAATTGTATTTTTTGGCATATGATTCATTAATCATTGTTTTTGGTCAGATGGTATGCACTTTAAATTTAAGATTTCCCACATGATTTAAAATTGGATTTTTCATCACCGACATTACTCAATCCATATTTAGAGCCGACTTTCTTACCCACTGTAATTTGTTAGTTAATATAAAATATAAAATAAATTTACTTTTCAACTTATTTTGGTATAAAAGGTAAAATTTTTCTTATTTACTCTTTGCTTTTAACAAATATAAGAAAATAATATTCCAGTATTCAAGTATATGTACAAATAATTTTATTCTTACCACAAGAACTCAGGATATTATTCTCCGCATTCAAACTTGACCACTGGTTCTTCAAGAATTAGTATTTTGTATAACTCTTTCTGTTTGCTTCTAGAAACTTAAAAAAGCACTTGACTCACTTAAGCATAATTTTTAAGGATGTGAAATCGTCATATTTATAGAATATGCATAATTGAAAAGTCAAAATAGACATTCTTGTATTATTCCAATCCATTTTCTTAACACAAAACAGTTTTGGATTTCCGTAAATTTTCACGATGTTCAATTTTTACTATAAATTTATCGATTATGATTCCGAAAAGTCATCTGTTCATAGTTTGTTCATTATTCGTTGATGAAAAGAAAGATCCTACATTCATTATCTTATTGTCTGAAAATATATGCTCATTTTAAACTTGTTACCAACACAACACTAAAACATGCATATCTCGAAACTCACTTGAAATTGTTTTTGCACACTATCATCGACATCGACATAACCCTCAAGTAAAAAAAGTATTTCCTCTGAACCTCTGGCATTCTTTTTCTGAATGCCTTCAGAAAGAAATTAAAATAGGTATGATCGAGAACTACTAGTAGTCAACTCCGTCATACAGCATTTTTGTCATAAATTAGAAGAAAGAAAGTTTGTAATACTAACCAAAAAATAATAAACGACTTTATTTAATTAACTTATCTTTAGAGTAAACATACGATGATTATTTTCTTTATAAAAACCAATAATTACCGCATATTAGTCAGTTTGAAACATTTACAAATCTTCACCACTGAAAACGTTGTTTCTTTGATACACTTTTTAAGTTAAAGAAATTACATTAAATTTAGAGAAAATAGATTATGGCTTAATTGATTATGCTGAACTTGCAGCCAAACAACAGCCTGACACCGAGCATAACATTTTTGGTTTCAAATATTACTAATTTAGTTTTCAAAAACAATTTCCTTCCCTGAAGCCATAATACTTTGTTGCGACAATTCAATTAATATCAAACGCCAAATCTTTCCACGTGCTTGCAGATAAATTTTTTTCAAATTTTACAATTTGTCACACCCAGATATCTGTGCTACAATTCGCCTCATTAAAAAACATTTATTTGTTTTCCTAGAATAAAGATTGTATCTGTGGTGTTGATTTTGGATCAAAGAAATAAATCTAAAAGCATTTGGAATTTACTCTAAGAAATTATCATTTAACTTCTGATAGGTTCACACATGTACCTATTGACATAGTCGATACACATCCACCATCATAAAATTCTCTCTTTTGTCTTACTGCAATTGATCATTTTACGCGTCGACCTAAAGAAACGGCATTGTTAACAATACTGCTGAAAATATTAACTCTGTCTTTTTACACAGCTGCATATCCCACTATGTAGTTTTAGAAATTGTGACTACAAATCGAGAAACAAATTTTGAAACTGAACTATAATCTTATTTTTTCCGAATGTTTGTTATGCATACAAGTTGCACAACAAATTGTAGTGCACAGACCAATTCCATGATAGAATTCTTTTATAGGCACTAAAAATCGTCTATTAGATTTTATGCAACTATATGACAGATTGAAGTGCTCTCCCTTAATACTTCTATCAATGAGAACTGCAAATAAATATTACTTCTCATTTGCAAATGCAAAAATAATCTACGGCACAACTATCAAATTACCTGCGATTTTTTTGACTTTCCAGATTCTGTAAGGTGTGACGGCGCATTCCAGTTTTCATTCAAAAATTTCATGATTTCATTACTACTTTACATCTCACTCTCATTTTATAGCACGGACGTCAAATAACATTCATGCTTAAAGACCCGCATGTCACTTGCTTGTGAAATCTGACAATGGTCACTTAAGTCAACAACCTTCTGTAAGGATTCCAATCAGCATAAAAAAGTCGTGCTTACGACTATTATTCTTTTTTTATTTTAATAACGAGGTGCCACAAATAATTAATTTACCTGATTTATAAGTTATACCAGATTATGCCATTCAATTTTAACGTTCGTTAACTTCACTGGAAAGAAATACTATGGTGGGCTAGCAATCAGCCAAACTGACATAATCCCTCACCCAATTTTTATTTTAAACTTAGTTTTCTGTAATAAAACTTTCTATGGCAACAGTGGTAGTAATCTAAGGACTTGATGTTTTCCTAAGTTTCTATTTTGTTTTGTATGTAATTAAATGCTTCAATCGGCGTTTTCCATTTCCGTTTTCTTATGTCATTATAAATTAATTTAGTCTACTTATATTTAAATAAGCATCTTCTTCATATTTTAAAATTAGGCTATAAAACATGAAGGTTTAATCTACCTTTAATGTATTATACATTATTAGTGAAACTGTACTTCAGATTGATTGCAACACAGCAAAAACTCTTATGATTTTCGAGCCCTTAAGAATTTAACAGGTTGCATGAAGACAGTAGACGGTAAAAATATATTTGAGGGTGCCCCTTGGCGAGATTGGCGTTTTTTGTTTGGCGCCAATCCTGTTCGCGCGGAATACTGTGCAAACAGTAATGGCGGCCAAAACACAATGAAATTTCAAAAATAATGCAGTAAGCACATAAAAAAAATAAAAAATTTACTCACTTTATTTTGCTGGAATATCCTCACTTTGAGGTACACAGAATTCTCGAATAGCACCTACAGATATTGCTTAAATTTATCCTGTGAAGAAAACCAATCAGAACCGTAAATAGATATCAGAATAACGTTTAGTGTTACCATAAATAGAACAACATCGCCCAGCTTGACGATAAACTTGGCGAAAATTCAAGGGGCACCCTCAAGTATAGTCTAACCCAGTAGACTTATGGAAAATGTTTTCCAAACTTGAAAAGATATTTGTTATATATTTTGCTTCTGCACTGTATTATTTCAAATTTATTTTTAAATAAACAATCCCCCCTGATATAAGCATGTACAATCCTTTACTTAATTCATTATAGTTAAATTGGATTTATTTAATTTATAATTTAAATGAATATTTTTTGTTTATGGAATCTAATTATCTTACGGTGTCATTACTGAAGAAATTTCTTTTCATAATTTAATAAATAATTCTTTTTACATAAAAAGTTTTTTTAATAAAATGGAAATAATTAAATTATTATTAGTTTAATTTTAAATCCAGAAAAATATCATTCATCTCTTTTCTTAAAAACTGTTATATTAATAAATTATTTAAGAATTCTCTGTACAAAATAAATTATCTCAGGTAATAACTGTTAAATGTAAATATTCAATTTTAAATTTTAATGATATTATCTTTAAATATTGTTCGAATTTATCATTATTAGTTTCAAAAATATGCATTTTAGAAATAAAGCTATAGTTATATAATTAAAGTGAACATAAGAATCAGCTATCTGGCTTACAAAAAATTATAGATAACGTTTAAGAATGTTTAAGCATATAATTGAACAATAAAATCCTTAAGCAAACCACCAAACTTTATATTACAAATTACTAAAATATCACTGTTTGATTGCTGAATAAGACAAATGTTTTGCTCTTAAATTTAATATTTGATAAAAAAAATTAGTACTACAAACAATTATATACTTTCTGTTAAAGGCTAAATAATTTATGAAGAAAATAGCTCATAAGTTGAGCCATTTGAAAATAACATGTGTAATTTGAACTGTGTATTTTTTTTTTGGTATCAAAAACATTAAAGTTTTAAATATTAACGGTTATCCTTAATAAATATTGTGAAAAATATCATTACTATAAATATATTTTAAAACTTTTGCTAAACCATTGACAAATATTTAATAACGAAAACATTTTTAAATTATGTAGTTTTTTCTCAAGGTATATGAATTTTGAAGTAAAACCGCTTACAAATCAGGTACTTTGAAGAAATTCATATAAAGTAAATATAGCCAAAAATATCCCATAAGAATTTAAGTAAGTTGGGAATCACATATAAAATGTGAATCCCTACGACGGTCTTCTTTCACACATCACTACATAAATCATACCTCCATCTTATATAGCACTTCATATCTTTGTGGAAGCCCTAAAGTAAATATTAGGAAATAGCTTTTTACTTGAACAGCAATCATCGAGTTTTCGAGCCAAATATAAGCACATTTCTACTTTCTATCGCAAATGTTAGGAGAAATATTCTTCTAAAATTTATATAAGGTAAAAGTTTGAGAATGTTTCAACAAAATCTACTACATATTTCTTTATCCGTTTTCTTAAAAATGAACTGATAATCTATTATGTGTTGTTTTAAATAAATCGATAAATAATAGAAGTTCTGACAAACATCATTTTAAGTTAATATTAATATAGTTTACGCAAATGACAACCAGTAATGGTATCTTAAGATTAAATAATTAACATATATGCCAATGAATTAAACTATTTATTCTCATAAGCTATTTATATTCTAACTAATTTTGTCTATGTGAAAACCAAATAAGATAGATTTGCATCAAGTATATAATGCAACTATATTGTATAATTCATACAAATATTTGCATACAAAATATCTGATATACAAAATGCCAACATTTCTATAGAATACAAAAAATAAAAATGATAAGTAATTCCATTGTAAAAGGTCAAATCTCACAAAATGTCTATCACACTACAAAGAATTGTATAATTACAAGGTTTAACAAAAAATTTAATTTTAATGTCAAATATTTCAAACCACAACTAAAAAGTTTAGAAAGAAAACATTTTGATGTCATAGCTGTTATATTTCTTTTGGAGTGTTATTTCATATATTTATCACAAAATTACGAATGTCACTATTGTTTCCCCATCTCTAAATTATTTAAAAATTATTTTACAAAAAATTAACTAAAACTCTTTTATTTAGCTTTGCAGTTAATTTATTAAGTATTTTCAAGCAAATTGTAAAAATTGCGGATGGATAAGGAGATAATTTATTTCATATATACAAATTTGTCCCAAGTAATCTCATTTTAACTATTACGATAATTTCCACATTTATTACAAATACTAAAAATTTCAAAATTAATTGGTGAATAGGGTAAAGTTTTTTTAATGCACTATCAGATGCATCAATTGAATAGAAGTTTATATGTGTAAAAGGGAGCTTCATATATTACGGATAAATAAGTAAAATTATATGATTTTAAATTTTAACAAGCCTTTTTCCTTATATCACACTATAGGCTTTTCTTTTCATCACTTTTATGTTAAGGCTCAAGATCTTAAAATTTTTTTTATTTTGAACATAAGGAAATACAGAACACAATTTTATTTGTTATGTTGAATATTGCTTGGATATTTAAATTTTTAGCGATTTTTAAATACAATAACTCATGGTAAAATTGGTGAAAATATGATAAAGAATATAACAATTGTAGTTATAATTTTGCCTGTACAGAAATTAAAAGCTAAAGTAAATTTCAAAAGATTAAAATTTTATATCACGAAACATTTACTAATATTCGAGCGTAAAACACATTTTCAAATGCACTCAAATCCTTAATATATCAGACTTAATTATTTAACTTATAATATTATTAATAGCACTCTCAGAGAATCATAGTATCTAATTATAAATATTATTCATTGGATATAAAATTAAAATCAAGCTTAAGGAAACTTGCATATAAAATGAAATATGAGTTCATGTATAGTAAAAACTTTTAATATCTCAGTAAAATCTAAATATCTCTTAATTACCCAGGTAACTACAAGTGTTATCATTTATGGTTGTTGATAATATTAGAGAAAATACAGAAAATTAATAGAAATATTCCTAATCTTTTTAACCAACATTTTAACAATATATGTTTTTTATTATTGTAATCCCTTTATTACTATAATGTGGAAGAAAAGGCGAAATAATATTCCGTTTCTTATTTGCTTTTTTAGCAACTTTTATTGCACCAGTATTTTTTGGCTTAAATTACACTTGTGATATATGTTAATAACTTATTTCATTCAAACTTAACAGAACTAAGAATAAATTAATTTGATCATTTGTATTAACTCAAGAATTACGGTAGCAAACTACGATTTAAAATAATATTGTATTTTACATTAGTACATTAAGTTCTATTAAAATGATAATGTAGTTAAACTAAAAATACCAATAAATAAGCTAAATAAAATAAGATAATATTAACGATTGGAATATGTACGCATTTAAAAAATTTTCTTAAAATTTTTACCAAAAATCAATAAAAATTTTTAAATCATTCCTATAAAATAATAGATATAGCAAATCACTTAGTTGTATGCTTGAGTTTTTTTTAAAAAAATATGTACGTTATTTTAAAAGTGCTTGTAAAATATTGTCACATTATAAAATGTTAATAAAAATCTATTTAAAGGTATTTGTCGAAAATTATTGATTTTAATATTTTGGCTATTTAAAAAAATGACCACACTCACGTACAAAATTGTAAAATTTTTAACAGAAAAATCATTTTATTTTTTTTACGTAACCCTATAAAAAATAATTCCCGATGGTTATTTTATGAAGATTTCAATTATATATAAAATGTTTATAAAAGTAATTCAATAGTATAAAATAATGTTTAGGCTTTAAAATAAAACAATTTTAATCATGCAGTTTTGCATTAAAAGAAAAACTAATTTAACGCACCATTATGATTTCGTTTTTTGTATCATTAATGTCAATTTTATCATTTTAACTATTCAGAATCAAACGCTATTAATAATTAATAATCAAGTTTGCATTTGAATTTTTTACAAGTCAAATATCAGATTTTTTCGTAATCTATTCTATACTTTTTTAAAATTAATTTAAAAAATAATTGATATTATAAAAAATGCATAGTTTTTTTTAAGAAATGCAGGTACATTTTCTGTTATTTAATACTACTGATTTTCCATCCAGTAAAAAAACAGAACTTTCGCACTTTCCCCCACAAGTGAACAAGAATTCAACCCTGGAAAGTGGTTTCAGTTACTCTGAAAAATAGTTCCCGATATTGCCAGATGCTATTGGATAAGCAACGACTTTATCCATATTATTCCCACAGGATGAATTTTTTGAAAGTGGAATGATTTTTTTCTGGAAATGGAGATCTGTTGTTTGAAAAGGTTGACATTTCTTACGTAAGATTTTCTTTCAGTTCAATTTATTCGAATAAATTGGAAAATGGCAGATTTTATACTCAAAAAGTAAGCAATAAAAATTTAACTAGAATAATTATATAAGCTTAATTAAGATTGCTTAATAAATTTAATAAAATGATAACAATTTACAAAAATATGCAACTATACTGCGAAAAATAACAGTTTTATACAATAACACTTTAATCTCATTTTAGCCTAACTTTTCAGGGAAGAAAAATTACAAGGGCATAATTCCATACGATCTCAATAAATACTTTTATCAATGATAATAACCAGTACAATTATTAAACTTGATTTTATAAAATTTCCTGTATATATATATATATATATATATATATATATATATATATATATATATATATATATATATATATATATATATATATATATATATAGCTCCCATTCTTATTAACATATACAAATGATTATTTTAATTTGTGAAGCAACTAATGAGTTACTAATGGATGCAAGATATGAAAAGTAACTGATCGTCAAATAATACTAAAAATTGGAATATTTATTAGCAATGTACGAAAAAATAAAAAAAAACAATTTCAAGAAATTAATCATGCTGTGTCACTTTAGACTTAACACCCCTTTGCGTAAAAAATATGCATAATCACTTATAGGGACACAATTTATTTACAGATTATGAAGTCATATTATTATATATTCATATTTTTATCCAACATATTTTATTTACTGCGATTTTCTAACTAAGTGGCTGGAATGTGTTTCAATAAGACAATGCATCCATATAAGAAAATTTAAAAACAAATATGTATTGAAAAAACTAGAATGGACTCGTATACTATCTGTTTAAACAAAAAGACGTTCTTTAAAATGTCAGCTAAATTTTTAAAACTAATCATTTTATTTTATATGCTTCTTTAAGTGCAATTTTATATGTATTCTAAAACTAAAAATGCAATTCTATATTTTTTCTTAAACTCTAAAAATGTAATTCAATACTTATACTTATTCTAAAATTTTTTTGCAATTTCGAAACTCATTTTTCTCTGAATAATAAGTATTTGTATACATATTTCTTCTTAATAGTAACTAATTTAAATAATTATTAAAGTTAATCATATATTAAATATAATACATAATCAAAATTTAGTAATTCTTGAAGCTATTCTTTTGGAAATCTGTCGTTTATCAAATTTTATTGAAATTGCATCATATTCAGAAAAATCTCTGATAACTTATTTAATACAATAGAGTTTCCTATTTAAACAACGGAAAATGCTTTAATAACTTAATAAATGTAAATTTTTAAACTCATCATTTTTATGAAAAATTAATATCATTCGCAATTTTAAGTAATAAAACAAAAAGTTACTTTTACTACATTTCAGGAGTTTGAATAGATAAAAACAAAAATTAGCATATAACATTTAAATACCCAATTTATCTTAAATCCTAAAGAAATATATCGGAGTATTTGTTTAGGATTTAATATGAATTTATATTATATCAAATGAGTTTTTTGATGATGTTTATAAATTCAAATTTAGAAAAATTTAAATAATCTATGATGACTATATTTCCCAGATGTAATTGTTAATTTCAGAAATTCCTTGGGTGTATACAATATGATGTATAAAAAATGTACTTAAGAATATTTTGAGACTACAAAGTTCAATAGCATTGGTTATTTCCCTCTTCTTTATATAGAACTTATTTAGCTTTAAAAGTCGAACTTGTAAAAAGGATCTTGAGATGGTGTTTGACTGATGATACTGAATTTCGTTCCTTTCTTTTAAAAATACAACGTAAATAATAACAAAATTTTATATACACAACAATCTCAAGTCTTTTTTCTACAATATTCCGCTCTAATAAATTCAAAGAAATCCTTCAAAATAGAAGGAATATATGTGAATATAATTGGAAAATATCTCATTCTTAATTAGATTTTCAATGCAACAACAAGATCACATAGAAATCGAAAGATGTCAAATTTGTAAATTTAAAATAATTTAAAGAAATTAATTGAAAATTGGAAATTAGTTTCTCCTAACATGTGAAAAATTTAAAAATCATTAAACGAGTGAAAATAATTTTTTATCAAATATTTAAATAGAAAATATAAAATTATATAATTTGGTGAAATACATGTTACAATTTTTCTTCAAAAGCCAAGGATATGTCCCTGAATAAAAACATTCGCAACATGGAAACCTTAATTATTCCTTCAAAAGTCAACAAATTTAGTAGAAAATTCTTTTAGTTTCACTACAAAGATTTGTATAAATATAACTACTATACATATGGCCCCAAAAATAATATTGTTCAAATATAAAATCTTTTAACCTATGCAGGCAACCTTATCAAATAAAAAAACAGAGAAAATAAAAAATATACGCAAGCTATGCCTCAACTTTGAAAATTTAAATAAACAGGTATCATTAGAGATGTAAGCGCCATCAGTTAAAATAAGCCAGAATCAATAGGGACTGAATGTTAAAACATCATTTTAGGTCTGAAGCTTTATCAAAACTTCTCTTAAATAAAATGCAAACTTTGCATGAATTTCCTTTAGCCCTTTTAAATGTGTTCATAAGAAATAGCATAACTTTATCAAATAATTAGTGAACTAAAACACACAATTTGACGCATTTCATATTTTATCTATACTGATACAATACTGAGCTTTCCTGCTTTATAAATGCAATGGATGATCCAATTTTTATTCAAGTAAAATAAAGTATTTAACAAAATTAGTGGTAGGATTTAGATCCATAATCATAGTAAAGGTATTGATAATTTAGAATTATTGAAACGTAACGCTGAATGATTTAAATGAAGATATGATTATGAAGATCTAATTAAGATATCAATCTTAATTTTCAAACATTCACGCATAACAAGCAAAATATTCGTGTTTCTAGAAAGTCATCAATACTTTTCATGTTAGGAAGCATTGTAATACGACTATAAAATTTTATATTGCCAATGTACTTTGCAAACAAAAGTAATCCTTTCTATATCCTCTGGTTCTGTAGAAGGTTATAAAACTAACTGAACAAATAAAAACATTCATAGAAGAGCTTCAGAAATATCTCAATACATGACTTTCAACCCTCATACCTTAAAACAAGAGTAAAAAGTTTTATCATAGCTGATAAAATATCGCTGCATCTGTTATCTTTATTTAGACCTTGTGATCATAAATCTATTGTATTTCAGCTAAAGAAAATTCCTGTTATTTTCTATGGCTTGCTAATTTTACTAATGAGTTGATATTAATTACATATTTGAAATTCTATATTTTATATCATAAATAACTAAAATTTATATCATAAATGTTATTAATGTTTCTCAACACATGGTTCCTTCTTAAATTTTTATGAAATTGATTCCGAAAATGCATGCTCTAAGCAAAAATTTCTTTTGCAAGTGTAACAGAAGCATCGAAAAATGCTTTCTCGAATTTCTGATATATTTTATTACTTGGATTTTTAGAGGTCAAATACACATAAATATAAGGACCCTAATCTTGTTTGGGTAAATAATTTCTTCATGGCCCTGAGGTATTGAGAGTAAAATTGAAAACTGATTAAAACTATTTTAGGGTTAAATTTTAGAACAAATTGATTTACACACACATAAATCCTTGTACAGTTTAACTCTAAAATACCTTATGTCATATGCAATGAAACAGCATCTGGATTAGTTTGGGAGTTATCGAAATCGTTCATGAAAGAGAAATAAGTATACATCACGAATGTTTTTTAATTTTTATTAGTATTTCCTATTTCAATAACAGTTTACATTAAAATCTCAATTTATTATTATAAATATGTTTTTTCTTAAATATATATTATAATTATTTTTACATAAATAAATTAGCCCGCTGATGGCTGAACGGTTAGCATTCCTGACTCCAGAACTGTGGATCCCGTGTTCGAATCCCGGTTTGGGCATGGATGTTACATTCTTTCTCTGTTCTCTCTGTGTTTCTCTGCCATTTCTTCTGTGATGATGTATGAATGTGGTCCACCCTATAAACGGGTTTGTGGTGGTATGGCGCGGAAAACGCTACTCACCTCCGTCACTTGGTTCACAGGGCCCGCTGGGTAAAGACAAATGAGTCGCAATTTCTGGCCTTGTGGCATAGGGTTCGTCCCCCAAGTGCCCACTGTTGGAAAAAAATTAAGAAATTATGTTAATCTCTGAGATTCAGATCTACATTAGGATATTGTATTACTGATATTTTTACATTATATACAACATATTACATTACAAAAATTTAAATAATGTCCATATCATATAGAATATGAGTATACATTGAGTATATATATATATATATATATATATATATATATATATATATATATATATATATATATATATATATATATATATATATATATATATATATATTGTACCGAGCTCCACGGGTTCGTGTTGATTGAGAGTTGAATAAAGCAACCACTTAATGAACACAAGACTTTTATTCGTAAAAATCTCACTAGATAAACGAAATTCCCGCTGTAACAATCACAATTATACAGCTACAATTCGTCAGATATAATAAGAAACAGCTTCTAGTCACAGGTCTCAAATACCTCAGAGAACAACTAGCAGTCACAACTAATCGTCTTCACTCACTGACTGTCTTCACAAAACTGACTCTTCCATGTCGGGCTGCGGTATTTATACCTGACTTGGGGGAGAAATCTACCAATTTCGCCAAGGTTCTGGAAGCTTCTAGGCTATCTCGAAAATATTGGTCCTAGAGCTTAGGTGATGGATGTTTCCAGAAGTATCGATTTCTCGCTCAGTCGCCAATAATCTCGCCAACCATCGCCAAGTCGCCAAGAATCTCAAATCAGAATCAGAATCGCCAAATCATTAGGAAATCCGCTTTTAAACTACAACACGTCTAAATACCGCAATTTTTGCCCAAAATGTGAGAATTTCCGATCTGTCTGAGATATTTTAAGACAAATATAATCATTATTTATTAATTTGTAACAATATATATATATATATATATATATATATATATACATATATATATATATATATATATATATATATATATATATATATATATATATATATATACATATATATATATATATATATATAAATATACATATATATATATATATATATATATATATATATATATATATATATATATATATATATATATATATATATATATATATATATATATATATATGTATATAAAGTTTATCTAATCTATTCGCACTGATTAATCATATATGGAGAAGATTATAAAATAAAAAAAACTAGCTTTTTTCAATTTTTAACTCAAACTTTCTAAAAGCTGAAGAAATTTGTTCGTTTAATACTTATAGATATTTATTTAGATAAAAAAGTAAATTATTCCATGAATGTGTTTTTCTTTTTTGTATTGCAAATAATGCCCAGCAACTAAGATTTCTGTCTTTTAATGCTTCAAACGGTGGAAGTCATGGCACTTTATATTATAAGGCATTCAGTTGGTTTATCATAGTATATTCGAAATTCAGTCTTCGTAATTTAGAACCACGGACAAAGCAGAAGAAAGATAGACTTGGTGAGCCACCCCATATATATCATTTCACATGGAGGACATTGAGACACATTCTTAATATGCATCAGCCGACGTTAGTGAACACGACAGATCTTTGATTTGTTCTCGATTTGAACTCACTACAATCCGATAACGAGAATAGCCTAACTAACTAGGCCATTATAACCTCATTCCATAAATATTAATAATTTTATATTAAATACACTTTAAGATATATTTCGGGCTGCTAGTTTCAACTTTTTAATTATAAAACTTTTCTTTCATGCCTGAAAACAAAAATTATATTTTATGTTAGTATTTTTTTATATCGCTCTTTCAAATTAATTATAATATATTCCTGTATTAAATACCTAATTTTTGCATATTTTACTTTCCTAGCAGTTAAATACATATTTTTAACACATCAAAGTACATATTTTTAATTTTTAGTTGATATTTAGTCGTAAATTTCTTTCATTTAGGAATGACCTGGAATAAATGGTAAACATTTCCTATTAGTTTCACTAAAATAATGAAAAAAATTACTCATTATTAACATTTCTTAAAGAGATTGAAAATCTTGCATTTCAACAATTTTAAAAAATGATATTAATATTTTAATGATTTGGCTTAATGTTTCTTACATATTTTATCACCATAAAAACATAATTTAGTAACTACATTCTTTTATGTTCAAATTTTATTTTTCTAAAATAATAACTCAGAAATGGAAGCCTGTAAAAAGTCATTGTAAAATATTACTGAGAAGCTTTTCTGCAGTATTATTAAATTTTTTTTCTAGATTTCTTGATAATTTTAACCAATAGAAAATAAAATACATTGTTATGGAAAGTAACTGATGGAAAACACATGTTTTCTAATATTCGTGTTTTTTATTGTTTTTTTCAATTCCTAAAGGCCTGCTATCTTTTCGCAAAAAGTTTTTTTTAATATTCAAAACGAAAATATGCATACAGAAAATATTTATTATGATTAAACATTCCGTTGTTTTAATGCGAAGCAGCAAGAAGAAAAATGTAATCAAAGCATGTTTTCCCGAATGAAATATTTTATTAATTACACTACAAAATAAAGATGAAAAGTCCCGTATATTTTATTACTTATTCTTCATTATTCTCATTTAAAGAAAAATATAGACAAAAAATGATTTAAAGTCAGCTTTTAAGCTTATTTATCTATAATTTTAGGCATAAAATGAACTTTTTACAAGAGAAAATTTGTATTTATTTTTTAAAATTTTTACGAACATTTACACAAAAATATTACCAATAATTTTTTATATTTACATAGTTATACACGTTTTTTATATTAAGTATAATTTTTAATCATTACGCTCTATTTTTAATGGAATGTTTGTATCTAAATCTAAATACATAAAGGCATAAGTATTTTAAACTGATGATAGTAACATTAAGAGTAAGATTTTTTTATTCAATTTATAATAGCCAATAATATAATTTAAAAATAGACTAGGTAATGAATAGAATTTAGGAATATATTCACATTAAGCATTGCTTCCTAGTTTAATAAATTTCTTAAAAGGTGAGCCGAAATGTGACTTTGGAGGAATGCATTTAAGGATACTTAGGTCAGTAAAAACTAAATTTATTCTCTCTTTCTCTCTCTCTCTCTCTCTCAATCCCTCAGCCCATTTTAATTCAATTGATACCTAAAATTAACAGTTGTTCAGCTGAAAAAGGAAGTTTAAATTGAAGGATAGCAAGTGCATGCGTGCTTGCGTGCATGAAAAATAATTTATTTTACCATGCTTTTATAAATTAAATGATGTTTATCAAAAATGCCATAAATTTTTAATTTATGCCAAAACTGCTTCCGTTTCCCGAAAAATTTTTAACAACTATGAAGAAAAGAATTACATAATGAATACAGTTAACGTTAAAAAATTAAAACAGAATGACAAGTATCTTGGGAATAATAGGTTTTACTGCGATTATAATAATAAAATAAAATGTACCTAGATAAATATAGTATTATTTAAAATGTTAATACTTCATAACATTTAAGCCTAACAAAAATACTAAATGAATGCAGAGAAAAATCGTTAGGAAAAAAATAATGTATGTAATAAAAAGAGTTAAGACTGAATTATCTGAATTCGCTTCTAAGATTTTCTGCTTTAAAAAAGTTTTATAAAGCAATAAAATTGAAATAAAATTAGACTTAAAGATTAAATTGAAAATTTCTTGAGATATATAAAATCAAATTACGTTTTTAATATTTTTCATTATTTCTCAAATTGCGAAATAATTCTAAGTGTATCAAAATTTAAAAATTTAATTTCGGTTTCAATTAATTAATTTTAAAATATAATCCTTCCAGTTTCATTTTCAACATAACATATTATAATCCACAAGTGGTGAAATTCCAAAAATAATTTGTGCTCCTTAAATTCTTATCTATTTGAAATAGTTTATCAGCCCGTATTCGTTTTTAACTTTGAACTAAAATATGCTGTTCTGAAACAACTGAAATGAGTTTTCCATGCTTAAAGTGCGTAATGCTTAAAATTTTGGCTTAATCCCCGATATTATGCTTTAAATTTATGGCAGTAAGAAACTAACTCCCAGTTGTAAGAAAAGATTAAGAGAATTAACCACATCTTAATCTTAGCTGAAAGGCGAGATTTTTCAAATGTGAGATAAATCCGTAAAGTGTGATACGTTGAAAAGACTCGAACTATTTATAATACTTATTTTTCACTTTTTTAGGATTCTTTATTTATAATTTGAATCATTGCTTATATTTTTATATATTTTAAAATCAGTAATCATAGGGTAATATGAAAAAATTGCAATTTGAAAAAACATTTTATTGGATAACAGATCGTTTTATTTTTATATTTTAATACTTTTAAGAAATTTTAAGTCGACATAAAATTAAAAATAAATTATTTTGTTAAATCAAATATGTTTTATAATTATAATTGAATTACTTCAGGCACAACATTAAATTATATCAGAAATGCATAGTAAAAAATATCAACCTAGAAATTTTGAAATAAATATTTTAAAAAATGACTCTGAGAATTATTTTATGCAATACGTTCAATTATATATAAGAAATAAATAATAAAATATATTAGCTGAGAAATTTGCTTGTAAATGCTCAAAAAATAATTCTGGAAAATTAAAGTAAAAAACAGAGAAATAAAGTTTACATAGTTTACATTAGAAATCATGTAAATCATATAAAGCACTTAACAATTCTCATAAAAATGTACTTTAATATGTAAAAAATTATCAAAAAATATTAAATAGATTTAAAACAGAGGAACTAATTCAAAATATTTCACACTTCTTTTCATTACGTTAAAACACATATTAGCTAGTAACAATGAAAACTAACTTTATTACTATTCTTTAGCATAATTATGTTCAATATTTTCAGTTATGACTCTTTTCGTGTATTATTATTTTTCATTTCTTTAATATAGCTTTGGAAAAACAGCATTAGTGTCTTAAAAATCTTTTTTAGATTTTTATTTCTACTTCCTTTAGTAAATTTTGTATTTTTAAGATTTAATTAAAGTTTGATTTTTTTCGAAATGTCCCTATTTGAGAAATTTAATTTCGTGTCGTTGAATCAAGTTGTTAATATAATTGCTTTAGCTGTTTTTAAGATGATAAAAAAGCAAAAATTTACAGAAGTTTTAAAGACATTTTTTTACAGTACTAACAACTTCAGTTTTTAAAAATATATAATATTTTAAAAGGAATTGACATTTTATTTTTACATATATTTTATCAATTTTTAAATTTTTGTATAGTTTAATAAAATTAATAACAAAAATAACTGCTTAATAAAGATCATGAAAATAAAATTTCAGTATCTAAAGTCAGTGCTAATGACTAAGAACATATTTCTACTTTTATAAACGGATTTGTATACATTTAATGTAAAAGTTTTCCAAAACAATTCTAGTAATTTTAGGTTAAATCATTATTTGGTTTTAAGAATAGAAGTTAATTATTTACTTATATAGAATCGATTTGAGTTTATATAAATTTTAACATCTTTTTTCTTAAAAGTGGTTCATCAAATTTGATTATTTTTATTGAAATATAATTAAATAAATAAATTGTTTTTATTATTATATAGTTAAATAAATTTTAAAACTATGTTTAATTTATTTTTATAAGAATGTTATCATAATGTGTTTTTGATTCATAATATTTGTGTCATAGTTTCAAAAATATTGAAATCTTTCTCGACAAATAATTTTTTTTTTTTCAGAAATGAAAACTTAGTTTTAATTTAACTAAAAATTTGTTCTCATTATTCTATTTAATTTCAGAAATATATAACACATAAGGATACATTAATGATTTAAATGATGTAATTATTGGTTCTTTTGTACATTTAGACAATAAGATTTTCTAATAATATAGATTTTTTTAATAACGATAAAGGTACGGCTGTTCTAGAAAAGAATATATATGCTTTAAATTATTAAATATATTCTTGCTGGAAAAAATGACTTACTAATAATAAAAGGAGCAATTCAAGCAATTTGGCAAAAAAATATAGACACTGCTTAACATTATAGAACTTAAAGTATTCCCAAAATAAAAACAGCTCTTATTTATAAGTTAATATCTACTGTTTGAAATTTTTCTTTACTGTCTTCACAAATATTTTCTTTTCAGAATTTTTTGTAGAATGTAAATGTACAAGGTAAATAAGATCATGTATTATTTGTGGTTTTCTTCAGCCATTTTTCTTTACCTTTGTATTAATTCTCCATACTTAACTTTTTGTGTTAACTTTCAGAAATGGTTATTTAAATGCTTTGATAACTTACATTTATTTTATACTAATTTAAGTGTAATATCTACTTTTAACAAATATTTTTCTATTTTTTTTGTATTTAAAGGCTTTGGAATCTAAAACATACAGTAATATGAGAGTTATTATTCTGATATGAGTTTATTATTGTATGTTAAAAATCACATTAATTTTTTAAATTTAAGAAACATTTCAGAGATAAAAATGATTAAAAAAGTGAAATATTTACTTAAAAATATATAAAAATTTATATAATCTCATTTAAATAAAAAATTTATTTATCTTCTTATATTTTCTTTAAAGCCAATTTTGAAACTTCTTTTTTTAATTCCTACGTATTATATCACAAATTTCTTATACTTTATCAATATTATAACTAGACTGTGAATTTTGTTAAAGTTATTCCTTAAATATGCAAATCATATTTATATAATTTTTCCTGAATCATAAAAAATGTTTCCTTCCTATAATTTTATTAATTAAACCTTTCAATTTAAAAAAAAGAAAAAATGAATTCAAATTTATATTTTCATTCAATATTTCACAATTGGAAATAATTTCAAATTATTTGAATATTTCCAATTTTTTACAAGTTGGAAATTATCTAGATTAATTTAATTTCCATTAAGATACTTTTTATTAATTTTTTTCAACTTTATTAACTTTAGATATTTTTTATTAACTGTGTAATTTGAAATAACATAAACGAAAAAGCTCATGATGCATATTATTCTGCACAGTATCAATCTCTGAATTCAATGTACTTAATGATATTTCTTTTTTTCATATTTTTAGAGGCCGATCATAAATAATATATACGATATAAAATAACTTTTCTTTGAAAATTATAAAACAATTGCATATATGTGGGAATTGCTTAAAAATGTATATAGTTTTTACATTATTTTTAGGAAATTAAAGGAAAAATGTTAATAGATTTAGTATCTAAACCCAAAATTTACCAATCATTGGTAAAATGTTTAAATATATGATTTTTTCAGGAAATAAAAAAATGTATTTAAAGTATTTATTTTGTAATTTGTATCTGTTAAAATAGAAGGTTCATTATCAATTGAATTAAAATTACTAATATATTGCTTTTTATCAAGTCTTAATGTATACACATTTAAAATATACATTAATTACTAAGAAAATCAAATTTTCGTAGAAAATAAAAGTTATTTTGTATTTTAGACGTAAAGTTTAATAGCCTGCTCTATTTCATTCCAAAAAATTAAATAACGCCACTAAATCTTTTTTAGGTAAATGTTAAGAGTGATTTAAGTTATTATTCTCTCTCTCTCTCTCTAAGAAAATATCATTACATTATTTCGAAAAAAGAGGAAACAAAAAAATAATAACACAAAAGGAAGTGTATTTATTACACCCTATTTTAAAATATATAACTTAAAAATATATTAAATATTTGCTCTTAATTTAAATATAAAAATTGTATTCAAAAACTATTTTAAGATATTTATCTAGCAAAATACATAATTTAATTTCATTTACATTTACTTACAGGTTTAATTAATGGGATGCCATTGATGATTACTAATGAACTATGAGTGTAATTAATGAAATTATAAAATGGTTATATTGTATTCATATTAAATGGAAGGAAGAATATTCAGCTGTAATCTTTTTAAATTGAATTAAAAACTCTTTCTGTTCATTTACCAAAATGAAATAATGCCTCTATTCCGTATTCCAGAAAAAAAACATTTTATCTGGAATTTGGAATAAATACAGCATAGATAATAAACTAACATTTTTAAAATTTCTTAAATATGTTAGCGTCACTGTATTGTAAAACTAAGAAAAGTAGCGTATACTCTCATTCATCGGGAAAGCAATTTTCGTTCTATGGTGATGACAAAGAAAAATTAACTTGAGAAAAATTAAAATGAATGCAATAAGTTTAACTTATGCATGCTCCAAATGATATGCTTCATATATTGAATAATCAATTACAGAGATAAATGCCTTTTTATAACTACTAAGATAGAATTTCTGTTCTGCTTCTCTTCTTCTGTCTTGATTTTCTCATTAATGTCGGGTTTGATCTGATGAAAATATAAAAAGCATTTATTTAGTTGCAGTTCAATCATTTTTCTCTGAATATTTTGTTTAAAATTCTAATTAAATTATTATTTTTCAGTAATTGCTTAGATAAACGGTGATTAATTACATGTTGATTTCATGACTTAGATATATATATAGAAAGAAATTTATTCTTTACAATAATTATAAACAATATGTATAAAATCTTGAAAATTTTTAAGAATCTCAATTTGATTAATGTGTGAATGACCAGTTTAAAATACCCTTCCATCATATGAATTCTGAATATGTGTTATTCCTCTAAAATATGCAAGTTACATATAAAAGTATACACATTATAATAAAATTCCTGGATTACATTTATTTGTGGTAAAAATTCTGTTTATATATGATGAAATTACTCTTAATCTTCTATTTTTTGCACAAAAATGAAAATATATTAATTTATGTTTCACAAAGAGCATTATATCTCGATGATTGTGTTTTACATTACCTTTTTAACTATTCCCCGATCTGTAGGGAAAATAATTTAATAGAGAAATATTACAATCTTACTTACATTTAAATAAATATTAATGTTTAAGTTGATAAATTCTACTTGATATCCCAATTAATTCTTCAATATAAAATCATTTAATGCAAATTGTGCCAGGCAGAAATGAAGATTTAAATAATAACATTCTTATTTTCAAACATATTAGTAAATATATATTTTTTATATTCTACGCACAATTTACTCTCAATTTACCGTTTATTTCGTAGGCATTCCTCTAACTACTTCGTTTTCAAAAACCAAATTAGTTTCAAATAATTTATTTTCAATTTTGGTTTATTTTTATTTGTATTGAGAGTTATATCATTCTAAATACGATAATATATTCATTAAAAATCGAGATGTAACAGAAACGGTAATCACTGGAAAACAATTTTAAAAATTGCAAATTTATTATATATTAGCAAGAAAATTCCCATCCAGTACAAAATATATTCCAAATGAATTCTATTCTATTTAACTTTTGTACTTATTGCTTTACACATCGAAATCAAGAGATGTTCTAAAAAAGATTTTATGCTCTAAAGAGATTATTCGATAAAAAATCTATACGTTTTTGGTAAAAATCAAATGAATCTTATGGAATAGAATTCCCAAGCACTTTTGGAGTAACATCGCCAAAATAATTCTTAGAATTAACTTCATAATATATGTTAATGTAAAACTCAATTTACGAAAATATAATAAACATTTAAATTCAAATATTTCGAGTTTTTAATTGTTTAATTTTAGTTTTTAATTAACATTTATGAATCATGCTTTAATTATATCATATAGCAGATTTGGAAACATGTTTAAAGATAGACCTAAAATAGTATACTGCATATATTTTTAAAACGTAAGAAACAAAACCTTTTATTTTACATGGTAAGCTAAATTTTGAAATCAAACACACAACTTTTAATAGTGAAATTTCAGAAATATAGATAATTTTAACAAGAGTAATTTTTGGTTGTGGTTTATGATAATATGCCAATCAGGTTTCACAAAATGTCACTATATTGTTCATAAAACATAGACACTGATTATCATCTGGCAAAAATATTGTGGAGAAATTTATGACATATTGTGTAGGACATAATGAAGGAAAAAGGTTTGTTTGAAGAAAATAATATTAGTTCAAACCAGAATGTGTTTCTAATCAGATAACCCTAAATCTAGAATAAGCAAAAGCTGGAAATCTTTCTCCAAAACCTAATTAAAATTCTCTCATTATAATTAAAAATCAAACAATTAATTTGAAAGCCAAACCAAGATTTATGATGAATTTAAAGAAAGTCTTTTGATTTTATTAAATTATCATTTGGCGGTTATATAACTGTAGAGCTTTTTACTTAATTTTTTCTACATTACGTATTTGTTGATTATTTTTGGTGCACACAACAAAAATCAAAAAAACTGACAAAAATCGCTATTTTTTCTGACATGCTATAAATGGTGAATCACATTGCTATAATATGTTTGTTTCCATTGTCTTGAATTTATTAAATATATCTTATATTGATAGGAAATATTTTCTCTCTCTCAGTCTGATTTTTTTATTTTAAAATTACCAGTCGCTTTACAACTTATGCTGTATTAAGTTTTGTTTTTTCCTATAAAGCATCTCTTGTAAATATAAGGCTTTTTATTTCATACAATCATGTTTTATCTTTGATTAAAAAGGGAGATGATCCATTAATTAAGCAAAAAAGCCCATAAGCAACCACTACATTAATTTGATTTTTCATCGACTAAGTTGCACAAATGTTACTTCTATATGTGTAAATAAAATTATCCAATCTATACAACATTTTTAATAACCTGGTATATGTCAATGCTCATGCTCAAAATAAGTACTCTTTTTACTTTTTGCTCTCGAAATAAAGCCCCGTTCAAAATCTGCACCAATAATTTTTCATTCATTTAAATTTATAGGATATTATCCCTATCAATTTTTTATTCCTTATAAATTAATACTTTTCAGAGACTAATGAGATAAATCGAGTCAGTATTTTTCATTCAATAAACAAAGCAATTGCCCTATTCAAAACAAGTATAATAATTATATAAATAACTTTAATTAAATTTTAACTTTTCACCGAAATATTTGTAAATATATGAATGTATGTGTATATATATATATAAATATATATATATATATATATATATATATATATATATATATATATATATATATATATATATATATATATATATATATATATATAGATAGATAGATAGATAGATAGATAGATAGATAGATACAAGGTATTTTCAGGTATGCTCCCAAAAATGATATGGAAAACAACAGTATCACTCAAACAGTTACGGTTGCAGTGAGAAACTTTCAAATGGCAACACCTAGTTTTTTGGATTGAAATGAGATCTCCATACTGAAAAACTTTAAATAGCGTTGGAATTTCACCTGTAGCACTAAAATTCTCAGAGATTGGCAAGTAAAAAGTAAAGTGTAAAAAGATCATTACGTTCGTTTCATTTACGCCACAAGTCACACCATTTCTTCAACAGAGATCCAAGCATGATTAGCCCTCCACAAAACGAAAAGAAGAAACCAAGGAACACAAATTTCGGGTTCTACGTAAGAAACGGTCATGACTGACGTTGTTACATTAGGTGAAAGAAAATGTAATGTGAAATGCGAGCTACGTATGCGAGCCATTCCGAAAAAGCTGCTTTCACGGAAAGAACGTGGAGAAATCGTTGATATTTATTATATAAATGGATAAAATGCAGCAGAGACATTGCGTGTATTCCGCAGAAACCAATCATTAGGGAGAGCCTGTGCACTGTCAAAACTATATGGGACTTTATTCATAAATTTAAAGAAACTGGTTGCGCAGATAATCGAAGATCAGCCTGGATGACTTTTCTTTCCTGTGGAAGCTGTTTCAGAGGTTCATTTGGTGATAAATACAGTTTGTCCTGCAAGTACACGCGATGTTTGACATGTTCTGAATCTACCGAATTCAATTGTCCTCAAGATTCTGCAATTTGTTCTAAGCATACTTCTATCAATTCCAGCATGTCCTGATATTAGAAGCTGAAGACCATCAATTTCTTATCTTATTCTTATCTGTAAATAGTAGCTGGCCTTTACGCATTATATGGACAGCTGAGACGCATTCTCGTTAACTGGTTAGGTGAATTCGAAACATTTTGTGCACTGGGCAGAGAATAATCCCCATGATGTGCTTGCACGTCCATTACACGAAAAAAAAATTACTGTGTGGTGTGATATAACGAGTATATTCATCTACAGACTTTACTTCTTTGAAGAGGTTACTGCCAATGACCTGCAAACGCGTACAGTAACGAATGCTCGCTATCTGAACCTGTTAACTCGTTACTCGAATCCCGCATTCTCTATCTGAAGTTATATAGATGCAAGATATCGCTCCTAAATATGTAGGATTTTCAGTCAAACGTGTCTTAAGTCAACTGTTTGGTGAAGGAATTACCTCCCATCATTTCCAATTTCCGTGGTCACCGAGGTCTCCTGATCTGACTCCAATGGATTTCTAGCTGAGGGGAGATCTAAAATCCAAAGTGTATCTGTCTGCAAACTACATCTGATCTGAAAAATGCCATCATAATTGCGATTCAAAATATTCCTATTGTCACAGTATATGCTGTTGTGCTCTGTGCAATGTGCTCCATACAAAGTCTCATCATGTGTACAGGAGGTCATGTGGAGAATTTGTGAAACAACAAAATGCTTTAATTTATGCTACTTTTCTGTCCATATGTGTTGTCCCCATTTAGCCTATTTACCGCCGCTGATTTTCATGCTACAGTTGCAGTCGAACACTCTCTCTCTATCTATTTAGAGTTTTTCACAATTTAGACCACAACCCAATACAAAGAATTTGGCGTTGCCATTTGATAATTTCGAAATTGTCTCTCTGTAACCGTAAATGTTAGAGTCATTGTTGTTATTCATATCATTCTTGAGCACGGACTTCAAAATACCTTATAACAAAATTTTATTTTCTATCTGTGAATTTTATGATAGTTTGGGGCCCATATGGCATTTGTCGGTATAGTATATATATATATATATATATATATATATATATATATATATATGTATGTATATATATATATATATATATATATATATATATATATATATATATATATATATATATATATATATATATATATATATATATATATATATATATATACATATATACAAAAATAAATCGATAGATTGGATAGATCGATAGAATCGATAGATTGGTTAACAGGTTCAGATAGCGATAGGTAGGTAGATGATAGATGAAATCAAATTTTTAAAACGTAATCTTTATTTGCGAATATTTAAAAAATATTTAAGCTAGTCGATATTTCCTTTAAAATATTTTGAAAGTGAGAAAACAACAGAGTTTTTATTCGTTAAAAGCAAAATATTTACCAAGAAATATAATTTTTTTATTTTAAATCTTTTATTACTAGTTTATGATATGTAAAAATATAAAAGACAAAAATATTATCTCTCTGAAAAATTACTTTTGGCCTTGATAATTAAAAATTTTCAAAATATTTTCTATATATACTTAATAATTTAAACACAATAAAAAATAATGAAAGCCTTATAGAAGCTCAAAAAATGTAGTTTTAACTTATATGAATCAAGCAGAAAATAAAAATATTAAAACTATAAGGCATTACTGAGAATAAAGCTAGAATTAAGTTCAATTTCAAATCAAATAGAAAAATTGTTAAAGTACAAGACTTGTTATGTTGCTATATTTTTCATAAACATATAAATATCTTATACCAGAATGCTTAGAAAATAAACTTTAATGTTTTAAAATTACTTAAAAAAAGTATAAGAGAAGGCAGAAAAATTACAGAAAAATTTTTCTTTAAAATTATTGCTTTTGGTGAATATAAAACGATCATTATCCAACAAATGTTGTGGAAGATGGCTTAAAGAAGATTTAAAAGAGAAAATAATCTTCCTTTAATGTGTAAATATACTGAAGAATACAGAATAACTTTGTTGTGTGTGCAATTATAACTAAATGAAAAATACGAAACTTTAACGATTGTACATAAGGAAATGAAATAAAAAGAAATGTTGTTTAGGAATGTGTTTTTTAATTAATAAGAATTTAAGCTTTTTACAAAAAATCCTTTTTACGAGGATTGAGGCTTTAAAAAAGATACCATAATTAATTAATAAAATAAAACATGAAAACAATTGAACAACTAACGAATTTTTAATGCATTTAAACAAGAAAATAATACGAAATATGTATTTTTTCAATTTTCCAAACACAAAAATTTCAGTTTTGAATAATTTAGTGAGGAAAATAAAACTTCGAATGCATTAATTGTTCTACTCACACAATGAAACGGAAAATAAGCATAAAAAATCTTTCTGAATACTCATGATACAACTTATTTTCGTTCAGTTCTTGTGTTTATTTATTATAGTCTTAAATATGTAAGTAATTTTGTTTAAATAATTAACATTTTTATCATATTTGCGTGAAATGAAAGTTTTTTTGAAAATATAAGTACTGTAAATATTTGTTAGTTAAGACCACTCCATCAAAGGTAAGTGAAATAAGACTTTCATATATTTTTCCATTAGTATCTGAATAAATAAACAAATATTCTTCAAAATAAACTATCAAGAATAAAATAAATGATACACTCTAATGAAAAGAAGTGTGGATATTTCTGGAAAAATTATTATCCTTTGATCAATAACAATACATTGCCAACCTGGCTTAGAATAATTTTACTAAAAGAGATTTGAAAATTTTGAAGCACTTTAACTGCACGTGTGAAGTTTGATAAGAAATAAATTAGAAATAATGTAATATTACACTAAGTTTTCTTGAAGTATGAGCCAAAAAAGTGTGGAATAGAATTAACACAAGAATATTTCTATTTATTCTATGTTTTTTGGTGGGACGGAAAAGATTAATTCAGAGAAGAAATGAACATGGTAGATGGAGAATTTTCCCAATAATTTTTTAATTTCTTAAGCTTGTTTATTATACGTTTGATACTATGTTTTCTGGAAAATAACAATTTTTTATATTGATGTTTTCATTGATTTTAACAAAAATTATTTATGATGAATGTTATATTTGTCCAATTAAAAGCAATACCAGAAAATATATGGACTGTTTAGTGTTTAGTCATTCAAATAATTTACTCATTAGATATAAGTTTTATATAAATTTATATTTTTCATGTCTTTTTATTTATTGCACGTCATAAGTAAAATAATGTAATTGGAGATTATTTTTTATATTGATAAATATGCTTAATTTCAGAGTAAGGTTCTTTTAGCTTATCTGTTTCTGATTAGAAAAATTAATAAATGTTAAGCAATAATAGATAAAAGAAAATTAGAGACAAGGTAATAAAGAGACATTCCAGAAAAACTCAAAATTTCTTTTTTTTCTAAATTAATAAAATAAATCAATAAATTAATAGAAGCTAAGAAATCCAAATTGGCTTTAAAACATTCATGCCACTATTTTATATTAACCTGAATTAATAATTTTCAAAAACATACAAAGTACTTTTTATTACTATAATTTTTTTTTCTAAAATGTAAAGCTAACTGCACGGACCACAAAATCCTTACCAAGCATCATATACTTATTAAGAAGCATTATGTATTATCGTAGTAACTTTTCCAGAACATCACATAATACCATAAAAAATGTAATAGTTTCTTTATTGTTTTTCTTTTAAACATATTTATTAAGATTAAAATACGAAACATTATTAGAAGAATAGCTCAAAGTTTACTTAAAATTTAATTGAGGTTTTGATTTATGTAAACTTAAGAAGTATCAGATAACGATTCAAACAATGTTATTTTAATAATTATTTAAATTCATGTCAAAAAAGAATAGACTTTCTAAAAGATGCTTTTTGTGTTTGAAATATTTAATAATTTAATCTGCGCATATTTTACGAACATACATCTCTGTTAAATATAAAATATATCTTTAATAAACTTTTAAGGATTTAAAATACATTTTTGTATAACAGCTGCATTAAAAATACAAAAATTTTAAATAGTAATAATATTACCTACATTATTATAGTTCATCATTGTATAATTCATGAAGAATCTAATTACTAAAATAGTAATTAGTCTTATAATGATTAATTGATTTGAGTACTTACACGAAAATAAAATCTAAAACTATCAACTTACATTAAAGTTAACATAAAATCACGTAGTTTGTGTCTCATGTGTTTTAATTTATTTTTGCGAAAAGTACCACGCTCTTTATATTGGTAAATTTATGTTTTTGAATTTTATCATAATCACACTGAATACACTACGAAATATAACATGTAATTAGAAGCAATGTATTTTAAATTTCGTACAACTGCTTATACGGAAGTTTTTTTCTTGATATATTATAACTAATTGATTAAAATGTTTCTAACAATATTCGTATCAAAAATTTAATCATAATTTAGAAATCATGCTCTAAATTATGAATTTCTCTCTCACCAGGAAAATATTCACAGATATTCTCAGGGATAGCAAACGTTTGTATTACCAGTTGCAAGAAGCCAACAAGTAGCGTTAATAATATGTCACAATGAAGAGAAAAGTATATGAGGAACAGTGACATAGAAGCTGCGTTATTTTAATCCTTCTTATAGAATTTACGGTGTTACAATCAAATAGCTACTACACAAAAAAAACACATACGGACGATTACTTACATGGCAGAATTATTTGGAGTTTGGAAAGCAGGCGTACAAAGATGGCAGTATTCTAATAACACGGAATCACTATAATATACAGGACTTCTTGTTTGAAATAGAATGATTCTTATTTCCAAAACAGATCGTTATTTTAAATTGGGAACCATGACAGACTAAATTGTACGAGATCATATACCAACAACATAAACTTACATTTTAGTCTTTACAGATAATAATTTCTATCCTTATAGTAAAGAATCATAAATTTGTGCTTTTAGTTTGTAAATACTTCCCATTTGGTATGGATTGCATAGTTAAAATGTGAAAATTATTTGATGAATGTGTTTTATCAATGAATGGTAAACCAATTCTTATATGCACATTAGAATTTCATAACGCATTTCTCACTTAATTGTGTAATCTTCCCCAAGATTAGTTTGAAAATTTGATATTCAACTGAACTAGATATGATACTGACTGTGTTGCAATCCATCGAAAACGTCCATTTTGTTAACAATCAAACTATCCCTATATCATATTTCCAAAAGGAAGTTGTCCTTTCCTGTTGCTTCATGAGTTGAATTTTAAAAAATAATCACACATACAATAATTTTTATTATATTAATTTATTAAATAATTAATGTTTATATGCTTGTCTTGTTTATTCTGCTTTCGAATCTTACATGTAAAATCCAGAATTAACATGAATTTACGGGTAGGAAAATCCTTTCTTAATTTCCGAGAAAATCAATATTGATTAGGCGTTCTGATTTTAATTAAGGATTTTAAAAATTTATTTTCAATTTTCACAAAACAATATTTTTAACAATTATAACTGTATCTTACTGACAGTTTAAAAATGGTGTCTAAACCCAAATAATGATTATCAAATAAATTTTATATCAAACTGGAAAACTGTTAAAAGCCTAGTTCCAATCGAAATCTATTTTCAAAGAATATAAACAAAAATATTTTGAAGAAATCATATTTGTATTTTATAATTAAAGTCAATTTCAATAAATAACATTTTAAGTTTTATTTAATAATGTTAATTATTGCAGCAGCATAATTATAAACAATTGTTTAAACATCTTATTAAATAAATATAAGGAAAAAATCTTATTATATAGATAATTTCATAAAAGACTAATTTTACAGTTAAACAAAATGTTCTTTCAATCTTTGTCAAATTTTATTATTTTCAGTATATAAAATGGATTAAAATTGGAAAAAAACAATTATTTTTATAATTCCAACAAATTTAATAACTGTAATTTTTTCAAATTAAATTTCTTACATAAATTGAAACAAATATCTATCAATTAACTTTCATTTGTTTTCAAAATTTACTTAATAGATTGCTGAATATTTACAATGGATCATAAAAAGTACGTAATGATGGAAAATGATTACAAAACTAAAACCTTAAAGTTTAACGTAGTTAATTAGAAACATATGAAAATATTTCAGAAATTAACAATGTAAACTATTTTATAGAATAAAAAAGCAATTAAATTCAAATTCTAGATTTATCACAAATTTTCTGATACTTTATATGCATATTGAGTTAACAAAAGTACTTATTTTTAAGAACAGTTTTGAGAATACAAGGGAAAAAATTCATAGTATTGAAAATAAATACCCTCACGTTTTGAAAAAAGTTTGTACGTGAAATATCAAATAAAATGTATAAATTTGAATGTTTTACTCAGAATATGGAGTTTTTGTAGTAATGGGATTCCATATATTTACTCTACTATACAAATATAAAAATATCTTTCAAAGAGTTTTAAGTAAATCTTTCCTTTTAACGTTTAATGTTTTTCTTATCCATATACAGAAATAATTCACAAAATATTTTCTTAAAATATTTTTGTTTTCATAGATTCAATCAATCACTACAAGCTTTATATCCGTAGATATTATTTAATTTAAAATATACATTATTACTTAAATTTAAAGAATTATACAAAAAATCTAAGAAAATTGTTACACTTCATTCATTAAACGTAGACTTTTATATTGTATTTCCCGTGTCCATTACCACAAATGTTAAACAAATTTAGTAATTTACATAACTCGCTAGAGAATTTCGACCTTCACATTATAAATATATAATTGATATCAAATATTCTATAATAAACAGGACTTTAAATATAATCTTATATAGTGAAGATAGTGAAGGATATAGTTAAGATTAAATTATATTTTCGAAATATGTAATTACCAAATATTGAGGAGGTAATCACATATTTTGAAATAATAATTTGAATATATATTATGGCTTCCTGATTAAATTATCATTTAACATTCGTACAATAATCTACAAGTAAAATTTTGATGATATATATTTCAAAACTTTTAAAAGGAAAATGCCATAATGAAATATTTTTAACTATTTGCAATTTTGCAGATATTTTTAGGTAATAGTTTTGAAACCACTAGCCTAGTGAAATAATTATCTTTGATTAACGATACTGAAAGTTTTGTGTATAACATATAATTTATTTACATAATATTTTCTAAAATTCTTTTATATGTAACATTTAATAAGCTAAATAATTGATACATTTATAAAATAAGAATATTCTATATATTATTTTTAGCATGAAATATGTTTTTAATTTATTTCATTAAAGATGATTTATATAAACAATTTTAAGAACTATTGTGGTATTTTGAAAATATAATTGAGAAAATTAGTTTTCTAATACTATCATTGAAATATATTAAAAATTTCCTGATGCAAAATGTTTTAATATATCCTTCATGAATCATTACGCGAAGCAGCATTTTTTATTAAGAACATTAAGACAACACCAACTATTTGTGACAAGTAACAAATTGATTAATCAAGAATGTACTAATTTATAAATTGTGTGTGTGTGTTTCTAAAAAATTCTCAATTTCATCATGTCCATATTTGTAAAACTTCCATTTTAATGAATCAGAGAATTCTCTGTGCTTATTCGTAAGAAATTTGAAATAAACATGGAAATTAAAGAAATTTACCATTTTAAATGTTTTTTCTTGAACAAATATATTGATAACACAATGCTTATTACTATCAAAACTAATTAATGTGCTAAATTTTAACACCATCGACGCTTTCTATTGATTCGTCTAAAAGGTCTTTATCTATAGAAATAAAATATACCCATGTCTGTAAATTAACTGAATGATAGATGTTCCCGAGATTTTCTGTAACACATTTAAGTAATAAAACTTCCAGACACAATTTTGTTACTTAAAAATATTTAAAAAAGGTCTTAATACTTATTATTATCCAAAGCATTTACTACATCAACCTTCAACAGAAGAAATCGTTGAAATCTTCCATTGGTGAGACGACAAGGTTTTTAACTACTGAAACAAAAAATTATTCATATTTGTAAAATATGTTTTTAATTGAAATGGAGATATGAATGAGATAATTTATTCAAAGTAAACATATAAATCAATGAAAATCGGCATTCAAAATTTTTCTACTTAAACATTATATTGAAAATAATGCTATATAAAGAATTTAATGCATCAAATCTCAGTTAAAATTTTCTATATGTTTTAACTGCGTTGAGTTACAATGCATAAAATTCATCTACTGAAATAAAACTTGCTATATTTGAAACTACTTTCAGAATAGAAAATAAAATGGGCTATATTTTTCATAGATTATTAGCACGTTAGTTAGACAATTTAATCTTATCTCTTCAAAACATACAGCCTCTATCGAAAACATTCTAATTTATATCACTACTTGAGAGCCATAGCTTACTATTAGAAGCGCTATAAATGCTCTGCTACTTATCTTCAATGAAGCAAAAGATGCGAAAGTTAAATTTAAGAACAAAAATTTAATTTCACACAAAGAACTATACTGATTAATTTATCAAGAGAAAGTTCTTTCATTAAATTCTAAAACTTTTAAGGTGATACTCATTTACATAAAAGGTTTTATATTGTTACAAGTTTTCCCTTTATAAATTGAATGCACAAAAAAGAATTTATAAGGAACTGTAAAAATTTATAAAAATGATATTAGAGTTCCACACATATCTTTCTCAAATTTATTTTATTCTAAATTCATATTTAATTGAGATTTTTTTTAAAAAATAAAGCAAATGTTATTCTAAAAAGTCGAATTTATGTGTTTTATTGTAAATGTATGTGAATATATTATTTCATTAAATTGCACATTTTACATTTACCTCAGAAAACTAAGGAACAACAAGTTTTTGAAACTCATCAAAAAATTGCACTAATAATAAAATTTATAATTTATATACATAATAAAAACGAACTTATGTAAATTTATGAGAAAAAACGCTTGCTATTACTTTTCTTTATAGAAAATAACCGGTATATATGTGGGAGAGAAAAATATATAAACATCTGACTTTTTAATTACGCTTGTAACTTTTATTTATTTATTTTTTTTGTTAGCACAAATTCTTTTCTATAAACACAAATACCTGAACAAAAGAAACCATTTGCCCAATTCAATAATGCAACGGTTCTCAGACGGATGGAAATGAAGATATCACAGGCTGGAGCTGCTAGGTGACTTAATGTTACAGTATGGACGACAGTCTCTGAAACCGACATAAATCCGAAACTTTTGTGCTTAGAAGACATGTTCGAGACTGACCATGAATTACAAAACCTGCAGAAGATCATTTTATAGCTCTTTTGGCTTGAGGTAGAAATAGCATTTCTGTGCCACAACTTGTTTCAGGCACGAGGCATCAGCATCGTGAAGAATATATGCTAATACTGTGCTATCACCATGCAGGTCTCTATCGAAGGTAACCAGTTGTATGTGTCCCCCTCACAGAATGACAGGGAACTATCTCTTATTTTAAGTAAGAGAACTTGTTTCCTGAACCAGACAGCAATAAGCTTCGATACATTTTGAATTCAAAAATTTATGTCCTATCAAATCAAGTCCTAATTTCAAAAGTAAATTCAGAAATATTTAAATTATATTTTTACTGAAAATTAAGTTTAAAATGCAAAGTATTGCTATTAACAAATCCATATTCAATGTTAGAGCACTCATTAGAGCTTACAGAATATTTCTGAGTTTTCCTCTAAAAATATAATATATATCCTCTATTAGTAACACTTTGTAAATTGACTACAAATACGAGATATCACCAAGCCTTCAGAGCTCGATGTATCTTATTCTGAATAACAAAAATAAATTTTTTAATTATTTTAATTTACATAAAATTTATACAAATTATGAAACTAATATTTTAGAAAAATTCATTTCAATTTTTGTTCACATCCACTATATTAAAAATAATATATAGCATCGATTCATATTTTCATCTCAAATCAGAATGATTGTACAGGAGTCACTTTTAAAAAAGAAAAGATAAATCTGCACATGAGCTAAAGGCCAAAATTCTGTTCATTCAATTAATTTAAAGTGATGCTGTTTTATTGCAAAAAATATTTAATGAAAACTTCGCATTATTACATTGCACACAACACATTTCATTTAAAACTGAAAACTTTTTTTTAATTAATATTAATATATCCTACATTTAACAATATTCTGTGTTGCTATATATAATTTTCTAAAGTGAAAAATAATAATGATGATGAATTCCTTGATAATAAAAACATTTAATATAAATAGCTGCTTCGTATCCAGTTTCTCGTTTCTTAGGAGAATAACATCACTTGCAATGAATTTCATTAGACTTTATTTTTCTATAAAATGTAGGTTTAACTTCCATATCATTTCCTATAGAAAGGAAAATTAAAAATTAAAACATCCTTTAAGCTTCAAGTGTAAGAAATATTTTTACCTGACTTTAAATATAAATCTAGAATTAATATTTAAAATCCATTTAAAAAATTAAATATTGCCTTATTTACACTTAGACTTTAAAATTTTTCATTGAGTCAGAATTTAAATACATAAAAATTAAATAATTTATAACTTTCTATTTGAGCATAAAAGCATTAAATGATATCAATCTTAAAGAATTGAAATCAATTCTTAAACTTGATTTTAGTAAATATAATCTAATCACAAGCGAATTATTTTCTCAAAATTAAATACAAAAAAGATTTGTTTAAGGCCATGATTAAGTTCAGAAAATCTTTCAATCATCGACTGAAAAGTGAGATTAGAGTTTGCGACCACTACCCGAATGTTTGATTATTATTTTATAAGTATTAAAATAATTCCAGTTTACAATACGATTTTTATCATAAAATATGAATGCAAAATATATCCACAAAAACATTGATGATGACTTGGATATTATAATTTTGCGGGCCACTGACTAAAATATGAAGTTCTTTTTATTATGTCAGCACTGAAAATAATTTAGTAACATCCACATATTTCAAACTCTATGTTTTCTTTTTTGTTGCTTTTTTTAAAAGCAACAAAAGAGTATATTTACAATTATGAGTTTCTGTGTCATAATAATTAATCAGTATGACATGCGAAATACACAAGATATTATCTTATTTACAAGCCAGAAATGTACAATATTTTTTAAAAAATACTTTAATGAGCTTAATCAATTTTTATTGCAAATAGGAAAACTCTGCACTAATTTCTACATAATGTAAAATGAAACATTTATACATATTTTTGTTCTTATATCAAACTACAATTGCAAATGGTGTTAATTATAAACTTAGATGTATGCAAGTAAGACAAAGAGGTATTTCAGAGAGATTGATAACAAAATATTTTTTAAAAAAACTTATCATTATACACTTATGAAATATTTAAAACAAGAACAGACACTACGCAATTCAGAGATTAATTATATCATATATGATTTTTCAACAAAAAAATATGACAATTTTAACATAAAAATTATTTCTGGTTTGTGATAATTAATTTAACATACGCTTAATAATAACTAACTTTGATTTTGAATATCTGTTTTAGCAAAAACATTAATTCATCATCTCGTGAATAACTGAATTATTGTCACGGGCTACAATTGTTTCCTGAATAAAGAATGAATTAATTTTGGAAAAATAAATACTCGATTACTCTTTCAAAATAGCGCCTTATGTACAACATATTTCTTACTTATATATATATATATATATATATATATATATATATATATATATATATATATATATATATATATATATATATATATATATATATATATATATATATATATATATATATATATATATATCAATTTCCTTTTCAAAAATAATCAATTCTATGTATTCTTGGTATTTTATTTTTATTCTTATAGCAACATTGCATTATATGTGAGTACACATTTATCACTATTTTTTGAATACTTCGTATTTTATTGTTACCCAACATATTTTGTTTTATACTTTTGGAAGCACTTAGCTTTATTTTTGATTGATTTTCTTCTTTACAAGCTAATATGGTTAGAAATATGATTATAAGCAGTACTTTCTTCTTTCTTTTTTGCAGTTTTCTATTTCAAGCTTTCCATATGGCGAATGTCTATTTTTAGCAGTTTTTACAGCGTAAATCCCTTTGGATACGATTAAGTGTCTTAAAATGGCTTACAACTGTTATTCAGTCCAATATGTAGTGTCAATCCGATTTCAATAATTCCCCCTTTTCTCCATCAAAACATTTTATCCTTTTTCAAAACAGCTGAGATCTTTTGATTTATAAATATTTGAAACATATATTTGAGAAACTTTAAAACCAATATTTTTATTTAGAAAGATACCATATGTTTTTTTAACAGTCAAAACTAATATTAAATGATAGTTAAATTTTTTTACCATAATATGCTATACTTTCCTGAAAAACAGTGACAAAAAATATAAAAATTGTGATAAGATTTTATCTCAACAGAAAGAAACGGGAAATATAATAAAAAGTTCAAAATTAAAAGGAAAATTCATTAAATAGAGAAAAATTATATGTTTGAAATTTGTTATAGGCGATGTTTTTCAGTAATTTAAATAATGCACTAGGAAAATAATCAAAAAGAAGAGACGTTTGATGTTAACAATCTTTGAAACATGTTCAAAACAGCAATTTAAGAAAAAGGAATCACTTTTTTCATTGATAAAGATGAATCATTATATTGATGTGTTTAATGATCACGTTTACAATTTTTTTCACCAGTTTTATTTAAATCTAACATAAATTAGAAAAATTCTCATGTCATTTAAATCTAATGCAAATTAGAAGAAAAATAGATTGTTTCAATGCTTTTATATACTGCAATTTCTTATATCTTACAACCAAGATTGGTTAAAAACATAAGCTTCTCAAATAGACAAAAAGTTATTTCTGAAAATTAATATAATTATTACCATGCTAAATGATAACTAAGTTTTTCGAGATCTTAATATTTATTGATTTAAGAAAAAGTAAATATGGATTTGAATCATTTGTGTAAAATGTGTCTACATTTATGCGCATGTTTAACAAAATAATTTTTTAATTTGAAAAGAGTGAATAATATTTCATGAAAAGGATAATATGTGTCTTATCTCAATGAAAGAATATGCACGTACATTTTGAAACGAATCCTACATTACTTTAGAAATTGCTTATTAAAATAACTGCATTCATTTTATTAATCTACTTGTACAATTTTCTTAAAATACATCGTTTCAAAAGTCAACTAAAATACTCTTCTTTCTATATTCTTTGTAATACTGGTTAGTCTATGAAGACGGATGAGCGTTATAATGACGAATGCCTTGAAAAATATCTTATAATTATATTGCGCTTAAATTTTGCAATGTAAGATTAATACTAATGGTATAGTATCCAAATGTGAAGCATTTGTATAAGTGAATAATACTTTTAAAATTCTCTTGATGTTAAAAACTATTGAAATCTTCTTTGATGCATATTTTCTTATTATGTATAAATGTTTCTATATGTACTTTTGTAAAAACAAAATTAAAAATAAAATATTTGATAAATTCAACTTATTTTAACATATAAACACATATATCAAGAATGTTTATCCTTGCACAAAATTATTTAAGATTTTCAATTTATTTCAATATTTCAATTTATAATCGTGTATTTAATCACATATTTTCAACCAATTTCAACTTATCAGAAATAGTTACGATAAATATTTGAGTAATATTTTTCTTGAGATTAATTTTTCGCTTATATAGATTTTTTACTCGTAGATATTATGATTACTTTAATGAAAATCCTTTATTTTATATTAAATATTTTTAAGTTCTTTTATAATCTAAAGCATCATTAGTCTTTGCAAACCGAATCTGAATAAAATATTATTTCATCTATTTCAAAACACAGAAAAATATTTATTTTAAATAATTTAATTATTAAAGCAGACTTGAAAAGGGAGAACTGACTAATAAAAAAACCTTTTATACATTTTAAGTGTTAACAAAAATCAGGATTCATGGATTAACGATATATCACCATATAAAACATAAAATTATAATATAAATTCATATTGAAATGTTCACCTATTGTAAAATTCGTTTCAAAAAACATTTCCCTAAGCTTAAAGTGTAAATGTGAACTCATAACAATAATATTGATTGTTTAAATTGAATTACTGGATTACATTTACATAGATCCATATATATATATATACATATATATATATATATATATATATATATATATATATATATATATATATATATATATATATATATATATATATATATATATATATATATATATATATATATATATGCTTGTTTGAGATCCCTACTGCTTATAATCTTTTCAAAAGAAAAGCAATGTTGAATAATATTCAATAATTTTTTAATTACTTTTGCAGAACTCATTGAAATTATTAACAATACATCAGCAGATTTAAATGAGAAAATTAATTTGTAAAGATGCTTTGCAATAATAAAAAAAACAAAATTGAAAGCTCATAACCTTAAAAAAGTCCAAATTAATCAATCCTATTGAAAGCAAACTGTAATGTTCGGTTTTTCATTGTTTAGCTGCATAAATTGTCATCATGAGACTAAAAGCCGTATACGATTTTCCTATCACAATTCAACTACTACTAAAGGCAGGGATTTACTCTTGTCTATAGAACCCTGCCATTGGCTTTCAGTCGAATGTTCCACGCCCAGCAATAGTTTGAGTCAATACATTATTATCTTCGCCCCCACCATTCAAACACGTCCTGCCACTTTGATCACTACTATGTATGTTTGAAGTTCAGAGTTATATTGCGTGTCCATAAAGCCAAAGATGCACAAATTTGTCACGTGTTAATAACGCCATGCTCAGTGAAGACTGCGGGCTCTTAATAGCGTTTTGAATGAGAAAATTCCCTGCAAGAAAGGAATAAGATTATATTATCATAAATACAATGTTGTTTAAAAGTTCATATCCATATTTTAGAAATAAAATTTGTTAATTAAACTAATTCAGATATTTAGTTCTCTAGCTTCATGCATTTAAATTTTAATATTCATTGACGGAGTAAAACTATTTTAGTAAGCTTCTCATTTATTATTTGAATACCCATTTACTTGTAAAAAAATGTAAGAAATAATATTAACATATTATTATTTTATTTAAAATTTATCTTTGCCTACGTATACAGAGTCATCTTAATAGTACTGATTCACACAGCATTTAACTGTAACGGCAGGAACTGATTAACAACCCCTTTGTTACTTTACTTATAAATCATGCGTTCTCATTAACAAACTAACAATAAATTAATTCAAAATATTAAGTTTCCAAAGGGAATTTTCTTATTCACAAGTTGATTACATTTAACATAATCAATAAATTAATAATCAAATTAAATAATTATTTTCTTTCATTTTTACACGTTTCTCATGCGTTCGAAGCAAATTATGCAAACAAAATTAAATGAAATAGAAATGTAATTTCTTATGCTCTACAATTTTCAACTAATTTGTGTGAATGTAAATAATTATTCCATTTTTCATATAATTTTAAAAAATATTTAAAAATTATAAAAAACTTTCTTGCTTCATTTCTTATATATAGATTTTATAATATTACAATATTTTTCTCCGTGTTGTGTTAAATTTTTCAACATGTTAAATTTTACATAAAAAAGCTAAAAGTAAAAGCTGTAAAATTCATTTTTTACATAAATTATTTAATAGAAAAATCATAAAAGAACTTAAATTATTTGTCAAAATATTCGATATAAATACTCCTTAGAAAATATATTTATATTATTTGGAAGCTGGAAAAAAATTATCTAATTTATTCTGTGACACATAGTTAACAAATCTTTTTCTAGAAAAATAACTTTCAATAATACACAGAAAACATATTGTATTTAAAAAAGCTCACGTTTTTTTAGAAACTAATATTCAAGTTATGTTTCAGTTTTCCTATTTTGTACTAGAAGCTTTGTAAACAACATCAATATATTTTCTTCATGTATAAACATGTTTGACAACATTAAAAAATAAATACAATTATAAAGAAATAATTATTTTGTTACAAGATGTGAAAACCACATTAAATTACATAAAAAATACTTGCATTAACTGTTAACATAATGTGTGACAATGTTCTTGTTTGATGTTATTTTGTGCTCTTGAATAATATTTTATGTAAAAATGAAAAACAAATAAATTTTAAAAATAAATTGTATATAAAGAATTGCATAAAGAGTGAAAAAAAACTAAAATGAAAGATATATTTATTAATATCTAAGAAAAAATATAATATACAGGGGTATTGATCTATTTCATTTATTTAATTTCAAACAACTAAATAAAATGTATTAGACAATAAATAAGCTTTAACATTCTTAAATATTTTCTCGTATCTACATCTTCCTTACTAAGCTTTTATTTAGAAGTAAGTTCCTACTCCTTTTAGCCTGAGAGTCAAAACTTGTCAACTATCTTATAAAATGCTTCAAGAGTTACTTCAACTTTGTGGCAGTAAGACTAATTTCATTTTAATGAGTTCTACAAACTCACAATATGTCATACTTGTACAATTTAAAGGAAATGAATGCAGTAAAATTTAAAGAGGATTTCAAAGTACTTTATTCATGAATTTTCAAAAGCGAAGCATTGTACAATTTCAATGAAAATTTTAATTAGCAATAATAAAAATGAGTGTAATAAATTAACCATAAATAATTCCAATATGCAAAATTTAATTTAATGAATTGTGAATTTTTGTTAGAAATGTATTCTAGACAGTTGTCATTTAATATAATATATATTATTTAATAAAATAAACATTACAATTAAGCTAAATAAATAAATATTTGGTTAGAAATATGATCAAAAAATAGCATTTTACTCACAGATTTTTCTACTGTTTGATTTATAGTTATTAATTATTAATAATCTTATTAAAAAATGTATATTTATAATATATTTAGATTGAAATTCTAGGTATTCAAGGAGATATTTTTGAGAGTAAGTACTTTATGCATCATCATTATTTTAAATCAATATATTTTTGTTAAAAGCTGTTTTCATTCCTAATAACAGAACTGAAATCTTTAAATTAATTATTTGTGTAAAATTTAAATTTCATATATCAATATATATTTTTTAAAGAATGAATAAAGGTTTTAATTAAATGAGCTTTACATGAGCACATTATTGTTTGAGTAAAAAAAATATGGTAAATTGATCATTAATATGATTAGCAAATAATAAAAAATTAATAAATTTTATAACTATGCGTTTTAGAATGAACGTTGCTAACATGTAAGTTAGTCATATTTATGTTAAATATATAATAAAACCATAGATACACATGCAAAATATTTTTGCATGTTCAAAGCGCTCATGAAATGAAAGTAAAAAATCTGTTGTTGACATTTAAATTTATATTTTTAAATAATTCCGTAGTTTTTACTTATATTTGATAAACATAAAACGTTTCCTGCATATTACTCAACTAGATAAAATAAAACTATATTTAAGAAAGATGGAAGTCCAAAACTTTATGGTGTTAAATATAAAAATTACTTTTTCAGAGAAAAGTACTATTAATTTTTTTTATGAATTATATTTGACTAACCTTTATTATTGTTACTGCTTAAATTCATTTACTTCAATGCTTATAGATCTTCAGTAACAATATTAAGTAGTGAATTCTGCCTTTGTTGAATTGTTGTCTGTTTTGTAATTGTTGATAATTATCACTTAAAAACAGTAAACCACTTAAATTCATAAAAAAATAAGTTTAATCAATCAGTTTCTTACTAAATACTACAATTAAATCAACATTAGCAAGTTTAATTGATAACAATAGGGTAATACACACACATAAACAAGTTTTCCTGAATCTTTCAGTATTCACGCCGCAATTTTCAATCAATATTTCCATCACGATCATACGATAAATGTATACAATAAATATATATTTTGATTATTTTGATACTAAAACTACATTATGATCTTAATTTTAAACTTTACAATCTACCAGGAATACGGAAATTTATTGACATTTGGCAACACCAGTCTTCATCACTTGACAAAACAAGAATCTGGTGACTTTTTATTACTCTTGCAACCATTATGTTGGACATTCTGTCAGTTTGGCGAAAAATTTCAAAATGACTCTAACATGACTCATTTACTGTTACATTACATGTTATTCATTTCCATTACATGTTGACAAGATTAAGTCTCAAGCATGAGCAGATAGGAGCAAATGTTTTCTCATAGCTAGAAAGGGAATGGCTGAAATTAAAACGGTTGTTATAAATCATCTTTCGAGTTGATCTTGCACTAGGTAAGCTAGAGAACTGGCGAGAATATGCATGTCATATGTTTTTTACTTTAACTGCAATTGATCGTACTAAATTTTCCGAACAGCAGAATCATGGACTCATTTTAAAACGAGAGTAGGGATCATTAGACGTTAGTCAAGAATCAGCATATACACACACATTAGTATTTCCGAAAATAAAATGAAGAAAAGAATGTTAGTTTTAGGTTTACCAGAATTGAAGTAAATGAAGAAGAAAAGCACACGTATATTTGCTCAAAAATATTGAAGCAAACAGCTTGAAACTTAATAAACTAAAACAAGGTTTTTGGAAAATCTTTAAAATGAATACATCAACAAACCCAGAGAATTGTTTGAATTAAAATTAACATCATATGAAAAGCATAAGCATTTTAAAAAAAATTTCTGAATAAAAGAGCTTTAATTTCCTTTTAAAAAGCTTTATGTAAAAAAATCAGATGAGAAACACCTCACACTATTCACGAACTTATTTTGTCAGCAGCATTTGAAGTTGCAGAATCTGATTGGAGATAATTTTGCAAAACTGTTGTAGTGCATAACACTTTTAATGATACTTTTGCCTATTGTTTTGATGATATAGATGAAGCTGTGCTGCTTTCTTGAAATTATGCCAGTCTCAATTTTTGTCTTCATTGAAAAATATTTCATTAACTTGCAGTCTGCAGGAAAGACTTTGAATCCAATTTTTTCTGGTATCTTTTTATGCACTTGTCATCATATCACAGTAAATTATGTCACAAATAGCGTAATTATTTTATGTATGATATTCTCCATAACTTAGTGAATCTAAGGACTTTTATAAAAGCTTATATACTCTCAAATTTGGAGATTCTTTTTTTCTGATATATATGAAATATATAATTGTTAAATGAATGACAGTTGTTCTATTTCATAACTATATAACATCTTCTTTATTTTATTTTATTATATTATTTATGCTTATTGAATTAATATTTTATATAAGTTTTTACATTTATATCATAAATTTTCCATTTAATTCTTGCATAATTCGGTAAATTTGATAAACAATGCTGAATGACTAATTTTAGTTTATCAAGACACACAAAAAAATCAATTATATATATATATATATATATATATATATATATATATATATATATATATATATATATATATATATATATATATATATATATATATATATATATATATATATATATATATATATATATATATATATATATATATATATATATATATATATATATATATATATATATATATATATATATATATATATATATAACTAAAGGTTTATTCATATCTTAAGTTGCTGTACATTAATTTTTAGTTGTTGTACGTTAAATTGTTGACGTTTCATTTAAATGTCTCTCTTATTAAGAAAAGTTTGATCGTAAATTATACAAAATTAAGTATAATTCATGAAGCACAGAAAAATGATAATAATATAAAATTTAAATTTTTAAGTTTGCACTATTGATGCAAACATAGAGTAAAATTACAAACTTGTTACATTAAGTTCTTCCTTTGTTTAAATATTTATTCCTTAATATATTTCATAATAAAGGAATAAATATTTCAAAATAATAATCAATAGTAAATTAGTTAAACATTCCGACTAATAGTTTATGTTCTCCTTAATTCACCCGAGTTTTTGCTGTTAGTGATGCAATACTCAGAATTCCTAGAAACATACCTTATAGGATGCAATACTCAGAATTCCTAGAAACATACCTTATAATATTCTAGGGAGAAATAAGTCAACCATACCTGTTTTAATTTTTTAGTTCTGATTGCATTGATTGAAACTTAACAACTACCTCAACTAAATTTAAATTTGAGCATTTAAATGCTCTTTTCTCATTTCCTTCCTAATTTTTATTTATTTAAATGCATTCTGTTGTAACTTTTAATGCGTAGTTTACATAAGAGAATAAGATTTTATTGTTATTTACATGCATTTTAAATAATTATAAATTATATATAATGTATTAAATAGTTTTTCATCTTAAATATTTAAAATTAAAACAAGATTAATGTTGCTTTTTATATATAAAAACGATAATATTTTTAATTATTTATTAACGTTGTATTTATCAAACATTACACAAAGCGTAAATAGCTACGTAAAATATTGCATCTTATTGCAATAAAATTCAAAATTAGTTATGTGTTCACACGAAAAACTGTAATTACTTTTAAATAAATTTAAAGGAATGCATAGTTAAAATACTTAATTATTTTAAAATTTTTTTTACATAAATTAACTAAATTTCCTTTAAAATTTTCTGAATAAATCTAATAATTTTTCACCAAATTTTTGTTTGCTGTCAAGATACATTTAATTTCAAACTCTAAACAAAGGAAAAATAAAATTTTAAATGTAAAAGAAAATGTAAATATATTAGCAAAATACTTCATTTAAAAAAATTCTTAATCAAACAAAAGTCTTAAACAATGTTGAAGTATGAGAAAAATAATGGTGAATAAAACATGAGAGGTGAAATTAAATCTATTTTTTTATTTATTTTTTATTTGTTTAGTTATTAATACTTATTGCATTTTGACAGTTTAAGATTATTATGTATTTAACAGCTAATTTTAAAATACCATTTCTAATCTCAAATTTTATTATATAAATTCATTTGCAATATATCGGATTCTTATCTTATAAAATTAGTGCTTTATCCAAAAATTAATTTCACTATTTAAGTTTTATACTGATAAACACATAAATTTACAAAATATACAAGCAAAGTTCTATTGATTGTTTATTAAATCTCATTAGGTATTTTCAATGAGTTCATCTTAATGCCTGATTAGAAATAAAGCCTTTATTCATTCAAATATCATAGCTACAATTTAACAAAATTAATATAAATGTTGCCAACGGAAATACTATGATGAAAATATCAATTCTCGTCCAATCACCGAAGTTAATGCACGAGGGGTTGTCATTTATGTTAGGAACACCCGTGCTCACCGCACATAACTCCTATTTAATGTATGAATAATAATTTACCTAAAAGATTCTAATCTTAACAAATATTTAAATGACTCTAATAAGCTTATCTTTACCATAAATTAATAATTTGGAAATAATACATTCTTAAAATATTGGCCAATGGCATTTAAACAATTCTATTTCTAATTGAAGAAAAAGTGTATTATAATAATAATTGTAGAAATAATTTTAATATTTATATTTATTTGAGAGATTAAACTCAAAATGAGTGATAATCAAGAAACTCTTAGCATATTTTCTCTTCTATGTGTTTCATTTAAAAGAAAACTTGAAAATAAACAAAAAATGCATTTAAATTTTTATTGAAATTAATTGAAGAAGCTAAAATTTCTGTTTAATAGAAATAAATTGTTAAAGTTTAATTTTATTTTTTCACAATTTCAATAAAAGTATATTGTTTAAAAATATTCAATTATGCGTATAATTCAAAAGTCAATAAAAATTTAAATCACAGAAATTTTTATTTCAGTTTCAATTTTATAATGTTTCTGAAGATAATAAACGCATTCATTTTTCAAGGTTTTAACAAATATAAAAGAAATGCTTTTGAAATAAAAATTTCATTTGCATTAATCTTCTATTTCTTTGCTTAATCATATTAAAAATATTTTCTCTCTTTCCTTATTGTAAATTCATTGTAATGTCCTTTCATATCTTCAACAATGATACCATATTCTCATTTAGTTCACAAAAGATGACAAAATGAATAGTAAGCTTTACAAAAGTAGTAGTGAAACTACGGAATATTGTATTATTTTCGTATATTGAGTATATCTGCGAATACTTTAATCTCTTGATATACTTAAAAATAATTTATAATTAATATAATTAAGAAATAATTTGGATGAAGTTATTTGGATTTTCCAACATTATTTGCTGTTTTATTCCTTCTAAAATTATGTTCTTGCACATTTATTCTCTTTAACTGTTGTTATACGAATAAATGAGTGAAAAATATTTTCAATTCATTTGCGTTGCTCAGAAAAGAACTAATTTTGCTTCTCGATAGAAATGAATTACTATTTCTAGTATAAAGTTAATTATCTAAAGAGAATAAAAGTACTAAATATATTAATTGCTTTTTCCAATCACGAGTCTACTTCTTTTTCAAACAATACTCAACAAAAAGAATTCTACCTTGTTAATCAATTCACTCTTTAAAATACTCAATAAAAATTAGTTTTTATACCAGCTTATATTTAAAAGGTTCAATATTATTAAAATAAATAATTTACATTTTATTTGACACTTTATTATCAGAAAAATTAAGCGGATATCATAAGATATGTTCCTTATTATAAAACTATTATAGGATTTTTGCCTCAAAATGTATCTCATTTTCAAACATAATTTTCGAATCATGTATATTTCTGAAATATTGTCATTTAGAAGTCATAGAACTATTAATAATTAAATTTATAAATTATGAAAATTCCTATTTAGCAAATTAGAATAACTACCCCCAGTTATTGTGACTAAAATATCAGGACAAAACAATCAGAAAATCAAAAGCACATTCGTATGTTACGAAAACTTAATTTATGAGTTACCTTAAAAAAATCAAAAGAAAACCGTGATCATGAGAAATAATTAAAAGTGGTGAAAAGGGTATTTATAATAATGATGTCTCAACATCTAGTTTAATTCTGTAAATTTCAAGAGAAGCAGACTTTTCCTCAGGATTCTTTATTGATTTTACATTTCTCTAAGAGGTAGAGATTTTTTTGTTCACAAATCTTAATGGAATGATTTTTATCACATTTCGGATTTCAGTTTTTGAATATCAAAAGAATAATTAATTTCTGTTTTCCTTTCTTCATTTTATTAATGTTGTTTGTTTGTGCATATCATATTTACTTAATCTAAGTTTGGACACAATATTTGTTTTTAACATTAACTAGACTAAAATGACAATTTTTAGGAATGTCAGCAATATGTTTTATTATTCGATATATACTTACAAATGTATTTGAATGCATGTGAGCGTGTGTTGTAGATAAATAGATTACATTGATGAATTATGACGTTATTTTGAGTATTATATTCCAATAATTTTGCTTATAAAGCTTTAAGAAAATGTTATGGTTATTAAGTTATAAATAGTTGTTAAGATAAAAAATAACAGAATCACATTGATTTAAATATAATATTTAATATCAATTCTTCAGTTCATTCTTTTCAGTGAAATTAATTACAAATTTTAAAGAAAAAGTATATAATCAGTATACAAGTTTCTTCTGTATTTAGAAATCAAATTTATTTTTTATAACTACACACATTTATTCAAAAAATTCTTTTTTTTACTTTAGCTTCATAAATGTAACTCAAAAAAAGCTATATCTAACAACAATTCTCTCACATACATATATTATACGAAATAAGAAACTACTTATGATAAAAAGATTACTTTAAAGTTATTATAATACTACATCATTCGAAATAACACGACTCAAAATTAATAAAGTTTCTTTTTATAACATAACTGAATTATATTTATTTTAAGATATATTATTAATCAATAAACATGAAATCATAAAAAAATGAATTATCCATACTAACGTATTAATGAATTGCTTAATTTTAATTCTAACTTATTAAGATACACACAATATTTTAATGAATTGTAATAATATCGAAAATTAAATAAAAACACCAAAGATTTTACTGCAGTAAGATTGATTAAAATGATGCAATATAACTCAACGATTTATAAGTCAAATCAACAATTTATAAAAAAAACAATTTATAGTGTATAAAAAATCTTTAAAAAATATTTCAGTTTTCTGTCATTAACTTATAGCTTTGTTTTCTTAAAGCAATAAAAGCAGTTTTTATTAGTATGGTTTTAAAGTTATTTTATTTATAAGGAACTCTCTATATAATAAACATATTAAATTTCGCATAGATTTAATATATTTTTCGTTACTTAATGTAATATTAAAAACTATGTTATACTTATAATGTAATAATACTAAAAATGTTATATATAAAAAAACTCATAAATATAGAATATAATAATTTTCTATATTGGTTTCTTAATTGTGTTTTTATTGTATTTCGGGATATTCTAACAATTTTACAGTAAAAAAAGAAACTAAAATAGATATTACTGAACTTTTATATCAATATTTTAGCTCATATTGAAACATGCTTAATTTACGATAGAAAAAAACAAATAATAAACAAAAAATCCGAGTCTAAAACAATTAAAAATTTGTATTCATTTATTAAATATTGCTCTGATATGATACTCATTTTTACAAGGAAAATAATAAAATTATAGTTTGTTGAAGCTATTAAAATCATTTCTAAATAATTTCAATTTTTTATTGCCGAAACTAAAAAAAAAACTTTTAACAAGAACATCGATTAGGAAACCCATTAGCTATAAAAAATGTTAATTATCTAATATTAATATTTTAATTCTGTGAGTTCTTTCGCGAAGTCTCATAATATAATATTTAAGTAAGCTAAAAATAAAATAGGATTCAAAGGAGTATTGAGCCAATATTTTCAAAGTTTGAGAACCACTTTGTTAATTAAAGTTGTCTTCACTTGGATAAAGTCTGAAATAATTTACGTCACATCAATATAAAATAAAAGAAAAATTCTTAATTTTTATGGGACACTTTGAGAATGTAATTTAGAAAATTTTAACTACAACATTCAGTTTTTGCAAAATGAGAAATCAAATTTTATGTTAAATGTGGAAAAGAAAATAAAACTATATGCATTTTTTATTTTAAATTTCATTTCATTTTGCGTAAAGATAATTTTACAATATTTTTTATAGGTTTTTACAAATATAATAAGCAGTATTCTGCGAAATTATGTACTAGTTTTAATGGAACTTGTATTATACTTGATATTTATTAAAAATCAATTCTTACAATTTAGTTAGGGTTTTATTTACGATTTTGACAAGAAATTATAATAGGTATGGATGAAAAAAAAGAAAAAAGTGAAAAAAGAGTTTGGAAAGTTAATTTTTATCAGCATTTACATTGTTGTATCGAAATACATATCCTAGCACCTTATTTAGATAATGTATACGTTAGGTTAATGCTACTATTATAACTTACACTTAATTTAACTATAACTCATGGTTATATCTTATCCCCTTCTTTCCATTTTAAAACTGTGCTGTTAATCTTGACAAATGTAATACACGCTATCATTTCTCTTACTCAATTTTCCTTTCCACACCGTCTCCTGCTCAGCCAAAATATCTATTCTATATCTATTCACTTTTTCCGTTAGATTTTCTATGGCTTCACTTCTAAATGAAGTTCTTATAGTTGAAATTGCAATATCCAGTATTTTTTTGTATAAGAATCGTCCAGGTGAGATCCCTCCAGCTTTTATTTTCTGGGATATCTGAAGAGTAGGTTTCTTATACGTTGATGTTGTTAGCCTCAGAGTGGCTGAGAATTAAACTATACTTGGCCAATCTGGATGGTAAAGTTTCTTTAGATTATTTTTATGCCACGCAAGTCGTCTGCTCTTTCACACCCAGTCCCAACATGGCTGTGAAAGAATACACTATACAAATTTAGTTGATAGGAATACAAAACACGAGCATATATATATGTATATATGTATGTATATGTATATTATATAGATTATATTATTATATATGTATTTATGTTATACATAATTAACTGTATGAAATATAAAATCTTAATTACGTATGTATGAGATATACGTTAAATAATGGGAAAATGAAATAAATATTACAAATCAAGAAACACACAACGTATCAGACATATTTAATATTGTCTCCGTTTCATTTTATAAAATCCTTCTCCTTTTAGATTCAAAAATCAATGAACACCGTTCTTAAATGGAAATTAACGAGTCCAATTTTTCTCCAAATGAATCGAAGACTTATAAATGATGGAAATATTTTAATGACTTTCTTCTAATTCTAGATACATTTTACTCTTTTTTATAAGATGCTTAACAACTAATTAAAAAACTAGAAAGCATGTTGATAACTGTGCAATGAATAACTCATTTAATTTTTTAAGTATTTAATCTAACATTTTTGCACGTCAAATTGATTTAAATATAATGTGTCAGATATTTTTCTACTAATATAAATAATGTACTCATATTTTTTCATACTTTTTGTATAATTTAAGAATTATTTTATAGCAAAATTTCAAATTGTAAATGAATTACATTTATTAGGTAATTAAATAATATTTACGCGATCGAAAGGAAATTTTTAATTATAAAATATATTATTTTCTTCCAAATCAATTATATTTTTTATCTTGGCTGTAATATTAGTTTATTTGATTTGATTTCAATTTCAATCATTATATTTAAACACACACACATACATATATGTATACACTCACACACACACACACATATATATATATATATACATATTATACATATTAAATTGAATGATTACCAGATTTGTCACTGTGCCATATGCTTATGCTAAGTTTCTTGTGCTTAAATTTTACATGCTATCTTTTACAAGATTCATAAAAGCTCTCCATACATATTTAATGTTTTCTAAGAAGCATTAGTTGATTAATCGTATAAATTTGATTAAAATGATATATATATATATATATATATATATATATATATATTTTTTTATTTATGCTCACAAAACATACACACCATATTTTTATTTACATAATAAATACATTTGGTAAAAACATTTCTCGTGTTAGTATATTAGTATGTATAGTTACATGGAAATATATTATTCTTTTTTAGTCACGGTAACTGGTTAATACGTAATATGTGGCATTCAAAATTTATGATTTTCTCTTCTTCTTTTACCGGATTTCCAAAAGAAATATGAATTTATGATTAACCTTTCTAATTGCTTAGTTTTACAATTATAGTGCAATTCACTTAAGTTTTTCGATTTGCTTTAAAATAAAAGTTCTATATTTACCATTGAATATGGTTCATGATTTCCATAGAGATATATTTTTAAAACAAATATTTTAACAAAATGTTATTTGTTTAATTTTCTCCGCAGGTGTTGATATTACTCACTACAGTGTTGTGTCTATAAGGATTAGCGTTCAGAAAAGTATTTGCATATGAAATATTATTTATGAGGGAATAATGAGAATAGGACAGAAGAGACTTTATATTGCTGGTATTTTGTCTGGTATTATTCTTTGAAGTAAAGAAAGAAAAGTAAAACTATGACGTTGCTTTCCAAATGAAACATAAAACAAATAAATAAAATATTTGGTTTTCCCAGAGCATTTTTTTAAAATAAAACATTTATATAAAAATTGGAACAAAGTAAAGTGAATGCTTTTAATGTTTACATTTTTCTAATGAAAATTAGATTGATAATGCTTTTCACAATAAATACTACTCACACTACCAAAAACAGAATAAAATCTTTAGTTAAGAAATTTTGCAGTTGTATTCGTAAATTCATTAAATCGTAAACTCTTGATACGAATATAAATCCTAATACAATACTAAAAATGTTTTTAGACTATATGAAATAAAAGAAAGTCATTACGATTTCTGCTTAGTTATTTCTAGAGTGTAATTTTTAAAGTTTATTATAATTATCTGAACAATTATTTAGAATTTTTTGATTCAAGAGGAAATAATTCAATAATTCAAAATTTATAAAAATCTTAATCTAATAAAATTTCAGAGAAAAATTCATTCGAATAACTAAACATTTACTTATAAATTATTTTAAGGAATGAATGTCTGTTTTAAAATGAATAAATACATAAAGTTTTTCTAATTTTATAAGAACTCAATAAGAAAAATTGTAATCTATAACATTATAAGTTCTAAAACTATAAGAACAAACAGGCTCTTAAGCGTTTAAGCCACGGGACAACAATTCAGCTGTTCGTGGGTTGGATTCCAAACTCGATTATGGCTTCACTTTAAGCTATAGATTCCTCTCTGTAGGTATAATTATCTATATCATAACAACATTTGACTTTTTCAGCAAATATATATTTTTTCTTGTATTATGCAATTTAAAAAAAGTTTTGAAATTACATTTTTAATTATGTGTTATAAAGAAGGAAACTTCTATTTCCAAAATCTTTGATCTATTACAGTATATTGCTAAACGAAATTTTAATTTTATTTACAGTTACAATTTTATTTATATAGATTAAGCTTTTATAATATACATATTAGTTCATATTATAAAAGCATAATTTTCATAAAGTCACAAAGATATTCTATTTTATAGACATTTATAAGAGAGGTACAAATATATAATGTTTTATATTTTATTTAGTTATGTGGATTTAAATTTTTGATTAAAATAATTTTAAAAAATCCTTATTTTAAAAGAAGCAAAGCTTTTTCAATTTTTTATGCAATTTTAGAAAATCAAAAAAACTTATCTTTGATCTTTTAATATAATTATATTTTTACTGACATAAATGATTTATAACTTTAATTATTATAAATTCTTATGAAGTTTCTTATTTTAGATAGATTTATTTTCATAATGCCGAAAAGAATTTTATTAACTAAGAATAATCTCTTTTAAGCCTTACAGATATATTTTATTCTTTAAAAAATTTAATTATAACTTTAAGAAAATCATTGCTTCATTCTTAAAAAGAAATATTTAAGATTACACAACAAAAATGTACGCGTTTATTTATGACTTCTGAAAATAAATAACCGATTTAAGAAGTAATATTTGAAAAGTATGTTTAAAATGCTTCATACTTTTTAATTTTAACTGAGTTAATTTCTTTAGAATTATAATTTCTTTCAAAAATTAGGTTTCTTTTGCATTTTATATTAAGCCTTTTTTATTATTAATTGAAATTAGTTTTTAATAAAATTAACTTCTGGCAATAAATTATTTAATCTTCATATAAAAATATTAAAGCAACAGTGAACTCAAATGAGAAAAATATCAAGATGAAAATAGAATAGTAATTATATTTTTAACATAAGAAATCTATAATCATTAGATAATTTTTAAAACCATCATAATTAATCTTCAAATAATGTATACTCTGACATTCTTTTGTAAAAATATAATATGTTTCATAATGTTAAATTGCTATTCTAAACTAGATTCTAAATCTTTCATATTACTTCAAATTACTGAAAGATTAAACTGTAATTGCAACTAATAGCATTTATAATTGTCATATTATTAAAATGATAGCTATTTTCTTTGAAAACCTAAACCAATTTAAAATAATGTTCATAATTTTTTGCGTATTTTCTTTAACAAAGGAACTATGCTTTTTTTCATGGGTTAGAATGCTAAAGATCACAATTTTTATCTCCTTCCAAATAATTCAGGAAATATAGTTTATACTATAATAATTTTATCATGTTTATTTTTTTAAATGTAAGATATATTTAACAATGTTTTTCTGTATTTGATTTAAGGGAACTGCTTTAAAATAGTTCTTACAAGGGCAACATTTATGCGGATTTTCATTTACTTACATTAGGAAAAATATTTTTCATTTGAACATTTATCAACAATTTGATTTGCTTTAATAATGGTTGATTTATGTTAGATAAAATTTATTGTTCTTTGATTTTCAGACCTAAATGTCATGGAAGAAAACTTATAATTTTTAACTTATGATAAAGAGTTCTATAAACTTCGGACCTGACATCTGTCGATATAATAGAAATTTGCTTATTTTGATTTATAGGAAATTTAATAGAGGAAACAATCGCACAAATTCAGCCAATTTGTATTAGCTTCTTTAAACTTCTTAAACATATTTTTATTAAAAATGATAATTATAGTATTGGCATTTCATTAATTAAAATAAATCAATACTAAAATGTTGATTAATTATAGATTATTAACTGAAACTACCAAGAAAAATCTTTAAATTTCGAAAATTTTTGAAAAACGTCAATGCATCGGACTATATGACAAGGACAGCATATTAAAACGAATTACCTATTGACATTGTTAACAGTTATCTTTCTTTAAAATTAACTTAACTAAAATCAGACAATTCAGATCAGCTATTGCCAATGAGTTATCTTGTAAAATTTAAATTTCAGAAATTTTCACAATATTTAACTTGACATTCCATGTAGTATGCACAGTAAAAAATTCCTCAATATTTAAAATGATTATGAAAATCAAACTGAATGCACACTAAAATTAAATAATGTATTAGTTAATGTAAAGATAGGATATATATTCTTTTAAACAAACATTTAGTAAATTTTCTTTTCTCTTTGAAATTCTAGAGATAAAATATTCTCTTAAAAGATAACGTTTTAAACAGTAAATTTATATACTTCTAGCTATTTTCAATTACAATTAATATGCAACATCAAATGAACTTATTGGATTACAATAAATTTGTACAAACCAATTTAATAATTAACAATATATTTGCATAAATATTTCTTAAGAAATACTTATATATTATTAACATTATATATACAAATTAATACATATAAATATATATATAATTTGCAACTTAGAAATATTTATTAATGCCAAAAAACATTAATGTCTAGAGTATACAACCTAGCAAAATGATTTTTAGTCCAATATAAAATTAAATTATAATGATAAACATTTAAATATATTTATAACTTTTAATGCTGAGATAATTCCTTACTTTTAAAAAGCTATCCTGTATACTGAAAATTAAGTAGAATTTATTTAAGTAGAATTAATTAGAATTTATTATAAAAGTTCTTATAATATTTTTATGTGTTTTCTGTTGCAAAATTTTAATTTTTATATCAAATCGCTTAAATTGCTTTTTTCATATCAGCATTTTTGTAGCAATTTAAAATTTCTCATTTTTATTTATTATAGCCTGCCAATCTAACCATAAATATCTATTCATATCAGAGTCACGTGTTAAAAATTCATTTATATTTTACTAATTATAAAAAGTAGAAAATTATAAAATATCAGAAAATGTACTTCGTTTCTAAACTATTATAAGCAGCAAAAATCGATGCTCCATTACGTTATTTATTCTTAATAAGTAATTAATGAAACGAACTTTTTATAAAAAAGAGTAAAAATCTTTAATGATTAATGACATTTTAATGGTCATGTTTTTACGTAATTTTCTTTGCAACTCAAAACGATTTAACTATTAAAATGTAAAAATGTAAAGCAATTGCAAGAGAAGTTTTAAATACTGTTTAGGCAATGTATTGTAATAATTAACACTAAAATTCCGATAATTATTTGTATGAGATTATAAAGAATTTCCAAATAGCAAAACAAAACTAAGAATACATTACTTTCTCATTTTTTCTATAATAAAATCAGATTTCATTAATCAATGTGTTCGCTCCTATCTCTCAGTTTCTACAAAATCTGTACTGAAAACTATAAATATTTCTATTTCGACTAATTTCTTTATATGGTTAAGCATAATTATATATATTTTTATTAGAAAGTTTCTGCTGATATCAAACTTTTGAATACTTAAAATAGTAATCTCAGCAAAAAATATTTTTCTAGAATTTTATTTTTCCCATTTTAATTTTTCTTACTCTTTTATTTTTACTCTCTCACGTGCATTTAAAATATTTACTAGTATTATAAAAAAAACTAGATTATGTTTGATTATTCATTACCGCTTTCATCATTCCTTACTATTGTTACGTCATCACCTGAACTTCATTTGGAAAACTGCAATTATTTTTCTATTTTTATAACAATACCAACAACAATTTTTAACATTAAATATGAAAAATAAGATATTTTCGTGAAATATGTATATTTACTTTAACTATCCCCATAGATATTATTTTTTAATATTTAAAATGAAGTTTTTTCATAAATTAATCTCTTGCAAAAGGCTTGACTACATAATAATCAAAAGGATATTTAAAATGATAATGTTTTATATTGCTCACTTTGCCTTTAAATTTGTGATTAAATTACCAGTGAATATAAAACACCTTTGTGCACAAAATAAATAAATAAATACTCGCTTTGATGGAGATACCATTAAGTATGATAAAATTAATGACGAAATTATTTATTTTTATGAATTTCGTTTTTTCAAATTAATATTCGATTTTGCTTCAAATACAGCAAAATTAATACGAATGCTAGAACTGAAAATTATTATTATGCCGGTTTTGTAATTACTTTATCTATTTCTATAAAAAAAAGAATATTTATTTAGACTTGTCATGACAAAAATAATGAAGAAGTTCAGCTAAAAAAAATGATTTGCTGCCGCTCTAGTAAGCGAAAGACTGTTGAAATTTAAATCAGGTAAAAATGAGTATTTTACTAATCTTGCTCAAAATATATCACAAAAAATTAATATTTAAAATAGTTATTAATTTTAATCAGCAAAATAAGAATTATTTTTAAAAAAATAATATAAAATAAAGTAAGCAAATAAGATTTCATAGCAAATTATATATTTTACATTTAAAAATAAAATATAAATTTTATTAAAGTAACTATAAAAAGTATTGCGCTAAACTATTTTGAAAATGATTAAAAATACTCTTATCTTTATAATCGATGTTATTTTATAGCTAATATTGACTAACATCAATCAATATATTTTATAAACCAAAAATGAAACGTATATTTAACATAAAATATATGTTTTTAAAATTGAATATTTGATCCAATATTTTTAAATTATTTTCAGTTTTCATAAATTCTGTATATTCAATAGAATTTTATATAAAATTCAAAGTTGATTTCCACTGTCATAAATCCCTAATATTTTATAGAATTTTATATATGAAATTTCTGCCTATCTCTAATTAATATTTAGATAACTTTGCAAGATATCTGCATAGCACGATTTAATTATTTTAAACACATTCCTTAATTTTTATATCTGAATTAATTGCAAGCAATTTGATTATATTAATTTAATAAAAACAGTTTTTTTTAATCTTTGCACAAAAGTAGTAGCACAATTACTGTCAGAAGCATTTTATAAGTAGCATTATGAAATTAATATAATCATAAAAGAGCAAATTACAATATATTTTATATACCTTTGATCTTAACTTTTACGTCATGTTGAATCAGATAAATATGAAACATTTAATACTTGGTATTGTATGAGGTTTGGAATCTATTTTTGTGTAAAGTCTACAACTGAGTAGCAAACGAATCAATATGTGTTTTTATCACTTGATTAACACCATTTTGATAGTTTCTACTAAAGTTAAAAAACATGCTAAGAATAATGAAATGAAAATTGTAGTGAAAACTTGTTACTAATTTGTTTATTTCTAGGAAAGGATTTGGTGTCGAATAAAAAATTCAAATTATGTTTTGACCATCTGAGATTGATGTTTCTGATATTAAAAAACATGAATGTACCAAACATCTACTAAAAATAACAATGAAGTCTTACAATCACTACTCGATGAAGATATATCTCGATCACAAGAAACTTTTCAAACCAATTTGTAATATCATAAAGTCAATTTATAATCAATTTTACTTAATGAGATTCAGATATGAAGAAAATAGATGTCACATTCATTGAGATTGAAAAACAGGAATTAACATGTGATAAAGTCGATAATTTACAAATTAGACAAGTTAGGAAATTTTTCCAATTAAAATCACGATGTATGATAAAAATTGGATATGATATTGACACCTGAAACCCAAAGAATATTGATTGAATTTGTCAAAGTAACAACATCATAATGCATTCTTTATGGTAAAAATATTTCTGATGTACATCCTGTGGTATATATAGAATCTTCGAATTGTTCGATTTCAAAATAACTTCTGAAAGCTATAAGCAACAAATAAAAAGATCAAATCTATCTAGAAGTCGGTAGAAAATGATCATTTGATGAGAGAGTCCTATTAAATCACTCTTCAATAACGCCTTATAATGTACTGCAAACCTAGCGAAAGATACACAAATAACGATTAGCTAGGAAATTTTGGAATTTTCAGTGAATGTTACAGACAAGGCCTCTTTCAACTACATTTTTCGATCGATAATGCTGTTTCCGATCTCCTTTAAGACATTTGAGAAAGAATGAAACTATTTACAGTTTCATGCCGTCAAAAAACAAACTTTTTACCCTGTTGGTATTAATCAGTTATCCAACCGCTTACTATAAATATTAAGAAATGATATAAAATATTTTGATAAAAATGGCATTATATATTCTCAGCTCTTAAATTCCTATTTATCTTTCTAAAACATGATTTAAAACTTAATCGAACACAAAATAAACACAAATTTGAATTGCATATATATAATTACTCTGATTTACGAAATCTATTACCAACAGTTAATATAAAATATTAATTATAATACAGTTATGAAGAACATACAAGGGTGAGATAATTATTTCTCGTTTAAAAAGTAATTCCTTCATAAATAGGAAACATATTTTTTTTGTATGAAAAATGTTCTTGTCCGATAACTGTATCTAGCTTTGTTGATGGGCTAACTAGAGTCACCGTCTGATATTATTCTGCATATGGTATAAAAATTAAAGTAATTCTTTGCAAGCTGACATTCCATCCTGCTCCACATATCATCGCTCTGCACGAATGCACTGCAAAAAAGCTGATTTCCAGGCTAAGGCTCCAAGATGTAGTTATACAGTATCACGACTTCCAATTCACAATATCTGTCCTCTTGGACAATAGTCATTAAAAGACATTCAGATCATGCATGGGCATCAGCATGATCTGCAAAATTTTAAGATATATCTGCATCAGCAAGATATATCTTAAAGATCTACAAAATTTTAATTTGTAATCTAAAATATTTAATCATAATCTGATGTCTTAAATCTAATAATTAATCTAATTAACAATAAATATGATAATGAAATTTAAATCTAATTTAATATCCAACAATATTGTAATATTCATGATATAAAGTGGTTATCCAAAGAAATAAGTTAGGCTCAGAATAAGTAAAATAATTAAACATTTGTAATATTTTACAGCATTTGATTTAGAAGCTTCATTATAAATAATTTAAGTTCATTTTTAATTAAATATTTCAATAAACATTTAAGTTTGATCATATTTTACATTTTAAAGTAAATTTAGGATTTATATATGTACTAATGTTTAGAAGAAAGCTAGCAAAATTATTTTCTATTTAAAAAATTAGTAAAAATACTAATACTAAAAACATTATCAGGTTTAAAATAACTTTTAACGTGAATTTTTATTAAAAAAAGACAAGAATCAGAATATTTCTTTTGATTATAGAAAGAATAAAGGAATCATAACTATTTTAAAATTATATAAATTTAAATGAATGTTCTAAGAACGAAAATGTACAAAATTTTATGCAATCGACTATGTTTCTTTACACTATAGTGTATTGAAATATATAATTAGATATTTTAGAATTCTCAGAAATTTAGTCAAGTAAACACACTCAAGTTTTCTTTTACTTGTTAAATTAAGATGCCAGTATTTTAAATCAAATGGGAATTCCGTTTGTGAGCTAGAAATTCCTCTTAGTAATCAAATTTACGTTCCTTTAATAAAATACATTATTTTATGAATTTATAAAAGGAAATGGTTACATTTCAGTAGGCAGAGTATTTTATTTGTGACTAAATTAAAAATGATAGGAAAATGCAGAGAGAAGCTCTCTACCTTAATTATACAATGAAAAAGACGATCTTTTAGTAAACTTTCACAAAATAATCATTTTAAACAATCTCTTATTTCTCAAATTCTACTTCAGTAAAGTACTTCTTGAAAATAAATATTGTAACTCACACATTGTAATAGTATTATTATATTATACTGTATTAATAGTACATTTTATAAAATTATATATTATATTTATAAAATTTATATAATTAATTTGTCCAAAAGAATCTTACATTGAAGATTATATTAAATCATATATACTAAAATAAATCTACAGCTCATTATAGTTATACTTATTACTGGATTTAACCTATAGTTAATATCTTAAGAGGTCAAGGTAGCTTGGTTGATTATGGTAACAGTTTTCGTTATCAGAAGGTAATGAGTTCGAATCCTGACCCAACTGACGATCCATCAAGTTCACTGATGATGGATAGGGCACGTAAAATATGTCGTGGTCTCAAGATCTTCCATGTGAAATGATACATCTCAGATTTGTATGCCATATCTGAGGCTATTCTGTGCTTGGAAACTGCCACTAAATTACGTAGACTCCTCCACTTTCGGTGCAACCATGGCACAATCATTGGGTGCCTCTCTATATAAATTGCCATCATTTTCCTCCCTTGTATTACTAAAAAGGTGAAATATTCTTGTAGCCAGGCATTAGAAATAAATATATTTTAGTAGTTAAAATTTCAATTTAAAAGCATTTTGTTTCCTAAAAACTTTTTAAGGATGCCTATATACCATTTAATAATGTTTCCGGAAGAATAATTATGAGATTTAGCTTCAAAAATTCTGCAACGACTGCAATTCAGATTTGAAACGTTTTGTATGATAATAAGCGATACATAAATGATTGAATTTCATTCTTTTTAGATTATAAAGTAATATCTTTTCAATACTGATGGGAAGTCAACTTTATAACCATATATTTTCTTAAATAAATTTAAAACGTTTGATAACATGATATTAAGGATTTTTTTATGTTTTTCATCCAATGTAAACAAAATAATGCGATTAGTTATACAGAATGATTCATTTCGCTTGACTACTTAATATGAATGCAAAATATACGAAAAATATGTACACATAAGACAATTTAAAGTGTTAAGAATGAAAATTTAATGTTATGAGAGAAAGTAATCATAATCATAATCAATAACGCTATTGAAAAAAGTATTCATGAATGTGTTGTTTGAATTTAATAATTGATTTTATATTTATGTACTGTACAAAATGTGATTCAATGCTAGTTTTTATCAATGCTTATAATATTAATTAACCATAGCTTGCGTAGGAATATGCTATTGCTTGGCAAGTTTTCTTATAATTCTTAGATGTGGATCATGGTAAATGTAAACTCAGTCAAAATCATTGGAGCTGACTTCTGTCCGTTGATTAAAAATATTAGTCTATTTATTTTTATCAATCCAGAAATTATTTAAATATTTGTCTCTAAGCTTTTTCACAGACTTATTACAGTTTTTTAACTAACTTAGTAACTGCACATTTCCATATTAGAATGATTTTAATAAAAATATCATCTTTATGGTCTCTTTGATAAAAATTGGTTATCTAAAAATGAAATGAGCATAAATATAGTTAATAATAGCTATTTTTTATTCACTTAAAAAAGAAAGAATTCTAAAAGAAACTATAAGAAAACTATGCTAAATTCTAAACTTCGTCTCAAAAATATATATTAATTGGTAAATGATATCCGGCATTTCTTAAATAAATATACAAGTTGCAAGATTAAATATTATTCGCTATTTCAGTATAAAATTAATTCAAATATTTCCCCACTTATAAATTCAATACATTTTCCTTACTTTTAATTATTTTACTTTTCCATCAGAGAAATTTTTTTTATCTTTTGATGTGCATAAAGAAATAGCTAATCATTTATTTACATTTTTATTATGTATCTAAGCTATGTCTTTGAAACATTATTATCATATAAGTGATTTGTTATTTTTATGAAACTATATAATAATGAAAAATCAAATAAACTGATATAATAGTAACTCTTGTGATTAATTTATTTTTATTTGTCACTGTTTTATGTTCGAAGAGGATTTCAAAAAGAAAATTTTTAAACTAATTCATAGGAAGTAAGCAAATATAAATAACATCTCAATAATAATGTATAAGTCAGTAACATTGTTATCTGCAATAATTTAAATGCTTGTGAATAAATAATGATTTTAACATCTGAGTTGCTTGTAATACATCAAAATATAATAAATTTAATCTAAAATATTTAAGAACTTGCATGATCATACTATTAAATACTGTAAAACAATAGAATTGAGTATATAAAGCATACTTATATACTTATGTCATTGTTAAAATTGGGTTCAAACTATCATTGTGAACTATTTTACCCATATTATTAATTCTTTACCATAAACAGTATTTATTCTAGACATATGAATAAAATTATAGCATTATTATTGATTATTAAAAAGAAGCTTTACTAAATTGATTAGTAAAAATGGCAAAAATGAGTATATATTATCAAAAAAGTGACTGCTACACTGAATCTCCAAACCCTAAATAAATTTTTAAACATCAAGCTGAATTACATACACAAAATCTCTGTACCGTCGATGTCATTTGAACTGGGTCATTTAGCAAATGAAATCCAAAAAACGCTTACTGTGATTTTAACAGCTACATAAAAGATCTCAGAAACAGAAACAAAATTAATAAACTATCGGAAAAGTCATCTATTTCTAATATTTCTCACTTGAAAAAACAATTTATCTCTTTATTTTTATCTGTTTCAATATATAACAACTTAACTATTACTCAGCATTAAATCATGTAATATCTTTTTAATACTATGTATGGTGATAGGGTGTAAGGCAAAACACCATAAGAGAAATGGATCAGGTAAATACTCAAAACATACATTAGTTAAAAGCAAACATTTTCCTTTAATGAAACCTTAAACATTTTAATAAAGAAATAATTATCAATATAAACATAATTACTTTATAACTGTAGCTTTTTAAAAAAATAATATGAATACATTTAACTTCTGCAAATAAATATCATATTTAGAATTTTATTTCACCAAAATCAGCATTTAAAATATAAAAAGAACTATGAAAATACTAGTAAAAAATAATTTTTATATTGATTTAGAGTTTCCAGGATATATTAATGCCAAAAACTATGATATAATTTGTTTAAAGAAATCAGATATATACATATCAACAGTAATATGATATAGGATAGTAAATAAATGAAACATATAAGTAATTGCAGTTTTAAATTATTATAATGCATAATACCTTACGCACATAAAAATTTTACAGTTATTAAGACTTACTTTTATTAAAAAAAGTTTTAATATTAAAATTTGCAACATTTCAATCAAATCAATTTTCCATTTCTTTAAATTCTATTTAAAACAATAATAGTGTAACAATTCATTGTTGAGAAGTAAATGTTATTTTATTCTCTAAAAACAAAAAAGAATTTTGTTTGTTGTAACTAATTTAAAAATTATAAAACGTGATTGCTAGTAAATTATGAATCCAAATGTGGAACATCATAAATTTAAATGAAGAAATAAGGAAGATTAAAAAACTTTTATTAGAAGAGATAAATAAAAAAAAAACTTCAAGGGATATTTTCTTCATATTTCCTAGCAAATAATCAAACAATTGCTAATGCTAATAATAAAACAAAACAAAATTAAAAATCTAAAGAAACGCAAATCGTTGACATAAAAACTAATTGTATAAAAACGAAACTATGGTAAAACTAACAGCATTGAAGTGTGATGGCTTACCAAATATATTATCTATGAAATTAAAATTATTTCATTACTCTTTCAACAACTGGACACTGTTTAGAAGCTTTTAAACTCAACAAATCATCTTTTATTTCAATCTCAATTTGAAAAAGGAAATTCTCATTTTAAATAAATTACTTAATTTGTAACTTAAGCATCCTTTGATTTGTACACGCCATTTACAGATTGTGCATAAAAAAGCAGCAAGTTATTCCACGAATTGCAAAGAAATATGGGCACATGTGTCGTATAATTCAGGATTCCAAATTCTGAATTTTTTCGGCGATGAAGAAATGTTGCCAAGAAGTCGTATCGGGATATGCAGTATGATATAAATACTAGGGTTACCAAAATAGAATTATCTGCATGATTCTTATAGGTCTCCATACGTATGACGTAATAAAAACAAGGTTACCAGATGCATAGGAAAATCCACCAAAAAATCGCCAAACTCAGAATTTGGCATCATAGATTATGCGGCACATGTGCCGAAACATGAATAAGATTTACTTTTTTTAATTAAGAGACTGAACCATCAATACACAAACGTTTTCGTTATGGGCTACTTTCATAAGCAGACATTGAAATCAATTGATTAACATCTCGCAGATGGTTCGTGGCAAGAAAAAATAAATATAAATTTAAAATTGTAAAGTTAGCAACCAGCACGTATGAGTGCTCATGAATAAATTTTTCCAAAAAAAGTGTGTGTGTGTGGGTGTGTTTGGGTGGGGGTGTGGGTGTTTTAACAGAGCGACTGATCTTTCCTTATATTATTATTCTAAAAGAAAAAGTTGAATAACTAAAGATAATTTAATAACTTCAATAACTTAAGAAACTAAAGATGGGAGAAAGCAGAAACTTATTCGTATTATAAGGACATTCATCATTAGTTATAACCTATTCTATTTTTCCATTTGTTTACATTGAAAATGTTAAGAGCTACTTTAAATACATAGTTATAATCTGAGTCTTCACAAGCATTCCAAATTATTTCCTAATTTCTTTCATATAATAGAAACATTAATCAAAATATTAGGTCCGTTTCCCAAGTTGTTATTAAATTTGCATTGAAAGTCTTAAGCATTTCAGTTGCAATTACGATCTTCATCTAATAATGCCTAATTACATATAACGTAGCACAACACGATTTAATAGATAACTACCCTTTGTCATGACATGTTTAATCAACTGTGCAAGCAGAAAACGTACAATTCACAAGTCATTATCCACTTTATTCCCTTTTATTTTTTCGCAAAGCTTCCAAATGATTAATAAGTGTGAGCTTAATCTTTCCTAATTGCTTAGCAGTACAGCTGCAAAGGAATGTTGCAAACTTTTTTATTATTTCTTAATGGGAAAGCGTCTTTAAGTGCTGTTAAATATGAAACATGATATTAAGAGAGGATTTTTGTTTCAATAAATATCCATATTTATTTTATATGCACATAAGTGTTTGTTTTCTTTAAGAGTACTAAAGTTTCTAAGCAAATTAACAATTTATGACCAATAACTGCTTAGAAAAGATTATTAAACATTAATTTGCATCTAAGCAATTATAAATGGTAAATATAATGTCAGTGTTTTCAGGCTTAATTTATTTATCTAAACAAAGTGTTTGAATTTAAAATGTTTTACTATGACAAAGATGTAAGCCAAGTTTTAAATATGATTGTAAGGAATTGTCTTGCATAAGTTATTCAAAATAACTAAATAAGAAAAATATACAAAATATAATTAGTTGCAAATTTTAATATAGTTATAAATTGATGAAATTTATATTCTTATATTTTTATAATTGTTTTTTACAAGAAAATTTTATTAAGTAAACAATGTACAGTAAAAGATATACTTGCTCATTTTTAAAAATCATGTAAAAATCATTTAAATTATTTTATCATTTTCACTACCATATTTGTAAAGCTTGAAATAATATATGAATCAGATTACAGGAAAAATAATTTTAAGTAACTGTTTCATTTACTTAAATGATTAATTTAAAATTATCTGTAAATTATTTTAACAATATTGTTATGAGAATGTAACATAACCATATATCTTTCTTAATCATAATAAATATTTTAAATAATTTATATAATAAGTAAACAGTGTCGAAATTATAACAATATTAAGTTAATGAATTAAAATATTCAAAAATATTTATTTTAAATTTTAAGATATGAACATACTAATAAAGTATATTGGGTTGTTCGGAAAGTGATTACGTTTTTCCCACCTGAATTAGTTTTTTGCTAGGAAAAACCAACCATCTTATGAATGTGGAATCATGTTACAACAAGGAAGATGGTAAGAGGTGTTGAACTAGAATTGACAGTAAACAATTTCAAAAATATTTACTCAATCTACGTTTTTCATTTTCATAAAAACGAAATTACTTTCCGAACAACCTAGTATTAAAATTTAGAGTTTTTAGTTTTGTAGTTTTAAAATAAATTAATAATTATATTCTCAAAGATATTTTATTTCCTTAACAGTTATAATTTTTTGTTGTCATTACAATTTCAAACTCCTGTAGCGCATATAAAACAACTAAATATATATCACTAAAAACAATAAAAATTTTGCAAAGTTTAACATTTTATAAAAATTTTGACAACGCTTATTCATTTTAATTACAAATATTCTTCATGTTTTAATTTTTATAACAGGATTTGAAATTAAGAAAAACTTTATAAAATTTTTTATAAAAAATATAAAATAATTACAAACAATACTCTCTCTATTCATCAATATAAAACAATTAATGGTGTGTAATTGGCTAACTCTAAATCTTAATTTTAAGCGATAACAAACCTAAAAATATCAACAAAAAATAATATAACATCACCTCGTAAAGATGCTTTCAATGGTAAAGAATATTATGATATGGTCGAACATACACTCCTTTAACATTTCTTATACTAATTTTTTATTATTTTAGATAAAAAGTTACACTATAGTGAAAACTCTTATTTTCTTTACTAGGAGCGTTCCTTGTGGGATGCGTATGAAAACACTGTATGATTTAATTACGTATTATCCCGTTAGCCATTTGCACTAAAGCAATTTATCGCCAAATATGGCAGATTAATGCCAAACATTTTTGTTATGCTTAGTATAAAATATTTTGACGATGGTACATAACTAAAATAAATCAGATGATGGGACACAGAACTGTCATATTTGGGACCATATTTTGGTCTACTGGATAATACATAAGAACTTAAAATGTCTTATTGGGTTGATTGCTTCAGAAAACAATTGACCAATAATAAAAAGAAATAGTCAACTCTTTTTTTCCATTCAGTAACTTTTATGAATGCAAAAGCAGATTTTAAATTTAATACGAATTAAAATTAGGATGATTGAATTATATACAGTAATTAATAGTTGATTATGAGACAAAATTTGTTCAAGCGACTTATTCAAAACGTATTCAAAAATATTTATTTTAATCTATAATTTTAATTAACTATACAATTTTAACAAAGCGCCTGATATAGACAAAAATAAACTACTAAATTCCAAACTTAATTTGATCATTCATTCCACATATTTAACAAACGGTTATTTTAAACAATAAGTCGTTACATTAATTAACCATAAGATTTAAATTTTTCTTGCATATTAAATTTCAATCTATGAAATATGAGATTATTTTAAAATATTTTTGTTCATGGAAACTTTTAATTAAGCAAATGTTCCTTAACTTTTGTCTTATAGAAAGCATTTTCAAGTAGAAATATAAGCTTTTCAGACACTTGAATGTAGCGTATTTCGTATTGATAGTTTGTGCGCATCTAAATTACGACATAGTGCTGATTTAAATATTATAATATATTACATATTATAATGAAATTTATAAGTATGCTGTTCTTTTCTACGAAAATAGAATGATTCTTTACTTAGAGATATTAAAAATTAATGATATTTAATTAAATTAAAATTTCAAAGTCAATAGATATTAGTATATTTTAATTAAAACTATTGTAAAACTTGTTTATTTAGAATATTATGCAAGCGAGAATACATTAACTTAAAATTCTTGTAAATTTCCTAATTTACCAATGCTAAATTTAATGAAAGACAATTTTTCAGTCATTTAAAAGGTACATTATTTCATTTAAAATTATCTTAAAGATTTTAATAAAATAGCAGAGAATAATGAAACAGAAATTTTTCAAAATTTCTCAAGTGAAAATAGAATAACAATAATGAAACGGAAATTAAAATTTCCACTTATCTTTTCTATTATTAGACAGTTGTTTTAATGATAAAAAGAAATGTAATTCTTAAAAAAGTCTGTCAAAAGTGTATTTCTATCATATAATAATAAAATATTTCTCAAATTAATTTCAAAATCTTCTTTATATTCGAATCAGATATAAATATCTCTCAGTGTTTATTACAAAATTAAAATTAGCACTCACTTTGACATCTGAGTTGCTTCATATATTTATATAAATATTTCATATTTTTTCTTTTAATTTTGAAGCGTATAATTAGAGAATTGAATTTATTATTCCTTTTTTAGTTTCAACTTTTATAATTTTTAAATACCTTAACAAAAGTAAAATAATGTTTGCTGAAAATTTATATTATGTGCTTAAGAAAATTAGAAAATATCTGAAATACTAAATTTTATAGATAAAAAATTAATGTATTTTATAAACTTTTCTTACTTATGAGAAAATAAAACAAAGTTATTCCCTTATATTTACTTTATAGATTTATTTATGAAAAAAATTCAATTGTGTTATAATTTAATTATAAATTAATAATAAATTAATTATTTTATTAATTATTTATAATATTAATTATTATTTATTACATATTAATAATTATATTATAATTTTAATTATTCTAATAATAATTATTATTTTATTAATTAATAATAAATAAATTAATAAAATAATAATAAATTAAATTATATATGTGTATCGCAAATTAATTTATGTAAACTATTGGAAAGTTTTAAAAAAGCAAAACAAAAATTATTTTAATATAAAATAATTTTTAAAAACATTTACCTAGGAATATTTTGCGAATTATCATATATTTATTAATAAAAAATGTTTAAAATAATAAAAAAAGTTATAAATTTTCACTTTATATGATAAAATTATTTACATGTGATTATTATAATAATGAAAAAATGTTCGCTTTAGGTAGTTTAAACATTTTTACATATTACCACAAATTTTGAACGGAATTAATTAAACACCTAAAAATTCATAAGCAACTAACAATTTTTAATTTTAATTTTTTTATGTTAGCTCAAAATTTTTCAATTACAGTAATTATATTGATGCTTGAAATAGTTACATTATCCCTTTGACCATTTTAAGCAAATAAGTATGTTACCAAACTTCACAATTTTTTTATTATTTCTTTAAATGTGAGGGACGGACATCAGATAATTTGTATCTTCATTGAAAAAAAATAGATAAAAGTTTTATATTTTATTTAGGTTCCAATTTTTATGTGTGGGCAGTTACACATATACAAATCTCTATATATGTAACTGTAATAATAAATACCTCAGGCTGCACCTTATGGTTAACGGGCTTAGAATACTCGCCTATCACCAAGCGCCTCATAATTTTGAGCCATGGTCAGGTGACGAGATTACATCTGAGGTTACACCCTCCTCTCTACATACAAGGTGCGCCAGATGAAGGATTTTGAAAGTAGCAGATTAATGTGTACCCCATCCCCGACCTACGGAACTCCAGACAGGAAGAAAATGAACACACAACCAATCATTGCCAGAAGCAAATGATGATTTACTTTAATGATCTTACAGGAAGAAGCATGAATCAACTGAGCTTCTGGAGCTCTCAGAGCAGTTACAGAAAACATAATAAATTTAAAACTTGTTTGAGAAATATATAAAACGTAAACTTAAGAAGTAACTCAGACATCGGGATCAATAATTTACAATTTTCGGCACCCTACCTAAATATTTAACGTCAATTTATTCTCGGAAATTGCTGACGAGACAACACTTAAATGCCAAAATATTTTATACTCATAATTTATAAATAAATAGGTATTTGATGATTAAATTTTATTAAACATTATAATTTTACTAAACAATACCTAAAATCTCATGAGGTAACTTTGTGAATAGCGTATTGAATTGTGATTACCAAAATATATTGGCCCCAAGGATTTCAACCTTTCAGCACTTCAAGAGACGGAAATAATGGCAAATTATGTAGTAAGGTACTTAGTTGTTTTGTCATTGTAGCCCCAAAAGTTTGTCTTCGTAATTTAGAAGTCGGTATTAAGCAGAATACCCACAGAGATATCATTTCACATGGAAGATATTACGAAATGTTTAACATGTCCCAGCTACTATTAGCGAACACAATGGATCTTCGATTGTGTAGTGGTTCGAGCGATAGCAAGAATGAATGCCTTAACCACCACCACAGCCTTATGCTAAAATATAGTAAAGATCGCAGTAAGAAATTGATGTATGATCTATGGTATAACCTTATTTAACCAAAAAACACTAGTTAAATATCATTTAACGACACATTGTCATTGACCTGAATTAAAGCAACATATTAGCACATTTTATTCGGAACATATCATCTTGTATTTATTTTATTTTAGTTATTTAAAAATGGTTTAATATATCATCTTGCATTGAATCCTGATAACTCTTAAGGAACTCTTACTGCTATACTGCTATCGATTATATAGCAGTAATGAACAATACTGCTATATATTTTTGCAGAACTCTTGAGTAATACCTGTAGATGTAGCTCCGTAACTTATCCAACATATCTGAGTTTTAAGGATTTCTTTTTATATACTTATACCGGATTTAGCTCGGATTTTTAATTAATTCCTCTATTTTCGCTTTTCAGTATATGTTTTTAAAATAAGAGCAGTTATTAAAAAAATTAAAGTACTTTAAATTCTTTTGAGATGAAATTTTTCTTATGTAATACTTTACATTATTTTTATTATTTCATTGGTTGGAGCTACTTGAGAATCTGTCAAGAGTCATTGCCTTAAATTTTGCTAATATTATATAATGTTACTAGGAATTTTATGGAAGAGAGAGAATTTTTATCATTGATTAAAGAACACATCCAAACTCTTCCTTTTAAATGATTTGAGTGATTGATTTCACTCATGTTCTCATGCGAATTACTTTATGAAATGCAATTATTTAAAAGAAACTAATTGTAATAAAAGAAAAATGCTAAATGTTTTTATTGGATAAAAATTCATAATAATTTTAATGTTAAATTAATTTTCTAGTAACTGAATCATATATCAAAGACTATTACACATGAGAAACATATTTAATTTGCTTAGAAATTCGTTTCCTATGTGCTTGTTTATTGAAATTATCTATCCAAGTGTCATACATATTATTAAGAAAAGTAAAATAATATGTATTATCAACGAATTGTTTCTTAGTAACGTGTTGCATATTCATTTTTAAAGTACGTAGTTAATACTACTTGGTATTGAAATCACGTAAAAATTATAATTTTATTAGTAATAAACTAAGCACTACGTCAACACAAAAATTGTGTTCATCTAAACTGGATACGACTTAAGATAAACCTAAATTCCGTCAAAAAATATTCAAATATTAGTAAAAAAAATATTATATTATTTTCATTTCTCATTTTTATAAACAAAAGTAAGGAAGTTTATTTAAAATAAAAAACGTATCCTATTATTTATTAAGGATATTTATAGAAAATATTTTAAAAATGCTATTATAATCCTTAAAGTTAATATTATAAGCTCATCGCCAACATAATTTAAATTTTTAGTACAATTTCAATTTCTAATAATAACTATTTTACTATGATTAATAGTAAAACATTTCCAGTCTTTCATCTTTAATAAATAAAATTAATTGAAAAAGAAACTACAATATGTACATTATCTACAGTTTGAGATAAAATGTCATCAATGTGACTTAAAAAAGCTAATAAGGGCTGGATTGTAGCAAGTTGTTCAAAAAAGCAATTCGAAACACTTTTCATGATTTAAATTCTTAAAGCTCAGGAACTTTTAGCGTGGAATTTGGTATACAATTATATACTTTATTTTCTTTAAGCTAACAATTTTTACCTTTCCTGAACAATAGCATAATTTTATTAATTTCAATTATTGTAAATTACATTTCAAAAAAGTAATATAAATATTTCCTTAATTAAAATACATTTTTACATAAAATACAAACATGTATATAAATAAATTCCGTGTATATTTTAAATGATTTCACAAGCATTGTCAAAATTAATATTGAAACTTCTATAACATTTTGATTAAAATTTACTTTTCTAAAATAAAATATAAGATGCTGATACTATCAAAGAAAATTTCGTCAGATAACTTATAAATTTTCAATTAAATAATTTTAATTCTATTATTTTTAATTTTTAAACATTTTAGAAAGTTTATATTTGTTTAACTTTTTAGCTACTGATAATTAAAGGAAAAAGTATTTTTATTCCTCATGAGTTAAAATAGGTTTTATGCTAGTTTAGTTTTTCATTTATTCCCAAAAGATTGGAAATGCAAAGGAAATATTTATATCACTTTAAACTATTACCTTTATCTAAAAAATTTAACTACTTCATAATGTTTTATACAAAATACTGATAATTAAATAATTAAAATACCGTATAAGCATTAAATTTGAATACAGTCAATACACAATCTTATACTTGCAAGAATCTCCAGGGAAAGTACAAACAAAATTTATTTAAAGGCAATAAAGAATCGCCAACGCATTATTCTTTTCAATTTAAATGTTATTTAAATAACATTCAAAGTGCAGTATTTAAAAAAATCGCTACCTGAGATAAGCTTTTATACATAAATAAGGTAGCTATCTATTCATTCAGAAATGAATGCTTAAAATTTTTTGTTTGATTTCAGAACATGATATAAATTTAAAACATATCTCTGGGGAAGCATGAAAGACTACTAATGTTCTTTTTTGTCTATACTATTTTATAATTATCTTATTTAAAATAACATATGATTCTGAAATAAGCAACTCTAAATAATGGAATATTAAATTATAACGAATTATTAAAGAATTTATTTTGATTTGTACGATAATTCAAAAACGAAAACTTAAGAATAGAGGCTACATTTTTTATGTACATTGGTTATAAATTTTCTCAATGTGGTTCCATCAAGGGATTATGAAATTAAAAATTAAACTCTAAATTAAAAAGTTTTCAGTTTAAATTGGCGAAAATGTATTCCAGTATATTTAGAAAGGTTTTTAATATAATCTAGCAAAAATGTATTTTAATAACTTTAGATAAATGTTTATTCAATTAAAATTCTTCAAAAATTGTGCCGCAAGCATAAAGTATTCAAATAAGAGATTGTTTCTATTTCAAAATCAAATGTAACATTTTTGTAACTAAATGAAAAAAGTAAGATATGAATTCTAATAATTATCGCTTAAATGTTAAATTTTTTGTTAAACTTTAGGTAATGGATTTGAATAAAAATCATAAAAATACATTACATAACATTAAACATGCAGTTTCTTGAATGAATAATCAAAATAATATGTAAATTACGGTGTTGATGAAGTGTAACACATTATATAAATGCAAACTGAGTTTCATTCTGGAACATATGAAGTGCATTTGAATGAAAGGAATCTACTGAATAAAAATATCAAATTTTTCTATCTACCAGATTAATCATTTTGCAAAATGTTTTTCAACTCCAGAGAAAATTTTCAATATAGAGAATAATACGATGTCCAATATCGAAGTATTTCCAGATGATAGACAAATACATTGGTTCTGGTGATCAAATTGAGGGTTACAAGTTCATTTGTGCGCCGAATCCAGATGGAATACCCAATGTATACCGATTATGGTAAAGACGAACAGGAAAAGAGAGGGTGACAAATTGCTGGAGTAGTGATGCACCTTTTTTTTAAATCTTTTGATTTGTAACATTTAAGATGTTTTTTCAGTCATTATTTAGTCTATTCCTAAAATCACAACTGATTTATCATGATAATGTCACTGTGTAATGAACCAAAAGCAAATTATTTGGAAAATCGCAAAAAGGTATTCATATTTCAAGAATGTGTATTTAATCAAAGTGTGATATCATTTGTCAAATCAATTTATACTAACCTGACTGATTATGTAAGATTCTTTTTTTTTAATTACTTTGTAAAAAAATGAGGCAGAGTTAAAAATACTTAAAGTAATGTAAATTAGAAATATATTTATAAAAAATTAAAAATTAAAATAAATTAAAATTTTTGGAATACAAAATAAAAGTTTCTTTTATAGCCGCTTTGCTTTTTGTTTTGAATGGCAGACACTTAATATTAAATTTAATAATATGATTTAAAGCATATTTTTAATTTTTTATCTATTTTCGTTTTACAATAATAAAAATCAAAATATGTCGGAAAAAGTTTCTTTTTCACAGATTTGTTTTTAACGAAATTATGATAAATTATTCTATAGATGGTGCCAATAAAGGTCTAAAAACACTTTTCAATTTGTAAACTGTTATCAATACATTGAATAATATCAATGCAATAATATAATATAATAATAATAATAATCAATGCAATACAATATAAAAGAATTTTATATAGAATAGCATTTTCCATAAAATTAGTTTAGCTATGTTACCAATTCAACCCCTAAATTGCTGATGAAAAACTTACAAAATTTGCTTCCCAGTGAAGCTGGTTTTCACACAGTCGCACGTAGTTTTGTGGTGAATCGCAAGAAAAGAAGCTGCATGCTTTTCATTCTAATTGTTTACTTTCTACAAAATATAAACAAAAAAGCAAAGATACAATATTTAAAGTATAAAGTAAGAGTATAATGAAAAATACTGCAAAGCTTATGTGTAGGGTGACATATTTTGAAACAAGATTCAACACATAAGCCAACATGGCATTCAGTGCATTGATATCGGATTCGTGCTATCAAAAATACTTGACGAAAGCTAGAAATCTTTACTAACAAACTATAGCAAAAATGGAAGCCAAAGAATAAGTTACGAACTATTCGAAAAGAAACACAAATAATAACGGCAACATCTGGAATAAGCAACAGCTTCCAATATATTCCCCTCTTCTAAATCATCCCTTCTTCTTTGAAACAGGAAATTTCTAAATTAACAATATCAAGGCCATTTTACTGCATTCCAAAGACATGTGTTTAGCTTTTCTGATTGCAGTGTATTGCAGAGAAGCATACTTTCGGAAAAAGTATATATGCAGTCGAGGCATCACAAAGCAGTCAATGCATCGTCTAAGCAAAGCAGCTGTATACGCTCGCAGTAGTTCAGAGGTAAAAGAGAGAAATTTATTCCCAGAAAAATTACAGGAAAATTTACTTACTGATAGATCAAGACGTAAATACTACGCAGTCATTAAAATTATTGCTACACTTGTATATATCTATGAATTTAGGATATAGAAATAATAACATAAAAGTTTAAAAATAGAACCAAAGTTCAAAATGAAAACAGTTTGGTTTTATAATATCTCTAACTCACAAAAAGAGAGCGAATTTAATATATCGGCATGTAACTCAATTAAATGCTTCAAAAATACTTTTAAAAAACATATTTCCTAATTTATTCACCTTATTTTTTAAGGGCTACAAATTTTCAATGTGTAACCAAAAATCCTTTATTGAAGTTTGATTGGATTACATCATTTTGTTTCTTACCCACGAAATTATATTACCTTTATTGGAGAAATATCTGCATATTGAAAAATATACGATGCATCACAAACACTTTTATTTGTTGTCATCCCTCACTTTCAAATTATATTTCAAATCATATTTCAAAATATTCAAAAAGACAATGCCAAAATACCAGTAACAAGTGTTTTCCAAATTTTTTTCTTCCTCAATGGGTTGCATAATTTCTTTGCATTTTTTAAGCGTAACTCATTCAAATTGTCAATGGTTTTGCAAGACAAATATATATCATTTCGGTCAGAAAGTAAAGGCACGAAAACTACAACGTTTCAAGAATTTACCAAAAGCAACTTTCATTCAATCATAAAATAGCAGCAGTAACTATAAGTAATAATTGTTATTCAAAATATTTATTTCATGGGGTTCAATTAAATTGAAAAGGGTGAAATGATTAAAATTGACCAATTTTAACCATTATATCATGGCATATTTTTTGCTATTTACCAAATAAGTATATCTGATCTCCTTTTTCATATGAAGTTATTCTTTAAATGAACAGTAGTTCTTAATATATTTCATGGCAACAATTTATTTTTATTTAATTATTTTTTAATCTTTTTCCATAAATTGTAGAGAAAGGAATATAAATTTTCAAATGTTTTTAACTAAAACTTTTTTAATATGTGCCAGTACTTACATAAAACTTTATTATAAATGATTTTCTATTTAATAAATAAGAAAAATCTCTAAAGTACATTATATCATGAAACATTTTGTAGAATTGTTACGCTGCTATACAAATCTAAATTGCTATCAGTAAAAAAGATTTACAAATATTCAAAAATCGTTACTGGCTTTTATCTAATATAATTCATTATTATTTTTCTATGCTCATTGTTTTTTAAAAATTTACTCCTTAAAATTCCATAATTGTTTTAGCAATGGAAGAAACAAGATTTCCCAAATATTTAAAACAATTTTTTTTATTTATGACTTATTAAGTGAAATTAAATCTTTATCTAACTCAGTTCTACCATGACATGGGCGATAAGCTTAAATAACAAATGATTAAAATATAAAAAGTCATGTTTCTCTTCAGTATGTTTTAAAAAGACAGTAAATTTTAACGTTTAACATTGTACATGAAAATGAACAATTATATCATTAATAATAATAAAGTTAATTATTATATTTCATGTATTTTTAATTGAATATTTTAAAATCATTAAAAAATTATCGTAAACACACTGTTTCATTAATAATTTAGTTGACACTTATTAAGCGTTAAAATTTAATTTATGCTGATTTATTCATTTTTATTATAAAAACTATTTTCATTCTGAGTAAAAATTTGTTTGTTATACGAAATTCAAAAACATGATTAATGTATTTTAAAACCATTTTCCAAAATGTGAGAAGATCTTGAAATTAGATAAACCCAATAGTGTATCGTTTAAATTGGTAATATTGAAATGAACAGAAAGTTTTTTTTACTGATTTGGCAGTTTATACCATTGAAGTTATCAGACACAAAATTGTATATATAGCCATAAAATTACTAATATTCCCAATTTAGAAAATTCTGTTCAATTGTTATCACTTTAGATAGAAATTATAATGGCATATATTTACCTTCTTCCAATGAACATGTAAATTATGTTCAATAAATCGTTTTCAAGAAGTTCAAACATATATTTCGCTTAAAAAGAAAAAGCAATTAAAACTCTTCTTATAAAAATATCACATAAGGCACTGGAGTCTCACTACAGTCTCGAAGATCTGGTCTTTCAATTCCCTTAACGAGAAACTTTCTAACACAACAATATATTTGCCGATTGAAAAAGTTTTCTCGTTAAACAAATATGCAAATTATACAAAAAAATTTTACGAAAACTTCTAAACACTAAACTATTAATTGCAAAATACCGCACTATAAAGGAAAATTATGAAAATATTTATTTAATTCAATTAAATTCGGTAAATAATGCCAAAATATTTCTACCTTTTAATGTGTAAAATTTTGCTTATAACTTATTAAACTTAGCAATTTTATATCATATCCATAAGAAAGCGTAAGAAAGCAGTATTTAACTACCTATTAAAAACTCAACTACAGAATAAAATATTAATTAAAATACTATAAATATTTTAATTAATATCTTCTCCAAGAAAAATAATGTCAGTGTTCCAAATGATTCCAAAAAAAACCTCTTTTGCTTAATTTTTAAACTTATTTACCCACAATAATTTAAACATTATAAATAAAGGAAATTATTTTTTGAAAGAGAAGAGCAATACAAGCACTTTATTTTCTTTGTAGACTTTTAAGCAAAAATATTTGGATAATCCATGTAAGTTTCAGGCTTTTAAATGAAAATTAATATTTATTGTAAAGTAACTTTTTAAATATAACCTTAATTTTGAAGATATTTTATCCCAACAATTTTTACTCTATAATTATTTTTTGAAAAAAGTATTTATAAAATTAATGTATATAGTTATTAACCATAATAAAAAGACTTTTCTAGCTGTATCAAAATTAAATATTTAAATTATTTATATTAAGAACATCAGATATTTGTTTTGAATATTGATTATTTGATTCGTTAATAAACTATGTATCAAAAGAAGATCTTAGTTTTCTTAAAACGAAGTTTATCTGCCACGTATTCATTGATTTTTAATTTATTATGCATAATTTAATAAATTTTAATATGATATTATGCATTACCATAAGACAAAAGCTACGTTCTTGCTAGAACACAGATATAAAACTAAGCAAATAATTTTCTTACTTTTGAAATGCTTAATCAACAGTTCCCAGAAGAAAAATATTTCATAACAAAGGTCTTTGTTTCATTTTATTTTTATTTTTCTCGTAACAGAACTTTCAAATGATTAATAAGCGTTGTCTTAAATGTAATTAACGACTATGTCTTACAAATGTAGAAGGTATGCAAACTAATAATTTGTTTTTCTTTATTTCAACAATGAATTTTACATATTAGTGATATGAAATATAATATCAGCTTGGAACTCTAAGTAATTTTTTTCTATGCAATTTTAGATGTTGATACTTATTAATTACTTCAGTTTTTTCAAATTGTAACACATTTTAAAAGAATTGGTTAATGATATATGTTTGACAACTTCATCTTGTACAGGGAAAACCATCTTCATATACTATTTAATTTGTATTTGTGTAAATCTCATTTTTAAAGTAAATAAATTTAGTTAAATATTCTACTCATACTTTTAAGCTACACAAAATGCATATCAATATATTTGTTGTCATTTACGAACAATATGAAAAATACGAATCATTATATAAAGACAAATTTTATTTGTTTTACTGTAATTAATAAATTATTGCTTAAATATATTACTATTAAATACATTATGGATATTATTCCCTATTCCCTAATTTTTTAAGGTAAAATTTTAAAAGAAAACATCCAGTTTTTAATTATCAGTAAAAAATTTTAAACTTCTTCGTTTGTAAGAATTAACAGAAGATAAATTAGTTTAATTTCAATTATTGTGAAATTAATGGATAATGAATTACCGATTCAATTTTTTTTCTATTTAAGTGACTGACACTATATAAAATCAATTCCCGTCTAAGATTGATTGCTAAAAATAAGTATATGACCAACCCATGTTGCTACTTTTTGACATTTAAAAAATATCTAAAAAAACAAGTGCTGTATTTTCATTAAATTTTAGAAAAATTACAAATTGGAGTTGATAATAAGGTAAACTATGCATTGTGTTTAAAAATACACTGTTTACTTTCATTTGTTTTACATTGATTTTAGCATACATCATATTCCTTAGGGATATATTTTGATTAATATATATCATGAACTTATATTGGGGGCTTGCATTTTATGGTGGCCCTTGATTTCTAACTAATTTGCAGCCAATTGAATGATGTTCAATATGATGATAAAAAAATTTAATTATGTGTATTTGTGTATCTTTGTTTAGTGTTTTTGACACTATTTTAATTCACCAAATACTTTAAGGACAAAAAAATCTCAAATTTTTGCCAAAGGGCACACTGAAATATATTTTCTTCTTATGTTTCTTATGAAAGCATATTAATTGCATATACTGTAGAATTTCTTCTGATAAAATACTTTAATTTTGCAATTATCTTGTGATACTAAGGGCATCAGGCAAATACAATTTTATTTATTACTAAGCATAAATTTTCATTGTTTCTCATCATTAAAAAGGTACTATTGATTTTTTTCCTTTTCTTAGTAATAACAATAAGGTAAACTGAGCAATGATTTGATTAATTATTTTTTAAATATAGAAATGTATTTTTACATCTAACTACAATAAACATAGCTAATTCTTTCTTGCCGCTGTAGTGATCATTAGTGATTCTGTTAAATATAGTCGATAGGGATTGTAGCTGGAAACATAAATTGCACTAAAATAATTTCTAACCTTGAATATCTATTAAACTGAAGTAATACTAATTATAAATATAATTACCATAGCTTTTTTTATAAATTAGGATTTAAATTGATTTGCTCAGAAAAATATTTTTAGAAATCAGCTTTAAGAAAATTCAATGAAATAAAATAAAATATTTATGTAGTCGCTTCTTAGCAATACTTAATTAAATTAGGCAAACAACATACATTTTTACTGTTCTCGAAAAAAAATTTCAAAATTTTATCTTTATTGTCATTTTATTATCAACATACAATATATTACAAAAGTTAAGACCTAATGTAAGCAACAAACAACATATGTTATGAGTTATATAACAATTAGAGTATTAGTCTGATATTAGTTTGGAAGAAAAGAACTTCAAAGGATGTAAAAATAAGAAAATGTCATAGTATAGAAGACGTATTTTTACAAGTGAATTTCTGTTAAAATATGTTTTTCTATTAATTACATAATATACTAATATAAATAGAAAATAGAAAATAATGAACATAAATTAATTGTTACTTTCAATTTTGGAAAACTTTTTTTGAAAGAAAAATTTATAATTTTTTATAATAAATAGTTGATTTTCAAATTTTACATTTTCGCCCGACCAATAGAAGATTGTTACCAAGAAATCTTGACACAGAATTTCGATGGTGGATTTTGGGTTGAAATTCATAATTTGAAATTTAAATCAAGGACAGTTGGGAACAGCAACTTATTAAATGACGACTGTTCAAGGAACATGTTAGTGTCTAATTCTTGAATGTCGAATAAAAATAATGAGATTGTGAAATCAATGATAAGCCAAAAGTAACTATTTTTGCAAAAACTCTAGAAATTTTAGCGCATGTTCTTATGAGATCAAACCAGTATAATGACTTAAAGAAATAAAATATCAATGTAAGTGTTCAAAGAATGGGAATATTTTCTCATACAAATACAAAGAAATCTCTAACAACATTCAAAGAATGTTAATGTATGCTTTCTGTATTTCGAATAAGATTAATAAAACTGAAGAAACAATGATGACCTCGAATTAAAAGTGTCTATTATCTGTGATATAACTTGAGAAATAGCTAGAAGGCATATCTTCTGAATAATGCAACACTAAAGACATAAGGCTAGGCTTTTAGTGGTTGAATCAAGATTTTATTTTTTTGATTTCTCACAATTATGTCCAAATAAATTAGCGGCAGGTTTAATTTATGTGTTTGTAAAGATAAGTTATTTACCACAAATATGTAGTTTTGGATTACTTTTTATAAATATACATGAAGTTTACATCAGTATAGTGATGTGAAATTATTATACTATTTTAATGGATTCTATTGTTAAATTGTACCCACATACTTCAAATAAACCCACATATTTGAAGAATTTAAAGAAAGTATCATGTAACTAACTTGCTTAGCCTACTTAATAGAAAGGTTAAAAGACATTTTTACACATTCCCTATTTCTATGGTATCTAACCAAAGAAATATCCTGATTTCTTTCATAAGGTACAATTTTATAGAAAGCATTTTTACAAATGAGCAGTTTTTACATAAAAGGAAATTATACAGCATTAACATTAAATAATATATTTTGTAAAATTTAATTTTATATACATTCAAATACTAATATAAATTGCTTAAATTTTATTAGAAAATTAAGTTTGTCACAAAAGTCAGTAAGATCTATTAAGTCTCAAACCTTCCACCCACTAGATTAAAAATTTACTTCATGTAATATAAATAACATCTAAGCATTTGAATACTTTTTACATTTCTTATAAAATCTTTCTCTTCTTAATTATAGCTATGTATATATCAGATCCATTATAATTATGTCACACGAATAAGCAAGAATCAAGAATAAAAATATTAAACATAAATAATTTTATTTTTGGAAGTTTTGTCAAAAGTTATGCTAAAAATTTTGCAATTATATATATTGCGAAATATCTGCATCAAATTGCTTTAAAGAATCAGTGTAAATATATATCTCCATATAAAAGATCTCATTAGTATAATTATATTTAGTAATTTATTTCATTCTTTTTCGAGGTTTGTGTTACTGCAACTGAATTTATCACAAAATTCAGTTGCAGTAGCAAATTTATAATAATATATTTTGTACATTGTCAAATAACAAAATATTCTGCATAAGATTAAGTCCTTTATTAGAACTTTTATATTTAGCAAATTAGTTCTAAGCTATACACATTGATGATTAAAATCAGTATTACTCTGCTGACATGCTGAAATGTTCTTTTACAACTTTCATGTCTCGTCCCCTTCTTACTGATTCCTCTATTACTATTTAACAATTCTCTCTGAATTTCACTAAATTTTCTCCTCTTAAACAATGGTTGGAATAAAGCAGTGTAACCAGACTCATTAAAATAAAGTTTGTCTTGCAGATGCTAAGTCAGAATATTCACTTCAAACATTTTGTATCAGTTGACAAAATGTAAATCTTGGGTCAAGAGCTCACTAGCCAACTTCTAGAAGCTCAGTTTAATGAGGAAAGAATGAGACTTGACAAAAGTGTACTTTTACATACATTTGCATTTGTATAAGGAAGCTCTTATTAAGATTTCCGTTTTAACATTGCATATATATATATATAATTATACATTGCACAATACAAAATGCGATATAAATTTAAATGTATTCGTTTCCTAAACAAGAATTTTTCTAATATAATTCTTTAAATTATGATTTAGCACATTATTTCTTTTAATGTGTATGTTTGACAGCTTATTGTTAAGAATTTCCTCTTATTCAAGGCAAAATCTTTTCATCTTGGTGTTGAATGTCTTTTTTTCTAACAAACTGTTTAATTAAGTTTGAGATTTTTGCTGCTGCGCTAAAAATGCTTCTATATCTACTATGGGATTAAGCAAAACTATTGCTTCCCCTTAAAATTTAAATTTTCTATGGCAATTAACATTTTTAAAGTACTCAATTTATAATACTAATAGTAGACTAATCACAAGCTGATTAATAAGGAAATTTTCTTATTCTGAATCGTTTTTGTAAAAGCAGCTGATCTGAGTATTTTTTAAATATGCCTGTATTTTTTTGTAGCTAAGTATAAAAGAGACAGGAAATAATAAGATTTTTAGTGCAGGTAATTAATTGAAGCGTCAAATTAATCTTACAAAAGTAATGCAATCTTGTAAAGAGAATCACATTTCTTATTTTTGAAAAAATAAGGACATAATAAGAATTTCAAGCATACTTTAAAATTCACTAAACGAGGTATTTGAAATTCTAGCATGATATCTTATTAAAACTTAATGTTGTTAATACTTGTCATAAAAATCTCAAGATTTTTAATTCTCTTATAACTGAAAATAGTATAAATTTTCTAGGAATTTAATCAGTCGATAAGGACTCACTTAAGGAAGATTATAAATTTTACGAATGGTCAATTTGTAAAAAATATTATCGCTTGCTTACATATTTATGTTTGAAATAAGTTCTGCTTAACGCATTGTTTGATGTCTCACTAAAACAGTTTGACAAATGTACTGGTTTTGAAAATAATACTAACATTAAGACGAATTTACTAATTAATGGCAAAATTTATGATTTTGAGGAGCTGCTGTCATTGAACCAGATTTTAAATTATTGAACATCATCTTGTATTAATAGTAGCTGTAACAGGATAATGAAGTCTTAATGCTCAAGAGAAAATAATTGTTGGATGACTGTTGGAGATATGACAAGCGTGGATATACTAGAACTTTTGAATCAGAATGCTATAAGACACTCTATACATTTTCAATGGGTCCCCTCCCATGTTGGATTGAATGGTAATGAGATTGCCGATAATTTGGTCAAGGCTACCACTGCTGATAACCTGCATGACAACGTTAAATTAGCCTATTCTGAAATTTCCTCAATCGAAAGAAAGTAATTAAGTACACTTTGGAGAGCTCCTCTTGCTCTTCCGTGGTACTTTGACAAAAGACCTCGTTGGTGCCACAAGCTCAATACATCGAAAAAACAGCAGACGGCTCTCTCACGTTTTCTGAGCGGCCATATCAAATCACTTACCTTTCACCAGGGCGAGAGTCTCTTTTCAGAGTGTCATTGGCGTGGGGATGTTCAAGCCTCCTCCTATAATACTCTTATTCGTCTAAATTGTACAGTTTTTGAGATTTTAAGGGATCCGTTTCTATTTTTGGACCGTCTGGATATTTTTGGTTTTGTTGTGATGGTATAACTTAGCTACACCATCTGGGATTAGAAACTACAACAGAAAATAACTAATGATAAAATCTCTAGAAAAATTAACTCTTGGAAAATATTAGGAAATTTCTAAACATGTGCGTAATAAAACTTTTTAAATAAGATTATTTTGGTATTGAGTGTACTTTTCAAAGAGAAATTAATATTTCTCTCCACCAAATGCCACAAATTAATTATTGTCTTCTTCAAACAATAAATTACACACCAAAAATTACTTTAGGTCATTCGTTCAATTAAATTCATTTAATTCAGCTCATTAGTTAGCAGAAAACAAACAAGTTTTAAGATTAAGATCTATTTTTTAACCGCTTAGAAGATATCTTAACAATCAAAAATAATTTCTATATTTTTAAATATTCGTAGCATTCCCTTTTAAAAATAAGTCTCTTATAAATGTGTATTTTAATTAAGATCGCTGGGGAGAAAACTCAAAAAACTACAATAATTAATCTAAACAAAGTGCATGCAAAATGAAAAATTTGTTCCCCATATTTTGTAGTGAATTTGGATGTAACATTTGTTTTATAATAAAAACAGCGATTTGCTTTACTGGAAGACATTTCATGGATAATTTCCATTTATATGTTTTCAAAATGTAAATAATCCAAAGACCTAAGTTTAAATGTTTATTAAGTATTTAATTAAATAATTTTTAATTAAATATTTATTGTTCAAATACTCAAATAATTTTAAACTAAATATTTCATTGACAACTTGATCAAACATTTGAAAATCATTAATTCTAAACTCAATATATTCAAAATACGATCCAACAATATTACGGATTAAAAACTTTATAATAATAAATTATCATATTTGTTTTTCATGTCTTCGTATTCACATCTGACCTCTGGTTAAGGACGTAACCAAAAAGTTTTCAAGTAGTTTGTTGAAGAAAAACTACACAGAATATAAGAAAAACTATAAAAATTCAATGCATAAATCTCCATAACTTAAACATATTAACAAGTTTTTCATTCTTTTGTAGGATTTTTGTTTGCTTATCTGTAAAAAATTACACATTTTTAAATGTTGCCTAATAAATATCATATATCATTAGAAGAGTCATGATGTTTACTTTTGTAATTATCAGTGAATGTGTGTGGCATTGTGAATCCTACAACTCTTTTGTTTTCGCAAATTATGTTTTGTGGCATTTAAAAACAGTTTAATTGGATAATCACACAGGCATATTGCCAATACCTTTTAAATTTTCATTAAGAGCTCAAAATAAATTACAAATAAAAGCTCTTAATTGAAAGTATTCCATTTTTAGAGGAAACTCTGCAAACTAATCCACGCATTTATTCTGCTTTTAAAAAATGACATAATTTTTCTTAAATGCATGCATTTTATTTTTTTAAATTTCTGTTCAATAAAATTGGTATAGTTCACCCATAAATTATGTTGAATCTTTAATTTCTGATAATATTTTGCGTTAAAAAACACTTCACTATCAAGTGAAAAACGTTTTACATTTTTTTAATGTTATCAAACATTAAATAACATAAATATTTTTTTGCAATTCAAAATTAAAGGGGTATAATAAACAGAAAATATGATAATCTTATGTATAAACAAGTAAAATGTAAAAAATAATAGACCAATGTAAATTTTATGATCAAAAAGGCATAGAAAGACATTTTATATTCCCGTGAATAAATATTGAGAAACGTATGTTTCACAAGAACAACGATGCTATCTGAATAACAAAATACCCTCATTGTTTTGTGCATCTGTAGATAAGAAGCACCGTCAGCCTCAAAAGAAATGTCTATGAAATAGTAAATGCAATAGGAATATAAGATCTTTTCATTCTAAATCTCTGACAAAACACATCAAGCGAAAAGAGCCATGAATGAAGCAAATATATGGAGATAAGTATGTGTGATTCTCCGAAAGAGACAGAGACAGGCTTCCTCTACCTTTTCCATAGGGTAATGAAATATACAAGTCAATATCTGTCAGCCCCTTTCTAGGTTACTGCATATTGTTCTGAGATATGCATTTGCATTGATGTCTTTTATGTCATGCATGCAAGTTACAACTTCTATAATAAAAACAGAACTTTTTTAATGTTTAAACTCTTGATCTTTTGTTTATTCTGTGGCTCATAATGTGAAATACGGAAAACTTCTGTTTACTTGATGAATGAATTTAATTTTTGCATCCGATCATGTTAAATTTATGTCTTGTTTAGTTCTTAATAAAATATAACTATAGATTACTTGCATTATTTGACAACTGTTTCATACTAAAGTGCAAAACTCAATTTCTTAGAACATTTGCAAATTTCTGAAGTCAAATAAGTACGTCGTAAAATTTCCAAATAAGCTCCACGGATCCGAATTGTGATATATTATTTTAAATGCAAAATTTAACTATATTTTCATATTAATAGAGAATACTAATAGTTTACTTGCATTATTTTACAATTATTTCGTCATAATATCAAATACTCAACTTTTTTAAAGATTTGCAAGTTTTTGAAGTTAAATATATACATTTTCATCGTAAAAATTCAAAATACGTTTCACGAATACTAACCGATATATTACTTCAAATATAATTTTGTGTTTTTTAATATAATATAATGTATTCTATTAAGAAAATAAAATTATATTTTAAGTAATGCATCAATTTGTATCCGGGAAATGTATTTGGTGAAACAAAATGTAACAAAAAATTTGTAAATGAAGAAAGAATATTTATATTAAAGAATGAATTTTAAGATAAATTTCATTCTTTAATATAAATATTCTTTTTTCCTTTATAAATTTTTGGTTAATTTTTGCTAAAAATTCACACCAATAATTTCAGTTTATATTGAAAATATTCATCAAATGTAAAAATATTCAAATACATAATTAAATCGTAGTTATTTTAATAAATGTTGTAAAACATTTTTTGAGCGAAATATTATAATTTACAAAAACAAAATCAGCTAGTTTTCTATACAATTATGCAAAGACTCAAATGTTAGAAACATTTCATTTAATGTAAACATCTTAGAAAAAAAATGCAGCAGTGTTTTAATTCAAAGTTTTGACTCTAAAATTTCGTTGGCACTTGATATTTTGAAACTATTTTTTAAAATCGCAGTATGAATGATACCTAGAATCATTTCTTGCTATCAAAGTGAGACTGAAAGAAAATTTATTTCAGTTTTACTCTTTTAAATTCAGGAATTCAAATTTATGTGGTAATTATTTATTATGTATACATATAAAGAAATTTATTATTTTTTATACATTATTGCGTGATTTATTATATTTCACAATTTTAATTAAAGATTATAAATTAAAATCTAAATAATTAGAAAACATAATATTTACACAGCAGTCATAGAAAAATTGTTAATTTGCACAAAGCCAAAAATAAAGTGGATGAGAATAAATTAAATATTTTCAATTTACATTTCTTACTGTTTACTATTAAATTAAATATTTCAAAAATAGGAATGTGCATGTAAATGCATGCATTCCTTTTCTCATTTTAGCACATTCTATTTATATTGTGTATGATATAATAAAGATATTTGATTTTATTATAGAATTATAGCCTTATAATTATTTTTCTAAGCAATAATTTATCTTCGAGAGTCAAGATTTCATAGACACATTCACGTAAATGAAATGGATAAAACTATGAATATATGAAACTGGGAACAATGAATATTTTCTTTTTGTCAACCAGAAATTTATAAATAAAAATAATTTATTTAAATATAAACTTAATTTTTTATTAGGAATACTCATTTTTTGTATTACCCACAAATTATTTATTTCATTGCTTTCCCAAACTGCACTTTTCATAATAAACATTATTAAGAATTTAAAAATTTAGCATACAATTTCATATTTAAAAATTCTTTAGAAATTCCGCATGAATTTGTTATTGTGTTGTGTCCAATCCTTCAGGATCTAGCAGCAGCTAGATCAAATCCATGACTCCATGCACCCTAGCAAAGTCAAGCACCATGAAAGGGCTGTTGCGAACATCCTCTAAAGTGAGCCTCAAGCAATTGAGAATATGTTGCGGGGAAGCCGGCAGCAGATGTCACTTGGGACACGTTGGAAAGACTTTACGGCCGAATTCAAAGGACATGCATTTCAGGTGCCCACTAAAAAGTCTTGTGATAGCCGTTTGGTTCTGTCTGCCAGCCTCAAAATGTAATGCTCCTCCTGGTTTTGACCTACTGTACCAGGGATGGGCTGGAGGAGAAAGCCAGACTCTGCGATCTCTATTTTTCGCCACGGAGAAAATCTCTTCAAAAGTTAGGTCATAATCAGTTGTGGCCGTCGCAGAGCAGCCTCTTTTTGTTAAGGTATTCGCAGCTTCGTTTCCAGGAATGTTGACGTGGGAGGGGATCCACTGGAAGTGGACCTCCCTGCGCTTTGAAAGAATTTTAAGCATATTGAATATTTGGATGCTTACAAGGTCATTTACACGCCTCCAGTCCTGTAGATGTTGGATTGAGCTGCGGCTATCTGAAAAAATTCAAATGTTACTAGAGTCTGTGGAGTGGAGTATGGTGTTTAATCTCTCCTTAATAGCAATTAATTCACTTCTAAAGACCGAGCAGTTATCTGGGTTGCGTCGAGATAGCCGTACCGCAGGTTTCACAATATAGATGCCACTCCCAGTGTGATTTGACTCGTCTTTACTAATATCTGTATATATAAGAGTTGCATCACTCGAGACACTATTTATGACCTCAAGAGCCAATTGTCGTAAAAATTCAGGAACATCAGAATTTTTGTTTGTGTGGGACGGAAGTTCAGAGTGGAAGTGAACTCCGAGTAATCCCTCAGTCGGGTTAACACAGGGTGTTAGAGATGAGTACTCCACCGATTGGGAAATAATCTCCAGTTTATCGGCCAGTCCAAATGGGCTATCCTTTTTGAGTCTCTGGTTGTTACTCCAGTTAGACAGGTATGCAGATGTACGGTTCTGATTTCCATAACTTCTTAATTTCTTGGAGTATTTCACCAGGTTCGAGCTTCTAACAAGACTAAGAAGAGGGAGATTATCCTCGTAAAATACAATATCGTTTGGGCAGCTGTTTCTCAGGCCCCGCATGAATTTAATTTAGGTTATTTAAATTTCAATGATTAATGTACTATCTCTACTTATTTTGTCATAATTATTTTGTGGAAATTCAGTTGAGCTAAATAATAATTTTAGATTTTCTCTAGGTAAGGTAAAAAAATATTTAAATATAGCTAATTCTACAATTTAAAAGAATTTTAAAAAATTATTTAGCAGTTTTCTTTTACTTTTTGCATAAGTTTAAATTGCATTTTAAATTTTAATTAATAATTTATCATATTAATTAATATTGTTATAAATAATATTATATTTATGGGATAAATGGCATCATCAATCAGATCCCGTAGTTAAAAAGTAATTATTCGAAATTTATTAAGCATGAATGATGTAAAATATAACTTTTAAATGATATTTTATTTTGAGCTAAGAAATTTTTGTGCCTTAAAATTGCCTCAAATTCGAACATGATTAGACTGCTGTAATTATGTTTCACTGTGTAAGCTTACAAAAATTAAAAGCAAAAATATTGTTGAAAACATTAGTGAAAAATATTATTTTTATAATTGGACAAACCTTTATCATGGCCAATTAATCATCAATTATGTTTATGTAAAAAACCTTAAATCTGAAGTATGAGACATTACTAATTATTAAATTCGTGATATAAAAAATAAATCTCATTACTGAAAAATGTACTTACATATCCAGCACCTCATTTGATGAAATATCATTGTTTTAATGTTATTCTTATTAAATTTTTTTCCTTGCAATTCAGTAAATTTTACTTCAAATGTTTTAATATATTTTCCAAAAATTTCTTATTTCCCTGAAAATTCTTTTTATTTAATAACGTTTTGATGACAAATAATTTATGTAAATATTTGCACAAATTGTGAAATAAATTTAACAATATATATAACTTCTTAGAATGTTTATTAATATATGTTATTTTCAAAAACTAAGTATGTAATCTTCCAAACAATTTTTCAAACTCTAAAATTTAACTTCAAGTTCATTTTAAAATTAAAATACATAGAAAATTCTAAAATTAGAGTTTATGTTTAATTATATATATATATATATATATATATATATATATATATATATATATATATATATATATATATATATATATATATATATATATATATATATATATATATATATATATATATATATATATATATATATATATATATATATATATGTATATATATATATATATATATATATTTTAATGTGTTTAATTTACTATTTTTTAAATTCTTACTTACAGTTGAATTCGTGTAAATTTGATATAATATGACAAGATTCAAATCAAATTACTTGTTTTCTGTCAACTTCAAATACAAAAATACGATTCTTAAAAATAATATAAATCTGCTTTTGATGAATATGTGTAAATTTAGTTTTGAAATAGTCATTCATTTATTTTCGCATAAAAATTAAGCATTATTTTAAAAATAATATCTGTGTTTTATTTCAATAAATTTTACATTAAATATTTCCTTCTAAGTATAAGTTTAATCCATCTATTTTAGAAAATTTTAATTATTTATGAATAGCTTTTTATAATGATTTAAGTGAATTTTCATACTTTTAATAAAAAAAATTTCATTCTAATTAATGTATAAATTTTATAGACAGTTAAAAATAAATGTTTACCTACATTTAAAAGACAAATTTTTCTTAAAATGAATGTAATAGTTATTGAATGCTATATTAAATGAATGTTATAAAATAAATTAAATTAATGTTTTAAGTAAATTTATAAAATATTTTCCAATGCTTATAAAATTTTATAAATATTTTTAGAAAGATTTAAAAATAATTTTCATTAGAAATATGCATAAATTAAAACTAGAAGAATAATGAATTCTGCTTATTATTTTTAAATATTGTCAAATTTTTATAAAACCAATCTGTTTTCCGGCTAAATATTACATTACAGTGATTTCAGTTACATATTGAAAAGAAGAAGTCTCTGGAGCTTTCAGATTCTTTAAGTTTGTACCCAATAATTAGTTTTTAATAGGAAAAATTAAATTTTATAAAATTTAAAACAAAATGAACAATTTTACTGAAATTAATCTAATAAAATTGTGAAATGAATACAAAATACTTACTGATGAAATGGGAAAAATAATGCTTAGAATATGCAAAATTTATTTTTAAGTTTACAAAAAATAACAACATGATTTTAGAAGCAAATAATATGAAATAAAGTACTATTAGTAAACTTTGAGGAAGAAGAGATTTACAAAAAATATATTTTAATGGCTTTAGTTTAATAAAATGATCTTTACATTTATGATGCTTACATTAAAACATTTCATAAATTTTACACTATTCTGAAATGTGTATGTAATTTTTCATTTTAAAACAAAAACTCATGTGAAACCCTTAATAAAAAATTAAAATTTAACAGATGTTGCGTTGCAGATAATAAATGAACAATGATTTTTGAAAAAAATTATTAATTTATAAAATAGTTCACGAACTATAAAACACACTCTTTAACTTAAATTCCTTTCAGTCGTAACTTATTTACCATGTATTATTATTAATTTCTTCCTAACAATTTTTGTTTTTAATATCAAATTGAAAAAATATTTTTTTAAAATTTATTTCACTGGTTAGAAATTTTTTATGGACTTTTAAAACGAATGTTTTAATAATAATTTATAATTTCTTTCAGGAAATGAAAAACTTATTAAATTTTATATATCCTTCACAATTAAATAAATTAATAATTAAAAACCTTATTAGAATAATGATTAAAAATTATTTATTTTATGATTATAAAAGGCAAAATTGAAATTGATATAGCTTTTTAATAAAAAATGATTTCCCTATTTGACTTGATTGATGAATAATCATTTAATTACCCTAAATAGAGCATTATTTATTCAAAAAATAATAAAAAATTTAAACTATTGGAGAACTTCCAAATTGTATTTTTTTAAATGAATAAATTGTTAATTTTATGTAATATCTCTGTATATATTTTAAAATTAATTTAGTAGAACTTTTTTTACATGCAGTTCGTTTATTTTTGATTCTTATAATTTTTTCATCCACTACAAAGTCAGTTGAAGGACAAGGTATACAAACTAAATCAACTTTACATTATATACAATCAGATATGCATATTTTTAATACTGTTTTGTTGATCGTGGTTTTTTAACTGATCGTGAATCTTAGACAACTCCGATTTATGATATCGACTAATGATGTGCAATAACAATGCAAGCATAAAACGTTTTAAAAAAGAAATATCTATAATCTAATATTAAATAACTACTTTCATATTTTTATATATTTCTACCCTTCCGAAAGCCTCAAAATTCTCGAAGATGAAAAAGGATGATGATTCTTTAAAAATAATTAGTTTTTTTATTGATATTTTGGATTAAATTTAAAAAATTTAATAAGCATTTTTTAATTTATTTTAATGAGTATCATTAGAGTTTAAAGACTGTACTTGATGTTTTTAGATTTTTACATCTAGTTTTAAATTCTGATAAAATATTATGAATAATTAATATTTAAATTTATTTCAATATAATCTGAAATATATTTATACGTGTATTTAAATGCAATATGAAATTATATAATATATATATAAAAAATTCTATGTGTTTTATATTTCCTATCAAGCAAAAGAATTTTGTATTTCAATTTTACAAAATTCGGTAATTATCATAATATATACAAACATAACAGAAATAAAAAAATCGTAATTATAATTTTATAAAGTATTAAGCTTTAATTTCGTATCACCTAAAATTCTGATAAAATAATATGAAATATTAAATCATTTTTCATCCACAAGCTGTTAAATAAAGATCTTTTAAGGGATACTCCACTGCTTTACAAATATTTGTCATATTTCAAAGTGTTACGTTTTAAGTGCAAAAGTATATAACAGCCAGCGTGTTTCTTGAAAAGTAATATAGAAAACTCAATACCTTGGATAAACGGAACACAAAAAGTATAGTTAACCACTGCAATAATCACAGAACTAAAAATGCAGAAATAACCTTGCAATCCAAAGAATTGCAACGTTGATATAAACAATGTCTTGTAGACATACCCAACAACATTTTCAAGATCACTTGGACCAATGATATAAAAGACAAACTGCATTCTGACGATTAAAGATTTTGGATTTATATCCCAATATTTATTAGGCTAATTCCACTAAAAAGTTTCCACTTTGATTGTATTAGATTTCGATCTAGCTGAATAACTAAATGAAAGAATGTAAGCCTTAGCAATGAATCCCACTTTTATCTCAATTCTGGTGATAACCTTATAGATTTATGGAGAAAGAGAGAGAATTTGTTATTGCTAATAATATTGATATAATAATATGTGTCTTAATTAGATGAACAAATTGTTAGGACAGTTTGAAATTTTAACTATATAGAAAGAAGATGTGATAGCTGAAAGTGCATTAATTGCATTTTTTAGTCACAGATATAGCTTACACTAGTATTTACTAAAATGGGGTACGTATATCATTGTGGCACACAATGGTGATACATAAGGTGGTAATACTCATTGGACATGAATTGTTGGATGGTGGTACCTGAAAAATAATCAATAATGGTAGGTGTTGTAATTCCTATTAAGATTTACTGTAAAACTGAATATGAGCAAGTTTTGTTTATAAATTACAACATTGAAGGAAATATTAACAACATATATTTAAATCAAACAGCACATCACAAGCATTAAAACACTTATATCTTTCGCCATATATATTTCAAAACACAACCGCTACAGTCGTTCTCTCTTTTTCCTGTGTTGCCATTCCATAACAGAAAAACTTACCTCTCATGGAGTTTGGTTATGGCGCAACCATTTTTTTATTTAGCCGTCAATACCATGAGAGTCGTCACCATTGTTGCAATGGTGCTGCATTCTCGTACACTCCACAACCAACTTATAAAAAACAGGTTATTGTTTGTAATTGTATAGTGTTCATTTCATAGAATGCAATAATTACCGAATTTATTAACTTATTTTTAATATGCCATGTATCAGGTGCTACGAACTGGTACTTTCCAAAATCTCTAACAAAACACGAAGAGGGATGTATTGCTGAATAATATAAATGCTATTCAAGACATGTCATTTTCTTTTCATTGGCACAATGGGTGAAGAAATATTATAACTTTTATTTCTACACTTATGCTTGTAATTATTTTATATTGAAAGGTATTGTTTGGTTTAACTGTTGTGAAATGTGTACTAATGGTGACAAGTTACAGTCTGGTTTATAAATTGGTCTTCACAAAAGTGGAGTGAAAATGATAAAGTAAAATATCTAATCGATCCCAGGATTTTCATTCGTGGACTGTACATATAAACACTTTAATTAATAGTCATAGCTCGATTTTATACCTACAGTACTGGAATAATGTGTGAGACTTTGTGGGCATACCGATTATCACCAATCTTAAAAATCTAGCCAAGGGTAGGGATTTTCACGCTCAGTGGATTCCCTACCAAGTTAATATCGAAGGTGAGGAACCTGAAGATTTCTTGGCTACAGAAGTTGATCCGAGTTGCCCAACAGACTCTACACACTAACTTATTAATAAATTTTCTGTATAAAGAAAAAAATAAGACATGCAAGTCTGGCTCACCCCTCCTTCCCATTCCTGGTTCATCAATAGGGCGCGTTAAAATTCGAGGCTGACAGACATGATCAAATGGCCGTCTCAAGACTTATTAATGGGCATCTGAAAATCATGATATTCGAGTCTGGACTCATATGGTCTTTTCATTGTGCACAAAATGCATTATGAAGTCGGCTTCCCATCGATCATATTCTGAATTACTTGGTATTCGCTCTGGTAAACGTTTGAGCATGTCTACTGCTAGTGCTCGAATTTGCTAGCGTTTTCGGTGTCATGGATCTAATCTGGTTGTTGTTAGATCTCTGAAGGATTGGAAACAACAGCACAACATATTAGCTAATTTACTGTAAAACATTAATTAAAGTTTTCGGTAACAATACAATTACCAAATGAAATCAAGTTGTAAGAGAAAATTTACTCTTACTTTATTCGTCCTGGAATTCGTTCAGAAACATTCCATCCATACACATGATATAAGAAAAATTCTCCAAAATCTATATTTATCTATTTATTGTTTAAAAAACATTATAGGAGGATAGATATAATTACAAGAAATTATTTATTATTCTTAGTTTCGGTGCGCACGCACCTGCATTCCTCATGGATCAAAACATTGTGGGATTCTGTTTACATTTTTTCGCTAGGGAGTATGGGATCTCTTAAATGGAGTATGGGACCTGACGTTATCAATGCTCAATTGGCAAAGAGGGTTACAATTTGTTTTTGATGATCGCCAAGATTTCCAGTCAAAAGTAGTTTTTATTAATTACAGAAAAAACGTAAAAAATGTATTTTTAGGATTTAAATTATTTTATTTTTTATGTCCGTAATTAAGGATTATTTTTCATATGCCATCAACCAGCATTTCGTAAACTATTTACGGTACGTATATCACAGTTTGGAAAGCGCTGATATAAAATTTTTATACTTTTTGCAGAAGAGTTGCTTATTATTCTTTTTACTTTTGGTTTTGGAATGAATTGGTAATTATGATCAAATGCAAATTTTAATTTTTTTCCTTTTCACTTATATAAATTCAAATTAAAACGTTTTTGTTTATTTATCAGAGGACAACATTCAGTCCAATTGACTGTAATAAATAAAAATTTTCTTTTTCTTCAATTTTGTATTAGACGCCTCTTTTACCAATTTCTTACATCTCATTTCTTGAAAACTAAGCATTCAGATATATATAAAGTACGAAAAATGACTCTGTGATTAACAATTTACTGACATCTTAAATGACTTTCTTTCCCAAACTCTTTATTTTTCCTAAAATGCATGCTAATTTTAATTAATATGCATGATGGTAATATTTTTTACGACCACTCTCGGTTATATTTTAGTGATTATTTTTCAAAAATTAAAAAAAATATTTTAAACAGTAAATATTAAGCCATAACAATTGTACTAACTTTCTCAATATATTAACAGCTTTTTTTAACATTCTATAAATTTCATTTTACAAATGCCAAACATTAACATTTAAGCTATTAGCTCTTTGGCCCTCTAAAACTTCATAACAGTGTCCTCATATTGAGAAAGTAGGGTATAATAATTAAAAAGAGTTCAAAAATCATTGGTTTTGCTTAGAGTGACACAAAACACGGTTTTATCAATAGACATTTTAATCCTATAGAGAACGTCCAGCAAGTAGTCATGTTCAGTCAGTCCTCTAAATAGAACTACCACAATCTTTCTTGGAAAACTGTGAACAGTTCTTTCCTTTCCCAGAATCTTCCATCTGTTATACCTTGTGAGTTAAGTCATATCCTTTTTTAAGTTTTTCTAAGTGTCAGGTTAATTAACAATATAGTCATGTGAATAGAAAGAGGACGATTTATACATTGTGTTATCAAAACTTCCTTTTTAGCCAGAGCATCAGAATTTTCTTTGCCAATAGTTTCCTGAAGGGCAGCAATCCATCAGAATGAAATTCTGTGTGTTAGTGATTTAAGCAAAGGTCTACCTTCTAAATTTCTTTGACCCATAGTTTAATTATTCAAAAAGGTTTGAAGCTCTCTTTTAGAATCTGGTAATATGACATCTCTTAAAAAAAGTGAGGCCGTGAATCGTCAGTTGTTGAATAGCTACCTACTATTTCCCTATCGAAGGCAGGAGTAAGATCTCCATCATAGAGACATCAGGAAAAACACGTAACCATTCTTATTTAGGATAGAGAACCTCAACAGTCTTCATTGTAAAAGATCTTAATTGCAAATCTATCATTTCATTCTTAAGAACTCCTTATATAAGATCAAGGCTAAACTTTAAATTTAAAAAGTTCAATTGAAAAGAGAGAGGAGATAAAAGTCGATAATTTCTACGCAAATTCAAAGAACCAACTCGCTTTGAGAAATTTGAATACAGAGAATCTAAGATTTCTAGAAAAAATTTTATTGTTCCTCCAAAAAGAGTTGCCAGACAAATGCACAAGCTTCTGAAATAATAAGATCACTTTTCTTTTAATAGAATCAGGAATAGATTCTAGACCTGTTAAGAGATGTATTACAAGAACGGGTGTTGTACTTACTACTCCAGTAATTATTCACATCATTAGTTTCTGAAAAAGTTCTAGATTCTGTGTCACATTCTCTAAATCCGTAATAAGTACTTCACCACAGTACCCAACAACCAATTGGACATATAATTTGTAAGCAGCTATTAGTGTATCTATGTCACATCCCAACCTTGAACCAGTCATGGGTAAGACAAAGAGTCTTTTCATAGCTTTATTTCTCAAATGTAAGACATGATTTCTCCAGTTTATGCGACAGTCAAAAGTGCAACCCAAGTACTTAGTAGAATCATTATGATAAAATCTACACAATTAAATTTCCAATTCGGGATAAAAGACTATCTATTCAGAATAACAAACTGTAACAGTTTTTCATCGCATTTTTTGTTTAAGCGAAAGTTTTTCATCAAGTTAAATTCTTAGGGATTTTCTTTAGCACTATAATTAATATCATCCTATTTACAAAATTGTTTATCTGGAAAAACCATCATACTTTTTACTTACAGTCTCGATCATCTTAATTGCTATAACTTTTGTAGAGGAGAAACCAACAAATTTCTAAATCTCTTTTTGAGAATTTAATCTTTCAAAAAGCCAGTATTTTTATGGTTGAAATCTCAGTAATTATTAAATATAGTAATTTCTATTTAAGATAGATTTCAGAAGTTTGTTCCACGTTGCCATCATTAATCTTTGTTTTATACACATTTTTTAAAGAGTCTATAAATTTAAATGTATTTCAACAAAACTCCATAAAAATATTTATACCAAATTGTGTTAATTTATTTTAATAAAAAATAGAATATGGTGTATTGTATCCCTATTAACATTCCTTTTATTATTTTAGTAATTATTAAGGAAACTAAATAATATAAAATTTAGTAAGCTATACGCATTTTGGAAAAGATTTATTTCTGCTTTTAGGAAACAAACTTCTGTTAAAAAAAACATATTCTGATAAAAAAAAGAACTTTACCAAACAAAGTAAATTAAATAAAACATTTTCTGAATAAACAATCACCTCAACAAAGAAGGTTTTAAAGCAAAATATTTGATTTTACGAAAGATTTTATTAAAAAAAAGTATGTTAACGTGATTGAGATCATTAAGAATGAAAATGGTGTTAACATCGATTTTTGCTCTACGAAAATAAGAGATCAAATAATGGTATGTAAGAATTTTCTTTTTTAAATTTTTATAGAGATATATTTTACTGATCAAAATTAGAAAGAAATAATTACTAGAAAAAAATTTGCAATTTAAATAATCTATACCATGAAAGTTTTCAGTAAAGCATTTCTATATATTGAATTTACTTTTTAGAAAATAATGAATTATTAATGAAAAAATTATCAAAGAGAATAATCAAAAGGGTTGAAGGAAACGGAATTTAAGTTCAAACACATTAGTACTATATTTTTTGTGCATTGAAGCTGAGCAAATTAAATATTTATGAATTAATTTTTTTATTTATTTCGTAAGAAAACATTGAAGTGGAATAAAATGAGACAAAAGCTGCACTGTTGAAAATTTAAAAAGATAAAATCTATTTAAGTAATAAGAATTATATCTGATATTCATTTTTATTCTGTTTGATATGCTTGACCATAATTTCTATTACATTTTAGGTAAGAATATATTTTATATACTATAAAAAAGCTATTTTCATGCTTAAAAAATTAATTGCATTGCTAAATTAAGTAAAATGTAACTGAAAATGCTTTTAGCTATTTTCAGAGATTTTTGAGCTTCACATTTTTGTTAAAAGAATATGAAATTCAACAATTTTATTAAAGATGTACATTATTATTCTTCCGGAGGAAAATTGTCACCTTGGACTTATATATATATATATATATATATATATATATATATATATATATATATATATATATATATATATATATATATATATATATATATATATATATATATATATATATATATATATATATATATATATATATACTAGCTGAACCAGTCACGCGTTGCAGTGGCTGAGTTTTTATAATACATTGAATCAATTTTTTACTAATTCTTGGGTAAAATCAAATTAATATTTTCTAAAAAAATTAAAATAGAAAAATAAACACGTCGCCATCTGTCGAATACCTGTGCAACTTAGATGCTAAATCGCCAACTATTAGGAATTTACAGAACTAACTGATAAATAAACACTAATATCGTATAATAAATATTGAGATCAATAATTAAGAGATAAAAACTATTCTATCTTTTAAATTGGACCATATTATAAATGGTTACAAAATTTTATCAAAATCGGTTCAGTAGTTTCGGAGTTTATCGCGAACATACATCGTGACACGAAATTTATATATATATAGAATTGCTGACCCAGCCACGCGTTGCAGAGGCTGAGTAATTATAATACATTGAATCAATTTTTTACCAACTCCTTGGTACAATCAAATTAATATTTTTTTAAAAAATTTAAAATAGGTTCATTCATATGAGATTAAAAATAAAACGTTTCGTAAAAATTTAAAAGTAATAGGTAAAGTATCGAAATTTTGAAATTAAGCACAAACCACCATATGCTTTCTGAATTTACATTTTATTCATCTTATATTAAATTATAGTTTGTAATCAGTGACTTACTTACAAAATATGCCATATAAATTAAAAACATCTAAGAATAAATTGTTATAAATGAGGTATATAACATTGACATCGAACTATTATTTTTTCAATTTTAAATTATGTAAACTAAAAATTATCCAAATTATTATAAAAATTATTATGATAAATTATTATATAATTAATTAAGTACTACTTTGTATACAACATTCCTGGTTAACCTATCTTTCGCTAATACGAAGAGATTTGATGGTTTTCCTACACGTGAGCAGGCAACATATAGCTGTCCATGTGAGAAACATGTGTTTTTCAAATCCAAACCGCAAATAGACATTGTTTGGCCTTCAGATTTATTTATGGTCATCGCAAAAGCTAAACAAATCTGAAATTGGAGCCTTTTAAACGGTATTGGAGATTCTGACGCTATCAGTGGAATACGTGGAAACAGGACGATATCTCCTTTAAATTTTCCCGTCAAAATTGTTGCTTCCAGAATATTTTCAGTCATTTTTTTATGACTAAGCGTGTACCGTTACATAATTGAGGTGGGTTTAAATTATGTAGATGAATAATTAGTGAACCAATTTTCAATTGAAGATTGTGTGGTGGCATTCCTGGCATATCCAGAGAATTCAAAAATTCAGTTGGAAAGTTTACGGCTTCGTTTTCATCAATAACTGTGTCGATTGATTTAAAAGACATCAAATCACAGGGCAACATCTCTTGTATATGGAAGTTAATATCGTTCACATCAACGTTTCTTGCTGCCAAAATAGCACGATTACAGAGCCAATTGTGATCTAAATAATTATTCAATATATCCGGAAAGACACTCTCAATAAATTCATTTCTCGTTTCATTAACAGTGCAGAAATTATCGGGTAATTTTATGTACTGTTTATTTTGATGCAACTCAACTTCACCATTTCCAATATCCAGCAATTGGTTAGAAAATACTTGTGCCGATGGATCATTTTGCAATTGTACTCGCATATTCATAGTCAATCGAAGTGTCTCAACACTTTTCCATAAAAACGATTGTTTTAAGCATGCGTTAATCTCATCGGCAAAAGTAGTGTGAGGAATAACTGGTAAAGTCTGCCGGAAATCACCAGACAGTAGTAAAACAGCACCACCGAAAAGTTTATTGTTGCCTTTCAAATCTTGCATAGTTCTATGAAATGCTTCAAGTGAATGCTTATGAGTCATAGTACACTCATCCCAAATTATAATTGCACTCTTTTGCAACACTGTAGCCATTCCGCTTTTTTTTAATGTTACACATTGCGTTTGGTTTGTTATGAATATCGAATGGCAACTTCAATGCTGAATGTGCTGTTCGTCCGCCATCTAACAAAGTTGCAGCAATGCCTGACGATGCAATTGCCAAAGCAATTTTCTGTTGGGATCGTATCTTTGCAAGAATTAATGATATTAAGAATGTCTTACCGGTTCCACCTGGTGCGTCTAAGAAAAAGAATCCACCTTGGTTAGCATCAACGGTCAGCATTATCCGATTATAAATATTTTTTGTTCGACTGTCAGTAATGGCTCATTATTCACAATAATTGTAGCTAAGTCAACGTCATTGTACTGTTTTTCTCGTTGCAAATCATTGTTAACTAAGTCGGCAGCCGGGCGATCAGGTGATGGCATTCCATAATGACTAAGTGACAAATTGGAAATTAAAATACATAAATCTTCGATTAACACTAATGCTTCATTATACATCTCTGGTGTGAAATCTAAATTTGGACAGTGATTTGTTCGTCTAATTCGATGCAGTATATCTTCAGTCATATAATTCTTATATTTTTCCCACAGAGTCGATGATTGTGTTAGAAAACATGTCGTCAAAATTATTGCAAACAGTTGACGAATATTATTCGGTGTGGATGTCAACGCTGCATCAGCAAGTGTCAAGTCCCAATGATTATCTGCTTCCAGTAGTTGCAACTCGCAACATGCATCTTGATATGTATTGAATACTCGACCGTTCACTGTTCACAAATATTCGAAATATGTTGGTCCGGGAATATTCACAAGCAATAAACGTAAAAAGAAGCATTCACGTTGTTTAGGATGCACAGTGTAAAGTCGTCCTAATGTCTTAGCTTTAAATATGCCTGAGATCAATGGATGCGGTTTTCCTTGCTTACGTGGCTCCCACTTTTTCCCTATTTTATTCCATGTAAAATAGCGTGGAACATCGGTATATAATAATGTTTTTGCGAATTGGCCGAATACATCAGATTTTTGACATAATGTAAAGAATTCAGTTAGTGTCGTTTTCGGTGTCTCATATGCTCTTTGGAGAATATTTACTTCGGTAAAATACACTCGTTGACCGTTTTCAAGATGTACTGCAAGATGCTGGACAGAAGGTTCTCTTTCGTGTATGGGAAAACTGAAAATACGCCAGATAGCTTCGCTGCTGCTTATATATCTACCCATCTGGTATCTTGCTATTTCGTCATTTTTATTTATATTTTGTACTTCAAATACGGCCAAATCACTACCTTTATTAACATATTTACAAATGTACTTAATGGATTTGACGGAACTGCAAAACTCGACATTAATATGAGCCTTATACGCTTTTGACAGCAATGGTGAGTATGGAACTACCCACCGATTATCAATTTGAATTTCATTTCTAGAATTCGACATTCGCATTGTAAATGTGTGACCACCATTCTCAGGGTCTCTGCGGCGATACAATGGATAACCATCGATATCCGTAATAGTTTCATTGGTAAAGGGTTTCGAGAAACGTTTCTTACACCTTCCTTCTTCCATGCATGGTGATGTCATGTTAAAAGCACCGCACGGTCCGTGGATCATGTGACTTGTAACAATATCAAACAATTCTGAGTCAGTTAGTGGATCCGGAATTTCGGCAGAAATTATTTGGTCAATTTCTTCTGGACGGATTTTATCTTCAAACCAAACCAAAATATGAGAATGAGGCAAACCTCGCTTTTGCCACTCAATTGAATACAGCCAGCAACGTGTGTTACCAAAAACTGAATATTTTACGATTAAATCAATTAAAGATTTTAACTTTTGTTTGAACACACGTGCAACGATATCGTGACGATGTATTGATTGTTGGCCTGGTAACAGCAAACTTTTTATTTCTTCCCAATTTGGATTACATGTAAATGTAATAAACAAATCAGGTCGACCATAATGACGTACATAAGTCATCGCATCTTGTATGTATTCCTGCATGCTCCGTGGACTGCCAATGTAGCTTGAAGGTAAAATACATGCAGTTCCGATGTCATTGGCGTTTAAATTTTCATCGATGTTTCCGATGATAGCATCTCGTAAATGGATGTATTCTTCTAATCTTAATTTAGCCTGGTTGTATCTAATATACCGTAAACGTCCACTTTCGATCTTAGCGAACATATCCACAACGTATTGATGGAATAGTTGACGATATCGAAGGATATAATTATCTTGATTAAGTCTAATCATCAATCGATGCGCGTAGTAGTTCATTGAACTAACTTTTTTATTGATTTAATTACCTAAAAAATGAGTTATTAAATGGTTAGAAAAATTAGAGTAACAAATTAAAATCACTAAAATAAGGAATTAAATAGTATAGATTATGAAACGTACCAGTGATTGGATCACGCTGTTTGATGTTGATGTGATATTCATCCTGCCCTTGCCAGAATATTAGGGGATACTGAAGTGCGTCATACGAACGATGAAAGTCTGAAATTATATGAACAGTGCTGTCTTGACGTATGGTTTTTAGGTCTCTGTTGTTAACTGGATCACCTACCATAATAATAGCAACTTCATCTACGGTTGGTGCGTTGAACCTGCCAACGTGTTCTCCTGATGGTACTTTGTCGGCTTTAATGACGATTTGATAATTATCATTGCTTAATTGAGGCGAAACTCTGTTAAATAATTGGAAAAGTTGATTATAATTTTCGAAAAGGTTTTCCAAAGATTCCACAATTGCTCGCTCTTCTGCTTGCTCGATGAAATTATGCAGGCACCGAGTTGTCACGCGTTCCTCACAACTACCCATAAAATAAATTTGGAGAAACTTTGGGTCATCATTAGGCATTGGAATTAATGACCCAATCTTGTGGTACACTTGGCCTTGGATTTTGAATGTAGTTTCAAAATTATTTCCATCAGATGTGAGATCGCAAATTTTAGTTGCGCCAAAAGACGTCATTTGGAAGCAAGAATTGAATTTGCGTATCTTACGTAAAAATAATTTCGAATCATCTGATTCGCCAGCAAGAAAGGATTTTAAAGGTTCCCGTGGAATAGGAAGAGGTGCCAGTACAATTTTTCCAGATGCACAACACATACCGGTCGTTTCATTGCGAAATTTTAACGCTTGACAATATTGGCATATTTTATCCATTGCACCAATTATAATTTTAGGATGTGCAGAATAATTGATGTTTGGTGCATATTCGAAGGCAAGGCGAATGAATGATGCACGTGTTAATGCACGGTTGGTTTGTTGTCGCTCTCTGTCACGTTCTCTAAATGTGGCTATGTGCCGTTCTCGCGCCGATCTTGTTCTCAATATATTTTGTCGTAGACGTTCATCACTCTGTTCTCGAGATTCTTGTCTGCGAATTTCTGCTGTTCTGATTCGTTGAGCTACGTTTCTTGCTGCAATTTGTTCTTTCGATTCATGAGCTCTATTAGCACGCATCCATCGTGCCTTTTTACTATACTGATTGCTAAGGTTAGATTTTTTCCGCGACATTATACTGAAATAAAAAAATTAAAAGAATTTATCATTTGAATAAATAAATTAGATCAAAATGTACGGCTGAATAAATTAATAATTATCAAATTATAAAATAAAAATAAAAGGCTATCAAGAAATACTTACATGTTTTCGAGGTGGTATGAAAATTAGAAGAGAAAAACAGTAATAAATAAAATTTTATTTTACTAATTAAAATATTAAAAATATTCAAACTGAACACTGCACAATAATAACACAATACAAAGTATAATTATAAAAATGATTCACGAAAAATTGTTACAGTGTGATTATATATCATGAAAATATATGTAAATTCTATATTCAACCTCGCGCTTGCGCGCACGTTAATTTTTTCTGGAAGATAGTATAATCTAGAAAAATAAACACGTCGCCATCTGCCGAATACCTGTGCAACTTAGATGCTAAATCGCCAACTATTAGAAATTTACAGAACTAACTGATAAATAAGCACTAATATCGTATAATAAATATTGAGATCAATAATTAAGAGATAAAAACTATTCTATCTTTTACGTTGGACCATATTATAAATGGTTACAAAATTTTATCTGAATTTACATTTTATTCATCTTATAATAAATTATAGTTTGAAATCAGCGACTTACTTATAAAATATACTATATAAATTAAAAACATCTAAAAATAAATTGTTATAAATGAGATAGATAACATTGACATCGAACTATTATTTTTTCAGTTTTTAATTATTAAAACTAAAAGTTTTTTCCGCGGCATTATACTGAAATAAAAAAAGAATTTTATCATTTGAATAAATAAATTAGATCAAAATGTACTGCTGAATAAATTAACAATTATCAAATTATAAAATAAAAATAATAAAAGCCTATCAAGAAATACTTACATATTCTATGTGCCGTTCTCGCACCGATCTTGTTCTCAATAATATTTTGTCGTAGACGCTCATCACTCTGTTCTCGAGATTCTTGTACCATATTATAAATGGTTACAAAATTTTATCAAAATCTGTTCAGTAGTTTTGGAGTTTATCGGGAACATACATTGTGACACGAAATTTATATATATATATATATATATATATATATATATATATATATATATATATATATATATATATATATATATATATATATATATATATATATATATATATATATATATATATATATATATATATATATATATATATATATATATATATATATGTATGTATATATTACTGTAATACTCTAATATATTTTTAGGAAATATGCAATGTTTATAAACATATACTAATATACTATATTGATAAAATATTTTAGCTTTTACCGAGAAAAAACTTTCAATATTTTATTAAATGCAAAAACTGCTCTATAAATTTGGTAAATTAAAATACAAAAATCTTAAATAAGCAAAATATTTTTTATTTCAGAAGAAAACCTTAAATAAGTTAAATTTTTTATTTCACAAGAGGATAAGATGACGAAAAACAATTTTCCAACTTTGCTCATAACTCACATCTTTTATTAGATTTAGCATGTTTTCATTTTTCAAAAAGCTGAATTTTGTTTACTAAGTAAGGATCGCAAATTTATTTCATTATTGCATTTTTGTTTCATATTATATATCAAAAGGAATAAACTTTTACTGACTTGTTTTCTTAGACATGATAGAATATATAAACAGTTTTCATGAAACGTCGTTTCTCATTCAACTTTTCACTTTCTATTTATCAGAATTAAATTCATGAAAATTAATAATACCTTATTCCTTTGAATCTTTAAAATGAAAGCTGCCAGACATTTGATCCTTTCCAAGGCAAAATATTTTTCATTTTTCAGTTAAATAAGAATAGGAATTTAAATTAGTGCCTTAACTCAGACATTCAAATTTCATTTAAATAAAACTAAAATTTTAACATAATTATTGTTTATTCATATTTTTAATAACACTTGTAAATGCTCCTTATTTTTGCTATTTTTATTTCGAACATAAAGGAAATAGATTTTATTTAAAAATAATTACTTTTGAAAAATAGATATTCTACATTGAAAAGAATTTTTCGAAAACTAATTATTTTCTTCCATAGATTTTAAATTTTCAGTTAATATTCAAAAATATTCTGGCTATTACAAAAGAAATATTAATACTTTTACACCAAATGAATTCAGCTTAAAATGGAAAATTAATCTCTCTTGCTAAGTAATTAATTTTAACAATAAAAACTTTTCATTCTATTTTTTATCGTAAAATTTAAGGATAAATAATCTTATTAAAATAAAACATTTATATTGTATCTTTCAGATTTTTCATAGTATTAAATTAAACAGAACTACTTTATATAGTTGGCAGAATCTATTTTATACTCATATTTATAAACTTGATAGAAATTATTTTATAATGATTGATATTTGATATTTTTTTGTAAAAAGAATTTTATTTAATTTACTTTTCTTATGTTTCTTTAGAATATTTTCTTTTGTTATTTCTCAAGGACAAACATTCAAAGTATCAAAAATTCGTTGTTATTTTTTTAAATAATGGACATTATAAATCAGTTTTTCTCATATATCATTAATAGAGTATTCCCTAATAAAATTATTAAAATTAACACAAAAATAATATATAATAATGAAACACATATACAAAATAGACTCAAAATTTCGAGAACAAATAAAAATTTTATTATTATGCATTTACTTTATGGTGTTTAAATGCTCTAAAGTGGTCGGCACTTAAGTGGCATTCCATTCTGAGAGACAGAAAAGTATAAAATAGGATTATTAGAATTACAAGTTGCGCTTAGAACATTGTTGAAAAATCAAATGAACAATATCAAAAGCTGCATGATCAGATTTTTTTTATATTTAGTGAAAACTCACACTAATTGCTCAAAAATATGAAGCACAAATATCGTTACAGAGTTGATCCTGACAAATGAATGACTGGGGCAACCTCTCAAAAATTCTTAGTGTCGTGTTTATTTTGCCCACGGCAACAAAGATTCTCACCATGAGATCTCCAACTAAGTCCTCTGACGTATCATACATCTGAATAAAAAGTGCTTTGAGGTCTGGTGAACGAAGTGGCAAATCAACAAATACCCCACGTCCGATCCATTAAGCAGGATATTTGCAATTCAAGAAGTTACCGATATGAATAAAAAAATGGGGTGAGATTCCATTGTGCATAAGCCAGATATGTCTTTAAGCGGACAGGATAACAGCCTGTAATAAAATGAAATCGCTTGCTCAAAGAAGATAAAATGTGTTGCGCCTGTAAAATTGTCCCGAGCTGCTTAAAATTATCAGGCAGGACAAGCGCAAAGAATATTAAACATCCTGTGTGCTCGATAGGAATCGAACCTTTCACTTCTTGGATTTCACACAGGTGGCTGCGAAGAGAACGCGATCATTGAGGTCCCACATTTTTGATTGATACTTTTCTATTTTTTCTTTTCTTTCCTCTCAGAAGAAAATGCAATTCAATATTCTATGGTAATTATTGCTCTTCCTATCACAGTTAGTATATATAATATTGTGAAGAACGTAAATAGTGTAAATGTTTATGCAACTGTATGTTTTCTGTATTCTGGTGTAAGTAACTGTTTTATTGCGTTATTATCATATGATTTTTAAAACCATTGTCGAACTCATATTCATGCCATGAAAACTGTGGTTTTCAGACCTGCGGAGTAAGTCCGGAACACCTGAAACAGCTTAGTGACATTTGGCGATATTTAAGCAATTGAGTTATTATTTTTGAAATTTTGATTCGTTTGAGCCAACTAGAATTAAGTTGTCATAGGATGATTTTACGCCTTTTTTTTGGAATTTTTTAGGACCTTCTCTAATGGTTATCAAATAGTTGTAAATGTTAATCTTAGCCATGCAGTTCGATGGCTTAGATTGTGACAAGAATTTTATGCCATCAACTCTGAAAATTGTGATATTTCTATGCTTTGCATAGGTTTTTACCCTATAGAGAAACTTTAAGCTGAGGTAATGCATATCATTATGACTGAAAAAAATGGAAATAAAACATTTCTTTAAAATAGAAAAAAAACTGATCTTCGTTTCTGTGTCATTTTATCTTAATCGCCAAGATGAAACATGACTATTTTAGTATCAGAAATGTGATTATATTGAATACCTACTACGAGAAGAAGAACAGAGAAGAAGTAAATATGTTTGACCTATTGGTGGAAATAAAAACAGGTCAACAACAAATGAAAATTGAGACGTGCAGAAGAGAAATTATAGTTGGTCAATTACAAATAAAAACTGAAAATTTCAATCCAGTCACATTAAGAATTAATTGAAGGAGCAATTTATGTTGAAAAGAGAATTAGACAAATGGATTACAATTGTAAAAATGAGTTCAAGGGTGATACAGATTACCAAGGAGAAAAAACAGGATTATGGCCAATGAAATTAAGCCTGCTTTAGATATGAGGGGAACTATCCCTTATATAGTAATTAATCATCCAATGTTAAAGCTTCCTGTTTACGACATTAAATCGTCATGTATCGCACTTCAAAGACAATTCAATATGTTTTCAAAAGGTGACGACTAGAATGACGTCTGGCGAAATCATTTAATTAACCGTCTCTCATAAACTCGTCAATGACAGGAAGCTGTCCTACAAATACTCTCTAAATCTGACAGAACAGATAATAAGAACTTATCCAATGCACTTAATTTACATTATGAAGTCTATCTGAAAAATTTTTATGTGTCTGCATTTAAAATGTCAGCAAAAGAATGGGACACGCTTTATGAACTGTCATTGAAAATCAAAATGATAACTAAGTTAGTATTTCACGAAACAAAAATCTATTTAAAATTCATATATTCAATATAATATTCTAGAAATATTTTATTTTCATTAAAATAGAATGTAAAAAGCTGTTAAAACACAAAATTGATATCAAAACCTATTCGTCAATTTTCCATTGGCTGATATTAAGAAAATTCCAATTTCTTTTTTCTGACGAAATAAAAGGTAGTTAAAACATATTTGCAAGAGATGCAATACAATATCATTGAACCTTCTTCTAGTCCATGGGAAATAAAAATCTTACTGTTTCAAAAAGCAAAAACATCCATCAGTTTTTCTTATAGATTAATGAAAAACTGAATGATGAACTAAGAAAAACAGCTGTCCTCTCTAAGGTACAGGACTGAGATGTCAACCGAATGGTTAGCTCACTTGCCCTTGGTTAAACAATGTATTGTTCCGAGTTCCACCTTAAGCTTGGGCGTTTGTAGGGATTTAAATTTCACCTTAACCATAATTACCATTAGTAATTCCTAGTCTAATTAACCCTGGTATGTAAAATACATAGACCATTGAGCGACAAACAATCCAAACCGAATAAACTCCCCATGATAGATAAAATATCGGACATCCTTTCTGGAAACATATGATTTGCCGCATTGCACTTGAAATATATAAGTAATTGGTAAGTTGAAGTACATCCTGAAGACAGTAAGAAAATGGTATTTATGAGGTAAGTAATTGACTGTTAAAAATAATGCCATTTGGCCTCAGAAACTTTCCAGCATTATTCAATCTTTAGATCGAACAACGGTGGGTATAAACTCTCGTTTGAAACTTATCTTGATTACGTGAACAACATAATAATTTTTGCTTGAGATTTTCATGAACATTTAAACAATATAACAGAAGATTTTCTAAAATTAAAAGAAGTCTATCTAAAGCTCATCCCATCCAAGTGAAAGTTGTTTCGTCAAGAAGCCTGCTATACTTCGAACATATTACTTCCTCCGATGATGTTGTAATCCACCAAAGTAAGAACTATACCATCCAAAGCTGAACTCAATCGAAAGGCGTGTATGAATTTAGAAATTTCATTAACTTCTATCTAATATGCACGCATTGTCAGAAATAGGAAAACGTTTCTTTTAGATTTCAAGGCATTTATACTGACTTGTAGAAACGAACCAAAACTTCATGTAGATTGTTCATCCAAAGAACACCTTAAAGCCATTGAAGAGAGCATTAAATTTACTCATATAATAGACTTATCCTAGTACTAAAGAGGCAATTTCTTTGGATGAGTATTTTTCTAGTAAAAGAGATTAAGTTTCTTCTGTTTTAGGAATCCTGAAACTTAAATAAGCATGTGTAGTCAACATCTACGAAGATATGACATGAAAATCGTCTTCATAAAGGAATATATCACGGTAATGCGGATGCTTGTTCGCAGGCTCTATCAAGGAAACGGTCAACAATTAGTAAGTCTGAGGAGAAATTACGTTATTCAACAAGTTACTTTTAATTCTTCTGATGTGTGGGTTGATTTTAGAATCCAGAAATGTACGCAATGTGAAAAGTCCTGTAATGAATATGCTTTACGCAAGATTCTAGAAACACGAGGTAGAGAATGGCTATAAAAGTATTATGTTTGTGTGAGCAGCTTCCTAGAGAATTATCCTCGATATTTTATCACTTTTTTCTCAAATCGAGAAGTATATCTTTTTTGTGATGAGTTGCTTCAGAATATGGCCTTCCTAAGCTTGAAAATATCACAGTCGTGAAAAAACTAGTAGAAAACTGGATTTAAAAATTTGGCGTAACCCTTAACATTCACTCATACAAAAGACAAATTTCAATTAGTTTATTTTCGGTGAACTGTCTGAACTCTGCTTGACACAGAGAAAACTCACACGATACTTTTACATTTCCAGTCAAATGGAATGGTAGAGAAGTTATAGCAAACTATGCTAAACCACATCTCTCTCCATATTTATAACGCAAACCCAACAAGAATGATATGAGAAATTACATCTGTTTCTTCTGGGTTAGTGGAAAGCAGTTCACGAAATTATCGGTTTTATAGACCTTTCCAGATATTAAATGGAATAAACCCAAAATTAACAAAAGATAAGGAAGAAAATTGAGCTCCAGTACCTCATTGACTTCACGCCGCTTCGCACTAAGATCAGCAAAGTGAAGCATCATTTCTCACGAGCAGTGATTGGGAGCTTGACCCAATCACTTTCTCTCGCTGGTTGTTGATGCTCTGTAGGTTAGGGACGTGCCTACGTTAATATGTGACATGCAAAGTCTTTCCGCTGGTGTGGCGTGGATGTGAAGAGGAAGATGATAGCTCAGGTGTGATTTCTTCAGCTGACCGTGTTCCAAAATCCAAGGCACTTGTGTTCGGCTAGCATTCCAAACCCATTAATCTTAGGGTACAGTCCTGTGAACACTTGCAACGCTATGTATGTATGTAAAGGCACAAACCAGATATCAGATATTCCAGCCTCAGTAATCCAGTATCTTGAGTACCTGCAGGTAAGTTTAAAGAATGTGCATCATTTCGCATGAGAAATGAACAACATCATGGCAAAATACATGAAGAATCTAAAAGATGTTAAATTTTCCATTCCGAGTTATAAGAAAAGTGACGAAATTTTACTTCCGTATCCAAAACGGCTTAAACAGTGGTCATCTAAGTTACAAAATGTTGCGAATTACCTTAAACAGTGCATAAAATAATTAATGATGTTTTGGTAAAGATACAAAAATCACGTTCTTCTAAGCCTAAAGTCATACGCTGTAACAGACTGTTGATCTATCATATCATACTTAGTAAGCTCGTGTTTGTGAAAATTGAAGCACCATGAAAGAATCGTCATAATTGAAGGAATATTAATACACAGTTGAATAGTAGTGATACAAATAAATGATTTAACTTTCAAAGCAAACAAACAAAAATCAAGAGATAGAAATCAGTATTTTGTGTAGCTACCACGTGCTGCAATAAGTGCTGCTACACGATGTGTCATGGAGTCAAACAAATTTTGAATATCTGCCTGAGGGAGAGCATTTCATATTGTTTGTATGAGTGTTCAAACTATGTCTGTAGAAGCAACAGGACGAGATCCACGAGCAAGACGCCGAACAATGAAATCCCACACATATTCAATCGTCGACATATCCGAGGAATGCGCAGGAAGAAGCATTACGATGCAAGGAATGATTGAACAGACCCAGCAATATGAGGGCGGGAATTGTCCTGTTGAAATACTAGCCTGAAAAGCCTTCAAGAAAGGGAACAGCTTGGTACTGTAGAACTTCATTGGTGTACCAGTTGTTGTTCAGATTACTAACAATTCCTAACAATTGAGATCATCCATGATATGCTATGGCACCCCATACCATAACTCCGAGTGTTCGTCCAATGTGGCCTTTGATAATGCACTCCAGAAGGTAGCGTTCACCAGCATAACGTCTGACACGAATGCGGATATCATGTGCTACAAATTAAAGCGGGATTCGTCAGAAAACATGACATGCTGCCACTCAGCACTTAAGTCTCAATGCTGACAGGGCCATTGCAGCTGCAGGCGGTGATGATTTAGCGTGAGGGGGATCCTGAATAAAGGAGTCCTTGCCCGCAACCCACGCTGCAGAAACTTCAAACTGTAATAATTCCAATCATTGAGAATAAAATAATGCATATATTATTGGTTTAAAAGAAAAGGACAAATTTATTTCTTAAGCATTCTATTCACATCCCCATAAAAAACATAGCAATAAATATATTAAACATTATATATATTGTATTTATTGTTAAGATAAAATTGGCCTAATTTGGAATATACAAAACAATTCCCTGTACGTCACCTGTGAAAAACTGTGTATAAATTATTTGTTTAAAAGGAAAGCTAATCTTTATTTCAAGAACATCCCAGTCAAATCATCGAAAAACAATAAACATATATATATATATATATATATATATATATATATATATATATATATATATATATATATATATATATATATATATATATATATATATATATATATATATATATATATATATATATATATATATATATATATATATATATATATATATATATATATATATATATATATATATATATATATATATATATATATATATATACACCTTAAGCATTATGTATAATGTAGTACAATTCATGGATTTAGTAGAATGGGTCTGTCTAAAAGCTTACAATAACCTCTGGTGTGCCATTTATGGGATAAAGTCATGGATGCTTTGTAATAGTGATGCATCCCAAATACTTAACTCTCATTAAAAATTCAGAATATTCTAGATGTCTATTATAAGTTAAATAGTACAATAATATAAGTTAATATATTTTTTATAAATTTTAAAAGATTCTATAAGAAGTGTAGTTCAATAGTTATTCTGATTCATCTATTATTTGAAGCAGAAAATATATTTATTTTAATGTATTCAATTGGAATTAAAATATGAAAAAATTTCAATTTATCTAACAATTTATTAACATTATGTATATCTAACATGATGTGTTAACTCCTTTACTGTATTAAACTAACTATGAACATTTTAATTTAAATGCATATGGGCCCCCTAAAGTTTTAAGGAATAAATGTTTGAAGAACTAATGAATGGGAAATCAAATGTGCTACAAACTGCTTTGTTATTGCGGATACGTCTATTCATTTTACTCCGCTGAATTTCATTCCTAGAGTATTAAATTGTTAGTATAAAGTTATCGGTTTATTTTGTTTGTTTGTCGCTCAACGGTCATTTTTTGCACACGAGGGCTAATTAGACCCGGACATACGGTTTAAAATGGATTCCAAACCACTAGAAACATTCATGCCCAATGTGGGATTCAAACCCACGAACTGTTGAACCGAAGGCAAGAGCGTTAACCATTCGGCTGCCAGCTCTGCAGTATAGTTATCGGAGAAAACTGGTTATTGCCTAACATTGTTCGATACAGAATGAACTTTTCGGTCATATTCCAGCGAAAATCCGAAATGTATAATTTCTATAAAGATCTCATAGATGTGAAAATTTAATATTTTTCAATTTTCTTCGATACTTTTGCAACATTTACCAACTCCATATTCCTAAACTTTGGTCCGATTATTATTTTTCCAAAAAAAAATTGCTATATCACAACTTCGCTTAGATATATAGTACTTGCGTAATTCTGTTAAAGAATATTGATTTTACAAGCTTGGTGACGAAACAGTATTAAAAAATATTCAAATTATTTTAAATTTTTAAGCCCTTTTTAAAATTATCTCAAAACTTCAAATTACTTATATACAAAATTGTAATCAGATTCCTCAGGGTACTTAAATTTACATAGAGAAATTAAACTTATATATAGGTCAGTAGAGATATATAGATAGTTAGAAAGATAGACAAATAATTGTATGAGTTAATATACATTTTTAAATGTATAAATATACATTTACTTAGACTTACATTCATATTTTTTTAATATTTCAAAGTGTTGTTTTCATTCGCTATAACAAAATAATCTTTATTTCAGTTTACATTTAAAGAAAATTTATTACGCATATTTGGGCCTCAGGATGAAAATAAATGTAGTTCTTAGTCAAATATTTTAAATTAAAAGACAAGTTATCATGTATATCATGTTCTATTAGGCTATTTTTCCACATCTTCAATTGTTTTTACTAAAGTTTGAAATATGTAGTTATAGTGACAAGTCAATCATCTAAAGTTCAAATAATAAATCAGAGTAGAAATTTTCTAGGCGAGTATAAGGCAATTAAAATCTTGATTATACATTTCAGTTATAATTTTGTATAAATGAAAATCACAAGTGATATCCCTTTTTCACTTTCTTCAAGTGCTCTCATAAATTGCACTTAATTTCATTTGTTGTTTTATTTTTTATACATCTTTTCTTAGTTAAGATATAATTTTCTACTTTGCGATTAAATGCATTTATTGTGTATAGTAATGAGTTTAGCTTTTTTATTAGAGCGCACGCTAAAACATATAAGTAATTCATAGCTATTTATATATATTGCAGATTTTAAAGAATGGATAAAAATGGTCTTTCAGTGTTTTGTTTGGATCTTAACACATATACAATTTTGCTTACAGAATAAATTAATTTACATTGCAATGTTTCAAATTATTGCAGATGAACTATCAAAATATAAGATACCAATAAAATTACTGGTTACAATAATTTAAATAATTGGATCCAATTAAACTTATTTTATTTATTAGTATTAGAATTATAGTTATGTGATAAGCACATTGTTCAAATTAATCATAAAAGAAATCTTGTATTAAACTTTAAAATTTAGAAGCATATTTATGGAAAATACATATATTATATCAAGTTTGTCACAAAATGAGCAAAGCACTTTCAATTCTTTCCATATATTTAATGCTGCAATTAAAATAAATATTCTTAACTTTATATCTTTCATATAATAATATTAAAATTAATATTTTATTTTTTATAAAATCTCACACTTAATATGTAAGCAAAAAGTTAAATTCAAATGCTTGCCATGGAATATAATAATTCCCAGAATAAAAGTGTTTTAAAATTTCCTATTATTTTATATTAGCTGAGAAATTTTATATGAATAATATAAATGAGCAGAGTGAAAGTCCCCAGGTACTAAGTATGTCGGCCACGTGACCGGAATTAAGAAAGATTGATTCATGACCCAGCCAGGAACCATTATACGGATAAAATTATTATGCACTTTAACTAGTTGAAATTTATAATTTAATTTTGTGATGCGGAAGTTTTAATAAAGCAAAGTTAAAGTGGTTTAATCTTAGCGTTTGATAACACTTCAGAAACAGAATGTGATGTTATCAACTGTGCTCTTTTAAATCGCCAAATTACATTCTTTAGCATGTTAAAATAATATATATATATATATATATATATATATATATATATATATATATATATATATATATATATATATATATATATATATATATATATATATATATATATATATATATATATATATACTGATTTATTATTTCGATCACACTAAACTTTTGCTATTAATACATTAGTTGTAAGTTTATTAAATTTGAATCAAGCAAGATATATCTTATAATCTATAAGTGTGAACATAGCATAAAAATGATATATAGAAAATTTTTACTGTGAGTAAAATGAAACAGTATAGCTGTAATTTACATAAACTGTGTATTTTTTTTTATTTCCACTAAGGAATTAAAACAAGGAACATAATTAAAAACCTAGAATAACTTCAACACGAGGAAAACTAGTTTGAGAATTTTTGAAAATTAATGCAGATTTTTCAGTTTCTTTGAAGAAGAACTAACAGTTTTGCATATTAGCACAATAAAAAATTTCAAAACTCATATAAATACATTTTTAATTAAACGTGTATTTTATTTCTAAGAATTTTTAGTACCTCATGTGTCATTCGCTTCTTTCATTCTTTGAAAACTATAGCATCAAATTTCAAAGAATACTGATTTGTGGTATTTACCGTTCTTTATAAACCTCACCATAATTATGGTTTTTACGCTGAATAAGGAGATATATTATGATATCATTTTTATAACGAAATCAAATGATTCTCTAAAATTGTTCCTTTAAACGTAAAATTTCTTCATTTTCTAATAGTCGTTTAAAATATATAAATTGTTATAATCTCTTAGGAATTTTAACTTAAGTTCATGAATTAAGTTCAAATTTTAAATATTTTAAAAGAAAAGGAAGTAGTTCATTTTATATTACTAAGAATATTTTCAATGAAATACATCAAAATTCTCTCAATGGATAAGTTATAATATCTCAAATATTTCATCACACATCTCGATATCTGATTTTAAGAATTTTATCAATGAAGATAAGAGACCTCAGTATGCCTCCATGCCATAATTTAGGCATCATCGTAAGATCATAAGCTTGAAGTAATTCTGGAGAAACCGCTTTTACAAAAATTCGTTGGATTAATTACCACAAATGTGAGACTTATGCAGTCACTACAAACTAATCTGTGGCAACATTTTTAAAAAATAATGAAAAAAAATAACGAATTGATTCTTATAAAATCCCGTTTGGATTTATTTTTGAAGCTACAAGGAATTTTCACTAGTCAAAGAAAAATGAACTTGTAGCGAAGAAACTGTCATATAAACAATTCATTGAAGGATTCATGATGCCGAATCTGTTATTATGATTTAGGTTCCACTTGAAATAAAATAAATTTCAGAAATTCAAATATTTTATCTACTTTAGTTTTCAGGTTTTGCATTAGAAGAGCGAATAAAGTAAATCAGTACATTTTCCTGTGATTCTATGTGTAAATAATTCATATATATATATATATATATATATATATATATATATATATATATATATATATATATATATTTATATATATATATATATATATATATATATATATATATATATATATATATATATATATATATATATATATATATATATATATATATATATATATATATATATATATATATATATATATATTATATATATTATAAATAATAAATTATACAAACACATATATGTACACATAATAATTACAATATAAAATACAAATTTTTTTCATAATTTTTTTCAAATTTTTAAACTTTAAATATTGAAAATTTAAAACATCTTTAAATTGTAAATATTAAATTTTTAACGAATTTAAAAATTTAATAATGTGTTTATAAAATCATGCATAGTAAAGTGTCAAATAAAATGGAAAACTTGCAGAAACATTAATCAAAATTTATTTTTGAATTATCTTACGTAGAAAGAAAGTGTATTTCATTGAAAGATTATCATCCCTTCTTAAGAACAGAATTTTTTCTGAGAATTTAAATCAATTTTATACATCGCAAACGTAAGAACGGATTTTATTCTGCAACAAAATATATGTTCAAAATATGTTGAAGTATTTTATAAGTACGAGATATGTTGTTTTTATAATATTACTCGCTTTATGTTATAGAAATATATTTTCTTTAATCATAAACTTTTCAAGTAGCCAGATACCATTATATTGCTTATATCACTTAAAGAAAAAATGGATTTTAAGTAATCAGGTTGAAATTTTTTACTTAGTACAAATAATTTTTACTTTTACAAATAATACACATAAATGCCAAATAAAGTTATCTTGTGTTATTTCATAAATAATTCCTCATTTCAGCTGCCTCTAACATCGTTTAGAAGAAGTCATTATTCACTACCGATTAGAAAATAATAAAATCAAAATTGATTTCAATGAGAAGCAAAATAAAATTATGTAATATGATATATGCACTTATTAAATTCTTTAAAATGTTTCAATCGTTTCCATGTCAGATGAAAGCGTCTTGATATCACATAAATCTGGAACATTTCTTTGTACTTTAAAAAATTTTAAGACTTTTCCACTTACAAATTGAATAATTTCTCATATTCACTTTTATTTTATGACGTAGAAACAGAAAAGAAGGTAAATATATGTAAAATCTCTTCAGTTATATTCTACTTTTCATTACATACATTATAAATTTACAATTGTCAAATTCATGATGCACGGAGTTATCCTTATTATTGTCTTGATGTCATTAACAAATAACGCTTACAACGAATTAAATTATGAAAAACATATGTTAATTCAAAACTCTTAAAGAATAGAAATAACATTCGTCCATAAAAGAAATGATAATATCAAAATACATGAAATAAATTCAAATAACACTGAATGTTTACTTTATTTGAATGTTATTTTTATAGAAAACAGTTTCTGATATCTAATTTAATTAATATACCTTATTTAAACAATAGAAACTAAAAATATTCTATTATTAGTTAATTACTCAGATTTAACTATTAACATAAACATTGAACTTATACATCGAGATTTTAATAAAATTATATAAATTATTCGGAAGTACAGCGTCTACAAAAAACTTTTTACATATAATTACTTGGTAAAAAGTCATAATTAAAAGAATTAATTCCAATTTCGATTTTTTAAGCCATTTTAAGATTCTAATAATTGAATTTTTTAGTTTCTGATAATTTATTTCACCAAATTTTAGAAACCTTTTTTTATGTAGAACTACGGATCAACCAAGTAATAATTTGTTTTAAGGTAAAAAAAGTTATTTTGAAATTTTACTTGAATATTCTGTTAGAAAAGAAAGTTTTAGTTCAAACTTTTATTTCAGCCTTTCAATCAAGATTGGTGAGTACAAAATTCAAGTGCTTATTGACCATCTATTTGCGCAAAAAAAATTTATTTCATTATTTTTCAATTTTAAGCGTAGTACCTTATTTATGAGCATAATGACCAACTTTATATGCCATTTTTTTGTTAAAGTGATGCATTTCATAAAATTTTTATTAAAATATGAATTTCTAAATAAATAAGGACGTGTACTTAATATTACCTTAAGTTAACTTCTAATAAATTTCTTAATAATTTAAAATTACTGAAATAAATTTTTAACAAATTTATTTTAAAATATGAAAATTTAGCTTCATTTGTTGCCTTTATATGCTATTCAATTCTTAACTGCATACATAGGTGTACCAAACCAAAAAATAATCTAAATAACTTTAATAATTTTACGATATACATCTTCTATGATTCGCTTCAATTGTTTCATTTTAAGTATACAATCCTCATTAACTAAAGTAAAATAAACCGTGCAATTCGAAATTTAAAGTTATATTTTTTTTGCATTAAATTCTGATATGAAAGGAAAATATCATTCAATACACTTCTTTGAATAGTATCATTTCTTTATTAGGCTTTAATTAATACACAACATTTTGCAATTTCACTTTCTGCAAATTTCATGGTTTTTAAAAGTCTATTACATGAAAATCAATCAATTCTCTATTTATGCTTCCTAGAAGTGGATTGACAAAAAATGGAATGGGAAAATGCCCAAAATTCTTTTTACAAATTATTTTATTTTTAAACTATTAAATTATAATAATAACTAAAGCAATAAATGATGAATTTAATACAGATAAACTCTTTTTATAATTTAACTTAAAAATCAATTGATTGCTTCTCCAAAATTGATGAAATGAATAAAAATATTTGAAATCACTAGTGAGTTATTCTCCATAACTGGTCATCGAAAACAATCTGAAAAAGGTTAGAATACATTGATTTTTTACAGAAGAAGACAAACTTAGTTTTAAAACCACTTGATTGCTTCTTCTGTTTTGTCGAAATGAATAAAAAGTATTTGAAGTCACTAATGGGTCGTCGAACATACTTGGTAATGGAAAAAAATACTGAAAAGGGTTAGAATACATTGATCTATTACAGAAGTGTGTGTGTGTGTGTTTGTGTATTACTATATTATTATTATTATTAAAATCATATTTCTGAGGAGAAAAAGCAAATTATTTTGTTTTGTGTTTTGAGATTAGTAAAATTTTACATAAAAATATATTTTAATTAATTAATTTTTGTATACTTTTGCATATAAACCAACAAAATTTATCATTATTTAGACTTAAGTTTTGAAAAAATATAAAATTAAGGGATTGGTGCTGATAATAATGAAATTTACAAAATCCACTGTTTAGAATATTTTTTATTTTTACTGATATATTTTAAGAATTCGCTTTAAGGACTTTTTTACGTATGTATTATTAAACAATCTTGCATGATTATTAAATCTGGCATGCTTTGTCGCACCCCTTTAGTAAAGAACCTTATACTTAATCCTATAAAAGTGTATTATAAACAATAAGCTACACATCTATTGTCTGAATAAGTTAAGAAAAAAACATCAAAAATTTATAAGCATTAAGTATGTAAAAATAAATGAAGTTGAGCTTGTTAATTACCGCATCTTTGCAAATTGCTAATGATGCTAACAATGGATTTTTTGCAAAGATTGTTATCTTATTTATTTACGAGCTTTTCTTTTATAATTTACATCAAGCGGAAAAACAAGAACTGAACTTTATAAGAAATTAATAGTGATAGGTTTTTTACAAGAAAAATTAAGTATATTGTTTCATAAAATTAAATTAAGCAATTTTACGTGTATTTCTAATCATGGAAATGTAAAAGAAGAATATTAATTGATAAAAAATGACATTAGAATTTTGTATTTTTGTCAGCTTTGGAATATATATTTTCATATTAGATAAAAGAAAGAGTTACTTAATACGAAAATAGTCAAGTTTTAGAATAATTTTATTTTTCTGATAATTTTTTAAGAGGAAAGATAAAAATGTATAACTTTTGCTCATAATGAATTACATAAAATGAATGATTATTTCATAAAATCCTGTTATTTAACAATAAACACTTTTTTAAAAAGTATTATTAAAAGATAATTAGAAAGTTCAAAAATGATCTATTTCAGGGGATTTATATTCTAAATTTAATACACGCAATAAACTAATTTATAACAATGAAATTAGATAAATGCAAACAAAATGTTTTCAAAAAAAAAATTACGACTCAATTTTCATAGAAATATCTATATGAACTTAATTTGTATAAAATTTATTTATTATGTATTTCAATTTAAAATTTTGTATAATAACGTGTATATTTATGTATGCATTTGATATTATGAAAATTTTGACGTTTTCCTATTTAAATTTTTTCCTGTTTTTTTTATATATATATATATATATATATATATATATATATATATATATATATATATATATATATATATATATATATATATATATATATATATATATATGTATATATATATATATATATATGTATATATATATATATATATATATATATATATATATATATATATATATATATATATATATATATATATATATATATATATATATATATATATATATATATATATATATATATATATATATATATATATATATATATATATATATATATATATATATATATATATATACATAAATTATAATTTGTCAAAAGAAGAATTTTTAAAAGGTTTGGTTGGCATTTACTTATATATAACTGAATCTGAAATATAACTGAGAGCAGTTATAAAGATTATGAAATCTAGTCAATCCTATTTTAAAGAAAAATACAAACATTTTTTATTTATAATAGTTAATTTAGGGAAATGAAAATAAACTTCCATGATCACATATGTTTATCACCTTTTTAACCTTGTAGATACAATGCAAAAGGTTTTGGCTAGTTGAAGATAGTATTAACAGAATTATAGTCTCGAGACAAAATGAAAAAACATTCAGGTATTTGTGTACCTATTTCCTTAGACCTCTCTTTGGTAAAGAAGATGAGATTAGGAAAACAATATCAGTGAAATTACTGATAAGAAGGAATCCATTTTAATTACCTATAAAATATAGTTTTTTCACAAATTTATTTTTTACTTTTACTTAAGAAATTTAGTTTCTTTTGTAAATAAAATAATATATTTCTATATAACAACATTTATCACATGCTTTAATTTTTATTTTAATGAATCATAAAGTTCTATAAAAAATAAATTTGAGTATAAAGTACCAGCATTTTTTTCCCTTCATAATTATGAGTTTATAAAATTTTAAAGAAGTGTATCATATCTTTATATATATAATCACTAAATTTTACCAAGCTCTTAAAAGGATAAAATATATTTATGAAATAAATTTGCTGGTACTGAGCAGAGAAACTGAAGGAGTTTATCCTAGAAAAGATGTTAATAAAAATTAATAGAGTAGTCAATAAGGATTAAATTTAAACATAGAGCAAGGATTACGTTATTTATTTTTATTGTTAAAAATTCATTTATATTTGAAGAAAATTCGGAAATATTATTGTTTTAATATGACGTAATTCGATATATGTGTGTATATGCATTATATATATATATATATATATATATATATATATATATATATATATATATATATATATATATATATATATATATATATATATATATATATATATATATATATATATATATATATATATATATATATATATATATATATATATATATATATATATATATATATATATATATATATATATATATATATATATATATATATATATATATATACATACATATATACATATATATATATATATATATATATATATATATATATATATATATATATATATATATATATATATATATATATATATATATATATATATATATATATATATATATATGTATACATACATATATACATATATAATGTATATATATATATAGAGCGAGAGAGAGAGTTTATATTGTCATTCTATATTTCAAAGTCATGACAGAAGAGATGATAGTTAAACTTGTATGCTAATCTTATCAATGAATTTTCCTAAAATTATGTAAATTAGTTTATTTTGTTTTAGTTAAAACTTATATGTATTTAATGTATGAGAAAATTATGCAATAAATTTTAAGCATAATTTTCAATTATTGTATTCAAATACCTTTAAATATGAGATAATTATACATGATTCTCATCAAAATAAATGCCACAATAGAAAACTGAATTTAAATGATATTTTTGAAATTTCACTTTATTTTTTCCTTAACCATATGCGATGATATTTAAATAAGAAAAGGTATTGATAGGGTTTTATATGTATTTCAATAGTTATCGTTTTATTCAAAGAAAAATATAAAAAACACCAAACTAATGATATCATGTAGAGTTAAACATAAAAGAAAGAAAAAACATTTCTTTGATGATCCAAAGAAAAATGGTTTTTTAGTCGAAATTTAAGAGAAAACTTAAAAGACATTTTAATTATATAGAAAGCTTTTATAATAATTTTTTATTACTTAGTGATGGTTGTAATTTTCAAATATTTTAAACTTATTTTTAAGAATTTTGTTTTTATAATAATTACTAAGAAAAAGTTTGATGGAATGATATTCTAACCCACGCAGACATGATTCAACTCCTTTTAATGTTTATTCAAATTTTTCTTTGTCTGTTTGAATACGACATAAAGCAGTAAAACCAAATACAAAAAAATTTAATTCTTAGCCTTTGATAGTTTTAATTTTTTAATTTATTTCAAGTATTCAGAAATGTTTATATTAAATAAGACGTTTTTAAAATTTAGTTTTATATGCATGTTTGATCTCTTTCTATCAGCAAATACTTCAACTATTTAATTAAATTTTATAAAAATCAGAAGTTTATTTCAAAAAATCAGAAGTTTATTTCAAAAAAAATCAGAAGAAAATATTTATATATAAAGAAAAGTTTATTTAAAAATAAACTTGAAATTTGCTTTATCTTGTCAATGATTAGATGTTGTGTCAATACATATATCAATGAATTGTATAAACATAATTGCTTAAGATGATGTTATAGGAAAATTAAATATTTATATTTTAACTTAATATATCATAATTATTTTAACAATTGTAAGGAAATATTATTATTTGCTGTTTTGGTTAAATACATTTATTCTCTCTTTTGCAGGGAACTCAGGTACTTTTTCCACATTTACATTCAAAACATTTCAGCTGAATTATCGAAAAAAGTTTAATATAATTTCAATAAATACTTTCAACCAAATTCAGAATTTTAAAATAAAAAAATATCAGTTTGAATTATTTAACCATTAAACTTTTATTTTTGAAACTGTGAAAAATTAACTCCTCTTTTAAGCATACCTATGTGTACCATTCCAAATACAATTATACATGCGTATGTTTACATGTATATGCATTGTTTGGAAAAAAAGTAGACGGTAACTCATATTGTATAAATTGTGCCTTATATTTTAGCGCAATTAATGTAAATTTTTTAATTTTTCTTTATTAAACCATTTTTATTTTCAGTGATTGACTTTTATTTACAAATAAGGAAATATTATAAAACAGTACTTAAAAATCTTTGGACAGTGAAAAAAATAGGACACTTTCAAAAATATTCTCATTTGGAATCTGTAGTTGTTTAATAAGTTGAAAACGTTGTTTTTTAAATCGTTTTTCTTTCAAAAGATAAATTTTGTTGAAAAAATCCTCAAATTTTGTACATTTAAAATTCCCAGGGGGAACCTCTAAGTTAATTTCAGGAAGGCCAAATTGTGACATATAAAGAGGCTGATAAAGGTGTAAGAGAAATAGCAAGGCACCTACACATCAGTACAAACTCTGTTTCTAAATTGTTGAAAAATCTAAAGTGTCAGAGGAAAGCAAAGACTAGCAAAACCAAAACATTGGCACCATGTGATCAAAGGAAAATCCTTAAAGAACTTTAAAAAAACACGTGTAAGTATCGGAAAAGCACCAGACCAAGGTGGAATTACACATATAACTAGAACACTTTACAACAACGTAAGAAGATGGGAAACCTTCATATTCAAAAAAAGAAAGCGCCATCTTAAATGGAAAGAAAGGAGCATTGAGCACCGGTTACATTAGACCAAAGCACATATCTCTTAGAGCTTCGAATGGACTTCAATTAATTTTTTTGATGAAAAAATGCAATTTAGAGGGCCCAGACGGTTATCAATATTATCGGCATTGTTTGGATACATAGGAAAAAATTTATTCTACTACACATGGGAGGAGCAAATTTAATGGTTTGGGTAGCTGTGGTGGAAAGACCAATCTGTTGTTTTTAGATGGAAGACCAAAACATACAAATTAATTTCAAATTTAAATTCAGAGCTTCTCATCTATGGCTCTGAGCTAGGCGGAGAAAGTATTATAATTTCAGCAGGATGGAGCATCAACTCACACTGCCAATGGCATTGAAAATTGGTTTGAAAGAAATAGTGTTCGGGTTTTGCCATGACCTGTTAAAAGTCCAGTCTTCAATATTAATGAAAATATATGGTCAGTAATTGCACTGCTTCTTTACACAGGGGGAAAGTAATATGAATTTTCAATCGAACTTCGAGAAGCTTTGAATTGTGTTTCGGATGATTTTTGTAAAATCAAAATTCAAGACTTTTATGATTCAGTGCCAAATAGATGGTTGGTTGGTTGGGTTTTATGGCGTAAAATGCATAATTGGACATGCTGCGCCTAAATGCCATGAAGAAATTTAAAAAAATGATAGAAGATTCCTTATTAACAAGACTTTTATTTTCATTATTTAGAATTGTCTTTCTATCATGATATTAAAACTATTTTTAATTTCAATAAACAAGAGGTTTTTTTATTTCATGTTATTGATATAGTTTGTAAATAAATTTTGATTGTAAATAAATTTTTATAAGTGTTGTAATAAAATTTTGTAAATTCAGAGTTCTTCTCATATTTGAAAAAATACTAGTGTACTTCTACATTTTACATGCAGTATATATATATATATATATATATATATATATATATATATATATATATATATATATATATATATATATATATATATATATATATATATATATATATATATATATATATATATATATATATATATATATATATATATATGGATGCATGGATGCATGGATATACTCCTAGTCCATCAAAATAAACAATTCCTTCATATTTTAAATTGCAATGTTATTCAGCACACCTCTTATAGAAAGTTCAGTGGCAGCCTCCTAAATAATTCTATTTAATTAATATATGTTGTTCAACCTTTTTGATTATATAACATATATTAAATTTATTAAATAATGAAAAAGGTAAAAAAATTCCTTTGTTTCATCATTTGTAAAGATCGGATAATAAAAAGTTGAGAAAATCTCCTCCTTTTCATTTTAGATTCTTTGAATCAAGTTTTAATAAATTTTATAAGTTTCCAGATATTTTATAAAAGTTCAAATCATAAAAAATGCTCTTCTTATATCTCTTTCTAACTTTATATCTCAATATGTTCGTCCATTTTTTATTACTACAACTTTTAATATAAATTAAAAAAGTGCTCATGAGAGGAGAAACCATTCGATTAAAAATTAAATAAAATGAAACGCGTACACAACATTAAAAATTTGTAAAACAATAATAAATTTAATTTTTTAAAAAAGAGACATGGTATACTTTAGAAACAAACAAATTAAATAATAAAAACAAATAAATTTTGGTAAGTACTATTTTAATAACCACGTAAATTTTCACTATATAAATTTTTATCTTGATTTTTAAGATTTAATTTGAGCGATGGAGAGAGAGAGAGTTAATAATCTCTTAACTATTATTTCGTAAATTTTAATTAAATGAAGTATCAGACATTCAATTGTTTTCTCACAATAATTCTATTATTTTCTTTTGTAACATTTACACATTATATTTATGCTTGTATGTACATATCTTTTACAAAAAAAAATTTATTTTGAACTTACTTCAAGGTAAAATGTATTCCAATCACATGATGGTTTTGAAAAGAATTTGGAATCAAAAAAAATATTAGATATAAATTTATTTAATAACAAAAGGTATGTTATTATCAACCATGAAGTAAATTCTTACTTCTTTCTGTGAAATATTCACCATTTATTTCCTTCTACAAGTGTTATTTTGAGCATTGCTTACGATTTTTTTCCAAAAGAGAAAATTAGATTAAGGAATTTTTCAAAATAAATATAAACGAGAGAAAATGCATTATTAGAGCAAATTGATTAATTTAACATATAATCTAATTTCGGTTGGGCCAAGTCAAATTTAAATTGCCACAAATCAAATTAAAATATAAATATTTTTTCATTTTTTACATATAATTAAGCATTTTAAAAAGTTATGATTATATTCCTCAATTAAACTTTTAAAATGTTAGACGTTGCAAAAGCTTTTTATTTGAAAACTTCTTGTTATATTATTTTACACTTACTTTGTTTCTTGTTTAGTAATCCTCTTTTATTATTAATACATACATTTATAAAAAGTTTTAATGAAACGCATGAAAGTATAATTAGATTTAAGAATATGGAAATTTTTCTTTCATAGAAAAGTCTTTTGATGAGGTAAATGCATTCTTGGTCAATTTACAGTACACTTTAAATAAATGTAATTTCTCTATATTTATTTAAATGTAAAGAAATTTCAAAATATTTGCTGTAAATTTAATCAATCACAGTAAAAAGAATTTACTCTTCAATATTTCCTCCGCAAAATTAAATGTACCTAAACTATTGCATGAATTAATTGTAACATATTTTTTAAGAAAATTATTCCTTTCTATGCAACTTTCTACCTCAAACCAGTTTGAACTATATGTTCTTACAACGCGGAACTGTCCTTAACTAATCTAAACCGATTTGATCACGTGATTATAACATGTCAAAAAAAAATTTCCCTTCAGTTGAGTTTCATTTGATTTAAAAAGTGGCGGATATGTCAATTGTCTGCTTCTGAAATCTGTTTAAAAAGAATATCACTCCATTTAAAAGTACTAAAATTGTTACTCTAGTCAGCATACTTTTATGACTATGAGGGATATTGCTGTAGCAGTTGGAGTTGGAAACTCCAGTGTTTCTGGGATTATTAATCAGCAAAAGAAATTCGGAACAATGTATTCAAAAACGAAGACTAAATGTGGATTCAAATGTATGATTCTACCTCGAATACACAAATTTTTCGTACGAAATAGTAAAATTAATCCTCTCAAAACAATTACAGTTCATTAGAGAGAAATAATAGCTACTGGTGTAAATGTATATTCATTGACAGTTCAACGAGGGCTTATTGGGTCTAAAAGATTTGCAAGAACACCAATCAAAAAATAATAATTAACACCTGAAATGAACAAAAAAAACAATTGGAATGGCCCAGGAAACATCAATCCTGGAATGCACGAGACTAGAAGAAGGTTGTATTCAGTGATGAAAAGCGTTTTTTGAGCAAAGTTTTCGACTAAAATTTGCCAATTTGAAGTGATGGAAAACCCATCAGGAAACAACATTTCATACAAGCAGTTAAGCACCTTATTAAACGGATGTTTTGGTGTTATTTTACTACTGAATTACTTGGCGGCTTTGTAAGAGTTGAAGAGATCATGAACTCTACAAAGCATATTTTTATTATAGAAAGAAAAATTGTGTCTTTGATACAAGTGTTCTCTGGGGGCATTAGGATCTTTCAACAAGATCTGCCACTATGTCATATTTCTAAGAGCTAGTAAAGAATTTTTTCGGGAACAGAAATTAACGATTTTGGATTGGCCCGATAGTTTTCCTGATGTAAATCCCATCAAAAATTTATAGAGAGTTGTAAAGAAAAGTGTGAATAAATGGATTGCGTAACAATGGAAACTATCATTGAGAATGTTATACAAAATTTGATTTTTAGATGACGAGATCAAACATTTATGTTCTAATTTAGTAGAATCCTTGTCAAACAGTGCAAAAGATCTCATTCAAGCTAGTGGAGGACATATTTCATATTAGATTTGTATCGTTCTTTAATCTTTAGTAGTAAACCGTAGTTAATCTTTACCTATGCTAATTAAACATTTTTGAAAAATTTGTGTTTTGCGTAGTGTATCAATTAATTCGCACAATAGTTATAAGTATGTTATGTGCAAGAAGATGTAAACAAAGTTTCTAATCAATTTTAAATTATGAAAACAAAAAGAAAAAATGATCAGTCACAGAGAAGGGAAAAAGTTCAAATTAAACAGCCCAATCATTTTTTAAAAAATATAATATCTTGTTTACAGTATTCTTTTAATGAATATTAAACAGTCATATGAATACCACTTTATTCTTTTCTTGAATTACATCTTGAACTACCTACAAATGGAAAAAAGCTTTATATGTATATACAATAAAAACATTCAAAATAACCTATTGAACACAATTATGGAAATATCTATTTTTAATTTTTTTATTAAAATGTAAAATCATGATGATAATATACTAAAAGATACTTTCAGGAATCAAAGATGAATGTACATCTTCTGCTTAGATAAATTAATTTAGATTTAACTTAAATTAAGGAAATCATATTAAATATTGGAAATACAAGATGAATGACAAATATTATTTAGCTACACTATAACCAGAATTATAAAGAATTATAAATTCTAGTAATTTGTATTGTGTGATTTATATAGATAATTTTTCAAAAGTACTAAAATGTGAAAGGAAATATGCATTTTAATCACGTTTAAATATATTTTTATTTTATATTTTCTAAATATGAAGCTAATTATATTTAATATTTTTCTTAACATAATATTTTTTAATAAAATATAAATTGGATAATGAAGCCAAATTATAAATACTTAAAAGTCCATAGTGAATTAAATTTAGAGTTTTACGTGGTAAAAAAGCAAAAATTAATTAACTGCTAGAACTTTAAATTTGTACTGACTAAAAATTAAAATTTCTCTTACATTATATATTAAATTAAAATAATATTTTAGGTTGATATTTTTCTAATTTTAGAATATATCAGCAAATATCGTTTTTCAGATTTTTCCTTATTTTGAAATAAATTTTTTCTCAAGTACAAGAGCATTTAGGAATTTATTAATTTTAAGTTAGGCCAAGTTAAGTATAATACAATAGTCTTTCTTTTGATTCCCAGTTGGTCTCTATTTCCTTCTGAACTCTTTAATTCATTAAAAAGGATTAATTATAAAAAATAAAGTTTTACAATCCCGTCTTTGGTATTGATTACTATGCATCAAACAGGAAATTTCTGAAATTTTAATTAGCGCATTAGATGTTTTATAATTAAACTATTTCTTTTAATTTTATAATTATGCTAGCTCTTTTTATGTGAAACTAAATATTATAAGCAAATTTTTAATTCATCAGCATATTAAATAATAGCAAGAATAAATATATATCCTAGTTTTAAATTGAACTATATTAAATTAATTGTATTAATTTATTTCACATCTTTTGATACACATTTCAATGTATTGCATTTCATATCCTTTCTTTTATTTAAATGTAAATTCAACAATATATAATTTATTAACTATTTATTTAACTAAATAAATGAATCAATTATGTAAGCACCAATGCACTATTTAAAAAGCTTTCACCATACAATTTTATGTATATTCAACAATTTTATATTTCTATTTATTTCATTTTTCTCCCTAACAGACAACAATTCATTTGTGAAGTATTTCGATTTTATATTTCTATTTATTTCATTTTTCTCCCTAACAGACAACAATTCATTTGTGAAGTATTTCGATTTTATATTTCTATTTATTTCATTTTTCTCCCTAACAGACAACAATTCATTCGAAATTCATTTGTGAAGTAAAATAATTTAAATTTTTGAGTAATTACAACAGATTTTAGTTTAATATTTAATAACAAATAAATTACATATAATTCCTTTTTCTTCATTACTTACTAAGCAAAAACATTTTTAATTGTTATTTCAAAGAGACATCTCTAATGTAAATTTTTGCTTTTTGGATAATTGTAGTTAATTATGGTTTTATATTTGTAGCAATATACTACACATTCTTATCTTAACTTGAAATAAAGCTCATGATCTTCTGGATAGTTTCTAAAGTCTTCTTTTTTGATTCTGTTTTAAAATCAAGAAACTCCTTGTCGTAGTGTAATACGACATAACCAAACCCTGAGAAAATAGGTGTGTATATTTTTATTGCACTTTAAATTTAAGAGTTTCCTCTTTTCCTTCCAAACTAAGCGGTAATAATATAAAGGAAAGGATGCAGAAAAAATTGGCACAATAAGACAAGTGCAATAAAAGAATATTTTTTTCCTTTCGGAATAGATGAGTGATCTGGAGGAAATTGCAAGCAAAATATATGTTTTATGATGTGTATTATTTTTAAATCTGACCGGTCGGGATTGAGGGGGAGAGATTTCTGACCAATCCTTTAAAAGTATAGGAGGAACTACAGAAATTTGGAAAACCAATGGTGTAAAGAGGAGGAGCTAAGCCGAAAATTATGAAGAGTTAAAAACTGCATCCAAACACAGAGAAGACACACAGAAACCCCAGAGAAGCCCGACATAGAAAAGGAGTCCACAATTGAGGACTGGGTCCTCAGTGAGCATAATAAGAAGCTAAAAAGATGTTAGTTGTAAACGGAGTATAACTGCCCTGTCCAGTAGGAGCCCTGCCTCGACTTTCCTGAATGGAGCTGCAGATGTCCGACAAATAGATGAACAGAAGAGATAGTAAAGTCTGAGGAGATATACTAGAGAGAAGAGGGAAAGCTCATGAGCAATGAGTAAGCCAAGCGAGATCCTGAGCCGGTAATGCCATAGATGTTAGGGAACACCACACTGCTACTTCTGAAAGGGGTGACTCTGATCTCTCGTTCCTCGTCCGTCTGGTCACACTCAGTTATGATATATTAATGTCCAATTGTCATAAAACGTTAGAATCTCAATTATTTATTCAAGAATGTTTTGATTGTAAATGTAAATTTCTCTCGTAATTAAGTTACTAAAATGAATTATTAAGTTTTATTGTATTTTTGTTTTGAATTTATCTCTGTCATTCAATTATTTAAAAAACGAATCTGGGTTTCCTCGGAATTCTTCTGAAATTACCACCGAGTTCACCACAACACTCCGGTGGTTGTCACTCATTCTTTAATGTCACTGACTCTATTTATTGGTTTCCATTAATTTCAAAACGTTTTCTCCAAGAAGGAACGTTGCCGTTTTAGAATTTTCTGGATTTTTCTCTACAGAATGATAAAAAAACCTAGTCTTAATAACTTTGAACATGCTTTACCAACAGAAATCTTATTTTTCTCTATCTCTCTCGCTCTCTCTCTCTCTCTCTCTCTCTCGCTGACATGGAATATCTTTCAAAAGATAAATCCAATATGCGTAATTCTTTAAACAACGTCTCTGAGTAATAACGAACATATATTTATGTACACATAATTAAAAATAATTAATGTCAAAGTGCTCTTAAATTAAGGGATTTTATCTTTTTAATTTTGTGGTTAATCTTTCACATTACTTTATCAGACAATATTAATCATTCCTTACTTTGCATTTTATAATGTTTTATGACATTCAATCACACTATAAATTTTTTATCCTTATAAGAAAAATTATTTTAATTTATTAGTTAAAAAATTTTTGGGCTCATTTTATTAAAATAAAATATTTACTTCTTTTAAAGAAAAAACGGGTCAAAGTTTGAGTTAAAGAAACTTTCGATAAACTACTTATTACATAACAATAAAGTATTGCTTATTGCAAGCTACTTTTTCATTATAAAATTATAAAACATATAAATATTAAACTATTTTACTATTGAAATTTTTAAAGTAACAATCTAGTGTATGAAACATTGTATGGGGAATAATATTAAAGTTTTAAATAAGATTTTTTCATTTTATGAGATTTTTCTAAACATGCTAAAATTGAAAGAAAGCATGAAGCAGATCAATTTTGAATAAATGAATTGGATTTTACAAAACAAATACGATTTAAGGGATATTTTTATATTATTTGCATTTTCCTTAAAATTAAATACAATTTTTCTAAAAATTTAAATTCTCAATACATTTAATAAAATATAAACGAATCAAATGTTAAAGACTTAAATGAAAATTCTTTAATGTATAAATGTTTTTAAATAAAAAGAATAATAAAATTATATCTTAAAAAAGAGTTTTTTAATTGCATTATATCTTAATGAAGAGTTTGTAAACAGGTTTTGTGAATAAGAAAATAATATTTTTTTAATTAATTTATAAAATTTATTCTAATTCTGTAAAACATTTCTTTCAAATTTGACAATTATTTCAAATGATTCTAAATACATTTGACATAAATTTACTTTTTAAAATAAATCGTTTCTTAGAAGACAATTTTATATCAAAGCTTTAGTAATTTTTATGCATAATTTAGTAATTTAATACACAATTTGTGATTTGAATTATGGCATGTTTTTTTCCTTATAGGTATCTCATTACTTTATGTATTGCATATATGTTTGAAAAGAAAAGTGTTTTTCTAAAGTAAAGTTGATGTATAAGCAAACACTTGCTTGAATAGGAAAAATTGCCTTACACCATTTGGTACATATCAGTAGTTTAATAGAAATTTAAAAAATCCAACTTTCATTGTATTATCACAATGTGACGTTCAGATATTTGAGGAAAAAATGTGAAAATAACAAGAATACATCTGTAAGTCTAAGTGACTGATTCTCAGAAATGTGAGAATAACTTAACTTTATAAATTACTAGAGCAAGTAATGATTTAAAACAACAATGGGACAGTAATAAAAGAATCATAAAATGATTGAATAAGATATTCAGTTGAAATATAAGGAAAGAAACCAAAAAATTAGAATCCAAACAGACAAATCGAAATGTTATTACAATTTATTAATTAATTATAGTAGTAATTTAAAATTAGCCTTAACTGTTTTATAGCATTTGTAATTGAATTAATATTCAACGTGTTGAATTTGTTACAGATTCCTATATTTGTACGAGTACATTCTTAGAAATATTCATAATTAATTTATAGTAATTTTTGTGCACAAAATTGGCATTTAGCTTAAAAATCTTTCATATTTTCAAAAACAAATATGTATGAAATCATGGATTAAAAACTAATTTTCCTTCCTATCATAATTAAGAATACAAATATAGTACTTACATTAATGTCATTTGAAAGAACTAAACAAGTATATTTCTAAAACAGGAAAATAAGGATGAAAATAAATAAGAATGAAGTAGCATAAATAATATACATTGCAACTCGAAAAAATTATAACATTTATACATTTAATAAATTAGAGCAATTTTTCAGAGAAAAAGTAATTTCCTATTTCTTTTTGATTAAGAATCAAAAAAAGAAATGGAAATATTTTGATTACATGATTTATGTGTGTACATCATAATTCAAATTTCAAGCTTAATTAAAGCAATTAATCTTGCACTTTAGGTTTCTAAAAAATTAATTATGCAAAAAATTCCTTTGAGAACATTAATGAAATTTTAGAAACAGAAATATCTAGATAATCATGCTGCATTTATTCTATGAGTATTATTTTGACAACAAATAAAAAGAATTAAATTGGGAATTAATTTCAGCTTGACTAAGGCAATTTTCATTCAATCAATTTAATATTGCCTTGAATAATTATTTTTTTCTTAGTTCTGGAAATTTTTTCTTCCAGACATTTTAATTCCAAATCGATTAACCAAATAGAATAATTATTCTCAGCATGTTTCATTTTATATTTCTTTCAAGACAATATGTAATTAAATGGATATCAAATATAATAATAATAAATTGCATTGTTAAAAAATCGAAATTAAATTTCTATGCTTAATTTGATTGAGGAACGCATGTATTTTTCCAAATAATATTAATAAAGAATAATTATGTTTTTAAGCAATTGACTTTTATTTTGAAAAAAAATCCAGAATGCAAAATAAAACAATATTCTTTATATTAGGCTTTCTTCATAAAATAAAGCAAATAAAAAGGGGGGAGCTTTAAAAAAATTTTATTTTAAAAAATTCTAATTAAGTCCATAACAATATAATGTTTCAATATGAATGGAATATGCTTAAAATATATTGAAACAAGAAATAAAGTGTTCTTATATAAAAATATAAATGAATTTTTCATCATTTATATCAATATTTATCAACAACATCATTTATCATCATTTATCAACATCATTTTATCAACATCATTTATCAACAACATCATATACAACAACATCATTTAAATCAACATTTATAAATGTAACTTTTAATAAAATGTATGCTTTTCATGTTTAATCTCTGTTTGTATTTAATTAATTTCTATTTTAAAATAAGATTTCGATTATCATAAACCACATTTTACTACTCATCTGAGCTAGTATTTCTTGATAACATCCTTATATTTTGAAAGGCTTTTACATAACTTTTAATTAGTAGCTATTAATATTATTTGATGTATATATATATATATATATATATATATATATATATATATATATATATATATATATATATATATATATATATATATATATATATATATATATATATATATATATATATATATATATATATATATATATATATATATATATATATATATATATATATATATATATATATATATATATATATATATATATATATATATATATATATACAAGCTGACCCAGCCACGCGTTGCAGTGGCTGAGTTTTTATAATATATTGAATCAATTTTTTACTAATTCTTGGGTACAATCAAATTAATATTTTCTAAGAAAATTTAAAATAGGTTCATTCATATGAGATTAAAAATAAAACGTTTCGCAAAAATTTAAAAGTAATAGGTAAAGTATCAAAATTTTGAAATTAAGCACAAATCAACATATAATTTCTGAATTTACATTTTATTCATCTTATATTAAATTATAGTTAGTAATCAGTGACTTACTTACAAAATATACTATATAAATTAAAAACATCTAAAAATAAATTGTTATAAATGAGGTAGATAACATTGACATCGAACTATTATTTTTTCAATTTTTAATTATTAAAACTAAAAAATTTTTCCGCGGTATTATACTGAAATAAAAAAAACTAAAAGAATTTATCATTTGAATAAATAAATTAGATCAAAATGTTCTACTGAATAAATTAATAATTATCAAATTATAAAATAAAAATAAAAAAAATAAAAGGCTGTCAAGAAATACTTACATGTTTTGGAGGTGGTAGGAAAATTAGTAGAGAAAAACAGCAATAAATAAAATTTTATTTTACTATTTATAATATTAAAAATATTCAAACTGAACACGCACAATAATAACACAATACAAAGTATAATTATGAAAGTGATTCACAAAAAATTGTTATAGTATGATTATACATCATGAAAATATATGTATCATGAAAATATATGTACATCATGAAAATATAATAATAAAAATATATGTAAATTCTATATTTAACCACGCGATTGCGCGCACACGTTAATTTTCTCGAAGATGTATAATCTAGAAAAATAAACACGTCGACATCTGCCGAATACCTGTGCAACTTAGATGCTAAACCGCCATCTATTAGGAACTTACAGAACTAAACAATAAATAAACATTAATGTCGTATAATAAATATTGAAAATAATAATTAAGAGATAAAAACTATTCTATCTTTTAAGATGGACTATATTATAAATGGTTACAAAATTTTATCAAAATCCGTTCAGTAGTTTCGGAGTTTATCGGGAACATACATCGTGACACGAAATTTTTATATATATTGACATATATATATACAGGGTGTCCCAAAAGATCACGTCCAAACGGCACACATGGTTGTGTCAGGTCATGAGGAAGCAGAATTACATAGGAAAGGGGGTTGGAAACACGATCGTTATCCGCTAGAAATCTATAAGTGCTGGCAGACGGATCATTCGAAGCTCTGACGTGTCAGAGAAAGGATAAACCAGTACAGCAATGCAAAATTGGCAGACATGCATTACGTGTATGGCACTGTAGATGGAAATGGACAAGCAGTGGTACGCATGTATCGACAACGGTTCCTGAATTGACGTGTATCGACCATAGACTGTTCGGACAATTACATCGCCGATTGCAGGAGGCAGGATCACTCAGAATCCGCAGCCACATTGGCCAGCAACGTACAACAAGGACACCAAACATCGAGATTGCTGTAACCAAATCGCTAGATTGGCAGAGGAAACCCTGTACCATGGCCATCTTGGATCTAACCTCCCTGAATTTCTACCTCTAGGGATACCTGAAGTCTGTGGAGTACGAGACACCCGTTCCATTAGACATGGACCTCATTGCACGTATTGTTGAAGTGGTGGCACGTGTCCGGGAGACTCCTTGCCAATTCGAAATAGTTCGCGATTCCAAGCATCGCCACTGATAGGGACAATTATGAGCACTTACTATGAGTTGTAGCATTTTTCATTTCCATTTGGTACTGTTTTGTTGTAAAATAAGGATTTTTTACACCATTTGTTATCTTTTCTTTGCATGACGATCACGATGCAATTTCACTGTCACGATCGAGTTTCCGACCCCCCTTTCCTATGTAATTCAGCTTCCTAATCACCTGACACAACCATGTGTGCCATTTGCACATTATTTTTTTTTGGACACCTTGTATATACATATATACTTTAGGGCTATTATATTATGATCACCCCCTTATAATATGTAGGACTTAAGCACTCAAAACTGACAGCATATGAAGTGGCATTGATTCCACAATGTGCTGATAAAAGAGTCTGAGATATCAGATACCAAGTGATCATCAAATGGTCCTGAAATTCCCGATAGCCAAGGAGCAGCGTAGCAACATGAATATATATATATATATATATATATATATATATATATATATATATATATAGATAGATAGATAGATATATATATATATATATATATATATATATATATATATATATATATATATATATATATATATATATATATATATATATATATATATATATATATATATATATATATATATATAAAATATATCATGACCAGAACCATCTAATATCATTCTATTATTCAAAAAATGTATAGTAACTGCTTCAACCATTGGCACATCTTTCATATTGTTTTCCCTTTCATAAATAAACACAGGGGTTGGCAAACATTAAAAGATTTTAAATTATACTAAGAATAAGAGGAGAGAAAGTGTTGAAATTTTTTTATTTCACTATAACAGAGTATCGAAATTCTAATACAGGAATAAATTATATTCCATGGATAATCAGACTTTTGCCATCGTGTATAATCCAATTATGATGAAAGTTTGACGAAATAGCATTGGCACAAAGTTGTTCTACTAGCAGTAGCTTAAATATTTTACTTATATAAGAGAAACTCTGCAAACTTATTTAACTTTTACTACTAAAATACGCAATTGTTTCCTCAAATGACAAGATAATGTGTAAATATACAGACTTTTAGATAAAAAAGATTAAAAATGTAAAATGTAAATATTTTTCCTACAATTTAATATGTTTTCAATTCAAATGTTATAATTATTTTTGATCTAGAAAGTTTTGTCAAAATTATTTTTGTTATTCAAATTTTTAAAAAACTAAAATCAGAGCTAAGCATTTTGTCAAGGGTTTAAGTGCTACGGGTATTTGATGACATCAAATTTCAAAATGTGGAGGAATTTCTCATTTTATTTTCTCTGAAATAAGAGGATTTCTTTTTAATAGAATATATATTTTTATAGAAAATATATATCTTTATTAGAAAATATCTTTTTATTAGAAAAAATCTCACAACAAGATTCCTTACCCCTGAATCATCATTTTTTCAGCTAGAACATAAGAAAAGAATGGAAGTTCAAGGATAAAAGCTAAATATCGGTATTAATGTTAAAATAAATCAAATCACAGGAGAATATTATGCATTGAAATTTTAATAATAATAATTGAGAATTAACTATAAAAAGATAGTTTAATAATTATAACGAAGAGTTGATAAAATACTTAGAGTATATTACCATCTGTAATAAATATTTCAAAAGAAAACTACATTCAATGAAAATGAACAAGTTTAAAAATTCCATATTTCAGTATTAGAGAAAAATATATTAAAAGTGTATATATAAATTAATGTATTATTGTAAATAATAAATTTGCACAAGGTAATCTCATGTAAAATTTTAAATAATAAATTTGTTCAAGAAAAAATGTTAAATCTTATAAATCTAGCTTTGTACTTAAAAGTTCTCTGCTTTATATGAAGTTCTTCATATTTTAAGACATTTTCTTAAATATGAGACAGTTAATTATTAAGATAAATTAATACATTAACTCAAAATGGAGAAAAAATGGGAGTTTATTCAATTTTTCCAAATTCTTAAAATATGATTATATAAAATAGACATTGATAACAGAAATAAAATATTAAATTACATAAATATTGAATCATATTAATACATATAGCCATTCTTCATCTATTTATTCAAATTATGTTAGAAGAAATAGAACATTATTTTGAAAATTCTTATCATCAGCAATTTTTCTTTAAATTATTTTTGACTTAATAAGTATGTCATTCTTTTTTGAAAAATTTCACAAAATTTATTATTAACAAATAATACAAATTTCTAAAATTCAATTTTTTTCAAAAACAAGCAATTGTTTTCATAACAAACCATTTTCCTTTGTATTAAGAAATTCTTGTCCCTTAAAATAGCTTTTCATAATAAGATGATTCTTTTTTCCAATATTGGATAAATTATGGTGTGTGAATGCTGAAAATATTTGCATACTCAATTTAATATCTATAACACACATCATATTAATTTTTTAGGTTAAAAAATCTCAGTTTCTTACAGAATATACTAAGTAAACATTCTAGCTCAAGAATAATATTTCAATTTTTTGTTTCCTTTTACCAAAACAAAAATGAAATGTTTTATTAGAAAATTATTTGATCGATTAAATTAGCAAATTTTGCGGAATCTGAAAATTTAATTCACCTTTTGAAATACTGTAAGTTAAATTTCTTGATAAAAGTACAAAACTACAAAAATTTATTAGCTTGTTAAGTCTATTAAATAATTAACTTCACATGATTCTGTACAGTAATTAAATGAATTTAATCATCTACTTTCCATGCCAGACCAAAGAAGAAAAATTTCTTTTAAAATATTTATTCATTTTACAAATGCAAAACTAGCGCTTAAGCTATTTGTTCATAAGCTCTCAAATACTTCTTGACAATATCTTCATATTGAGAAAGTACGGTACAATAATTAAAACATTCAAAAATTATTGGTCGATTAAAATCACTCAAAACACACAGTTTAAGGAATTCATCACTCTAATTCTATAGATATAGTCCTGTAAGCAGTTATGACCAGTCAGTTCTCAAAATAGAGCCTCCGCAGTCTTTTTGAAAAATTGGGAGAAATTCTTTCCTCTCCCAAAATCTTAAATATTTTATTCTTTGCGCGTTGAATAATACCTTGTTTAAAGTTTTTCTAAGGGTAATGTTATTAATCATTTAAAATATGTAGCCTGTAATATGGATCAGACACTTTTACTTGTGACAATAAATACAGCGTTAACATATATATTTCCATCACTTTGAAAATATTAAAACTATACGCTTGAAAGACATGAAAAAAACTACACAAATTCATCAAGTTTATATACTACACATATTCACCATGTTTCACTTTTTCTGACGGCAAACACCTGTGGATGATAATTGAACTTATTCTATATATTTCGTAGCAAACAGCTGGTGTCATTTAATTGCCTATATTATAAAAAAATGTTAGTTTACACAATAGTTCTTTTCCATATTCTTATATAAATGTGCATTGTATGGCTATTGCATAAGAATAATTAGCGTATTCAATTGGTTATTCCCCCATACCAGCTTCATACTGCCTCATTGGATGTGAAAGATTATAGATTCGTTCTGACCCTTGAAATACAAATTAAGAGAATTTGTTGTTCATTTTATAAAAGTCTCATATGTACATACAATACTTTTGAAAAAATAGCATTTACAAAACGAAAGATTCTTTATGTTAAACTTCTATTTTATCAGCACATTATATATATATATATATATATATATATATATATATATATATATATATATATATATATATATATATATATACATACATATTATACGAGAACGTTATAAAACATACTAATTTTGTATTTTTAAAATCAATATATAATTACCGATGTTCTTATATTCATGAATGTGTGATTTCTTCATATTTTATTTTGAATAAGAAATAATGATCTATGTTTTAATGAACATAGAAATTATCGAAAATATGTATGTCAATAAATATATAACAAACAAACATTTTTCTATTTTTCAAATTTTTTGTATTATTTAATTAGCACTATTTTCTCTTAAATTCTATTATCAGAAATGCATATTCAAGGATATTGTTGAATTAGGATAATCATTTCAAAGTAAATAAATGCAAAGCATTTATTGATTTCCACAAAATTTGGGTATCATATAATACTTATAAAATCTGCATAAAATATATCTCAAAAGCAAAAACCGTTAATCGAAATAACCACATTCAAAAAAATTGCAAATAAATAAATTTAATAGGATTGAAAAAGTGTGTGCTGAATGTTTTTAAAAACCCTATAAATTTAGTGCTTCAAAGCCGTTATCTCTAGAGCTATACAGAAAAAGAACAATTTATTTAGAGAATAAACAGCGGATGAAAATCGCTATAAACAAAGCAATGCATCATACTCAATATATAGACCATAAAATATTTTCTTTCTTTTCGTAAGAATCCTGCAATATGATCTCTTACCCTAATACTCCAGCGATTATCTGCCTTTATGCAACTACCTTTTAATATACCTCAACATTAGTTTTATGTATCTTTGGGAATCTTTTTTCTATGCATTATTTACGCAAATGCTTGCTCTTTACGAAACAAATATTAATACCTTATATAAACAGAAAAATATTAACCAGCTCTTTATTTACATGAGTGACGAAAACATTGCCGAAAATAAATCTATAATGACCATCTATGCGCATACAGGGATTATCGCCTTCCTAAGTATTTTAATTATTCCCCCTAGAAGACTCTATGTGTTCGTTTAATGCACAATTTTCATAGTTAAAATTACTTATATATTAACTTCTATACTTAATTAAAAAAACAAAATTTTTTTAATTAAACCATAATAGTTTTATAACTGTTTCAGCTAATAATATACAGTGAGAAATATGCAAAACCCTTTCTATAATTTTCATGAGCGTTAAATTTAATTAATAAAAAATAATGATTTCTTTCCAAATTTTTAAAATGTTGGTGATAGTTATAGATTAATAAATAACTAATAGTCATGAAATTTTTAAAGAACAATTTATTATTTTAAATTAAAATTATCATTTTTTAATAATTATTGTGCTATATTCACTTAACATTAAAAAAATATTTTAATATACCTAAATTATTCATCAATGATTTCATGAATTTTCAAATAGCATGATTAATGTTGTTAATAAATGCATTTTTGAATATTAAATAACATGAGTAACATTTAAAATTTAAAAGCGATTAATAATAAAAATAATAATAATATTATATACATATATATATATATATATATATATATATATATATATATATATATATATATATATAGATGTATATAATGTAGATAATTATTTAGGTAACGTAGCTAAAATTAGTTTTATATGTTTAAAAGCATCTGTGACGTAACTAAAAAGAATTATATATCATAAAAAAATTTATCAGTATAACATTCTTATGATTGGTCTTGTTGTTAATAATTATTTTTATAACTATCTATCTTTACCAATAAGAGTTCCATTATGAGAAATCAAAAATTTTGTCCATCTATAAAAAATCTTTCTCTCAAAACTGATAAAAATCGTGTATATATATATATATATATATATACATATACATTGAAGTAATTATCTATTTAAATAAGTGATAATAATATATAATTTTTAGAAATTCCTTTTGATACCGAATGTTTTATTACAAAATTAAATATTTACTATTAGCCATTTCTATGTATTACGTTTATTCTTATATTTATTTCATATCTTTTAAAATGAACAAAGTAATTTCCAAATAAAAAGCGAAAATCTGAAACCATTTTTTAATTAAAATGGTAATCATTCTTTCACATGTTTAAATATAAAGTAAAAAAGAAATGAAAATTAAATTATGATCGGAACTTTTTAGTCATTTTCAAATATTGTATTATTTGAGAATGCAAGCATCTTTTGTTCTAAAATATTTTAATTTTTCATCCCATTAATTAATGATTTCAGAAACTTTTTCAATATTTATAAGGCTTTCAATCATGGAAATGTCACTGTCATAAGCGAATTATCTTGTAATCAAAATAATTAACCATTTATCAACGCATTTTTTATTATGTTTTATGACTCTTTACTTAATATTTCATTTAGTTATAATTTGTTTAATATGGAGTTTTTCTAAAAATAGCAAGAACAAAACCTTAAAATAATTCTATAAAATATATCGGGGATAGTGTAATAATGTTTTTGTAAAAATCATTTTTATAATATATTAATTAATGCTGGTAATTACATAACCATTTTAATCAAATTTATACGATTCCTCAATTAATGCTTCATACAAAACATTAAATATGTGATGCTATTATGGGGAGCTTTTATGAATCTTATATAAGATAGCATGTAAAATGTAAGCATAAGAAACTTAGCATAAGCATATGACACAATGACAAATCTGGTAATCGTTCAATTTAATATATATATATATATGACCGGTGGCTTCTTGTGGAATATATATATATATATATATATATATATATATGTATATATATATATATATATATATATATATATATATATATATATATATATATATATATATATATATATATATATATATATATATATATATATATATATATATATATATATATATATATATATATATATATATATATATATATATATATATATATATATATATATATATATATATATATATATATATATATATATATATATATATATATATATATATATATATATATATATATATATATATATATATATATATATATATATATATATATATATATATATATATATATATATATATATATATATAATCACAGTAAGAAATAAATATTTGAATTTATTCAAAACAAAATCAATTTATTTTATTCAGAAATATGAAGTAATTCCAAAAGATGGTTTTCAAAATCCTGAAGTTCGTTTTTAATAGAATGTTTTTTAATTATATGACGCATCATATAATAACTAATGAAATTATTGTTCTATTTCAATAAAAGAGATGATAAGAAAATAATATTAGAAATAATAAAACCATAAGTTTACCGATAAGGGGTATGACATAAGTTTTTATCACGTGTATTATAAATTTTATGTAATCGAATTCCACAAAGATTCGATTTGTAGTCGGTTAAATATGAATGAAATACACTGTCCGAAATTGAAAATGTAACACCAAGAAAGATTTGCCTGAAGGTGATGAAACTCGGTAAGTAGAGAGACACAGCAACGAACAATATGTGATCTGCATTTCAAAATGATATGCCTAATACAGAGTGAGAACAGGATCCGATCAGTAGATTGTAGAACCACTTTGGATGGTGATACACGAAACAACATGGCTTGGCACAGAATCAGTGAGAGTACGCAAGGCTTCTTGTGGAATGGCTCTGCATTTTCTGTTAACCATATGACAAAGAAAGCATTCTGAAGGAAGCAGTGGCAGGGGCTGCAATTGGCATCCAACGATATCTCAAGCATGTTCGATTGGTGAGTGATCTGGTGAGTTCGGCAGCTAGGGAAGCAACTGTACACCTTGCAAAACATTTTGGTTGGTGTGAGAAATGTGTGGTCGGGCGTTATCCTAATGATAAAGAACATTGGACAACCAGTAAAGGTATGGGAGCATCACCGACCACAGCACATCACTCACGTAACGTTGGGCTATCATTGTGCAGTGAATATGAACTAGAGGTGACCTGTAATAGTATGCAATGGCGTCCCAAACTATGATGCCGCGTTGTCATGTGATGGAGTGTTCCACAATTGTTGTAGGATTGTCTCCATATCGACGCCCCACTCGTAAGTGGTAACTATTACTGAAGAAACAGAAGCGTGACTCATCTGAGAAGACGATCCTGTGCCCCTCCGTCGTCCACATGGCTGTAATCAGGCACCAGTCTAGACGTTGGCGTCTATGCTATGGGGTCAACGGTAGTCTTCTTAACAGATGTCAAGAGCTCAGGCCACTGGCAACTAATCTACCGTAAAGTGTTCTGCTCGATATGGGAGCATACAGGGTGTCTTGCACATGCTGTAGAATTTCGGTAGACGTGCTTTGCTGAGCCACCACCGTCTTCCGTCGAAAGCATCGATCCATATGTGTGCCATCACTCTGACTGCATTCCGCAAACGTTCCACGGTTCCTTTTTCCAGCCATCTTCGCCACGGCCGGTGCACTATGGATGAGTCCCGGTTTTTATCAGTTGCGATTTGCCGTAATTACTAATCTGCCCTTTTCAGTCCGATTTCCATTCCCTTCGTAAAATCGATTGTCTGCTGGAACTGACTTCGTCGACGATGAACTGGCATTCTCTGTAATTACAGGTGTCCTTTGCGACAAGAACAAACTTTTAATGATTATTTTCCTAGCAGCAATAAGGGCGCGAATATTGCCCACTCTGCCGGTTCCTCACCCTGTATCTTATCTTACGTGAGCTAGAGCGATGAGCATTTCACATCATTTGCATAACTCGTTAAAGTGAAATTTCCATAATTTTCTGGCCTCTCCCTCTTGGTGTTGCATTTTTAATGTGACATAAATCTAATATAACAAATTTTGAATCATACAGCTAAATCCAAATTTTAACATTTATTATTAAATTCATTACTAAATAATTACAAACTTAAAATAAAAATTTCCATAATGTCTTTATATTATTCTAGAAATATAATACTACAAAATTGTTTTAGTAAAAAATTAATTTAAAAATTTGTAAGTTACTATAAAATTTAGAAAAAAACTTTTTTAGGACCAATGAAAAATCAATGATAGACATAAGTATAAAATGAGCCCAGCATACTGCTTTGCATCTATAAATAATGTTACTTCTATAAAAAATGGAACTTTAATCTTACTTTAAGTGTTTGAATAATAAAAACTTTTTAATTGTTACGAGATGTTTCAAGGTAATTTATATCCCAATATGAATAAAATAATTAATCAAAATACGATTCATTTCAACATGATCATTTTTATATGCTTATAAATATTTTTCACTAGGATAACATATTACTGGTAAACGACTTTTATAAAAGATGCCGTTTACCAGTAATTTGTTACTCTAGTGGTTATTATTGAAAAATCTTATGATTGAATCATTTAGATATCATATATTTAAAATTTGTGATCTAGTGGAGAATCTACTATTTTAATGAAATTATAGAATCACTCAAAATATTTCTTAGGTATTTATTTATTAAAATATTTCGAAAAAGTATCACATAAATCCATCGCAGAAAACAAAATTAAATTTATTTCCTATTTTTTTTCAAAACAGATTATTACATTACATTTTAGATAGTTATCTTAATAACAGTTTATACAAAATCTTTGAATAGAAAATATTTTATGATTGATTGATTCACATATAAGTAAAAATAAATAGTTGTCTTACTTATCAAATAATGTAAATTTGTTAGTGCAAAAGTCTAATTTACATTTCTAGAACTTTACGTATTCTTCTTACAAATCTTTTATTGTTACTACAATAATAGATTATCCTACGGCTTACATGAGATTTTCAGATCTATTTTGAAAATTTGAGTTTTTAGTAAATATACTTCACAATGAATATTACCATACAGATAAGCTAAATGGAGTATTAGAAAATTATTACTAATAAAAGTCTCACTAATGATATTTTTTCCTTCACAAAGATGATATGGTGGAAAATTTGAAATCAGCAAAAATATTGTTTTTATTATTATTATTACTATTATTTTCACGTTTTTTCCTTTCTAAATATTTGAAACTAGCAATATTTCATTACATTAATGATTTTACGATTATATAATCATGAACCAAGATACTATACTATCTTTCAACGTAAAAGGATTTTAAAAAATTTATATAGGATAAATTAACGTGATAATGTTGGTGGATATATTTTATTTTTTAAATCCTTAAAGATTCTAAGTCTACTTTAAAATTGCTTTTTATTTCTCCCTACTCGCCTTATATACTCCAATAAGTGTTCAAATTTTCTTTATATATATATATATATATATATATATATATATATATATATATATATATATATATATATATATATATATATATATATATATATATATATATATATATATATATATATATATATATATATATATATATATATATATATATATATATATATATATATATATATATATATATATATATATATATATATATATATATATATATATATATATATATATATATATATATATATATATATATATATATATATATATATATATATATATATATATATATATATATATATATATATACCTACATATATATATATGCATTTATATGTATGTTTGTAAATATACACTCATGTCCATAAATTAGGTATTATTCAGAATCGCACAGAAATAGTACTCTAAAATGAAAATTTCTTATGTAAAATTATCACTCACAACTGAAGAATAATATGCAAATTAAGAGAAAACACCAGATGGCGCCAATAGTGCGTCACAATGACAAGATTGTAAGAGAGGGGTATATAAGGAATGGTTGCAAATAAGTAAAATTGTTCACAAGCGCTTTAAAAGCATTTCAATGCAATAACCGCATAGTTATGGCGCAAAGGAAGCATTTGGATGATGTTTTACGTAATAGAATTATCGGCCGTCTGGAATGTGGATGTACCCAGCTGGAAATATCCGAGGAACTTGGAAACTCCCAGAGTGTCATCTCAAGGCTTTGGCAACGGTTTAAAGATGATGGTAATGTAAGTAGACGTTACAGCACAGGTCGCCCCCAAGTTGCAACACCGAATGAGAACTGTTATTTGGCAGCTACTGCCAAAAGAAACACAGAGTACAATATCAAACCTGGCTCGTCAGCTATCTTCAGCTACCCCTACGACAATTTCAAGGCAGACCGTGTCCAGACGCTTAGGGCACACTGGTCTATATTCTCGTAGGCCTGTCAAATGTGCTCCACTTATCGCAACTCACTGTCGCCTGCGGTTAGTCTGGAGTAGAGAGCATGCATAGTAGGCACCGCAACAGTGGTTTTGTGTGATGTTTTCCGACGGGTTCAGGTTTAGCTTAAAGTCTGATTCTCACTGGACTTTCATAAAGAGATTGACAAACACCCCTTACAACCAAAAGAAAACCACTGAACGACACCGTTAAAACGGTGCAAGATTGCTTGTTTGTGGAGGAATTATTCTGGATTCCAGATCTAACCTGCATGTTCAGAATGTAACCATGACAGACCACACCTATCAAGATCTCATTCTGGAACAACATGTACGTTTGTTTCCGGGCGCCATGGGTGCAGAATTTCTGTTTATGGATGACAATGTCCGTTCTCAACTTGCAAACATTGTAGACGAAAGCCTTCAATCGGAGGATATCACCCATATGGACTGGCCAGCATACTCAACGGACTTGAAATAGAGTATGCGGGGGATATGCTTGACCGACGAATTGCAGCTCGTGAACCCTCTCTCACATGTTTATCGGAACTTCGGAAAGCATTGCTATTGTAATATATTACCTTATCAAAATGCCTCATAAGATTTACATATATCAATATATGATGTGATTATAATTAGTTAATTATGTATATATATATATATATATATATATATATATATATATATATATATATATATATATATATATATATATATATATATATATATATATATATATATATAAGCAGAATGTCAGCTCTGTGACTTATGATTTACACTAGATATTACCTCACAAATGTCTCTAACAGTGTCATCAATTCGAGCAATTATTCTAGCAAATTTTTCAGAAGAATTTTTGTTTTGCAATATAGCCTCTTGACGGCTATGCATGTGTTTGATGGCAGTGTAGTAACTGAACATTACTAATTGTATTTATCTCATAGATCATTATAAAACTATACTGTATACTGTACTATTAGTAATAGAATATTACTAAAAGTATAGTATACATTAGATATCATTATGTACTTTTTTATTACTTAGGTAAGGATATGGGCTGCCATTAAATGTACATCTTCAATTCTTTTCTTCAAATTGCCCTCACTTGAACGAAAAATGGCTTTCGTAGTCTCCACACATTATACTTCAGAAGAACAATGCATGACTTCATATTTCCCGTTCAGTCTTGACTTTCTCTATCTTAATCCAAAATATCTTTGAAAGTTGCCTTCTTCAACAATATCTTATAACCGTTCATAAATTTAAAACTTCTGGTAATTAAAACAGAAGTACTGTAAAGACGTATTTAATTATTTGACGAACTGAGTTATTGAAGATGACTGTATTTCAGCACTTGTATACAGTGTCTTTAGTCACTATTTGATTCTATGCTAATGGAGACAGATACTATTATTTGATATTACAAATGGTGGCTATTGTACATACTGATCTTCTAGAATCTATACTGCTAAATTTTCAGAATATCTAGTTCTTCCCTTTATAATGTATGTTTTCAATAAATGGCATTCTCTTATTTTTGTTCCTTCAAAGTTTAACAATTTTATTTAAAAGAAATGTGAATATTTATTTCTTCATATTAAAATCAAGGGTCTTTAAAATCCTTCAAAATTAAAAATTATACAAACGTTGTTGTATAGAGAATACTATTATATTTCTGTAAAAAACAACATAAGTTTGCTTTTAAAAAAATAAATATTGTAAATAAAATTAACTTCTTACATGTGTAATTTATAGAACAATATATTAAATGTTTAATATACCTTCATTTAGAGTGTTGCTTGTAAATTTTTTTACAGTAAATCGTAATACTAAATGTGGCAGATTATTTTATATTAACATAATGTACATGTTTAATTAAAAAAATTCGTAACAATCAAAAAACAAAAATGTATGTTGGTATTTGCTATATTTTAAATATTAGATATTTTCTATCACGTGCCTTTAAAAAGGAGAAGAAATGTGAAGTTTTAATTCAACTCTACCTAATATAATTACCTTAAAAGTCTACTCTTTAATATATAATTTAACAATTAAAATCTTAATATAGCATAGAAAATCTTAATATAGCAATAGAAAAATTTCATTTTTTTAAAAATAAAATGTGTCCAATTTTCTAATTGTCTTCTATCTAAACAACTGACATTTAGTTTACAACAAAACTTTCTATCATCATTCTGACTCTTCGGGAATTCTTCTTATTTTCAAAATTTTTATTTTTTGACATTTCACTGCAGTGAGACAAAAGTTTACCGTATTTTTTCTACCAAAAATAACAATCAAGGAAAGGACTTTTTCATTTAATGAGTTAGTGTTTTTCTTCAAGAAAAAGATGACAGCAAAAAGCTAAGCAGAAAAAAATTATTTTAGAGAATTCCTTGAAGTAAACTTATTTGTATGTATCCAATGGGAAAACATTTCATTCTGTGAATTTTGTTGACATTTATGATTGTCTTTTCATGCAATAATTAAATAATACAGTATAAAATTTGAATAAATTTTTTATTCTTTAGAAATATCAAATATTATAAAAAATTATTTCGGAAACAAATTTAACCTCAATTTTGATAAAAAATTCTATTAACTTTTGTATTTTAAATACAATGTATTTCGATTTATAATGATATATCATACTTATTTTATCTTTATTATAATATTATATTTATCAGTATTATATTATTATGCATCCAATATGCTGTGTGTTATACAATTTGATTCATGAATTTAAATTAAATTTATGAGTACCACATTCAAATATATTTACATGATAATTGTGCGCATGATTATAACTTTCAAAATACAATATAGTTACAAGTGCAGTAATTTTAATAAATTAACTTTATTGGCATAGAGTTGATACCTGAATTTAAATAAAATTACCTCCTTTTTGTTGACATTATCTAGGTGAGAATGTAATTGATTTTCAGAGTAATTTAGTAGAGTGCCTGCCAATAGTTTTAATTTTTGAAGTTTCACTAAGTTAGTAGTATATAACAAATAAATATGTAAGAATAATCCAAAAACACAAATTTGCGCAATTTTACACACTTTCTAAACACAAAAATTTACATATACTACAATCGAGTGAAAAAATATACAACTTATTCATCCTATTTTCTTACCAGTTATGCTCATTTATTATTATTTTACCAAACGTTATTCAAACAAAAAAGAATTTATATTACCTTATAAAATTTCATTTCCGTGTTTCCTTTTCCTATTTGTACTATTTGTATGTATTATATTATTTAAATTTTCAATTAAATTATGTTTGTAAGGAAAGTAAGATAAATAAATATAATAATGTTTTAAAAACATTGTCTATTCAGAATCTACTTAAGTATTTATTCATCCAATGCTTCCATAGCAGGACACAAAAATGCAATCGAAATAGAATTTATACAAATAGGAGCAGAAAAAATGGGGTCAAAGGAAAAGGAAAAATAGAAACCGTTATTTACGTTTTTGTTTTTCTTCAGGCAACAATCCTAAAATAAAAATGTCCCTAAAGATAGCGAAGAAATTCTCTGGCACAGCATACTGGCTTGTAAATCGGAATACTTTATAGTTTTATAGTGGTCAGTAAAGATAAATAATATCTTGAGAATTCCTGATTCTTTTCTCTTTTACGGAAAATAATATATTTTCATTCATCAAGCTCCCTTTTCAGACTCAAAAGTACACCATTTATTATGCTATATGAATAAAATATTTTTTTATTTTGTTCGTTTTTTAATGCATCCTTTTTAATGACTAATACAACATATGATTTGTTATATTAGTCGTTGTATTAGAATAGGCATCATTTTTGCATAATAATTCCTTTGGACTCTTGATTTATTTGTGTAATCAATAAAAACATTATTACAAATACACTAGTAATCTTACTGTTTTATGGGTATTAGTGATATATTTATGCATTTGATAATGTCTGATTACTTGTGAAAAAACTTAACTTGATCTCTTTCGCTGTGAAAGTCCTTTATGAGTTCGTGTTCGTGATAAATACGTTCGTGAGTGCACTTAATGAGCAACAAATTTAAATTTTTTATATAAACCAACACTTAATGTCACCTTGTATGGGATAAAATTTCATAGATTTGAAAAATGATAAATATTTATTTAATGAACCCCCACTATTTACATCCACCCAAATACTTTTCTATGACTTGAAGAGTAAATTGCAAAAATAGCTGACAACTTTAAGCTGGTAACAACAAGCTTAATAATTACACATAGATTTCATGGTTATACAACTGATGTCTCTGTTTTAAGTTTTAGGGGCTTCCGACACCGGAATTATTAGACTTATTCGCAGTTAATTATATAATTCTCGGTTCATCTATACGAGAATTTCATATGGGTTTTTTAAGTGTTACAATTTTTATGTGAAGAGAGAAACATACATATTGTCCATGATGAAAGTTTGATTATAGTTACTGAATGTTCGCGATTACGATTTTGAGGTTATTGTCACCAAATATAGGAATTACAGAAAAACTAACATTTAACATTCTAAACGCCAAAATTTATGGATTTTTAATATTTATTTTAGTAGTTGAATATCTAATTGTGTTAGCTAATCAAGTTGATATTTTAATCATTAATTATGGAGGAATTTTATACTATTAATTAGATAAATTACTTTATTGACAAGTATGGTTACTACTTATTTAGTTTTTGGAAGAATATAATCATAAATTCTATAGATTTTTATAGTATATACTAGTCTTAATTATACTTTATATCTCTATATAAGTTGTACGATATAAGAAAATACAACTATGATTTAACATAATTTGGTTAATTTATAATAATCTAATTCTTCATAGGGAATTAAAACTGTAAACGAATTCATAGAGTACTTTGAATAAATAAATAGTAATCAGTCAAAATATTCAATGAAAGGAAAATATTATAATCATGAATACGGAATTAGAGTAAATGTTGAATTGCTAATTTGTCTTTATAAATAATTAATATTAGTTAATTTTTCAGATGATATTTATCAAATGATTTTTTTCCAAATGATTTTAGTGAGAAGTAAATTTTAATCAAATGTTAAATATCTGATATACTCTTTAGTTGCAAATTATTAAAACTAATCAGAGACTTTACAGAAATATAAATGTATTTTTGTAGATTAATAAGGTTTAATTCATCAAGTAAACCTTAAATGTAACGAGAATTTCTATTAATTAAACTAATTAGGTATTCTTTATTAATTTACTATTACTAATTTAGCTCTAAATTAAATTGAGCTTTTTTAATTTACACAAAAACCTTAAGTTATCCATTCAATGTTGATTTTAACGGAAAGTATTCACTATTACTCTTGATATATTATAAACGAAATAATAATTAAATGATAACTTAATATTTTTCTCTGATAATAACCAAAGTTATTATCAGGGAAAACAATTCTGAAAATAATAATTTTTTGATAAAGAGCTAAATTAAATTAAAAACAATTGAGTTTTAACGTTTCATTTTTCCTCGTTTAAAAATTTTTTGGTAACTAAAAATAAAAACTTCATATCTGAGTTAAACTTAAACAAGACTAATGTTTTTTAAACAAAAATTACCTTTGTTTTTCTATTACTTAAATTTAGAACTTTGCTGAAGTCTCTTATGAGAAAAATAAATAATAAATTTATTCAGAAAAAAATAGAATTTTTCAATATATTTACAAATAAATTATGATATCACTAAGCAAATGTAAATACTCGTGAATTCTCACACATGGCTAGAGGCTTTTAAGAATTTAAAGAAGCACAAAAGGAAATTTCATTGCTTTTAATTTAAATTTAGCTATAAGATTTTTTAATTGAAATCAAATTTTTTGTTACTCTCGTAGTCAACAACTCAATAAAAACTATTTATCATGTTTTTAAAATTAGATGCTGGAAATAAAATTCATATATATATATATATATATATATATATATATATATATATATATATATATATATATATATATATATATAAGTAATAATGAATATTTAAGAAATAACATTGACATTGATATAATAGATGCAATATTTTCTATCATTTCATTACTAAAAGAATTCTCTATAAACTTGAGAATATATATACGTGAAAAAGTATAATTTAATATTTTAATATCAATGAGAAGATATAAAAAGGTTTACATACATATCAGATCTTAATATAATATAGCTCTTTTTGCTTTGTATATTATAGTTTAAAAATTTTAAATACTCTTATGATAAATCTAATTTCTAAATGTATTAACTTCGTAAAATTAGTCACGAAGCATATACAAACTATGTACCCAAAAAACTTTTAAAAACAACTAATAGTATTTATAATTAAAAAATATGTTTTGTTTCCTAAGACTTTCATATAATCAGTTGGATAGAAGATACTTTGATTTTGCTTCTCGTATCGTTCAGTCAATATTCAAGCAGATGTATATTCAAGTAGGGTTAATCACTAAAATGAAAGCTTTAACACCTTCTTTAACTAATTCGAAATAGCAAATTCTCATAACTGTTGCTGTCATAACATGGTACAAACAATGAAAAAAAGTACGCAGTATTGGTTTTATGCAATGTTTCTTACCGTATTCAATACATTCAGAAACACTAACATTCTCTAAGTAATAGTATAGCTAAAAATATTTGCAAGCAACTAATGTTCGAAGAGAATTTCTGAAAATAAATCACCTTGTGTGCCAAGCTCGATTCGTCATTGATTCCAATTCGCACATTCAGTGAATGGTACATATTGAATCATAACATATTAGTTGTCTTGTTGGAATCGATAAGTAATGTGAAAATCAGAAACACACTTTTATACAAATAATTTTTACCATCATTTGTCTATTGGAAGTTTGTATCGATATCTTAATTTCATATGCGCAAACAGTGATATGAAAGAATTCATAATTACCTCTCTGGACATCATGTAGTTAAAGCTATATAATAACATTTTGAATATGTTATAACCTTGTGTTGAATTAACTTGGCGTTTTCTTGAAAGTTGAGATTTTGACCATAATTTGAAAAAAAATTACTTATTGCATCTGTAATTAATAAACTATCTCCATATGTGACTAACTTGCTTAAGCCAACTATTATCTCTCTAAAACAATTCCTTGTTTATTTCTAAAAAATAGAATCTATAATCTGACAATACAATAAAAACATATTTAAACATTTTCAAAATTGTTTTAATGTTATCATAGCTTATAAAAGTGTATACCTTGATTTATTTCCAAATATTTTTCTTGGTAATTTTAACTTTGGCAGTTGAGTCGAAGAAATCTCATTTAACAGCATTTAATTTACCAGGCAAAGCTTAAATCTAATGATGGTATTTCTAATAAAAAGTGTCAATATGTAATATTAAATTTATATTTTCACTGGCAGATTTTAGACAATCAGCTAAAAAAATGATTTAATTTGCATTCTTTAAATTTTACTCATTACAAAGCCTAAATACTTTAATTTCATAATAATATCAAATTTTACAAAAACGAAAGCTATTAAAATGCTACTATTTATACTTATAAGCAATGAAAATTTAATGGAAACTTTTATTTACAAATACTCAACATTAAAAATTAAAACATAATTAAAATTACGAAATAAAAATTCAATATTTAAACTGAAATCCCATGTTTAGTTTTTGTGTGTTCGACAGATTAGAAAAATTATTTATATCAACGGCAAAATTTTAAGTGGAATTGTTAATGACCAAACAAAAACATCAATAATGAGCTAATTCATACTAATCTAAAATTTGATTCACAGAATCTGTATCTGAAAAATTGATTCGCTGAATTTGTATCTGAAAATAAATATATATAATGAAATTACTAAAATGCTCTATAAACAGACTTTGAAATTCATTTTGTTCCCAAAACACATTAGTTCGGAACATTTTCAAAGAATTTCCTAAAATGTAAAATTTTCTCTTTTGTTTAAATCTTAAGGCTTTGTAATTTTAGAATATTATGTGAATTAGCAAATACAATAATCGAAAACTACCTGCTTATAATGCTTAAAAAAATAAATATAGCAACAGTATATAAATTTATTACATTTCCAACATAAACAATTTATTCATGTTAATAATAATTTGTTTATATAAAGTAAATAAAATTATAATGTTATTTTTAAATCAGTATTTATAATAACTTTTCTTTATCCTTCAAATTATTTAAAATTACACTTTGAATAATTTTTATTTAATGTATTTGAACTTTTAAACAATATATTCTACGTGTCATAAAACATAAATAAAATAAAATATTTGTGAAATACAGTAAATAAAAAAACTCGATTATTTTCTTAAGTATTATTAAAAAATTCCCCACCAGATTTCTAACATTATTTTTTGTAATGCAAATTAATTTAAGAAATTTGAAAGATGAGACAATACGAAATTTTGAATGGTCTCATTCATTCTATAATTCTGGTATTTATAAAACAATTTATGAATTTGCCTGTATATTGAATAAAGTCATAATAAAATATCTATAAAGAAATTTATTAAAAATGGATTCGAAAAAAAGCTTAAATAGTGGCAAAATATATTTCCCAGAAAGTATAGTGTAAATTTCCGTACGTATAAATATTCAGCATTTTCCTCATAAACAATTTAACTTATATATTTTCTATGAATGAATCCAAATTTTCTTATGGTATTTTGTAGTATTTCTAACTTATATAGTAATTAAATTTTTATTATGTAAGCAATTATATTTCAATTAAAAGCATAAAACATTTGAAAAATGAGACATTATATTAAAACATTGTTTTAATTGAATTCAATCTCAATTCTACGATGAAAATATTTTAATCTTTAAATCATATATTTAATATTTTTATATACATGTGGGAAATCAAATGGAAAATATCATACATGTCAAAGCAAATAAAATATATAAAAAGTATTTTCCGAATATAACTTCAATGATTAAATGAATAATTCTACTTCTAAATGAAAATTTAAACCTATGTTTAAACTTAAAAAGTATAAAATGAATTCTTTTCAAACTTTAGTGTTTTCAGAATCAGTTTTTATGCAATTTTGTGGAACTCTAAAAACACTTTCAAGAGCCAATTGCTTTAAAACTAAGCATACAAGAAGATTTCTTATTACATTTGGGAACTTCAGTCGAGAAATTCCTAACCGATCAAGAATCTCAGCGGGCTACTTTTTCTTTTTTGTTTACATTGCCGACACAATTTCAGATATTTCACTATCTCTTATTTCTTTATTCCCATTTTTATATTTACTTTTTTAAGAAAATGTGTTTCTCTAGTATATTTCATTAAATTTTGCTTAGTGCCTCTTATAATAATTTTGAAGTATATTGAAATTATCGTTGTCCGTTATAAGGAATATTTTACTATTGAAATTAAAATGTAGCTTCTTTTATATAAAAATTATCACCAAATAATTATAGATGTATCCAATCAATATTATGTTAAATTTAATAATAAATATAAAAACTTCTTCTTAAATTTAAAAAATAATAAGCAAAGAAAAAATTAAAGGAAAGACGGAGAAGAATTTAATAAGGGAATAGAGCTTATGTAAACAATGTAAATTTGTTTCATTTATATAACTAAAATAAAGAATGAAAACATTTTTTAATATAAAAATTCTACTTAATTAAATTTCTCCTAGAAATTTATTAAATATTAACAGTTTTTTCCAGCAATACTGCTAAAAGTTCAATTCCAAAAAATACTATTATTAAAGAAGGGATAGTTATTTATTTGTTAAAAATATTCAAATAATTTTAAAATAGTACAAACACAATGTTTTAATGCAAAAAAATAAAAAATTTAATTCAGTTGGTAAGATTTTATATTTTATTTTTTTAAAAATAATTATCAATGAAAATAAACTGTTTTACAAAATTATAAAGTTATTTAATAATCTTAAAGTAATAAAATATTTTTAAACAATAGAATTATTTTGTAAAATGTGCTTATTTTGTGAATTTTTTTGTTCAAACAAATAATTTTAAACATACAAACATAAATACGACTGTAAATATATGCATGTATGTAAATTTTGTTTATCACATGACAGTCATTTTATTTATTCTTTTGTACCAATTAGACCACAGCCTACGCAGTTTAAAGTAAATTCCTAATGCACTTCAAACATTTGCTCCTGAGGTGGAGACTGAACCTATGAACAGTTAAACTGTGATCCAGAGCGTTTCCATTTGACTAGCAGTGACTATCTTGAAAGGCAGCATACACTGATAAACCAGAATACCGTTGACCGCAAAAATTGCACACTTCTATGCAAAGATTACTGTTCCCCAACAACACAGCCAACGCGTCTTTCATTTGATACCATTAATTGATCAGTAACTTTTAAGTTGATCCTGATTACTGACAATATCGATTTCTTGACATTACAAAATTCTATAATCAGTAATTTAATGTACTGCATATAATATTTGGAAGCATTGCATGTATATACATGAAACTATTTATACACGTAGTCACATAGACACAAACGGGTTGTTGTGCCACTCATCCACAATGTTTTGTATTCTAAATTCAATGAATTTCAATCAATAATTAGAAATTATTGATTCCAACTCATTGGATTATTGCTTCTCATCGTAACAATAATCATTTCAACTCATTGGTTCAAATTAAAAATTTAATTAAAAGTTAAAATCAAATACGCATGGCATTTTTGACTTAGTTTAATTCCAAACATGCTAAATTTGTATAGAAGCTTTCGACGAAATGAAAAAAAATATTTATTAGGATAAAAAAACATTTAAACACAAGCATTTTTGAAATCCAGCAATTCTTAAATGTAAAAGCTTTTTGAATATCATACTTATACATTCAAATATTAAATATTGTTTTACTAAACTATATTAAATATTAAATAAATTGTTTATATATATATATATATATATATATATATATATATATATATATATATATATATATATATGCTTTTGCACCTTTTTCATAAATTTGATATGATGATACTATGATATTGAATCCAAGTAATTAATTTGCAGCAAAATTAGCTGTCTCTTATTCATTATATGCATATATTATACTTATACTTTTGATTTTTTTGTTGTTAATATACTAAATAGCTTAAAATATTATATTTTTAATGATATGTGTCATTTAATATATAATATTTTAAGCTATTATATTTGTGTTTGCATGTGTGATCATTCATATTCATTCAAAAGCTGCAAAAGAAAATACCTTTAAAGTTAATTATTAATTATGTAATGTTGAGCTTACAATTAAACTCTTTTTAAAATTTCTCGTTTATTAATCCTGAATCAATAAATAAAGAGTTTTAGTGAAACTATAAAAAAAATTAACAATTAATTTTTTGCTACATTACTCACTTAAACATTTTACAGCATTAGACATTTTTGAGAGTCAATCAATAGAATTCTAACAAAGGAAAGAAAAGTCTGAGTTAAAGAAGCTAGAAACAATAAAACATGTCACAGTCGTGGATACATACCATCTCTTTCAGTGACGTCTTTTTTTTTTCTCCCTGTGTGAGGACACCTTTGATGAAGAACTTGACATGGTTAGAATAAACTTTGTTCTATTCAGTCAGACAGCGAGTAAAATACAAAGAATGTGATTTCAGTAGTCTAGTTTTTATATAAAAACGTATCTAAGGGATAGCAAAAATAATACAAAATGGACTTTGGAATTTGCTCTGATGAGAAGAATTTTTGTAAAAAAATTTTCTGTTCTTTTGATAAATAAAATATTGTTAAGTATCATAAAAATATTTAAGTGTTGAAAATATTGATTTGAAACTCAGTAAAATGTCTTTTACCTGAACTGTTCGTGATTTCTTGACTCCTTAATTATTTTCTAGCTTGTAATTCCATATAAATAATTTATTTTTTGTCATATAAATGATTTTCTTTACTAGTTTATTTTCATGTTGTAATTTATAATACCTTTAGCCTTACAAAATTATTTATTTTGTAAAAACAAATTTAATTATAATTTGTCAAACACTTATCATATTATTTTAAATTTAAAAGTTTACATTCATTTTTAAATTACTTGTTCAATTTTTTAAATAATAAAGTTATTAATTAAAGGAATTTGGTATTATGTATTTACTATATGATTCTTACAAAAAATTGTATCAAATCATTTCAATAAAGCTTTTATTACTAATATTTTTTTTCATATGTATCATTATGAAAGAAAACTGAAATGTAGGTATTTTTTATATATTTAAACATAGCATTTTAATTAAAAAACAAATTTTTTATATTTTCCAGTTAAAAAATTTCCTCATTTTTATGAATGAAGAAAAAGAGTTATCTGAAAGTAACACTAATAATTTGATTTCTGTGATTGTAATTATTTCTTTGATCGAATAATTTATTTCAATAATTTTTGGATGAAAAGAATTGTTGACGAATATTAGTAAAGTTCTCATTAAAACTCCTCATTCCTGCATTTTGTTATATTTTTAAAAACAATTTGCTTCTTATTTCTTTATTAACAATATTTCTTTTCAAATATAAGCTCTGTACAATTAAATTTTCAATATCATTTTAAATAATTCATTACAGATCTTAAAATTGTTAAGTTTCTTTAATCATTGTGTATAGCATCATGTCAACATGATATAGTACTATCGACTTCTATCTATATTTTTTAATTTCAAAGGCCTTAATTTGTACAAAATAATGCAACTTTATACAACAGAATTCTATATTAAAACTTTATCTGTTTGGAATATATTCGAGTAGTATTTAAAATACATTATTTTTTTCTAAATAAAATTACATATCTCAGTTAGACTTTTTCTCATATTTGTAATATTCAACTTAAGTTTTAACAAAATATACATTAACTTCTCTATTTCCAGATACATATATTCAAAACATTGCTTCATTCACTTAAAAATGTAGCAGTTTTCGCTTGCATGAAAAGGTTAAAACTTTTATTAAAAACTTTGCTTGTTTCGAATTTTCCTAAAATTAATTTTGACTTATTTTATTTATGCTAAAAAGAGAAATAAGCTTATCAATCAATATTATATGATAATCATTAGCTAATGAAAACAATATTTCATTAAAATATCTATTAATAAATATAACTTATAAAAATTAATTAATTCATCACATACTGCTGAAATTATAATTTATGACAGTTAATTATTCATAATATAATATACTTTTCTTCTAAATTGTTGATATCATAAATATCATAAAAGTTAATTGCATTAATTCTGTAAATTTGCTGTTTTTAAGTGTCTAATTTAAAATATAAATGTAATTAATCAATTATACTTACTTATTTTTTAAACTCTTTTATATTTTTAATACATAATTAAATAATTATGCATCAGTTTTGTAAATTTCATATTTTAAATGTCTAAATTACAAATAGAATTGTAGGAAATTAATACATTTGTGTTTATTTAAATTTTTATATTTATATTTATACACATTTAAAAATTTCTCAGCTCTTCAGGGATAATGCTATTAAAATTTTGAAAATATATTACAAATGTATCATATGAGTGGTAAGATTTCTTACCATTTTTGATACTCTTGGTGTAAAGGGTTTTTTTACTTAAAACCTAAATGGAATAACTTCTATTCTAAACAATAATAAAAGAATTCCTTTAAAAACACGCTTATTCCATTATAAAGAATATATTATAAAGAATATTTTAATTTAAATTAACATTAATATATGAAAATAAAATATGGATAAAAATGTATTTTTAACTTTATAATTTTATTGATTTAAAAAGAAATGCATATTTAAGCAATTCATTAATTAAAAATGATTTTTTTCGTGTATTATTTAAATTAATATTTCATAAAAAAAAACATTTTAACTGTGCATCAAATGATTTCAAAATAAGAATAATTACATAAAACATTTATCAGGTTTCTTTAGATTTATTTGATTATTGTGTATAAAAATTTTATATATGAATACTTAACCACCATTTAACTACAAATAGAAATATTATTATTGTTGTTGTCTTGTGCCATCTATGAAGTATGCTGCTCCACTTTTCCAACTGAACCGTAATTTTGTGTGGAGTCCGATTTCCTCAGTACACTCACGCCATAGGTACCCATTCATAGGATCGGCAACCATTCACAACCCATTTATACAAGGAAAGGACAAAGACAGTAGAGAGAATACAACCATGCCCGAACCGGGATTCGAACTCAGGACCTCCCTTTCCGCAGTCTGGCACGCTGATCACTGAACAAAATGTTATTAGTATAATAACTATTTTATTAAAAGTTGCTATATGAATACTAAAACATCATTTATAAATAAACAATTATTTTATTCCAGTTCTTATTAATAAATTTAAATTTTTATCAATAAGGCAACAACTATAGTCATATATATATAAAATGGCTATTTATTGGAAAATATTGTTTTATATAAATAATTGAAATGACTTCCCTCGTAGATTATCTAAAATACGCGTTTAAGCGCATGTATGTTATTATTATTATAATGTCCACCTGATAGGATCCTTTATTCCACTTTTTCAAAAATGCAATGGGAAGAAGTCATGAAACTGTAGAGTGGGGCACCCAATAGGTGGACCATTTCGGGCCTCAAAAATGGATGGGTCATCTTAGTATTAAAGAAAAAACCAAGAGCTGAAGACCCCCATACTTGGTCTGCTACTATTAGATGTATCATTTCATATGGAGAACATTGCAACCATGACATATTATCGGATATTCAGTTGGGTCAATATTTGAACTCACTATTTTCTAATAATAAAAACGAATGTCCTAATCAACAAGGCCACTACGATACCATGAATGCATATGCATGCTTATTATAACATATAACTAATTTATCTGATAAAATGAAAATAACCAAATTTTTTGTTGAAAGTTTTCATTTAAATAAGAATTTTTATCATTATTTAATAAATTATACAAAAATTGTGTTAAGTTAGAGTCACTATTTAATATTACATCTACAGTAATAACTCAAACTTAAGAAAACTACATAATATTTAACTAGATTACATAATATAATATTCCAGTAAAATTTCAACTTTTCTTTAGAAAAATTTAAGGCTTATAACAGCATTGATGTTTGGAAATATGATGTTTTTATAGAAAATTTAAACAGAAAAATAATAAAAAATTACTCAAAAGAATGCAAATTTCTTTTTATCGAGAGAAGAATGATATTATTTCTAATAAAAATTTTAATTACTCAGCGTATGGCTTGTAGATATAGTTATACTTCTTCAAATAATTTAATCTTAATGCGAGTGTTGCGCGCAGTATATTTTGCATCAAATAGAGTATCAAATAGACCTTAATTCAAGGTGTTAAGAACAAGTCTTCAAATTATGTGTGGTTTAGAAGGTATAGATGTACCTGATTCCAACAATGCTACAAAATACAATTATTAAACAATGGCTGAAATCTCGGTATGTATTGTCATTGATTATATTCTGAGCCATAATTTGGAGAGGGAAATTTCTGCCTACGAAATAATAATACATCCCAGAGTGAAGTATCATGCTTAAATACGAGTGTACCTATCATTCCCAATTAGCAATTAAGAGTTGCCTGCAAACTCTGTGTTGGAAATTCACTGAGTTATTATTAGTAACTGATGAACTCTATGCAGTCTGGGATTTGTGGATTTGAGATATTACCCTGTACTCTGAACGACCAAAATCACGAACGAAGTCGGTGATTGTTTATGAATGCGATAGTTGTTATAATGATGCATTGATTGTAACAATTACTGTGACAGGGTGCATGCCGCTTCAAGGTAATGATATAACACACACACGCTTGATGGAATCACGAAGATTTACTAACTTTGGAATATGCTTAAACGGTATTTCACGAATAGATTAAATTCAAAGAAATAAGAGTAATTCTACACTTTTAATTATCTTTACTAATAGTTTACACTAAATTTTATCAACTAAGTTTATTTATTATCAACAAACAATTTCAACATTAAATTGCACCAAAGAATATTCTAATTTCATTGTAAAAATTGTAAAGGTTAAGAAATTTTTTGCAACCATCATTAAAAAGCCTCAGGATATTTAATTTTTTGTTAAAATTATTTCTAAGTTTAGCTGCATGAGTTTTAATCTTGTAAACATTAAATAATATTTAAGTAAAATTTTACCTGAAATGTGTTTTAATATTGTGGTAGTGTAAGAATATAATGAAAATAGTAAATTCTGTTTTATATCTAAACAAATATATTCGTAATTATTTGAAATATTTTGAAATTTAAAATATTTCTAAGCATTTTAAATGTTTATGATCTAAATAAAAAATGTTTCTAAATATAAACAACTTCATTTTCTTACTTTAATGCTCATTCTATATCTTACTTTTTCTTTGCATGATTTCTCCTTGTATATAAATAAACTTATTTTTGTAAATAAGGTTTGCTATCCAAATAATAAAAGTTCCTTGAAGTACTAGGCTTAAAATTTGTGGTTCTTTTTTAGATATTCACTTTCTGGATATATTTCTTCTTTGAAAAATCTTCCTTTTAAGCTGAGCTTAAGGTGAAGGAAATTCTCCTAATCTTTCCTTTTATCTGGGAATTATTCTCTCAACCATAAATAGGAAGCACAAGATCTAGGATTACTCTAAAATGAGAATTTAAACCATCATTGTAACTAAGAAATAATTACAGTTATTTTAAAAAGCAATATGGCAGTACGATGTGATAACAAATAAGTTAATATCAAAGATTAACATTAATTATTGTAAATATTAAGTAACTTTTTTATTTGTTTGGTGACAACATTTTTAAAAAAAAATCGATGTAGATTGAATGCATTTTTCTAAAGTGTCTATTAAAAGATATTGAGTATTTATATAAAATCAATAACTTCAATCACCATTCTGTCTTTATTTTTAAAGTTTGTGTCTTAAAAAGCATGTTATTTGTAAAATATATTTATAAAACTGAAGAATCAGAAGACACTCCCTATGTTTATAAAATAAAAATGCTTGAATACTTATAGAAATATTTTATTTTTAATAAACCTTTTTTCAAGTCAAAGTAATAGTTCATTTGATTAGAGTGTTATTATATGCATGAATAAAACACATATTTAATAAAAAAAATCCATAAAATATCACTCACGAAGAATATGTATGTCATGTCTAGTAAGTCATTTAATTTTTTCTTTAATATAAATAAAATATACAAAAAATTATATTCATCAGTATGAAATTTAAGCAAATATGCTTAGACATTTTTCCAAAATAAATTTGTGTTATTCTTACAAAAATGAATAAATAATATCGAATATTATTCGTGTACAAATTATATTATTATATTATATTTGATGTCATTTTTTTAAGAATTACAATAGGTTTTTTTAATAAATACCAATTAATCTATATTATAAAAAAATGAAACGTCGTAAAACACTTATGTATGTAGTAACACAATGTCGATAATTGTTTTTTATTGTTACATATTTACACACTTAATTGCTTAAAAAATTTTCCTAAATTTAGATTATAAAATATATTTTGTTCTTTTTTTTGATTATCAATTATACAGTACTTAAATATATATATTCAGTATATTCATATAGTTGGATTTAATTCAAAACTTTCAAGCTCACTTAATCAATGATAAAAGCAAATTTTTCTATTAATTTCTGCATAAATGTCAAGCTACTGGCAAATTCTCGTTTGCCTATTTTCTCATAATTCCTGCACTTCACTTTCATTATTAATGTAAAATATTTTCCCAAACTAGTTAATGGTCATTAAAATTTAACTTTAATTCCTACACATTTTTCTGAATAAATTTTGAGCCCTCCAAAAATTTGATTTTAAACTGTTTGTCACTTAATGATCAGTTTTTGCACAAGAAAGTTAATCATACCAAAACTTGCAGTTTAAAGAGAATTTCCCTCCACTATAACATCCAAACCTAATGTAGGCATCGAACAAAGAACTGTTGAACTGAAAGCTAGAGTGCTAATTTTTCAGTTGTCTGCTCTACTACTTGAAATATATAATCAGATTAATAAATGGGGCGCACACAATACGCATTTTATAAATTATATTCTTTTACATTTTTTCACTTCCAAAAACAATTTTAAGATTTTAGAATAAGGTTAACTGATCTTTCAAACTACAATTACCATTTTCTTACACCTCTGATGCAGATAGACATAAAAATACAAGCAATGTCTTTTTCCTAACAAGCAGTCTATTTTTATTTCCACAAATTGTATTTTTACATTTATTTAAAAATCTAATCTTATTAAAAATATTTATTAAAAGTTTTTTGCATTTATTTAAAAATCAAATTTATGATTACATATGCATGGACCCCTATCTCTATTCAAAATTTTATAAAGTCTAATTAAAATATTATGCATCAATAAGAGAATAAGATATTCATAGCAAGTTTAATTAAAACAACTTTACATTAAAACCAAAAAAGTTGTGATGACACGAAAATATTTGAAAAAGAACAAGAAGCTTAAAATGCTATCCATTATAATCCTTTCACTAATTTTAAGGGAAATTAATTTCATTAATTATCGATCAAGAATAAATAATGACCTAGTTTATCGATTTTTGCCGCTCGTTGGCGAAAGAGTTTGTAGGTAGAAGAGTAGCCAAAGTTCCATTATTCAAAAACTTTGAATTTCCTTTATACTTTACTATATTTTATTCTGTTTTCCGTTAGTTGAAAACCTTGTGACACATCAAAGAATACATTTTTGAAGTTTCAAGCTTTCATAAAAATATTGATTGGAAAGGAAAAGTTGATGGGATTTTGAAGGTAAAGTTCTTGGAAATTTCAACAGGGCAAATAAGATTAAGAGCAAAGAGGAGAGAAATCCCAGAGAAAACTCTTTTATTTTTGAAGATATAATCAGAATGTTAAATAAATAACTTCGTTGATAGAAGAAAGAACTATTTATTTTGATTCTGATTATTAAGTTTCCTCTCTTCATAAAAGAAATAATTTTATTATTTTTTGAATGTGATAAAAATATCTATTTTAAGAAAGTATTATAAGAGGAAATATTTTACACAAATTCAGAAAATATATAAATATCATGTACATTTTAGTTTTATTTAACGCTAATAAATGGAAACTAAACAATTATTCATGATTTTTTTAATTACAATAGTTTGTTGAATTTACAACTTTAAAATATTAGATTTAATAAATAATCAAAAATTTGCAAGGCACTTTATATGAAAAAATTTAAAACATTTTTAGTTATTGATTATTAATCAGTTTTTGATAACAAATAACTAGTTATTGGTTATAAATCAGTTTTAATAAATATAAAAAATACATGTTTATTGCTTACTATAGCAACAATAACGTAAAATTTATTTTTTGCAATTTTCCCTTTTTATAACCAATCTTTCATTTTAAGATGAAATTTTTCCAAGTTTAAATCAAATATTTTACTAGCAAAAGAGATAATAGATACAATATGATCCTTCGTACTTGTATTCAATGAAAACAGCTTTAAACGAATATTAATATTATAAATATGTCTTATATACAGTGATTGTTATGACATACGTAATTTCATCCTCATTATTTTATCACCAATAATTCTGCAGTTCCTTTCAGATTATAATTTTATTTCTTGAAATGAAATTACTTATCCTTTTTTACTGTTTATTTTTAAATATGCTGTGTATAAAATATACCATGCTAATCAAATTCAAAAATTGAAATTAAATGCGAAGCATTCAAAAATGTAAACAACAGCTAATCAAACTTGGGCTAAATATGCTTAAAAAGTTGTACTTTCTTTTAAATTTTGAGAAAATTATTTCTTCTTATGATTTTTCAGTTTTTTTTTTTTTTTTTTTTTTTTTTTTTTTGAGGAAAAAAAAAATCAGTTTTTGAAAAACTTGTTGCGAAAAGTCTAGATTACTTTTCAATCATTTTTAGTATATAACTATTATTTTTCAATATAAAACTTTCTCAATGGATTTTCTCAATTTTTTTAATGCTAATAAGTGCTTTAAGTTTTTCTTTCTATAGATATATGTATGAAAAATTTCATAAATTAAAGTTTCATACTGTTTATACTTCATCACTTATTAATCAGAAAATTTTAAAAAAAAGCTGTTGATAAATTTCAATTAAGAAATATTTTAGTTCTCATGACTGTCAACTTATTTAATGTATCATATTTAATCTTTTAGAAGTAATTTTTAGTTAAAATAATAACATATTAATAATTTAGGAAATTTATTACTTTATTTATATTTTATGGTAAAAAAATCTACTATAATTTATATTCAAGGCATTTGCTGCTAAGCACAATTTACTAAAAAGAACACTTAAAACACTTATGTATGTAATTGTTTATTTAAGATAGTAATATTTCATGTGATTGATTTTACATTTTTTGTATACAACTCTATCTGCCTAAAATTAATTAAGAATATTTACTCTAATTTTAAGATTTTGAGAATTCATATGGTATAAAGTCCAAGAGCTTATCACTGTCTTTGAGTAAGTGTGTGTGTGATGATATATATATATATATATATATATATATATATATATATATATATATATATATATATATATATATATATATATATATATATATATATATATATATATATATATATATATATATATATATATATATATACATATATATATATATATAATTACATTGCTACTAAATTTTTGCAGCATTTAAGATAAAAATTATATATATTGTCTTAATTAAGGCCATTTTCCTCAGATTTTTTCCTGATTTCCGACCATATCTTTTATTTAAATAATATATATTGAACCAGATTAATAGTTTAAGAGTTATTTAGTCTTTTAAGAGTTACTTTAGTTTCGAAAATATAATGTATAAGGACAATTTTCCTTATTGTATAAACAAAAACCACATTAATAATTTTGCTATTCTATTCCAATTTTTAAATTAATCGTATATTTTTATTTCACTTAAATTCATGAATAAACTAAATTCTTTTCTGTTATGCCCTCATGTGGATGAGTGACACCTTGAATATTTTTCCGAATAAATACCTTCATTTCGTATTCCTGGAGACTGACACGAGGTTTTGACTAGGTGGGAAATTTTGAGAAATTCTTTGGATCGGATGGTTCTGGTATAGTCTCTAACCTCACTATAAGAAATATTATACAAACTTTTTAAAGTTTTAGTAAATATTACAAGCTTATGTAAAAAAGTTAAACCGGTACTTTTGTAACATAAAATTAAAAATTAACAATATTATAGTATACAAAATTCATAAATAAACAATACATTCTATTGGATTTTGTCTTTTCAAAAATAGTTAATAATGACAATTGCTTACCATTTCCTGATTTAAATGATTAAATATGATTAACTTCTAAGTTTAGAGAAAATTTAGAAATTAACTTTTCAGCTGTAAAAAAATTAGATTTATCTGAATGAAAATTTTACCGGCCCAAATATGTTTATTTCCAGATAACAACGTTGTATACAACTACTGACTATAAGTATAATAGAAATGAATACGATAAATAAACATAATGCTGCCAAACATTTGCTATTGCTTCAATATTCAAACATATAAAATTGCTTGTACTAAAGAAAATGTTTTTGCTTGTAAAGCAGAACCGATTAACTTAAAGGAACATTTTGATCTTATACAGAATTAGGAAGAAACTTTTATAAAACCTATTGTCAACGAAATATCAGTACCAATAAAAGAGAAAATAAAAACGATTTTTCAAGCAACATAAAAGAAATTTTTGAAATGATATTTCAATGAAATCCGAGAATCCTTTTTTCATTTTAATAGATAGATAGAAAATAATATATTTTCCTATTATATTTCAGTAATATGACATTCTGCATTAAATTCTCATTATAGAATTTTTTCCAGAATCGTGTTTCCCTATAATATACTCCAATATTAAAGTTAAATGAATACAAATAATCCATGGTTTATGAAGTATGTTTAAAACAAAATCCTGTATTCCTTGAATAAGTTTAAAACGAATTTTTCATGGTGCATTTTTTGAATAAATATCTAAAAGTAAAATAACCATGAATATTTCTTGGAATACGATTATTTCGCAGAAATTCTATGAATATACTTCAAAAAAATATTGAAAATGATTTGTTTATTTTTTCTATGAACAAATTTCTAAAATAAAAAAATTTATTATATGTTGTTAGTGTTGTAATTTTAATCAAAAAATTCGAATACGCTATTAAAGTAAATTTTAAATGCTTTCAAAATGTGATTTTTATCACAAGTAATATTTCACTTTCTTAAAATAAAATAATGTACATATTTTAAAAAATTTTAAGTGTACATTTTTAAAGTTAAAAAGTCATTAGTTTCATTCATAATTAGAAATACATTTTCAATAACAACATAAAAAATTGTATAAGAAAATGATTGCGTAATCAACACCATAATCAAATGATAGCATTTAAGCAAATTTAGAATGAAATATTTTGTTTTGTTAGTTAAAAAACTTTTATGTTGATAAGTAATTATTATTAACATAAAGTAAAATGTTAATAATTATTATATTAACTTTATGTAAAAATCATAATAATTTATTATTAAAATAAAATTGGTAAATAAATGTATTTTTTGATATATAAAATAGCTCATTTATAAAATTTTAAATAAATTTAGAAAAAATATCTTACTATAAAAATAATCCCATTTGATTTATAGCCTATTCGCTTGACTATATAAAATTGATTACGAAGTCGATACATTTTGAATAAAGCTAATTCAAATTTTATATTATTTGAAATACATTTTTCATCATTAATAATTTTATTGCTTTTTAGATTTTAATATTATGTATTAAAACGATAATAGTTTAACATAAATAAACAAATGGATTTAAAAATCACCAAGCTTAAGATACAAGTATAGAAGATAGCAGTTTAAAAAAGTTTGTATATATTTTTAAAATCTTTGATTGGCTTTTTCTCAAATTGATATTTTTTCCGCAATCGAATGATTCATAATTTTTTTCATCATTAAATCTTAATTATGACTGATAATTCAATAAGTTTTACAAATATTTGTAAATATTCAAATGAACGTTATATTATAACAAATAAATGAACGTTTATTTGTAAATATTCAAATGAACGTTATATATTCAAATGAAAGTTTGTATTATTTTGACACCTTTTAGATAAATAAATTTAATAAGAATATTTGTTGGTCACATTTAGATATATTATAAGTAATCTACATAATCTTGCCGGTTATGGGTCATTGGTTGATCCATTAACATCTTATTGAAGCAAAAGATCGATTAAGTGCACTTTAACAAGTTTATAAATGGCAAAAATGCTTAATGATTGAATAAATTGAGCTTTTAATTGAAAGTTAATGCTAACCAGTCTTTAACACAATGTAATTAGATTATTAATAAATCAGTTCATTCACTTAAATATATTATGCGTGTGAATTGATTAAACTACTAGTAAAAGATTTAATGAACTTTCTTAGATCGTAAATCATATTATATTGAAGTATTGTTATAATATTCTAACTAATAATGTAAATCAGGAAATCAATGTAATTTAAAGGCTAATAAACTTTTTCTTATACATTTTCTTTTAAAAATTAATTGAAATTTCAATGATGTATAAAAACGATGAGAAAAATTATTTCAAACATTCATTAAAATACTGAACTGTAAATCTGTAATGTAGCTAAAATAAAATTTCACTTAAAGTTTCAAACAATTTAAAATTTATTTTTTCAATTTATACTAGAAATGGATTCGTATTGACTAAATTATAAGCAAAAATTGATATCTGTTGCTACATTCTCTAAAATTGTTGGAACGCTAACTTAGAAGTTAAAGACGATATGTGAATGTAAAGTCATACAGAGCAAAACATCAACTCATTTATAGTTTTTAAAATTTAAAATTTTAAGCAAAATTTTTCAATATTTTTAAAAGAAATTTTACAAAAACTTCAAATAAATACATAAATAAAACAATGTATCAGTAAAATCATTTGATCTTTTTTAATTCAATCAAAAAAAAAATTTTTTTTTTAAGTTTTATTTGCTAAAAGAGTCAATAATTTTTCTATTTAATTTAAGCAAAATGTGATCAATTATAAATTTCTTTTCCATATTTTCTATCCCAAAATAATATTTCTATCATATATGTTTTAGTCATTTGTTAGTTTAAATGGAAGTACTTGCGATGCATAATTCATATTTGGAAGTAGATGTCCCTATCATTGAGATATGGGCGTCTATATCCAATAACTTAATGAACCTAGAATAACATTATATACAGGGATTTTCTCTATTCATTATATGCTACTCATTAAATTTTCCGCTTTGAGACTGGAAATTTCCGAGATCCTTGAGCTACATCTCAGAATTTGACAAATGGTTTAGAATACTCGATTTCAATATAAATCTAACTTCGTTATGACACCCCAAAGTTCATCTAACACAAATAACTCTCCGTTTTCTATCTCATGCATTGCTGATAATGATAAGAGTTGGAAGATATATGGACTGTAAAAGATTGTTTATTTTTAATATGTTAACAGTTAAAAGACTTCACAGTTTATAGTTTGAGTATTTTCTTTTCTTGCTACAAGAAATAAACACGCCTATATACAAATTTAGTTTTTTTTTCAAAATTATGTTTGCATATGAAATACATTTTCATACATAATTCCACAATTCATTATGTGCATAATGTTTAAATGAATTGAGATGTTTGCTAATCCTCAATTATAATTAATAGTATGGTAGAAAAACCAATTGTTCTGATATTAGCTATACATTTTAAGTACAGCAAATTAAAATTTGAACTAGTTATGCACATGAAGAATATAAATAATAAATTAGTACAGCAAATTAAAATTTGAACTAGTTATGCACATGAAGAATATAAATAATAAATTATCTCATTAATTCATAATTTTTGGAAATTAATATAATAAAGTAAGTACGAGAATAATCATGAGGATAACTAATTTATTATACTTTGCATCATTATAAATATTACAACAACTCTATTTCTTCTTCTTCAGCACGACAGCCCGGGGTGGGCCAAGGCTTTCCTCAGAACACTCCTCCATTGTGTTCTCCGGGAGGCGACAGTTCTCCAATTTGTCACTTCCAGTACTTTAAAGTCCTCCTCTACACAATCAGTCCATCTAAGTTTGGGCCGATCCCTAGATCTGTTTGCAATGAGCCTATAATTAAAAATCCTTGAAGTTAAAGACTAGGGGTTCATTTGACAGATATGGCCCACAAATCTCAAGTGACAAATTTCAATATAATTGACGATGTCAGTTTCCTTAAAAAGTCTGTAGAGCACGAAATTGTATCTGTGCTTCCAAACTCCATTCTCATTTACAGCACCAAAAATCTTTCTTAGGACTTTTCGTTCAAATATTACAATTTGATTTGACTGAGTCGTTGTTAGAGTTCAGGTTTCGCATCCATAAGTGAGAAACTACCTTATTTAGATGATAGTCCTAAATCTGATTATAGGAAATGAACTGTCCATACTCAAGCATAAAAGATATATGATTTATCTCAATTTACTTATATATTAATAAGGTTTTGAACAAAAGTCTTATCATACCTTTAGTTATTGCGTACACCATTTTGCTTCCGAATATTTTTTAAGAAAAGGAAATCAATGTTTAAGGCAATAATATCAGAAAAATGTACAAAATGGTTATATTTATTCGTGACTAGAAATTAAAACATTAGATTTTTTATGTTTATTTTTACTATCCAATTTTATGATACAGTTAGGAAATAGCTTGAAGATTAGTCAAATGCTTTCGAATTTATGTATTTCAAAGCATTTGTTACTAATTAAATAAACATTTTTAAAAAAATTAATGAATTTTAAAGTACGGAGGGAATACAAAAAGTGCTATTCAAAGATTCATCCTCAAGATAAACTGGTAAGCAATCATGACTGATAACCAACCGGAAAAATGCCAGAATTTCTGTTCTGTGGGAGTCAGAAACCTCTCTAGTTCCTGCCACCAAGAAAACTATAACTTGCAGATAAAATTAAGCAAAGCTTTTTGATCTTTCCTGAATTTTCGATCAGAAATTTTACTAAATGGAATGATGGACTTCTTAAAGTTCTCTGGTGGAATTTTGCTCAATTCTTAGACAGGAAATCAGCAGTCTCATTCCCAAGGATAACTTACTCATGATTTTAAAAGCATAAAAACAACAATCTCAAGAAAAAAGAAATTTATCTAGAATCCACATTGTTATATAATTTTTAATTTAAATCAATAATTTAAATTTATGCCATATGTAGTTTTTGCTATGATATTTTATCATAAATAGTAATTTATTCAGACGTATACAAATCTCAGTGATATTATCTCTATTTTAACGCCCTCTGTTGGATAATTCAAACATGAAGGGTCTTAAAAGTTTTGAAGAAGGCTTAATATATATCTTCCTCTCATATTATTATTTGATAAGGTGAATATATTTTGATAAAAAAGCACATAATTACGTATCATATAACAAACAACATTGGAATCTCAAATACATTAATTATTATAGACTTCAAAAATCTCTAGTATTTTAAATCGAAGCAGATATACATTAAAATACTTAGCTATTGTACAATTTAGTTATAAACTTACTCAGTAAGCAGTTCAAAAATTTAACGAAGAATAAAAGTATAAAGAAAGAGAATTTCAGATAAATAAAATTTAACTCAGATAAAAAAGGACTTATGATCGATGAAAAATATACCTAATTAAGCTTTTGATTAAAGTTTATACTCTACAAAACAGTATGTAAATTGTCTTATTTCATTTTCTTAATATTATTGTAAAAAAAAGAAAATATAAGATTATAATATGTTAAAAATAAAGTTGGTGAATTTACGCAAATTCATAATGATAAAAAAAATTTTTATTAGAAATTATTAAAGAGATATGCTTCAGAAATTTTCAACAAAAATTTCAATCAATAAAAGAGATGCCATGAATTTTTCAAGGAAAATCGGTTATTGCTATGTACATTGGCCAATGAAAAATATGGATAATGTAAGCCTTTTTTTAAAAAAATCGTTGCTTATCTCAATCCTTATCCATAAACCCTCTGACACAGTATACTTTTCAAGGTTTTAGTAAGAAAAAAAATCTGCATCACTATTACATTTGTCTTTTCGTAGAGACGTCCTTCAAGACTGAAGGAATTCGTATAAAATATTTTGATATCGAAGCACATATAAAACTTTTTTGTTTTTCAGATAAAATCGATGTTTATTTTATCATGGGAAGCATTCTAGTATAAGAAATAAACAAGCAATGATAAGTACATCATATACTGTCTTTAGAATTGGAATATATTTTCTCAATTTCTTTCCATTATTTTTATTTTGAACATAATGTATTTAACTTTGAAAAAAGAAATGTAGCTAATTGTTCATTTTTGTATTCATTCAATTTTCAAAATAGCATATATATATATATATATATATATATATATATATATATATATATATATATATATATATATATATATATATATATATATATATATATATATATATATATATATATATATATGGTGGATAGTTATATACTATTTATATAAATAGTTATATACTATTTATATTAATCTCGTTAAAATTAGAATTAATTGTATTTATTAAGATTTAACATTTAATAATTTCAGTTTTACATTTTATTGATTTAATCATACCCATTAATTTTTCTAAGCATTCCATAAAGTTATATGATTACTGTTAAATGAATACATTGATATATACAATATTGTCACGATGAAACACAACGAAGAGGCAGATAGATAAGGAACACGTGTTTATTAAGCGTACTTTGCAGTAGAACAACAACAGAGAGGAAATGAGCTTTTATAGTCACACACAGTTGGAACATTCTAGATTACCTTCTATAGAATAACTAAAGAAAATTCCGAAACTTCCAGAACTTGAAAACAATCAAACAATAATTTAACATAAATTTTTGGGTTCAACCTACACCTGAAACAGTTTACTCGAATCGCCTGGATTCGAACCGACGACCTTTCGGTTCCGAGCCGAAGACGGTACCTCTGATCCACGGAAAATCACTTTCTTCGCTGCAATATTATAGGGAAAAAATTTTTACAGACACATGTTTCAATATTCCTGTATTTCTATCCTCCACAAAAGTTATGTTTGCATGATTTTTATATAAAAATCAATTTTTGACTTCTTTAGATCTTACTTATTTCAATAGTAATAATAATGCAAATATCTCTAATGAATATATGTAATCAAGTCGTGACCCTTACGAACTAGTTGTGGATAATTTAAATTCTTATGACTAACTATAGTATATTTAACTGCTGATGATACCAACTAACAAATCATCAGATGAAAGAACATCAAATCAAATAACATTTGTTTCACATTCGAAAGCCGATATATTTAATTTAGAAAGGAAATTTTAAGTAGCAATAGGACAATATATTACCTTAAATAACATAATAGTATGCTGCATTGTATTTTGCGGTTTCCCTAAGTTTTTTATCGTAAAATCAGTAGCAGAGAAAAACATTTTCTTTTAATATTAAAGAAGATATGGAAGTGAACAGTATAAGTAAAAAAATTTACACACTAATACATTAATTATTAAAAAATAAAAATATTTCTGACATTTTTCATCATTTTAAGTTTTATAAATAGAAAAATCAGAACATAAATAATCATTGCTAATAATGCAACAGAATGAGTGCTGCTGAAAAAAACACTCACAACAAATTGTTTTTTGAAAATAAAATTCAATACATACACAATACATTTACTACAACAATAATAGCAGAGTTTGCAAATCGTCGCTGCTGCATACTTAATTTTGTATGTATAACATCGAAATATATACATAGAGGAAAGCTCAGTTTTAATACTTGAAAAATTTACGAATTAAAAGAAAAAGAACTGAAAACTGTTTTTTAACATTTAGCAAAGTGTTACAAATATCGCACATAGAAATGTACATAGCAATCAAAATTTACATTTTGATATCCACAAAAACTTAAACATATTCATGAATAACATAAATTACCTAGCATTGTTTTTATAAAGAAAGTTTATAATAAATGTGTAATTTAAAAACACTTTTGAATGAAGCTACATTATACGGTAAAATTAAATATTAATTTTAAAAATATCCAAAAGCTCAATTATCATTATTTCAAGCATATATATATATATATATATATATATATATATATATATATATATATATATATATATATATATATATATATATATATATATATATATATATACATATATATATATATACATAATTATATATATATATATATATATACTAAAATACAGTGTTAAATCATTACAAATTTTACTTTTATTATTAAAATGTATGGTAAATAAAATGAAAAATACATGTTGTTTTATTACTAATCTCTATGTCTAGGAATATACTAGACGAAGTTCACGAGTCCACTCACTTTCAGAAAATCAAAAACAAGCGTAGAAGTCTTGTATAAGTCCTCAAGAGGCAACCCCAGGTGCTCAATAATATGTACCGGTGATGCCGGTTCATTTTGGCATTTAGGACAATTTGGATATATTTAAAGAACTCTCTCGAACGTAAATTCCTTCAGATTGCCCTTGAAGAAACGGGAAAGTGTAATCAAAACATACCTATTGTAGCCAATAGCAAGAGATCTTTCAGGACAAACAGCTTGATACCAGGGAGAAAAGTGCATTAAAATATTTTATTTACAATAAAAAATATATACACAAACAAATAAAATAAAATAAATAGGGATTTATAATAAATGTTAATCATAAATTTAAGTCTTAAATTAATCTGAAAAATGCATAAATAAACATCTTGTGAATTGCATTGTATAAAAGAAAATACGAAGATAACCCCAAAAATTTAATTATTATTATATATTTATTAATATAAGATTTCAAATCGGAGTATATTAATTTATTAAAATTAAAGAAGTTATCTTTAATAATACTATTAATTCATTGCGATAAAAAGTACTTACTAGTAACAAACTTCCTTTTCATTTGAAAAACTGAGTAATTCTTGCCTTCATTCCACAGTTGGTCACATGGAATTACGCATCATTAGACTGTCAACAATTTCAATTTAATAAACTGAAAAGAATTGTACCAAACTAATAACAATTTATCATTAAAAAATGTTTATCGAAAATATGCTAAGGAATTTGGCTTCTTTAAGTGACTCAAAATCATATTAAATTATATTTCTACTAATAGATATAACGAAACTCTGATATAAAAAGATAAAAAAAAAGATATGGCATTTAACGGCATATCAGTATCACGTGAATGAAAACACTTTTAAACAGAATTTTTGTAGCTGTCAAGTCAATCTCAACATTATTAGAAAAGCCGTCAAACGATCAAATATCGTGTATTTGGTACTTGGTTGAATAACAAAAATTTAGAGTAAGTTCAACGTAAAACAAAACTTAAAGCATGGATATTGTTTTTTAATAAAAATATTATTAGTTTTGTCATTGCAGAATCATAGATTATAGAATAGATTACAGAATTATAGATCATATTCCACATTTTAGAATTATTTAATATCGCAAATCATAAGAAACTTTCTCATGACATCTTTTAAAAATTATTAGTGCCATGAACAGTACAATTGTCTTTAAATGGTGAAGACAACAATTCATCATAAATAACCCAGATTTTCTCTACTTTCGAATAAAACTGACTGCGTTAAAAACTGCTAAATTAAAGGCATTAACATACATTTCTGAGAGAATGTTGCACTAATCCAAAGTTCAGAGTTATAATACTAGCAGAAAATGTTTATATATATTACTGCGAAAACAGAAAAACTTCCTTCTGAATTCTTTCACAGCTTAAAATACTAATGATTTATTTGGAAGCAGTGATATCACACAAAACACAGTGACACTACTGATGTGTGAAATATCTCTTGTGTAAAAACAGGTAAAAACACGTGTGTAAAAAACTTTGGTTTCAAAAAATTAGCTTGCACTGTGAATACATTATTTCTAATTATATTTCTTATTCTTATATCCACCAAATTATTAATAGCAAAATTTTGACGGAGAGAAAATGGCAAGAAAGCACATTTTTCTATATACGTATAAAATATTTCACAAACATCTACAAGAATTAATAAAAACTAACGGAACATATTAATAATCTTAAATGGTGGATTTATATTTTCTAATGGACAATGAAAAAGTAATTAATTGAATTCTTTATAACTTTTTTACCTTATTTTATGTAAAAATATCTATAAAAGGTTTAATCAATATTTTGAAATGTTTTTAATGTCAAACTCTATAATGATTTAACATTTTTATACTAATTTGATATTTATCTATCTTCAATGGTTTAATTAAAATTTAATACTTGTAGACATATGTATTCGTAAATTAAAATCCTACCTATATTTACTTCAAATATATAATGTGCACGTTGTTCTGTTTGTTTGTTTTATTAAGAGAAATCATATCAAATCTTTTAAAGAAATCAAGTAAAAGTTTTCGAGCAAATTTATTCAAAATTTTAGTTTAATTTATCATTTAATGTAAATTTTATAATTTTCTACTAATTATGGATAAGCAGTTGCACGGAATCTAAAACTTATGAATTTTGCTTAATGTAATATTTTCCGCTCAGTATTAATACTACAAAATTAATATTTTCAACATCTAAATAATTCATACAATATTTTTCTTTCCTTCATACTATACAATTATTATACATATTTATATAAATGAAAGCAATTCTCAATAAATATATGTTCAGTTTCCTTGTAAATTATACTGCTGTTAGAATCATTAATTAATAAGAGCACACTTGAATAAACTCGACTTCCATACAAATATTTAAACTTGATTTGAAATCAGATTATTAACACACATACAAATGTGATTTTTTACAATTTATACTTAAAATTTTAACCGTTAGAAATTTGTTTAGAATTAATTATCCTAAATCATAACCAAGTTAATTTATTGTTTAATTGAGATGGCATGAAAAATATATCGTAATAAATATAAGACATAGCAAAATATTCTTTATTTTTAAAAATAGTGACAAGGAAACGTATTTAAACCACATTATGTCTTTAAAAAATAAAAAATGTATCTTTTGCCAAAATTCTCGATATAATAATTGAAATCATTATAATTAATGTCAAGTACAATACAAATCTCCCAATCCTTGCAGACATTGAAAAAGTAAATAAAAGAGAATAAATTAATTAAAATCATTAATTATTTGGAGAGTGAATTTTTTGCGTCTCATAAAAAATTGTTTTATGTATAAATATAGTTTTCTGTCAGTTTTGTTAAGCTTCAAATTAAATCCATCACTATAGTAAACGAAAGAGGTATGTCATATCCAACTAATTGCGTGCAAAGTAATTTCTATTTTACTTATAATTCTTAATTATCTTCTTACCTTAAAAAATATAAAAATTTAATAAATCCTTTAAAGGATGTTATTTGATTCTCTTATAAAAAGAAATACGCAAACTATAGAGGCATCTACTTAAGAAAAAAGTGATTTGAAAAAGAAATGAATAAAATCAAGCCAAATTACGAACTGAGCCATGAAAACTTAGCCAGAAAATTCTGTACTTTTAAGTTGCATTTCTTTTGAAGGAAGACAATCTATTTATTTTCCGCCAAAAAAAAGAATTAAATTAATAAGAAAATAATGCACAATTTTTAAAAGCAATTTAAAAACACATTTCATGGTTACTGCACTAACTGTGAATTTTGAGCAGCAGCTAACCAGTAAATATAATCACAGATTTCTCGGAAATTTAAGAATGTGAAAGAAAAGTTACTTTTTTTTAAAAAAAAAAAAAACAAGATAATTTAATGAGAAGTAGACTCATTTCATGATAACGTCTCAAAGGAAATCTTTATAATTCTTTTTCGCAGTCTTTGATTTTTTTGTTTATGTTTTCATAAATTTTTTTCTTCGCATTATCTTTTTTTATGTTATAACTTCTTTGAGCCATAAAATAAAACTAAAAATTTTAAACTGGATTAAAAAAATTTTTTCATTTTTTGGTGGAGGGATTAATGAGATTCAAATATTTTTCCCATTTTTTTATGATTGGCTTTTAAGTGAAGATGAAATATTTTTAAGAAAATTCTGAGTTTAAATTTCTATTACTGCCTGAATAAAATATAAGCAAATTTTCTTCTTTTATACAATGTCCATATCTTCAGTAAGAAAACCTGAAGTAAATTTATACCTACATCCGCGTATTATAAATGCTGACATAATTCTTATGAATTAAAATTGTAGTATAATGTTATTGATAAATAGTAAGTTATTTTTCCGTGTTAAAGAAATGTGGTTGTATTTGTCGATTTTACAAAATACAATCTTTATAAGTATTTCTAGAGAATAGCTTATAAATACATGTTCGAAAACCTATAATGAAGTTTCATTGACGTAAGAATTTTCAGTTTCTTATAAGGTTATATGTAAGTTAATTTCTTACTGATTTATTTATTGAATTTAATAAAAAATACTTTGATATTTTTAATTTAATAATTAGTCACTCTGATTCGCCAGAAAAAATAGATATTACTATCTTTTCACGTAATTTTGATTTATTTGATCATTTTATGGTCTGAGTGATTACAGGAATAACATACTATATACTATATCATAGTTTCTTATTTCTATTTAAATTATATAATTATCTGATACAGTATAATATATAATATTGTATTGAATATTTATCTTCTTATTTATAAATAAATTTCACTGTGTTAAATTTTATAGCAATTTTAATTGCTAAATTGTTAGGAAAAAAAATTTAAATGTAAGAAAAAGGCATATAACTTTTCCCGCAAACTTAAAATAAAAATTCTTTATTAATTAAATAACTTTATAATAAATAAGGGGAATTTTAAATGAAAAGAAAAGAAGATATAATTAATAAAAAACACGGAAATTAAAATGTTAATTCAAAATTTCGTTGATTTAAAACTCCAGGAATTAAAATAATTAAAAACTGAAATTTAATTTAACTCAAATTTTTAACAAAACATTTTGATTTTTCATAATAGTTTCAGCATTTAAACAGGAATTTGCTTTGAAAGCTTGACAGGAATGCACCAAAGATTAACAAAGTTTGTTCTGTTGCCAAATTGTAAACCAGATGAAGTTGAAAGTGTTGACTTTGTATTAGATTAAAGTGTCATCGTTTCTGAAATACATAAGCATTTGTTACCTATAATTCACATGGCAAAAACAAAATTTGTATAAATTGAAACAGTCAAGAAAAAATATTATACTAAATTTTACAAATCTTTTTAATAATTTGTCTAAAAATTTCAAGTTTTGAACAAATGGATATTTAACTTAAAATTGTAATTTGAATGCATTTTTCATGCTTAGATTAATGTATGTGCCAGATATGCAAGTTTTGTACAAACAAGCTTTGTACAAAACTTGCATATCTGGAAAGTAAATAACGTATATTTAATATTCAAGTATATTTACATTTCTTAACATAAATATTTTGATGTAGATATATCATAAAATGGTATTGAAACTATTTTTTTAAAATATGCCAAAATACTCACTTGTTCATATTTATTGAAATATTAAAGTACATATATTTTAAATTTTTGTAAAGTTATTTTGCATGTAAATGTGGTATTAATGTTGCATTTAATGCATGAAATTACTTTTCTATTTATAACTGCATAATTTAACAATAAATAAATAAGTATATACAAAATAGTTTCATTTTTGATTCAGTAAGAATAATAATTAGATCATATTTAAAAGACGCAGTTCTTAAAGTTTAACTTAATAGTAATGTATTTATAGCGTAACCATGTATTTGTTATCAAATTTAAATTGTTTTATAACAATATTATGTTTTTATATTAGATTTATTATTTGTCTGAAAAATAAATTTATGAAGAAGAAATAGTAATGTGATATTAGTTACTTATCATAGTAATTTCTTAAATAAAATATGAATTAACGGTACTATGTAAGTACTAGAAGCTTTTGTGTAAAATCTATTTTCTGTGAAGAAAAATAAATATTTTAAACACGTTTTTTATTTTGCAGCTCCATTCATGATTAAAAAATTGCTAATTAGTAAATGTAAGTTTTAATAATCTCTCTTAGTTTGATTTATACAGACTTCAAATCAATTTAAATAGATTTCAATGTTATTGCAGGTAAGTTTAGATATTTTTATGCAATAAACTGCGAGATTTAATTTTAAAAAAAAGCAAAAAACATGTATTTCAAATTATACAGATGTAGATAATAAAATAGTAGAGACAGTGAATCTTAAATATTGTTATATTTATGAACTTATATTTAATTCATGGGGAAAAAATGAAGATAATTGAAAACTGCATCTATTTTACTCATACGACGGATAAAATATCCATATAGGAAATGATGGATTAAAACATTTTCTTTTAATTAAATTAAATTTTTATTAATTAGTATATGTATAGATAATACAAAAATAATTAAATATTTTCCAATAGTCATTCAATATTTCTTTTGGAAAAATGTAATCAACTATTAAAATGTGCTTATAAAATTAAATATTTTATTTAATATGCAATATAGTACTTTTTTCCAGTTAACAGCCGAACTGGTAGTCGAAGTGTTATTGTTTGCGTGAAAACAGTTCGTCTGTTCGAATCCCACTTCGGGATTGGATGTTTGTAGTGGCTCGGAATGAACTTGAAACCCTAAGTCGCGGCTTAATTATACCTCGTGTGCAAGAAAACCGTTGAGCGAAAACAATTGTTTTTCGAGTTAACTGTTTTTTTTTCAGTTGATGAGATCTAATTAGCCCTCGTGTGCAAAAAATGACCGTTGAACGAAAAACAATAATTTTTTAACTAAACAAATTTTGAAATGTTTTCTCTTTTACATTAATTAATTATGTATATTTAAGTGTCAAAACTTTAAAACCATATATTTCACAATGATTCTTAATCCTTATTATACGAGTACTACTACATAGATTTCAAACGTTGCATATTTTAAGCATATGTTTCAATATAAATATTTTAATTTATTACATTATTTTAAAATTTAAACATTGTAATCTGTTGTTAAAATCATTTTTGTTATCTCCAGCTGCTTCAAAATTTAAAGTCGAAATCTTCGTTCGAAAATATGCTTTTAGTCAGATTTTTTACTCTACAAAATGCATATTTCATTAGTTTTTTTAAATGAATTCTTACTGACTGCACGCATAAGAAAGTCAGAATAAAGAGAAATTCTAGTAGAATATATTCAAATGTTTTGTGTGACTGCTTAGATACCCATAAAACTGAAACTATTCTTCAACCAAAAATAAAATTCAACTGAATCACATCATATGTTGTTGCTCTTTTAGTTGCTTTAACAATCTGCAATAATTTCTACGTTTTTTTTTTAATCCATCAGTTTAAAATGTAATAGAAACATTTTCTGAAATGAACAATTATCAATTATTTCAATATTTTCTGAACTTTTTTTATAATTTTTCTTTTTTAAGTTACTGGACGTTTTTGATAATTATAAATAGCAATTTATGTATTTGGATCGTTAAAGATCGTTCTCACTGTTTTATTTTGTCATCTCAAATAGATCCTGCATCCCACACGCTTTAAATTAACATCACAATTATTCCTTCGCTTAGATCTTTTTATGTTAATTTGTATATTAATCAACGATATTGTGTAATCAAATAATTGGATGATAAAACTCAAAAATAAAATATCTTCATTTTAAAGAAAATTCTAAGTTATTTTCTTGATAAATTCACGATAAAAAATAACCAATTTTCATTAAAAATAAAAAAAATAAGGGAAAATGAAAAAAACAATTGCTTAATTTAATGTAAAAACGCTTAATTTAACAAAAAACGAAATAAAATTTAAAACATTTCTCATTTTATTGTAATCATTTATTCTCAATTTATATTTTATTTTCAAATTATAAATTCAACTTTAAAATAATACAAATTTAATAATGTCCATTATTATTCTTCATATATTTACTTTCATTTCCTCATAAAATTATCATGAAGGAAACTAGTCAAAAATGTAACTGAGTCTCATTTTCAATAAAATTGTAAAAGCCATTTAAAAATATATTTCAGGGCAATTGCCGTTCTATTGTTGGATTTTAAGAAGGTGCCAAATGAAATGTGCTTAAAAAGATTCCTTTGAATTACAAAATTATAAAGAAAAGTTTTTTATTTATTAAATAATATAATTCAATATGATAACACTCATTTTATAGTAACAGAACAAAACATGTCTTGTATTTCTATTTTTAAAAAAATCTGTTTTTTCCTAGTTTATAACATTTTTGTGGCTATATTTTTCTTTTTACTACTTAAAATAAAATAAAATGGAAAATATGGAAAATCTTAGTGGAAGGATTAACAAGAGTTAAGTAATTTCTTTTTTTTAATTTCTTTTGACGAAATTTTCTTTTTTATTTCTTTTAATGAAAGTTCTGAGAATTCAATGTGCTGAATTTTTTTGTGTGAAAAACTTTAATCTTTCTATTAACACCAATATTTTTATTGATGATATTTTAATAATGTTTACAGTTTGAATTAAGGGATGACTGATTTGAAGAATTTTAATCTCTTTTCAACAACTGTCTTTTCTGAGATACTATTTTATAAACAAAGTGAAAAAAATCAATTTTTCTATCAACAAGTAACTTTATTAATAGATATTCTCCCTATACATAAACGAAATTACATTATTTTCAAATTTTCTGTTGTTACCTGTTTAATTTCTGTTATTTTTTTCCTACATATCAAAGCAAAAATTCAATAATTGTATTTCACGAAATAGAAACTCTTATCCAAAACGATGCAATTTATCACTTGTTATAATATATATAAAACCAGTAAGCAACATTGTAAATACACCAAACTATTTTATAGTCCATTATTTAACAATCCCATTAAAATAAAGCCACTTAAATTCGTTGCCATTGTAAAAACCAGTTCAGTAAATAGAGTTTATTTTGCCTCTGTGAACGTGTAGATATAATTCTGTTTCCATGGTAACATGTGCTACAATCATTTACTTTAACAAATTAGTTAACGAAGACTAATAGTCAACAGATAGTCAATAAAGACTATAAATATAACATTTAATCAAAATTTTTATTTTTTTAATTATATTAATTTAATATAAATTTAAGACATTTAAATATCATTAAATTACTTTTTTAATTCCATAAGACACTTTTTTTCTTACTATAATTAAACAATTCACTCATGAATTTTTTTAATTTAGTGAACATGTTTCTTTATTTTCAGTGGAGAAATTTAAGTAAATGAAAAATATTTTAGTAAAGTTTTTTATGCTATAAACTAATGTATATATTAAAGTTTACAATTCACATATTTTGATATTGCTTTTTAATAATGATAAGTTCATCATTAATAACTATATTATCATACAACAATTAGTATTATGAAATATTATTGGTATTCTAAAAGATATCAACTCATAAATGATTAACTATTATTTTCTAAGGGAAACAGAAATGCGTATTAACTTATAACAATAACATATAAGCTGGAGTTTGTTCAATAAAAGTAATTTTAAAAACATTTTATCCTTAAGTTTTAAAATATCTTGAGAACAAATAATTATTTGTTTTTCATATTGAACATTTGAATAAATAATTTATATATATGACATCTATTTCTTATCAAAATACCTGTTCTATAATTTCTATTCCTGTACCTAAGCAAAACCCTTGTTCTTTTCAGTCAAATCACTGTAAAAATTTCTTAAAAGTATTTCACATAACTACAAAAGTCTATCTCAAAAATAACTTAAAATACTATAATCCTTAAAATGTGCTTTTTAAAAAATGCTTTCTTTTATGGTAGCACAATGTTTTGCGATATTATACTTTGAGATTTTTGTGTGTGTGTTTTTTTTTTTTTAATGTATAAAATAAAATTTGCATACCTTAAATTGGTAAGAAACAACATGAAATTTATGATTACCATGATTCAACAATTTAGTTTGTTAAAATAATAAAAGTAAAATATTTTTCCAATATATTTATTAAATTTGAATTATCTGTGATGAGTTAAAATAATTAATATTAAACTGTATGACATTAGAAAAGAATTCTAGTAAAGTAAAGGATTTAATTTCAAATCAAAAATACCATTTAAACTTTTTCTGTGTCAACAGCTTCCAAGGTTATCCTGCATGAGTATCTATATGTAGCTTCATAGTATGAACTTAAAATATTACCTTGTAAGTTATTAAGCTTTACTATAAAAATATTAGAATAACTAATTTAATATCATCGCAGTTATGCTCACACATTAGTTAATAATTAGTTTATCACAATGATAAAATTCCAGAACTGAATATAAATTGGAAGAATGAAAATAAATTGAAAATTATGAAATGAAAATTGCAGAAGGATAATAAGTTGGAAAGCTGACCTTTTTTTTCTTAATTATACTTTTTTTTAATTATTATCTGTTATTTATAAAATGTAATTTTGAAGATTACTTTCAAAATTGCATGTATATTTTGCAGACATTTTTTAACTTATAACTAATAACTAAAGAAGAAACAAATTAATTTTAATAACACATTTGATGACAAAAGCTGGTATTCTGATATCATAATAAGCAATTATATATTTGACAAAAAGAAATTTAGTAAAGTTCTTCGTCAACATCATGATAAAGCAATCTAAAGAATATGTATTAGAATAATTATATAATAGCATAACTTTTACGCATATTCAATTTAAGAGATTTAGATTTAATGAAAAATTTTAAATTATCTTATAAAATCTTGTGATTGAAGTACATGCATAAATAAAATCTATATATATATATATATATATATATATATATATATATATATATATATATATATATAATAAGTTATTTAAAATAGAATATTTTATCAGAAAAGCCTAAATTTTAACATGTTTTAACGCGTCATTTATATGTATTTAAATTAACATGGTATTACAAGGCATTTAAAAATACATTTGTTTAATTAACACTTAAATTTGCATTTGTTTAATTAGCACTTAAATTTACATTTGCTTAATTTGCCTTTAAATTTACATATATTTCGACATTCATTGAATTTAAATTCACCTTTTAGATTTTTTCTGATAAATATGTAATGATGCGCTATGAATAAGACATACTTTAATTTTTACTTAAAAGACTAGATTTAGAAAATGTTTTTTTCTTATTTTCAATATATATTTTGATGATTTTTAATTCCTATTATTTTTACGATTCAAAAAAACAATTTTTTATTTTCTCTGTATTTATTAGTATTAGCTCTCTAAACTCACCATCTTTCGAAAGTATTTTAAGTGGAATGGTGAGAATGATCATACATAGCTTCTGAAAAACACAGTAGGAAACGTATATAAAACAGTATAGAAAACTTTCAGGGAAAAACAGCAATTTGGAAATTATTTTTATTTGCTGTTTATTTAGCTTTATTCAAAATACTGTCCTGCATCAGGAAAGGAAATTTCGCATATAGATCACAATTGAATCACAATTTCACTATAGACAAATTTTGTAAAAATTTGTCTATAGTGAAATTGTAAAAAGCTTAAAGATACTTTTTAGTTACCGAGTTATTAAACACTGAAATCGAGATTCTTTCATCTACGTTCGAATGCATTTCTTATCAGCTTTTTATCGGAAAAGGCGTAAACATTACATATGTGTTGCAATTGGAAGATAAGTACACAAATGTATTGAACCAACGAAAACAGTCATAAATATCGCTATTTAAAAAAAGCATTATTAAAGTATTTTTTAAAAAATGTTCCTCAATTCCTTGAGGTTATATTGTCACCGGCCATATTTTATACATGTAAGCACACAAATACATATATTTTAATGTTTTATGCAATAAATCCTTATTGTATTTCACTCTTTATTACAGTTTATTCTGTTGTTGTTACTTATGACAATTGGACAAGCCAAGCTCGTTAGGCGAAGGCTACGAAATTAAGTTAAAAGAATTGTCTTTCGTTTAATCAGAACTCACGAAGGTGACTTAGATCTAAGTGCTTCTCCGATAAATGGCACCACCAGAGGATCCACTCCCTCAATTTTGACCTTCATCTAGAGAGGGAGAATATTTACTCCAGACCATTACACCCAAGGTAACTGCTCAACGACTGACCACAGGATTTTCGATTCCACAGATTTAACGAGCACGTATATTGCATGTATTCGGTAGATCTTAGATGGTATTGGGAATCGAACCCAGCCCTTCTGAACGGAAGGCTGATACCCTAACCACCAGACTACCACGGCCCTACATTTCATAATAAATACTATAGAAAACCATGCAAACTTTTTTTTATAATATTGATATTTCTTTTGAGTAAATGAAGATGCACACATTTTAAATAATATAAAATATTTATGTTATAACTTTAGTAATTTTGTCTCTCTAAAATAACTATTTAAAATCATATTTAATTGATAGCAAAAGCATAAAAAAAACTGAAAAATTGTTTAAAACATAGCATAAGCTCACTACTTTATAATATTATATACACATTGGCTCTTAAAGGGAATAAATAATCTGTTTTAAATAAGCAAAATATTTTACTTGATCTTGATTTACTTTTTACTTGTACATTTCAATCAGTTTAGTATGATATAGAAATTTATATTACAGTTGATATTTTTTTGTCATACGTATGTAAAAATTTCATAATTTCAAAGTTTTTAAGATTCTCATTATTTGAAAAGATTGAAATTTCTTTATAGATTTTACTGCCTAACTTGTTTTTAGCAAATTAAGTACTTTCAATTCTATGATTTCATAAGCGTTTTTAGACCTATATATACCGTATAGAACATTCCTTATAGATATACCTAATTCATCCTCGTTAGAATAATTCCTAAAAATCTATTTTCAGTGAAAATTTGTAAATAATATTCAAAATAACACAGGAAAATCTTTGAAGCACAATTTTGTTTTTTCAAATGCTTGATGGGATGTTAGGAAAATCTCACATAAACGACCATTGACATAAGCTGTCATGATAAGACTTCCACTAATTTCAAGGAGAATTAATTTCATTAATTATCTATCAGAAATAGATAATGGGCTCCTGCATTCACTTCTAAGACTGGCAGAAGATTTGTGTTTAGGCGAGGGAAAGGAAGTGCCAGCTCATTTTTCAAACATTTTCCGCTTCTTTTAGAGCGTCATATTTTACTTTGCTTTCCTTCGACCGAAAAGTTTGACATATTTAAGCTCTCACTTTTGAATTTTATGCTTCTCCAAAAACATTGATTTATTATGAAAGATTTTTGGACTTTCGATGGAAACACTTCTTTTATAAGCGGCTAAACAAGTAAATAATATTAAGACAATGTAAGACAAATAAGATTTTCTTTTATAAGAAATTCTAGCAGTAAGAGCAGCTCATGTATTTTGTTAATGGGTGAAAGGAAAATTTTTCATTAGCTAAGTAGAACCTCTTCCCAGATCCACTATTTTTAATAAAAACTAGTCACATTTTGTAATTAATAATATTGATATATTTTGATAATATTGATTTTTGAATACTTTGAATGACAAGAATGTTTATTCATAGAAGAAACTATTATTTTACTTAACAATATTTCAAAAGAGTAACTTTTCTATTTTAATAAATAATATTTTATATTAAAAAACTAACTTAAGTAACTACGAGAGGATGCAGTAATCAATTAAAGAAATATTAGACCATTAAACTATATTCTATATGAGTTTTGTACTATATAGAACTTTCATTAAAACTTGACAATTTTTTCCTACTAAAGTTTGTAGTTTTACATTACCCATTATTCATTCTTCCTGAAATTAAAGTTATTTTAATCCAATTAATAATTGTAACACCGCACATTAATAAGGCTCACCAAAGTAATATTGGCATATGAGGCTAAAGCAAAAACATTTTGAGAGAAAAAAATGTCATTTGTATTAAAGCCAATCCCATCAATTAGTTCATAACACTAACTGCTGTGGAATATGTGAAAACATTAATTGCTGCATAATTTTAAATATACAATATCATTCAATGATAAGTACATTTATTTCGTTTCTGTGATATTTTTGTATCAAACACCAGTAAAATAACTGAAGCATATTTTCATTGTCAAATACCAATAAAATAACAATTATGACCTTATGTATATGATAAGATCCTTATCTTTTCAATTTATACTCGGTATACTGCTCTATACAATGTAAATTTGGATTTCTTAACTTACTCAAAACAGCTCAAAGATTATATACTAATCTTGCATGTCATTCAAATAAAAGCTTCGTATATTTCATTTAGCATACTTTAATGATCATGTGTTTCAAATTAAAAGGCAATTTTTGATGGTTCAAAATAAGCACAAATGTATTATTAGAATAATTAATAATAAAAAATGCCAGTAATATAAACTAATAATAAAAAGACAAATAATTGCGCAAATAAATTAGTAGCTATTCCCAAGAAAAATTATGAATAAATTTTATAATTGCACATTTACTATAAAAGATTATATTGTTATTATAATCCTATCTCAATTTTTTAAAATATTTAAATCAGGTTTAGTCAAAAATGGATTTTTTTCGTTTTTATATTTAATTATTCTTTACCAATAGTTTCATTTTATATACATTTTAATTTAAATGATCAAATTCAAAAACAAAAGCAAAGCATAATTTTAAGAATTAGGGTTATAAATAATTTACTAAACCATTCACAAAAGATCATGTATAATGTTAAATTTGAGCAGACTATCTCTCTTCTAAGTATTTTTCCATTCCTAATAAATTGTATCAGAATTACGCTCGCCAGACAATTTAGAGAGCAATCAATGTAGATACTAAAATTCTATTGCAATATTTCTCTAAAGTGCTTGAGAAATACATCGTCTCTCAATATTATTTTGTCATTTTACTCATATTTTGTTGACTGAGCAAAATTTCTAACTTTAAGAATATTTATATACTAATTTGTAAAAAATATATTATATACTTAAAAATAAATCCTGCATTTTTATCGAGAATGATGTAGTAATTCAGAAAAATCCCTGAATCATAATATCAAAATATTACTAAGTCAGCATTATTTCATTATTTTCCAGGTTAGATTCAATTTCATATTTTTAACAGCAATGTGCATGTAATAATTTCCCACTTCGTGATTTTTTTTTCATTTTTAACTTGATCTCTTTAAATAGATCGCATTTAATTTTTGAACATAATTTTAAATCTATGTGAACTCTTGTAATTAACATGTGTGTTCTATGAAATCTATCCTTCATTAATCTTTTTTAAGAAAATGAACTGATACATAAAAAATGTTAAGAGAATTTTAAAATTCTCGTTAAATTTTTTTTATTAAATAATGAAATATTCTCTTCTGAGAAAATATCAGAAATGCAGGAATTTGGCAAAATATTATGCTCAAATTCCACTCTCTCTCTCCTCTCTCTCTTTAGCTATCTATCTCTCTATCTCTCACTCTATCTATCTCTATTTCTCTCCCTTTCTCTCTCTCTCTCTTTCGTGCAAATCTTAAATGAAAATTTATTTTACAATCGACATATCAGGAACAAATAATGGTTACAATTATTTTCTTCTAGCGTAAGGGAAATAAAAAGAAATGACTCTTCCATTTTTCAAACATGATAATTGATATTCTGTTTACCTTGCGTTGCTTTTGTTCTTTTAAAAAAAAAAGGACATTAGTATAATTCAATTTAAAGCTTTATACATTGATCAAAAAGAAAGATTTCAGTATTTTCAATAGAAGCATTGATTGATATAAAAATGCAAAAAACTGATTAATTTCAAACTGTTTATTCATTAAAGTTCGTTTGTGTAAAGATACGATGATTTGATATATAATAGCATAAAAACTTGCGAATAATTACTTGATTTTTATTCTTTTGAAATAAATTTTACTAGAGCTGGTATGTTAAGCATTATCTCAATTTGATTAAGATTTTAAATACTATGAAATATTTACATCATCTCACTTTCAAGGAAATTGATTACTTTAGGGCAAATATAGTTCCTAATAAGGGTTTAGTTTTCCATTAAATTTCGTAAGAATTTTCTGAGAATATTCTTAATATTTTTTATAAATCTTTAGGGAATAATCAAACAGGAAAATTTTCGTCCAAGATATCCCAGTACTTAATACTTATTTCATAATGAAGATTCGTGACATGAATTAAATAAAAAAAAATGGAAAATTTAAAAGAAGGTTTTTTTAATTATATACTTAATTATCTCAGGTATAAGTCAGAAAAATAACTTTATTTAAAATAAAAATGTTATACATATTTTTAGTATTAATTGTATACATGTATACAGAATTAGCAGACTAAGGTGTTTTTTCAATAAATTTGCTTAAGAGATTTACTGTAATAAATATTTATACATGTAAATACATTTATACATAAACACAAATATATAACAATGCTTTTTATAAGTTTAGATTTCGTTCAGCAATAAAATGTCTCTTATTATTATAATTTTTTCATAATACACATATGTGTGTGATTGTGTGTGTATGTATTACACACATACATACACACACACATACACATATGTGTGTGTGTTCTAACGGTTAACAATGTTTAGAAAGTAAAATAATTCACTATTAAAATATGATTAACCTTCCAAATAACAAAAATAAATCTATCTCCTATATAGTCAGCTTCTTGCGTTTTGTTCAGGGGGTTGCGGGTTCGGCTCCTACCTCGAGCGTGGATATTTTTAGTGGTTTCGAAGTTATTCTAAGACTTATGTCGTAACCAAATATTATTTTACTTGCAAAAGGTAACTATAGAAGGGCAAACAAACCAGCCAAAATCTCAGAAAAAGAATTAGAAAACAATAAGGAAAGGGAGGTATATAATATACAGTTAAAGAATCGCTGGACAAATTCACACAAAACTTAATACATATGTTCTTTTTTATTTTGGAAATTTGTCATAAGCTTCTCTTTCAAAAAGGGACTATAATGGGAATAGTTTAAGATCATATAATACATAATCATTGCATTACCGACACGTTTAAACGAAACCCTTCATCCAGAAGCAAAATTTTGTAATGAAAAGTTTTTCAAATTCACAATTAGCAATAAGTTCAGTTTAGAAAAAGTTCAGTTTAGGGAGAGGAAAAATGACTCCAAGAATTGGAGTATGATTACTATAAATTATTAAATCTTGAAACTTATATTTGGTTATACGCATATTTTTTTAACAAAGAGTGATTAAATATATTAACGAAATCACTTTCCAGAGATAGAGAAATAATGATAAGTAATAACTGGGTGTTCAATTCTCAAAACGACTTCATTCATATATCTCTGTGTGTAAAAGGATATATGCGTACACATTTATGCTTCAGAATAACAATAAAATACTTGAAATGATATTTAACAAAAGCAAAAATCCAAATACACTCAAATCTAAGTTATGTTTTCGCTGACAAGCTATGTAATCTGCAAACGCAAAAAAGCACTAAAATTTAAATTATATATTCTTTTACAAGCTAAGTAAACTGCAAACCTAATAGCACAAAAATCTATAAGCTATGTTTTTATTAATGTATGGTGTTACTTGAAATTAAATATCATGTGAGCGAACTCAGTATCGAGTTTATAATTTTCGAAGTCATGCTGCCAACAGTCAAGAATGTGACATTTAAGTCCACTTTTAAATTTAAAAATATATTGTATCGAAATATTATTTTTAAGGTACCAGCATGATTATGGAAACAGAGACAAGTCAAAATAATAAAATAAGACCAATGTTAACATTAAATACGTATTTTTTAGTTCCTTAAAATGATTAATAATGCTTTAGTAATGGTTAAGTTAAATGTTAGCACTCCTCGAGTTTAATTGTAAAATTAAATTCTCAAAGGGACTGTTATTGACGATTTCTTAATATCGGTTTTCTATTGTCTTCTAAATTGATGCAGAAGCTATTATATTTAAGCGTAACTACAGTCAAAAATTCTAAATTATTCAAATACCCTTCCTTTTATCTCAAAGAAGTTGTGCATATGTGGACCGCGGTGGACTGATTGGTTAGGGCGGTCATTTTCGTTATCAAAAAGGAATGAACTCTAATCTTGACGTAACCAAAGGTCTGTAATACGTCCTAAAGATTGCTGTGGCCAGTCAAATTTGTCATGATCGCAATGTCCTCCATGTGGAATGATAATTTTGATATGGCAAGCCAAATCTGAGGATCAGCTTGATTATTGCTTCTAAATTACAAAGACCACCTTCGGGGCTACGATGGCCCATACTCTGAGTGTTCCACTATATAAAGACCATCGCTTCGGCCCCTCGAGCTGAAAGATGGAACATCTTAATAGCCGAGCATTATGCAACAACTTTTGTACATATTATCGTATATTTAATAATATTTATGGTTTTATGATGCAGTTTTATCATAGTTTTTATTATTCAATTCACTGCCATTCATGCATTTTTATCACGTATTTCTGACAAGATTGTGAAGAAACATTTGATGTCACATTTATAATTACTTTATATCGTTATTTACAGAATTATTTCTTTATTAATCTTAACCCGAAAAGAAATTCACCAAAAAAAATTGTTTTCGATATTTGATAAACGTCTAAACTTAAAAATTTGAAAATATTTTTGATCAGGTACATAGTTTCAGGTACATATATTCAAACCCATGTTTGAGATCTTATCAGTCCTGCACAAGAAAAGATAGTTATATCAAATATCTATTTTTGTTGGATATTTGTTTCAAAAACACTTTAAATTTCTGTTTCAATTTAAAGGGCACATCAATACTATGGAGATTACAAAAAGTCACAAAAGATATTTTACCTGATTTTTGACATTAAATATTTAAAAAATAATAATAAAACGTTTATTTAAGGATAAAAAATCGAAGAAACATTTTCTTATTGAAACACTGGAAAGAAAAATTCTATATATCTTATTTCTCTCATATATACTCATTTCTAAGAATATGCCTTTAGACTTTAAAAGGTTGCGACTTCAGTTACTTAACAAAGCTTTCTACATAATGAGTTCTTTGATTTGTTTAGTTGATTCATTGATTGATTGATTTTCAGTTAAATGATTTATTGATTTTTTTTCAGATTATTTTCAGTTTTTTGATTGATTTATTATTGCAGGTAAGGAAAAAAGTTTTACTATAATTTTTACTTATTTTTATAAATTAATAATTAAAATTTCATGTATTACTCTAAGTAGATCAATTTTCATTATACCCTTCATGTTTCATTTCGGATAAGTTGAATTTAATTCTTCAATTTAAAATAATTTTGTTATAAATGAATATTGTGTAAGACAGAAAGACATCAGTAAAACCAGGACTATGGCTAATGAAATATAAAATTTAAAACTTAATTTCTATGAAATTGAAAATGTGATAAATTTAATCACAAAATAAATTTCTAACCTACTTTATCATTAAACTGAAAAATATTCTGACACAAAATAACAAAGAGTATTTTATTAGATTGCCATTCACTAATAAAGATAAGTATTTATATAATTATTTATACTGCAAACAAAAATTCAATGATAATTTTCCAATGATTGCATACTTTTGTAAAAGTAACTATTTTCTGAAAAAACTGAGGTGACAAATAATTTTCTAAGGCAAATTTTCTTCTATTTTACATTTTCCAAATAGATTGATATAGTTTAAAAACAAAGATATTTTAAACTATTCTAATCTGGCATATTTTTCTACTATTTTTGTATTTTGTTTTCAGTCTTATTGTTATTGTTTGATTTATATCTAGACTTTTCCTCAGGCAATAAATTTCCTTTTACAAATCAAGGCATAAATATATTTCAGAAAAATGCTCGGAACAAATGCATAAATATAAGTTAAAGCAATGTATAATTTTACGTCAAAGAAATGGTATAAAAAATTTTCCTTTTTATTTTACTTTACATTTTTTATTGAATATTAATCTACTTACACTTATTGCACTAAAATTATTTCCTATATAATTTTCAAAAAAACTTTCACAAGCTGTCCCAAAATTCACTCATAAAATACTTAAAATAAAATTCTTTTTATTTTAAGATATATAATATTCTGTGAAGAATTTTTAATAAATAAAAGTATTTTGAGGTTAGTGTTGTCTAAGCTTTAAATATAATGTTTCCTAAAGTCAAACAATTTATTGTCGTAAAAACATTTGCAATTACAAATATTATTGAAAGTAAATACTTTTAGAAATGGTAAAAAAGAGCAAACTTTTTATATTTACTATCACTTAACAATATTTGATACTTATACGTATACAGAAAAAATAACGAATAATACCTAAATGTATTCCAATAATTAAAAATAGAACTTTCAGATGAGAAGTTGCAAGTTCGATACTGAATCTCATTGCTAATGGTAATATAAAATTGAATTATTGGATTTTAAAGATACATTTTAAAAGCGGATTCTTTCAAGTTTTCTGCTTTAAAAAAATTCTTGCTTCATTTTAATTAAAAATGCTTTAATTCTCTCCAATTTTTTCTATTTTCTTCATAGGTAACAATTTCTGAATAATTACATGCAAGATTAAACATCGTTATAGAATTAAATTAGGTATCATTGCAAACGTTTATAATTCTATTGTAATGAATAGCATATAATAATAATCTATTCTGAATCTTTGATCCCTAATACAAAAAGGTAAAAAAACTTTCCTTCTTCTTTAATTTTAATAATTTAACTTTAATTAAACTTTTAGAAGGCATCTGAAAAAAGTACCATTCAAATTATTTCCTAAATATAATTCTCAACAGATAACAAATACTTCAGAAAGAAATTGAAGCAAATTTCTGCACCATTCGAAGATAAGTCCAAATAAATCTACCCTTCTTTTTTACTGCTTATAACTGTTGAAAAATCTTTTAAAATTATCCATTGACAGATTATGCTGTCCATAAAAATGTGTAACGATCACAAGTGTTTCGTTCATTACACAGTTAATTAATTCTTCTAATTATCGGTAAAACATAAATAATGGCCTTAAATTTGTATAAGAAGATGAAAGTGTCAGGTTATTTTTCAAAAATATTTCCCTTACTTTCAACGTTCATAAATAATGCTTCTCCTATCCTCCCCTGAAGTATATGGAAAATTAATTTAAATCTTATTATTAGTCAGCAAATACTAATTTATAAGAAATGCATATTCATTTCAAAGAAAGCAATAGTCAAAGTTTTAGCAATAAAAACGATATTACAAAGAGGAAGAATATGATTTAACCGAATAAGAAGCATGTATGTTGCACGTAATAGTTTTTGGAGAATCTTGTTAAACTAATAAAGTTAAATATAAAATCATATAATATAGACTTTGTTTTCCTTGTAAGATATGAGAAACACAAGATGGCTTTTTCAATACATCTTATATTTTTTTCGTAGAATAGATTTGTCAACGTAAAATTTCTTTTTAATTTGACTATAACATTATGTTGTTGTTGCCTTGTGCCAACTAGGCTGGCATTATGGGGTGCGCTGCTCCACTTTTCCAAGTGAACCAAATTTTGGTATGGAGTCCGACTTCTTCGGTAAACACATGCCATAGGTACCCGTTTATAGGGAGGCTACTATTCACAACCAATTCATACAAGGAAAGGACAAAGACAGTATAGACAGAGAGGGATAGGACATCCATGCCCGAACCGGGATTCGAACTCAGGACCTCCCTATCCGCAGTCAGGCATGATGACCACTAGACAGAAAAGACCGCAAAACATTATTCTAAATTATTAAATTAATTTATAGTAATAATTTAAAAATAGATACATTTACTGTCTATAAATATAAGTCCTTGATGAGCAATTTTTTTATAATACAAAACTCAAATAAAAACATTTGAAAAAGTTAACAAATTAAAAATACTTTTCTCAATATCATGCAAAAAATATAATTTTAAAAGAGAGATTATTTATCAGAAATCTTCTTTTATAACATATTAAATAACATTTTATCTGTAATAGAAATATATTTCTTACTATATATACAAAACTTACAAGCCATGTTCATAAAAATACCCTATTCATTAAAAAAGAATTTCCTTGATTACTTTAATTTCTATAAAAAAAAAATAATATGTTTAATTCTGTTAAATAAATGAGTTTTTGTTTTTAATAGTTGTTTTTTAATAGTTTAAAATTCTCTCAGTTAAGATGGAATCGTATTGATGTCAGAAGTTGTTAACTTTTTCACAAAATATATATCTATATCAAATATTTATTTCCAGGTTTTATGCAAGAAAAGTATAATAAAACTGTCATTTCATGTAAATTTCACTGATAAAAATTAATATAATTTTTTTGACTGTAAGTTTTTAAAGAAATGTGCCAGTAAATTTATCTGAATATGTGATTTTAAGTGTGACTTTCTATAATTTATTCTTTTTTTGGGGGGGACAGGATAGTATAACTTATAAAATCTGTACAAATCATTATATAAATAAATGAAAAACAACAAAATAGTAACAATTTATAAAAAATTTTAAATAAATCCTTTATTACTTTAAAATGACAAGATAACTGCTATAACTTTTTTCATTGAACAATGTTTCAAAAAATTACAAATTGAGGGTTTTCTGAGTTATTTCCTGAAAATTGCTTCTTTTCAACATTTAAGAAGAATTATGAAATACACCTGTACAAAATAAACAATAACAAAGTATACTTGTTTTAATAATGCATAAAGGATACTAAAAAAAAGTAGTGAGAAAACATTATATGGAAGATAAAATTTGTTCGCAAAACGTTATTCTTACAAAGAAGAATTTATTTTCCAGTAAAAATTAAACTAAATCTAGACAGAACACACGTTAAGAATAACGTTTAAAATATTTTGTAATTCAATTATATATATATATATATATATATATATATATATATATATATATATATATATATATATATATATATATATATATATATATATATATATATATTTTATATATACTACAGAAGGGTCACCCAAGCCTTGAAGGTCTTATAAGAAGCTTGAAATGCCGATAATGTTTACACTTAGTCGCTAATTTACGTATTTGGTGAGGTTCTTGCAGATTTGGACTTGTATTTAGATATGGTTTTAATTTGATTATTATAAATTAAATGTATTTTGGCAACATTGGATTTTGACTTATATATTTTAGATTAAATTCTACTTCTTTTATTCTGGCTTGATACTTTGGTTTGAATTTTTGGTATGGCTTTGGGGTGTACTGGCTTCTTTAAGACTATGTCTTGGGCCATTGCAGAAAAGCCATAATTTGTGCCAATGTGGTCAACACCCCCTGACGAAGCTGGCCATATTGGTACTTTATTCCATTTTTATCTATCTTTCTTTGATATTTTCTTTGAAATTTCTTCCAAGTATTTTCAATGTAATTCTTTCCATTTGGTATTTTCAATGTATTGTTTTCCATTTAATATTTTCAATGTACTATTCTCCATTTGGCATTTTTCATTATATTTTGTATTCATTGTATTTTATAAAATATACTATTAACTATTTATATATATATATATATATATATATATATATATATATATATATATATATATATATATATATATATATATGTATATATATATATATGTGAGTGGTGTATGTAGTAGTAGTAGTATATATATATATATATATATATATATATATATATATATATATATATATATATATGTATTACGGTAAATGTGCTGTTGGTTTATATCCGCCAACAAATGCTTATGAAATTAATAAAAAAATAAGAAATAAAGCACATAAATCAAACATTTTATTAAAAACAATCCTCAGATAAAGCAAGTTAATATGTGAATCATAAATTTCAGTTTTATTTATTTATTAATAATTTAATGCTATTATTTATCCATAAATTATATGGTTAATAAATTATATAATATATCAATAAATTTTGCCATTGGTAGAAGTAGATTAAAAACAAGATTAATTTGAATTCAACAGTTACCTATTCTTGCATGATATAAAAATTAAGCGTATAGTAGTTACAAAATGCAATATAGAGATGTAATAAAAGTTACATAGGTGAATGGCATCTTCAAGTTTAAAGACTATCATTTTCTAAAAGTGGAATTTGTCTCTTATACCTAATATTAAAAATGAAACGAAACTCAAAACGTAAGTAGCAATGATTTATTCCGGAAACCAATATAGGTTAATATATTCTCTAGTATGAAACAGCATTCATTTATCAATAAACATCGTTACATATCATAAAAATTTTCATTCCATATTTATTACCGAAAGCTAGCAAAGCACTCCGTCAAAATTGTTCATAATTTATTTTCCAAAAGTGTTATATACGTTATTTTTATAAAGGTGTAAAATCAAAAGAATTTCGTTATAAAAACTTCAAAGCGTAATAAATTTTTTTCACAAAGGCTCGTAAAATATTTTGTTAGAAATATAATAAAATGTGAAGAAATATTTCGACATAAATGTCATAAATACAGAAAGTATTAAAGTAACTCGGTAGGAAGAGAGAAATTTCTTGATAAATTGACTATGCGGAAATAGATGGCAGCACATCCCGTCATGTGACATCTAAGCAGTTTCCCCGTCAAAGTAATCTATATTAACTCCCTTTAATACATTGTTATTGTCAGCTGTAAATGAGAAAAATACGTATTTCGAGTTTGAGGACAGTGGAGACATACAATATTGAAACTTGTATTATTACAAAATGTAATTTAGGTGCATCATTTCTTATAATACGTATCAGGGAACAAAGAATAAAATTCACAAATATTATATTTGAGAGATCTATATATGAAATTTATACTCGTTCACATTTCTCTTAAATGCTTGGAAATCGAAGGCACTACATTGACTACAGTAAAAAATGATCTCCACTTTAAGTTACTTAGAATGATGAATATTAAACCAACAATACTAAAGGTCGTTTATAATAAAATGCCATTAGTAACGTAAGTAGTTTTAAATTATATTATAAATTTAATTTAAAACCACTTATAAATTTTATATTATAAATTATATAAGTATAATAAAATTTAATTTGGATTTGTGTGTGACTTCCTAATATAGAGCTTATCATAGAGATGTATCCTAATTTTCCTAATTATAAAAGTATTTCAAACAGACAAAGTACAACAAAGTTGTTGCACGAGCATGTTTCATCGAACTTGGCCTTCAAATGGGCTCTACCAGAAGTAAAAAACTATAAAATAAAGTTATGGAAAGCATTCGAGCTCTGGAAAAAACATAGTATATAAAGAGGAATCTTAAGGAAAACAATTTAAGCAAGAATCTAAAAATATCTGAATATTGCATCGTATTATATATTTAAGTTATTTATAAAATCAGTTTTTATTTACAATAGTCTATCAAACAAAATTCACTTAAATTAATTCACATAATACTTGCGTATCTTATTATAAAGTTTCTTTCCAATAGAAAAAACCGGACTGTAGTATAGTTAAATAAGACAAATGTCTAGGGTCCCGTGTTGTGGAGATCTCTATCAAAATAACCACTTTGAAAAAATCTAAAACAGTTTCGTTTTATTTCACTGAATGGGAATATTAACTTATTCTATTCACATACTTAATTTAATCTTCAGGCTTCCTTTTTTTGATATGAATGGTACACTGTAGATGTAGCTGAAAGACATTGACTAACTGATAAATATATGAGAAGTGTATATATATAGATAGATAGATAGACCCCGGTTGCTTATATAGTGGTAGCGTTTCACGCTCCCATGGCACAGGTCCAAGGTTCGGTCCTCTGGCTGGGCAAGGTCGACTCAGCCTTACATCCCTTCAGTGGGTCGATAAACTGAGTACCTAGCATGCTTGGGAATTAAAGACTGGGGGTTTCGTATTAAGCTGACCGCCTAATCGGGACATATGCTTCGCACCCCAGACCCTCTCGGTCAAGAGAATAGTGATGGGCACTATAGGCCTTGTGAATGGGCTGCCGTGCCAGAATTATATATATATATATATATATATATATATATATATATATATATATATATATATATATATATATATATATATATATATATATATATATATATATATATATATATATATATATATATATATATATATATATATATATATATATATATAGTAAAATATTTAGTCATGAACAAGGAGCTCGGCATGTACATAACATTTATTCAACTGAACAAACAATTACAAATCAAAGGAAAGCATTTCATTATCAAGTAATAACAAATATTATGTTCATTTCAAGAAGTTATAATGCTAGTTTATAAGATGTATAAGATAATACCAGAGTGGAGCATAAAATCTATTAAGGTACTGATGTACTTCTGCGATTAATTCTAGATTAAATGTAGGAAATGATCCACTAGTTCAGTGATATTCTTAGATGGATAAATTCATCATCTTTACCAGTTCAGTCGTGATTTGGAAAAGTTTTAGAGTTAGCTCCAGTAATTCATCAAGCAATAGAAGATACTTTATCACTAAAATTTTTTGTGAGGCTCGTGTACCAGGTAATAGAGCATTCATTGTCTTGCTGATGAATGAATTTAACCGATTTGTTGTCATGGGCATTGTGGATACCCCTATAACAGCAAATTACTGATTGCAAACTAACGTTAAACTTGATTTGTCAAAATACTTTTACGAACCTTTACACTTTTAATGGCCGATTAAAGGATATCACCTACGTAAGCAAATTACCAATAGATTGCTAGATCAGCTATTATCGCAATACATCGCTCAGTAACAAGTGTGACCTCCTTGCCTCCACAGGATAAAATAGATAATTTTCCACCATTTAAAAAAATCTCTATTCTTTCACGGCTGGCAACATACAAAAATGGTTATTTTTCTTCCACACTTTAAATTGTGAGAAAATGTTTCTTCAAAGCGATAGAAATACTAGACTCGGAAATTTTAATTTATAATTCATTTAATTTTTATAATTATAGTAATTTAATTTTGTATCCACTAAAATTTATTTAGAAATGTTTTAACTTACATTTTATTTAGAAATGATGAAATAAAATTTGTGTAATTTGTAGCAAAAAAAAACTATCAAAATTCGCAAGATCAATTTGGAAATTTTGGAAATTGTAAATAAGAGCATAAAAACTAGGTAATTATATCCTAAACATTTACTCCGAATCACGACATCACTGCTTTATTTTATGTAAATAAATGAATATCAAACTCGTTAACTTAAAAATTCTTATGTAAATAATTTGCGTCAGAGGCACATGAATACTCAGTAATACTTAAAGTAATTACTTTAAAGCAAATGATGTGTACTTTTGTGTATAATCAGGTCAGGAGATTAATATAAGTAAATTAATTTTAAAAACCATAATATTCTTTTGGTAAACATTCAGCCATTTTTAATTACCATCCATAAGAATATCCTTTTTAAAAACTTGAGGAATAAATGGATAGTGTAACATTGTTAGAGAACATATTTCAATTCATTTCAAAAATCGTGCCACGCAGTATAATTGATTCTGTTAAATGTTGATTTTCATGTTTTCGCGCTTGCACCTTAACTGTGTAACGAGCAACCATTAGCTTGGTTCATTGGTTTGCCAGAACTCAACTTACCAGATGATGAATTATAATTACATTTTAACGACCATCCTATTAACCGCGATAAGGGATCGCGCACCTTGTGTATGAAAGGAAATAGCTCGAAGGAAAAATAAAAATTTAAAAAAAAAATCTTCTCCAGTCTTTTATAGCTGGTTTTGGAACTACATGGGACTCTTTTGTTTTAAATTTACTCTTCTCTTAATTGTTAGCTTAATGTTTTACCATCCTTTTTTTAATGATTTTTTTTTCTTATACCTGAAGCTTTACGGCTAAATAATGTTTTTAATACCAGCAAATGAAATGAATTTTACTTTTTCTATTTTTGTGGGCGAAAAAAATTAATCTGTGATAAGTGCCTTAAATCTGCTGAAAGAACATTGAAAACTGTTAAATATATTCTTAAACATTTAATTTATCGAAAAAAGTAGCATTTAAAATTTTTTTGCTTCGATATATTCAATTTAAATATTTGTTATGAAGAATATAATTGATTAGTATTAGAAAATATTTAACGAAAATCTGGGACACTTACCTATTGTTTAAGAAATTAAACAAATACATTTTTCTATAAATATTTTCTCAAATTATAATGATGGATTATTTTTAATTTGTATTTAAATATATATATATACGTTGTTGAGAATAATGATCCATATCAAAAATATGAATTATGAAATTCAATTCAAGTCAATACGGATTAAAATATTTTTGAGAATTATTGAAATTGAAATTTGCGTACTTTGATTTATTTGGATGCATATGCAACTTTCCAAAACTTATATTGCTCTAACCTATATATGTTAGAATAAAAGCACATATAGAAACTTATGGATTCTATAACTTTAAAGACGCGTATTATATAATTTATACTTGACCAGATAATTCGTTATATATATGATAAAACCTTAACGACTATTTCATCTAATCCATCCAGTATTGTATACACTATTGCAGCTTTCATATATATGCAATATTTAGATGTTTTTCATATTGAAAAAAGATTTATAACTACATTTAAATTATTCTTTAAATGCTGAAAAGGATAAATTGTTTTTTGAAAGGCTTTTACAAGTACTCAAATTTTCGAAATATTCTAGTTCTTTATGATTAAATAATTTCTCCAACTTTTTTTCTCCTGGAAAATATGAGAATATTTCTTAAAAAAATTCTTGTTATTAATATTTGTAAGATTACAGAAAAACAATGCACTACACATGCAAGAGTTTTAAATGCGCAGCAGAACTTAGTATTATTAATTTAGCTGTTTCGTATAAAATACGAATAGTAAAAATAGTATTTCATAGGTAAATTATTTTTATATTCGTGTGGATTAGCTGTGAAAATCAATCTGCTATAATTACATTTCAATATAATTATACAAAATATTTTAATATTATAAAAAATAAACATATAAGCGGATACATGAACGGATGAAAGCATATATGAACGGATACACCATCTCTGTGATAGAAGAAGTTAATTTTACCATAGCAAAATAGTTAGAATCCGATGTAAACATTACCTTTATATTTAAACATTAGATTTTAATTAAAGAAACGTTTTAATGACAATTTTTATCAAAACAAGTTTTGATACATTATTAACTTGTAGTCACGAAGTTTAATAAAGGTTTTTTTTATTTTTTATTCATTTTTATTTTAAGTAATCATAATTGTTTTCATCAGATTTTCAACCCTTAAATAATGTCATGATTGAAATACTATAACTCTCCATATTCACCTGTTTTGATTATATTTTTATTTACAAGGCATTAAGTTTGAAATTCCACTAAAATTAATAAAATATTTTTCAAGTAATATTGTCTCATTTTAATTTTCGATAGTTAATATTTTTTAAACTCTTTTATTTCTTTTGTTTACAGAATTAATCTTACATTCCAGATTCTCGTTGAAATCTTCAAATGGTCATCGATTTTTGACAAATATTGAATATTGAAATATATAAATATATTGAAATACATGAAAAATATAACTATCTCTAAAATTAGACATTTTTTAAATTTTTGAATATTAATGAGAAAGTCACACAATTTCAGAAAAATAATTTTTAAAGAAATTCTTGTTACACAAAATATTTCAAAAGAAATTATATTCAGTACTCTGATATTCATTTGTTTCAACAAGTCTTTTGCATTGAAGGTGTCTTCGACAAAATTTTTGATCAAATAAAAATTATGAGTTTCTTTACTGAATACCTTTCTTAATATATATGTAGAAAGTTCAAATCACAGGAAATTAGTTTTAGAATTTAACTCTCCTTTTCTCTCACCATAATTCAGGCTGAATTATCCCAAGGTGCCCAATTAGAGAAATGATTTCTAAAATTTCTCAGCAGTTACCTTCTGATATGCGATAAATACTATCATTACGTATTACCTTCCCTAGAGTTTCTAGATTAATCGCTGGTAAAGTTCATAATGCATGCAACGAAAACCTTTCAAATGAGGGGGTCTCGTTCTCTGTCTCTTTGGGGATACATTTTACACCTCGGAAGTCATCAATTATGGCGAGAATGGTAATTGCTATGGAATGTACATTTATTTGAAATGGGAAGAATGATTTGATGGATTTTAAATCGAATGAGTTAATGGTATATTTTATTTCTGATTATATTGTATACTTTTTTTTACCATTCAATTACTTCAGATTTGAAAGAAATTCAATTGAAGTATCAAGATTACATTCTTCTAAAATAATTGAAACTGTGTGTTCAACTTTTTATTCTAGAAATTTGAATCTGACTAAGAAAATAAAGGATAAATGAAATATTTTTACAGTTATAAATTACAACGTTAAATTAAGAAGTAAAATATTTAGTTTATTTAGCAGCAATTTTGTATAAAATTATTTCCACTGATTTTTCCATCCGTAATTAATGCATCTTTCAGTATTATGAAGAAAAATCAACAAGCTTCAAAGCTTGTTGACAAGCCAAGCCAAGCTCGTTATGCCTTGGCTATGCGAATTTAAGTCAATAGGGAGCGTCTCGTTAGATAGCTTATATTCAGATGCTAAGAATTATTATGAAAAACTGCTTCCTTTGCAAACATTCATGTCTTACTTTCGTAAATATCTAAATTAATGTAAATATCTTATATTTAGCGTAAATATCTAAATTAAAAATATAATAACTGCATAATATATATAATTATGATCTTTAAGATTTTCTTATGAACACAAATTCTCTCTCTTTTTCTCTCTCTCTCTCTCTCTATATATTTATCTATCTCTTTCTCTTCTCATATGTTATATGGGTTTTAACAGAATAAATTCTCTATTATAATGTTAGATTAGTGATTCCCTACCAATGATCTAAAATTTCTCAAAAGTATACTTAGTCAATAATATTTAAAATGATTTACCATCTAAGGCATTACTTAAAATGCTCTCTAATTTGAAGAAGACAAAATATGGTCAACTGATCATTCAGATGTTGTACCTTTTGCTACTGCCATAGATGTTTCAATTTAATAAAAATTCAAATTACTTTTGCATTAATTCAGTGAAATACTTACGAATACGTGAACCATTTTTGATTATTTATGTATTTAAATTTTTGCGAGATAGTAGTTGAATTAGAAATCAAGAGGTGAAATCGAATAAAATTTATTTTATGAGAATCCAAGTATACGATTTCTAAAGTAACACCAGAATTTAAATTAAGTGGAAATAAAGTTTACATTACACTAGTATTGACAACAGGTTTAGACTTTAATATTATAAACAATTCAGTATGTTTTTTTCTTATTTTTAGTGTTTAATGCAAATAAATTTTTCTTATATATGAGTATTTTTTATACATTCATATTAGAAAAAAGATGATAAATTGATTATTTTGATGTGATTAATCAAAAATAACTTTTTATTATACATTGTCTTGATAATATTTTTGGCATTCTTATAAATTAGGAAAGTTTAATCTAACTATAAAATTTTAATTTAGTCAACAATAAAAAACTGTAATGGTTAATGGTACTAACAAAAATAGTTAATATTTTTACCATTTCTGCAATTCAATATTTTCCATTGTAAAGCTTATTATGTTATGAAAAGTTATAAACTCCATTTCATTTTTCAATAGGATATACCTGAATAAGCTGATGTTTAGATAAGGTATTTGATGTGGTAATTAATTTGAATAATGAATTTAGAAGAAAAATGTAGTGGTTATTGTCAAGAGATTTACAGAAATACATTCGATGTTATTTATAATTTCATTATTTCAAAAATTCTTGTTGTAAGTGTACTTCATTAAGAATCAACGATGTTTTATTTTAGAATATTTGATAAAATAAAAATATTTCTTCTATATTCACCTCAACTTCTAGTTACATAGTTTTCTCCTTAGTAATCTCTCTTTTAATAATTAAAATAAAATTGGCAATCCTTGAGAAAAAAAATTCTTGCTTCAGTAGTACATTAGAAATAAAAACAAATTAAAAAGAATAGGTATCAATATGAATAAATCAAAAATTTATGAATGAGTATCAATAATTTAAGGAATTATGAATGAATTCGAATTTAAAAGAATATACACTATCAAATTATTATCTAGAGCTCTTCAGAGATAATTTTTTTATAAGCCACTGGCTCCTTTTATTTTAAAATAACTATTTTTTATTCTTCAGGGTCAAATAGAATAACTGTTAATGTCACGCGTGTGCGCAAGATGATAAAAATTCTCTAAAAAATTATTAAATTTTAAAAAAAGAAAAATGTTTGCGATAAATCTCCATCCTTTAGAATATTGTCGTTTATTTCAAGCTGGATAATTACTGACATGGGAATAAGTACATTTTAGAAAGCAAGTTCTAGATTTGTACAAATTATTAATGAAATTTAGTTAAGATAACCATTTTTGTTGAGAAAAACATTCCATGAAGTGCTTTTCCTTGATAAAATACTTCATTAATTTTTTTAGGCTTATTTTTGATTTAAAGTGAATAATTATTTGTTTACTTGTTTTAAATCAACAGTGATAATATATCAAAGTTTCTTAACTGATTATTATTACAAAGTTAATTGAGTTAAGCATATTCTTAGATTTTAATCGTCGCTAAATTTTTTTTAGAATCTTTATAATCCATAAATCATTCGTATCAAATTCAATATTTTCTTAGAATATTTTCTGGGAAATTTTTCGCTTCAATGTGTCGCGCATTAGAGGGTTGAAAAGGGGGGCACTCAAAATAAAATATGTCTTTCTAAGAAGGCGCAAAATTTTTGAAAAATGGCTTGATGCATCTTCCCTCACACAAATTCTCCGTCTTTTATGCAAACGTCAGAAGTGGATGTACAAGATCATTATTTATTCTTTACCAATAATTAATGAAGTTAATTCTCCTTGAAATTAGTGAATGATTATAATGGGTGGAATATTCTGAATGAGAACGATTTTCTTAGATTTATTAATCCTGTTTGTGTCTGAATATAAAATAGTTTTTGATTAAACTTTAGTTGTACGAAATTTAAAACTTTCTTCAAATATTTTAAGTAAGAGATTTATTCCCGAAATGAGAGAGAGAGAAATCCATCTTATTTTTTGTGAGAAGTTATCAAGGTGTCTAATTAAGTTGAAAAAAATACATTAGTTAATGCAAATTACTTAAATATTTATTTTTGCGCATCATTTTTTTTTTGTAATAATCTTTAAAAAAGAACATTTCTTTTTGTAAATCTGTTACTTTTTTCATAATATATATTATCAATTAAAAGAAGCTATAACTATACAAATCTTCGCGATTCTGTAGCTGCAAGTTTGAAAAATGCTTGAAATTTTCAGTTCGTGTCGATGCATCTATTGCTATTAGTATTGTCTGACTTATAAAAACAAGCAAGTTAAACAAAATGTTTCTTCTTAGTTAGCATGTTCCACAAAATGTAATGCACTTTATTATAAATTGTATGAATGAAATTAATTTTAAATATAATTTTTTACAGCAAATGAGCATTTAAACTCGTATTATTATTTTTTTTTAATTTCTTTTGAAATTATAAAATTCTTATAAATAATTGCATCTAATTTTAAATCCTTATAAATAATTGCGCTTGGTTTTAAATCTTTATAAATAATTGCATCTAGTACAATTACAATTCCCCGTTTTGGCCATATCCATTCTACCCTTGACATATTTCTGGATCTGGGGGAGTAGCTATTAGCTTTTGTAACAGATATTATATTTCTATAAATTTTCATGTAAGTATTTCGATTATTATCACTAGAAAGAATGAATTGAAAAAGTTAATAAAAGTTTGTCTAAAACATTAAATATTGTATTAGCGAAATAATTTTATTTTATAATAGATATTTGTTAACTGATGTGAAAATTTTCTCTGTTCTCTCTATAGTTAAATACATTAAATATATAGGATATTATTATAATATTTTATCGTTACTTTAGTTTTGAAGAAAAAAATAAGTTCTGTCTAAAAGAAATATGTTTGAAGACAGATTTTTTTCATAAATATTTTATACATCAGCATTTTATATATCTCATAAATTTAAATTTAATATTGAATATTTTATTTTTATTTCGCTTCTCATAACTTTATTTGAATATCTTATTATTTTAATAAATTTTATGGATATTTTACTTTGACTAAAGCTAAAAGATTTTTATTTTTGGAGTTAAATAAATTTATAAAATGTGAGTAAGAATATATTGTGCTTTGATTTTCACGTTCTTAAAATAATTTAAAACTATAAATTGTATTTATTTATAAAGCTATAATTCAATTTCGCGTTCGTGAAATTTTCTACTTTTATACATGTTTAAAACAAGTATTTTATAGTGAAAAACAGAAATTATAAAAATGACATGTAAACTTTTTCGCAAAAAATAGATAAAGAATAATTTTCTAAAAAAATATTCTCATCTTTCAATTAAGCACAGCAAATAAAGAACTTTGGTGATCAAAGATACGTAGTTTGGTAACGATTCCGCCAATTAATAAAATATTGACTTCTTGCATTTACTTGAAGAGCATGCTCTAATAACTTTTTTATTTTATTTTCATTATAAAATAGAATAAATATTCTATTCATATGTATTTAGTATTATGTGTAGAATTATATTCTGAATAGTATGCTTTCCATTTTTATATATTTTTAGAATAATAGGAACCTCTTCAAAGTATTTCCATTCCCCTTTCTCTGTTTTATATTTATAAACTAAATAAATTTCAAATTTAAAATACATCATACTATATTATTCAGTTTTATAACTTTTTGTTACATTTTTAATGGATTAGGAATTATGGTTAAATTTCACAAATAAGAATAAATTCGATAATAATGAAGTTTATTCATCATTATCTACTGTCGTACAGTAAAACCAATGCCTAGTAAAATTAATGGACAATAATGAAAATAAAATTAATATTTTATTAAAATCATGGAAAGAGTTCTTAAGAAATCAACCAACATTTGCCGACAGTATATAATTTTTTATGTAGAAAATAAAGCTTGAATTTCATGTGTTATGATTCTTTTATGAGAAAGTTATGATTCTTTTAAACATTTGGAATTGAATACTTATTATACAGTTCAAAAACACGATTAAATATTACTCTTGATTATTTCAGAGAAAAATTAATTATATTTAAAAATCAATTCTTAAATCTACATAAAAATTTTATTTATAAAGCCAGTAAAAATACCATACCACACTCGAGTCCATAAATTAAGGATAATACAAGTTCAGGCATAGAAAGAGACAGAAGCAAAACAAATGTGACTTATTTGTAAAGTCTATTTATTAAACAAAAGGTAAAGAGCAAATACGATGCTATATGTTTAACATCATTGATAAAAATTACGATTTTTATTCCCTGAAGCAAATTTCAAAAAAAAAAATAACCGATCTACAAAAACCAATATAACATGGTTGGTATGATGGTTAATACGTAGTATGCCCCCAGACGATGTACAACGTCTAGGCATGCTGAGTATCAAATTATCCATCTGATCTTGGGGAATACTACACCACTCACACATCAAGCAATGCTCTCCAAATTTCCGGTAGCCATGTGGGAGGGGTTTGACGGGATGGAATTCGACGGCCAAGCATATCTCCCACATACTCTATTTCAAGTCCGGTGAGTATGCTGTCCAGTCCGTACGGGTGATATCCTCCGATTGAAGGCATTCGTTTACAATGTTTGTATGGTGAGATTGGCGTTGTCATCCATAAACAGAAATTCTGTCCCGAAACAAACGTACATGTTGTTCCAGAATGACATTCCGATAGATGTGTCCTGTCATGGTTACATTCTTAACATGCATGTTAGTTCTGGAACCCAGAACAATTCCTCCCCAAACGAACAATCCAGCAACACAGTAACGGTGTCGTTCAAATGTGTTCTCTAGATGGTAACGGCTACCTGGCCCTCTCCATATGAAATTCCGGCGAGAATCAGACTGAAAGCTAAACCTGGACTCGTCGAAAAACATCACACAAAGACCACTGTTGTGGTGTCCACAATGCATGCTCTCTACTCCAAGCTAACCGCGTGAGTTGCGGTAAGTGGAATACATCTGACAGACCTACGAGCATATAGATCAATGTGCCCTAAGCGTCTGTACACGGTACGCCTTGAAACTTTCGTACCGGTAGCTGAAGAGGGCAGACGAGACAGGTCTGATGCTGTGCTTCGTCTGTTTCTTTTAGCAGCAGTAACTGTCAAATACTGGTCCTCGTTCGGTGTTGTAACTCGGGGGCGACCTGTATAACGTCAACTCTCATTACCATCATCTTGGAACCGTTGCCAAAACCTGGAGATGACACTCTGGGCGATTCCAAGTTCCTCGGATATTTCCAGCTGGGTACGTCCCCATTCCAGGTGGCCGATAATTCTACCACATAAAACATCATCCAAATGCTTCCTTTGTGCCATAACTATGCGGTTATTGCACTTGTGACGCTAAAAACGCTTGTGAACAATTTTACATCTTTGCAACCATTCCTTATACACCCTTCTCTTCCACTCTCGTCATTGTGACGTACTATCAGCGCCATCTGGTGGTTTCTTGTAATTTGCATTTTATTCTTCAAGATGTGTGTGATAATTCTACATGTGAAAATTTTATTTTAGAGTTCAATTTCTGTATGATTCTGAATTATCCTTAATTTATGGACATTGTATTTTAAACATAAAATTTCCAGTAAACTATGAACTCTAAATTACTTTTAATTCTGATTTCATTAAAATTGGTTTCGACTCATTTATCTTTAATGCTTGATGTAACTCTTCACTCGTCAAAAAATAGCTTCTAATATGAAAAATACACCTTGCTAAAACATTTTATGATTTTGCAATAGAATTTAGACAAGGAAATTTCATTGGCCATTCCAAAGTTTCAATATTGCAGGAATGGACCTCACTAAATCATGTAGGAACTGCCCGAGGTGGACCTTATCCCGGAATATATTTTTAACTACCCTATTTTTAAGCCACACATACACACATCATAAGAAGCTTACAGGCTGTTGAAAAATTTCCCTATCAGGGAAATCTCTGTAATGATAAAATTGTACACATTGCCAAAGCTATTTTGACATGACTTCAAACGGACCAAACTTTTTGACCCATATGATATGGATAAATAAGCACGTTATTCAATTAGCACAAATGTATGTATCTCTTCTTAAGTACAGTCCAAAAGTCAAACCATGATTCATGAGAACATAGCTTTTCAAATAATTTCCTACCGTCTTCCCCCTATGAATTTAGCAATAAGTCTGAAGCCTCTTAGAAAAAACCTCATGTTATGATGGATGAAATTTTGCGAAAGAAAATTTTTTCTTACGTTTTGAATTATGTCACTAATATTTCCAACTATCTGAGTCATCTAATTATACTTTTTTCAATGTAATCAAACTATATTTTTTGCGGCGCATCTAACTATGTTTTAATGAGAAAAAGAATTTGAAGCCCTTTGTCCTTTTATGTCATATCTTTACTAGTAAATTATCATAGAGCATTTGACTTATTTTGTAAAAGTTATGAACAACTGAATTCAATCTTCTCCTAAGATTTCACTAAAAAATCATTACTTAATTTTTTCACGAGAAAATTTTATTTTATTCATATTGTTATAGTTAAATAATTGAGTCAATACAATTTATTATATTCCAAATTTTTTTTAATTTTACACGCTGTTAAATAAGAATATTATTTTATATTCTTCTAAGATAAAAAGTTATTTTATAATATTTAAGAAAAACATTTTTTAATCTTCATGCAAAATATTTCTACATGCATTTCACTAACATTAATGTTCATTATTTTACTTAGTATTGTGCATTAACTTTATTTGCCTTCGACTAATATTTTCATTTCAATAAATATTTATTTCTTATCTTTGCAAATTTTGCTGACATCTAAAACACAAATATATTAGATTAAAATTTGTAGACTCTTAAAAGAGTTTAACATTAACGAAAAATTTTTTCACTGTAGATTATGGAGGCTTTTGAAAAATGAACTGACTCTCTTTTCGTCTCTTTGAAATATAAAATGATTAAATTTTGCAAGGTAATTCATAAACAAATACATTATCTTTGTAGTAAGCAAAACAGTTGTACTCACTATATAATAAATTCTTGGTATATTCCATCAATGAATGCAATTAAAGGATTATTTTTACAATACTTATTTTCTTAAAATAAAAAACCCTTATCAAAAAAAATTCTAAATTTGAAGAATTAATTTGCTGAAGTTTTTATTTCATTGCAGTTTATATCTCGAGAACATTTATTTTCAATCATATCTATGGAAAAATTTTATGCTTTCTTATTAAATATTTTGTTTAAAAATTTGATATTATTAATACTTCTTGATAAATATTTTATTTAAAAATTACATATTATTAATTAGAACAGCATGGAAGTTAATGATGATAAAACAAAATATTGATTAGAGGATGAAAATATCAGCAAAAAAAGGTTAATATAAATATTGTGGTTTATGTTTCGATAGTAAAATTTTTTGACGAAAAAAGAACATTTTGAATCAACTTCTTTCGCTCACTTTAATTTTTTATAACTGCTCTAATTATTTATTAATTATCGCTCTTTAATTTTTTATATAACTGACCATATTACCTATATCTTATTTCTAGAAATATGTTCTAATTCAGGTAAAATTTCAGCTTCATTTAAGTGACCATGTAACAGGAGATATTTGTCAGCATCAATGAAATCTTGAAATGTATCTTTAAAAGGTGATTTTCTGAAGCAGCTAACCATTAAGTTCCTAAAACTCCTGTTGTGCCTTATTTGTACAGTGAGACCATTGCAGGTCCCCTTTGAAAATTTCTATGTTTTTATAACTTTCAGCAATTTTCTTTTAAGTTTTTTTTTTCCAACTTTAAAATTTTGAGTAATACTTTGACTATAAATGTCTATAATTTAGATGTTTAATAAAAATGCATAATCACTTAAATTTTAATTTTGGTATATTAGAACGAGATTGTAATACAGCACACATTTAATGTTAATTTTATTACATTTTAAAGTTTTTTGCTAAATGTCATTGTCTTAACAATTCTCTTATGTCAATCTCTGAAAACGTCAACTATCATCCAAGCTATTTTATTAGATTTCATTAGTTCAAAATTAACTTAAGTTGTACATTAAGACAATTTATTTTTTAAATAGAGTTTTTGTTTATCACTATCCATCGTCAAATAATTAAATATGAGTATCATTTCGTAGATTAAGCAGCAACTGTCATCAAACATGGATATTTTTATTAAATACAACAGTTAAAAAAGTAAAGGTATTTAATGGATAGTTATTTTTATAACATTTTTACCACACACAATACATATGTAATAAGTAAATGAAATGAGATGTATTATGCGCTATTGCTATGCACGATTATATTTTGAAAGTGTTTGAAAATTCATTTTCGATAGAGTTATTGCTATCTTTTTGCATGTTTCATCTTGGGATTATTTTAAAGTAAAATTTTATTGAAAGTGCTTAAAAAGAGATGTTAGTTACATAAGCTGAAATAAAGTTAATATGAAAACACGAATGTACAAAATTTAATGACAATATGCAGAATTAAGTCTAATAATAATTCAACTAATATAAAATTAATTTAACAGTACATGTTAAAAGTTTCAAAATAGCTAAAACTAAATGTATCAAACATGATACTGAATCTCTCAAATGCTCGATTTAAATTGATAAGCAGACAGTTGTCTTAACTGGAAACTAAAGATAAGCAAATCATTCATTGAAACCCCTCACTCACTGAATAGAATCACATGACTTACCAGATCATTTCTCATTGAAAAAAATTCCTTGAAAACGGAATTTTATTTTTAATGAGGACTTAAACTTCAAATAAATGCAAATAAAAAAATCTAAGATAAATAAATCTTTATTAAGTACACGAAAAAAATAATGATAATATTACAATTATTTTATATAATAATAGTAAAGTTGCAATTATAGATTAAAAATTATATTTAATTTTAAAAATTTTTATAGAAAGAATTAAAAATTACTTACCCTAAGAAATAATAAAAATTACATATTAATTTTTATCATTTAATAGCGACATATTATTCAAAATTTTGCTTTAAAAATAATAGATGGTTTAATTTTTCCGAAATCTATTTCTTTCTTTTCAATGCATATTTGTCCAGATTTTGGAAAAAACGCGTTCCTATGGCATGGATGTAGCACGAATGCACAATCTTTTTAAAAACCAACTGATACATCATATGATATATATATATATATATATATATATATATATATATATATATATATATATATATATATATATATATATATATATATATATAAGACTTGTCTTTATACCCTGTAATTACAATTTCAGAGAAAGTGTGCGACTTATGGTATTTTATATTTTTTACAAATAAATAAATACTTAATTTATCTTAATATTTATACAAACAGGATCTGAAAGCAGTTATGTTAAGGAAAGATAAGTGAATAACTATAAACTTATGTGTGCGTGAGTAATGTAACGAAATACAAGTTGTGATTAACATAAAGAAATGTAACGCATAACAGATTTAAAGTAAGGTGAAATAAACTTATTGTAAAAATAATATGAACACCAGTTAATATAAAAAAACGCTCTTATTAGGAATAAGGTAAAATTATTTTTTTCCTATGCTAATAGAAAGATTGTGATGGAAATACACGGAATTAAATAAAAGGAGAATGATGAAGAAAAAGTATCAAGTCGCATGTTCGCAAAATTAAGATATTTGACAGAATAAATAAGATACTTCTTACTAGTATGTAAGATATCCCATATTATTTATATATCTTTTTCACAAATTCTTTTACTGATAACATATAAATTAACTTACTTTAAGGTAGTAAATAAAAGAAAATTCGAAGCCTGTTTTCAATTATGGAATCCAAAGTTGTTTTATTAGAAGGCGATTAAGAGAAAGAATTAGATTTACTTTTTATAATTTACTAAATATTCCTTTTATGTTCAAACGTTAATTGCCAGAAACGGATTAATCTATTTTAGGGTTCTACATAATTTTTATTGCCTGGACCCTATACCCGGGATAGTATGTAATTTTTACGAGAACTTTTTAATAAAATAATAAATGATAGGTGCATATTAATAATTAACAAAAATAGTCTGCATATCAAATCTTTATTATACAATTTCCACACATTCTTAGTATATAAACATACTTTTAATTAGATATCAATGCAATCAACAGAATTGGAGCTTTTTGCTTCTAAGTTACAAATTAAATTTCAAAATTTATTCATTTAAATATCAAAATTATAGTTTTGAAAGAATGTGATTATGAAGTTAATTCAAAAATTCATTTTATAGCTTGCTCAATTCTGAAAATTTATTATTTATTTCTTCGTAATTAATATTAACCATTTTATTCACATACATATAATATATTTTGTTCTATGTACATTAACTCTAAAAATTTAATTCTGCTTAATTTTAATGAATTGGGAAAATAATGTTTACGTTTTTTAACTCTGGAAAAATGAATTTTCACCAGGTACTTTCGATGCAAGCAAAGTTATATATATATGAATTTCACATATGGAAATGTCAATAAAATTTTTGTTGTCTTCTTAAATCGTAGCATGTCAGATGACCACAGTAAATTTATCTTTTATAAAGTAACAGAAACTATAACGGTTCCACATTTACTATTTTTGTATTAGTCTTTACTGTATCATTTTTTAGAAATGTGATATTTTCAGATTTAATTGCTACTTTGTCATTTGAGTTTATATGAAATATTTTGAAAATTTTATAAATTTCTTTATAATTTCTGTTACATGGTTCCAAAATCAGTTTTATCACGTACTACGTAAACACGATTTTTCTTAAAGCCCTCTTGACCTTATTTACAGGAACTTTTATTGTTTAACTATTATATACAATCAATGATGAACTTATTCAAGAAAACTTTTCATTTCAGGACATTGTATAAGTATTGGAATAAATATTTATTTCGGATGCTCTTAATGCCTCCGCTTCTATATGCATATTTCTTAAACTATTAACCTAATTAAACTGTCGGAAAATTTTGTCGTAAAAGGAATTTGCATAATACGGCATTGTACACGTTAATAAAAAAAACTCTAATTTATTAAATTTGCTTACTATTCACGGTATTCTAGTTTAACATAACATTTCTGAGATTTATTTGGAAATGTATCAAGAAAAAATTTTAGTTCGTTAAACAGAGCGAACTGCTTGAACTGCATTATTTCTAGAAAACCTCCTAGTAGTATACATAATTTTTTTATAGTAAATGCTTATAATATGCTATAAAACTTTTTTCTAAATATTCTTCTGTGAGTCAACGTCGAAAAATACGTATGAACATTTTCCAATAAACTAAAATATGTTATTAACTTACATTGTTGTTACTTTAACTACTTACAATCAGATTTAATTTATGTGAAGCGCAAGAATAGATTATTTGATAAGTTTTTTAAAAGGTTATTAGAAACCACTATATTTTCCAGATATATTTACACTGTCGCGGATATATCCTCTGCAGCTGTAAGTATCCAAACCTACTACTTCAAAGTTCTCTAGAATTTCAATTTCTAATGATTCTTCAGTGTGCAAATAAATTGATAAAAAATCCAAAAATCTCACTATTGGGTTACCATCTTTTAGTACATAAAGCAGTGCACAAAGTTAACTCTGTTCTATACATGTTATGTAAGAGGTAGTGTCAATTATAATTAGAAAACATTTAACAGCTTTAACTTCAAACACGAATATTTCTGACATTATATGTTTAGCGAACCTGGATCATCATTCAGTCTCAACTGCGACAGAGCCACCCGAACTTCAATAGCAAGACTCAAAAGCGGCCACACAAAAAGTCTCTCTTTTTTAGAGAGGAGGAAGACCTACTTATTATGCACAAAATGCTGAGCCCAACAGGCCTCCCCTGAACATGTTCTTGACTGCATGGGGCTCACCAAGAAGGACCTTTATTCTCTCCCCCTTTTTGTTTCAGATTATCTTCGGGTCAGTGGTCTTATGGACCTTGTCTGACTTCGTCAGACAAAAGGAGGATAAGCCACAACACAACATTTCAATAATTTTAAATAATTGATGAAAGATAATTCACCTTACTTCTTCAGGCTGATTGGAATTTTTTGCATGCGAAGATGACAATTTACCGAATTCTGCCAAATATTCAAGATTTCTCATGTAAATTCCACAACAGGAAGAAGAGAGTTCACTACTACCACGAAATGCAAGAGGAGTTACTGTTGTAACGATTCGTAATGATATTTTCTTCAATATTTGTTCCTTCTAACAACTACTTTTAAACGATAAATAGAGTCCTTTAAATAAATTTCTTGCCAATAAAATTTTAACACGTCTCTCTATAGAATGTCTCTCTATGAGTTACGTGTCTTTAATATAATTATCTTATCCTTGCACTCTTACATTTGCATTTTTCAAGTTCGAACATTCTTCTGCAAAAGTTTTTCGTTTGAATGAAAATATCTTGCAAACAGCAATAAATTGATATGCTTCTTGGACCGTATACTAACCATTCTCATTCAACTTTTTAATCATTTGCTTTATTGTGAAAAAAATATTTCCCTTTAATGACGAAGTTAGCTTTTTTGTTTTCTGTTATTACATTTTTAACAGTAAGTATAAATGAAATTTTTGATAAGGATTTATTTTTAAACAACAATCTGTTTTTAAATTTAAAAGCCTCAAAGAAGCGTGCAAATTTTCCAAAATTAAAATACCATTAACTGTGTTAAGTATATATTATTTCATACTACATTTTAAATTTCTTCTTCCTAATTTGCGTTTTAATTTTGCTTCACAATAACTGGCAATGACAATTTCCACATTATTTATTTCTATTATTTCAATTACAGCTTCACTGCTGTTATTTATGTACTTCCTGATTTTCAAAATATTTACGAACTTCATTCTCTATAATATTTAAAGGCCGAATTTCCAGTTTTTTATTAACAACATATTAAAACAATTTTTTGCTTATTCATTTCTTCCTTGATACAATGTACCCATTATCACGTGTGTGTGACAGAGATACAACTGAAAACCACTATATATATATATATATATATATATATATATATATATATATATATATATATATACACAGGTAATCAAAAAACCCGAGTAAAAGCGACATTTTGGAATGCGGTTCGTAAGCAGCAAAATAATGAACAGTAAGAGAAGCTCAATGAAAAAACCAACGAGTATTGAAACGGATTGTAAACACTAAAAAATGAAAGTGCAAAAGTGACCGCAGACCTCAATCCTTCTCCAGTGTCAATATAATTAGTTAGAAGATAAAGTGAATATTTATGGCAGTTTGGTTTGTTTGAGGCGCAACGGTAATTTTTTTCCACTCGAGGGCAAATTAGACCGGGACCTACGGTTTAAAGTGGATTCCGAACCACTACAAACATCCATACCCAAGGTGGGATTCGAACCCACAAACTGTTGAACCGAAGGCAAGAGCGCAAACCATTCGGCTGCCAGTTCGGCAATATTTATGGCAGAGCAGAATTCTCAAACCACTTGACACGGGTGTTAATGCTAAACGTCATCTATTGTGATGTCACACTCACAAAACCTGGTTGACGAGTGAAAAAAGTAATCAACGAATCCTCTTTTAAGCTTTTCCGCACAATAGAGCGGTTGCACATTTGGAGGATACCTACAGAAACATAATCATGATTGTCTTTTTCCAAATGTCAACTATAGACGTGGATCTGTCATGATATTGGCAACCATGTCATAGCTTCCTATTAGAGCATAACTTTAAAAGGAAGGGTCACTGGGGAGAACTATAAAGAAATTTTAACTGATGGGGTCTATTTAATGATGCAAACTTTGTTTCCTGCAGGAGATAGACTTTTCCAAGATGATAAGGCACCTATTGATGCAGCGAGACTTGTCCAATCATGGTTTGTTGAACACAAGGAGGATGTTAAGCATCTATCTCGGCTCATACAATCAGTTAATTGAAGCGTTACGGTATATTTTTCAACGATCAATACGGAATCGATATCCTTCTCCGAAATCTCTCCCAGAAATTTCGCAATATCTCCATAATGAGATACAATATTCTAAAAACTATTCCACCACTTGTAAGAATCAATTCCTTGATAACTCCAAATTATTTTACCTACCTAATGCGACCTGGCATGCTACTCTCTCTCTCTCTCTAATAAAGGATTCTTTATAAATCTAATGTATTTCCATGATTACAAACTTAAGCAATTCAGAAATGATTCCATTCTTGACCCGATAGCCAATTACTATGTAGTATAGAACATAGGTCAAATCGTTGCTTCAGCATTATGCCAACGATTGCAATATTTTTCAATTCCTTCGAGGGCTTTATACACGTTACTTTGCAATTTGCTGCCACCAGCTTCCAGTGTTTGGCTATTTAGTTGATGTTGAAAATAGGTATGGTGATATTAATGTGATTGGTTTGTACATACATACATATTTGAAATAGTGTATTACTGCATTAACTCGCAGAATTAATTATAATAGGTATTTTAAAAAATTATACTAGGTTATTCAGCCATACACTGAAGCTTATGAATTTGTCATTTCCTGTAAAGTGAACAGGAGAGTTATTTAGCGATCAGGAATTTCTGCTGTTAATAGTTAGAAAACGTGTCTCATCCATGAAATGGCCTTTGTTATCTCTTAATGTTTTATTGAAATTTCTTGTAAAAAAATTGCCTATTTTTCATTCTTAAAACAATTATTAAAGGAATCCAATAACTTTCATACTTGGCTGTCATTAAAAATGCCAAAAAAGGAGACATTTTTATTCATAGGCAAGAAATGAGTGGATAAAATACTTTTGTCAGAAAATTAATTTGTTGTTTATAATACATATTTATACGATTATGTCTTGCATCTAAACTTTTGAAAAAAAATAATATAGTTCAGAAACAAGAGTCTTTAATATAATTTTCTGTTGAAGAAGATAATAAAATTTCATTGCATTGTTCTCTTTATGTTAATATTTATCATTTTAAGATGATAATTCAATTTACTTCCTTTAAATTGATTATTCTGGATCTCCTACTGAACATTCTAAGTTCGCAATCTTTCATGAATTTTGAAATTCAATATTTTAAAAACAATATGATCCGTTTATTATTGATATAATGGAAGGATCATTATTGTTAAACATAAATCGGCGCTTTAAGCATTTTATAATAGAAAAATTACAAACGTATGTATAAAGTATGACAATCTAAGAAAAAAATCACTAACATTCAAAGAATATTTAATTAGAGCATTTTGTTAGTAAATTTTATTATAGTGAGGTAAAATTTAATTGCTCTTTAATTTTATAAAAACTATTTTTAATTACTGGGTAGATTAAATGTGACAGTTAAAGAACTGAATGCTAAAGAACAATACATTTGATAAGCAACCACAGATACAAGTATAATTTCATAAAAAGTCGATTGCACTAAATTTTATTATAAATATATGCAGTTTGTACTATAATAATTTATGATGTAAAGCAATTTATTTAATTTCATATCTAAAGAAATTCTCTAAAAAAATATGTAATTTATTTTAGAAGCGAAATGTCAGTACACACATTTCATTACATTTTTACAGACAAAAAATTTAGACGATTAATGAGTTTGAGTAATAAATTAGGAGTCAAGATTTCATTTGAGTAATGAATAACTGGAGTAAATAAATTCATGAATGTAGAATATCCAGAGATGCCAACCTCTGAGCATCCCAATCAGTACTAATCGGACATATTTTCAGTACTTTCAGTAACCTTTTTAAAAAATTTCAGTAACTTTTTCAATAGCATGTGGTTTACATTAAGAATATACTTATGTGCATAAAATTAATACTTTTAAGGTAATTTATGTTAAAAAATAAAAGTAAAATGATCATCTAATAATAATAAATATAAAAAGAAATAATAATTAAGAAAGTAAACCATTCTTTTAAATTTAAATGCCTTATTTTTAGTTGATAATCACCTGTACGCACGCTATTAGCAGTTTTATTTTTTAATATATCAGGCATATTTTCCTTAATCCAAATAACACTAAATTAGTAATTTATTTGTAACCTTCACAAATTTTAATAGCTATAATACAATAATAATAATATAATCAAACATGACAAAAAGGGATTATTATTAGAGATCGAGAGAGTGAAATCTATTTTCCATAATTTCGTTAAGATCATCGTAACTCTGTAACGAAGAGTAGAAATCCGTACTAAATACGGAAAAATCGTAACAAACGGCATCTCTGAATATCGAAACTATTTAATGGTACACATATTAAATTATTTCGATAATTTAATAGTTATAATTCAGTTTCAAAATAATGGAAGATGAACATATGCAAATGTAAGAATTTCAGTTAATGATAAAATTTCTTATTATAATTCATTTTTTATTGCTTATAAAGGAACAAAGAAAAATTAACAATTACAAAAAATTCAGTGGTATTATTAGCCTCACACACACAGAATACTTAATATAATTAACACATTATCTAACATTATTTAATTTCTTTAATTATCACAGAGAAAAAGTATGCATGGAAATTAATAATATTTATTTCTATGCATGCAGAATAGATGTTTCACGCACACACAGAATGAATTTTAATATTTAACAAAGCAGAGAATTCTTTTTTAAAAATATAGTAATAATCAATGATTTCACTAAACAAGATTAATGCTAGAATCTTTTGCAAATATTAGTAAATGAAATAATAGCCTAACTTTGTTACAAATAATTAGAATAACATTTAGTACAATAATATTTAAGCAATTTATTAGTTTTAATGATCTGTGAAATATTTTCTTATATTTTTCAAATATGTTCTTGACCATCTCTTGGTGCATGAATATGCAAATTTAATTCATCTATTCTATTTTAAGCATTTAGTTTCATTTTTTGTGTTTTAAAAAAATCAACTAACTCCAAATAAACTATGACAATATAAAATTTTTAAGCAAGAAGAACGATATCTTAAAAGTTTATTTAAAAACTTTCCACAGATAAAAAATAGTCCCATAAATTGTTTCACAAGTTTTGTTTAAAAAGAAATTAAGTATACAAATTAATCAATAAAATATTTATGAAATACAGAACTCAGTTTGATAAAGCTGATAGTTCATTTCTTGGCTGTAAATGGTTTGCAAATCATTATTTAATAATTTATACAAGTTCAAAAAACAAAAAACTACAAACATACTGTTATTCAAAAAGTAAATTCAGCACTAAGCGATATATTCAAATAGCATTTAGAGGAAATATACAAGTAAAATAATCTTACATTATATACTAATGCAAGAAGCATAAGCATCTTGCTTATGTTTAGTTTAAAGCATAAGCAAGGACTTAACTTTAGCATTGTTTTCTGAGATCAAAGATACTTTAATATAATCTAAATAGTTGTATTTTAAAATGCAAAAAAAGCATCAGTCAAGAAACTAAGAATCAAATATATTGCATTATTTTATTGAATAATAAAATATTTTTATAAGCAAATGTTCAAAGTTTTAATGCTTTTATTAATAAAATACGAACTTTTTTCTTTTACATATGCATATTTATTGGAAAAATCACATCAAGATTCCAATTAACATACTGATTTTGTTATTTGAATACAGTTATATAAACTTTAATTATACACCTTTTCAGATAAAACAACATTTGTATTAAATATGAATTATTTAAGAGAAAATTAATTTAAAATATCAAAGCATAAATTGGTTCCCGAAATTTCTAATTTAAAAAATTACACTCCTGCTAAATTATTATTTGCCAAACAATAATAAATAGATATATTAAATTTGAAGAATATTTTAGGTTATAATTCCTTACATTTACCTTTTTCTGGTGTCATAGTTGTTAGCATGACAATAGATAAAAAATATATACAAGTATAAAGAATTTTTCTTGCAAAATAAAAAGTAGTCTTTATTTTACTTTTCACTAAGTGAACATAATCAGTAGAGTAACAAAATAACTTTAAAACATAATAATGATATTTGCTCTGTAGATTAATTATATTTTTATTACATCATTTAAAGTCCCTGCACCTTTAATTAAACTTACTTTGTACTAAAATGGATTCCATTAGAAAAATCTATAAATTTGCAAGATTTAGAAATGTCAAAATAACAATACAAGATTGATTTCAGACATGATAAAAAAGAAGGAATCGAAATTTCCCATAAAAGTAAAATAAATTCATTGCTTTAAAAAATATGTTCAACAGAAAGAGCATGATAAAGATTATACAATTACCAATTGAGGAAAGAATTTTTGATTTAAAAAACGAAATTATAAGTTTTAAATTTTGAATGCAACATTTGTTTTGTTCTTTTTCAAAAATTGGATACTAATGGAATTCAGCAATCCACAACTGCTTTAAATATTGTTGTAAATCAAGAACGAGAAGATTGTGAAGACAAAACTTCTTTTCTACCTTAGGTAAAAGGAAAAAAGACATTATTAGAAATAGATTTTATTATTGTAGTTGGCATTATCCTTGTGTCAGTCGTAGAAAATGACACTTCTGAAAAAAAAAAAAAACCTCAGAAGTTTCCATTCTTCAAGAAACTCATGGAAGAATCTAGAAATATGATGGCTGCTTCTGTGTCAACTAATACTCCTTACACTAATTAGGGGTGAAGGAAAACATTTGAAAAAAGTATAATGTGACAAAGTCAGCTGTTTAGTTCAAAATTATCAGAATTGTTTTAAATCAGGGAGAGAGACTACTACTTCTCATATACAGCATTATTTAGATACAGATAATCAACCTCCAATTGCTGTGCCACCTTATCGCATACCATTTGTGATTAAAAGTTTTGAAAGAACAAATTGAGAATTTGTTACAGCATAATCTTATTAAAGGTGTGAATTTAATATGATGAATGACTTCAAAGCAATGTAAGCTGTGAATTATGCCAAGTATTTGAAAATTGGCTAATATTTTTTGATAAGAAAAAAAATGAGAGAAAGATTTATGTAGATAAATGATGCAATAAAACTCCTCAGTTTCAACCTGGGGATAAAGTGTGGATGACTGTAAGCTCTACTAAATTTCTGCTAGAAAATAAACAACAAAATTTAGGACATAAAAGGACAGACCCTTCATTTTAAAACACAACGTTTTCTGACAATATATAAAGTGACCCCTCCTGATAATCCCAGTGATATTATCAGATCCTATTATATATCTCTGCTCTTTGTTTCTGTAGTGACAATAATGAAATCTAGATAAGGCCTATAAGAAAGCATGGTGGACCAAAAAGCACTATTGCTTCATGCATTGCTGATTTATGACCAAAAATGATTTTTGGAACCAGAGGTGCAATCTGATGTACAAGGTAAAAGTGCAACAAAAACAGATAGCAGAGTGAAGCCCTATTTTGTTTTTCTGAGATGTTTATTTTGTATAAATTTTAATATGCTTATAAAATTTTAAACTAGCATTTGTCTGTGTTTCTTGCAACTGTGTTAAGATATTGAAATTCACTATGAATTTAATTCCAAGAATTGTCCTCTTTTCTTTAGCAAGTTACATGTTCCATTTTGCATAGAAATTAAAATTTTATAGTTGGAAAGTTTATAAAATATAGACTGCTTCAACTGGAATTGAAGAATCTTTTTCACCATATCAAATAATAATTTCTTTTATTAAATAATGATTAAATAATATAATTAAACAATTTCATATTACTCAGAAATTTCAGACATACAATGAAATACAATGTAGAGGTAATTATATTCTCTAATACAATGGTAGAGTGCTTCAGAATAAAGAATTGATTGATAAAAATCCTGTCTTAAAATAGTATTAAAAAAATTGAAACCAGCATTAGAAAGAAAAGTTTTAACTTTAATCTTTTTAATCCTGTGTTAAGCAATAATTTATTTTTAGAATGAACTTAAGTGTACATCCATGTATTACAATATGTACAACATCATGTCTATACTCCAATGAATTGTCTGTGTAGAGGATTTGCAATTACAATGTGACAAAATGAGTTTAAGAAAGTATAAGCATACCTTGAATTGTTCAATTGTTCAACCTTATTCATTTTTTCTTTCCATCCAATTTAAAATTAAAGTTGAATAATAATTAATAAAAATTTCAGCAAAATGTTCATGCAAATTCATTTTCTAATGGCAAAATTTTGATGGAAGCAACCAAAATACACTTTTCTTAAAATCCTTTTATCTTTTCATAAATTTAAATAAAACTTAAAAGTTTACCAAATAAATATGATAGAATGGAACATAAAAATGCAATTAAATTACACCTATTTTAAAAATAAAATAATATGCATAAAAAAGTTACAAAAGGAACAGTGTAAAAATATTGTTTGGAGTTTTCTCCACTCCTTTAAATACTAGATATATTATTCAATAAAGTCAAGGGATTATAGAATATATAACAATATGCATAGTTCAGACAAAATAAAATTATTAAAATCAACAATTTAAAGATTAAAAGTTAAGTCTAATATACATATTTTATATAAATTGCAAGATATGGATCTACACAGACATATAAAACTACATTATAAAACATACACAAATAGCATATAACAATTATTATACTTTGTTATAAATATAAATGTATAGAAAGCAAGCAACAAAAATATCACAGAAATAATTTATGGAAGTATTCTTGACATTATTTTTTAATTTGATGAAAGTATATTTGCATCAACTTTAGATTTAATAATATTTCCTAATTTATCTTCAGCAATAAAAGATATTTGCTTAGTATTTTCTGGAATATATTCAGAAATATCACAGAATGCAATGTCAATCTCAATTTTAACTTCATCCAAGAATTCAAGATGATGAAAAGATGTACCAACTTCATCTCTGAATTCAATTATTTTAATTCCATTTGGTGCCATAAGTTTTGTTCTGTTTAAGAAAAAATTATGAGAGGGATGCTTCTACAAAATTAAAGTCAATTAAAGTAATATGCAAAACTAATTAACAATATTGACAGTAAATTTATATTTATACACGTTTTTATATTTATATTTATACAAAAAAGACAACTTAACAAAGAGTGGCTAACAATTTTAATTTTATTCATATATTATTGACAAATGTTTCAATGTATTTTTTCTAATTAAAAATCAAATACTAATTAGAATAAAATTATTATATATGAAAATAAATTAATTTGCCCATGTTATTACTTCTAAATACAGAGAATATGTTTTTAGGAATACACAATAGTTGTAAGAATGTGAAATATTTTATTCACCATTAAAATTGCTACATTAGAAAGAAATATAAATAACAAAATGATGTTAGTTATTTAAAATACTGGATAATATTTAGCATTTAACACACTATAAATTACACTGGAAATAACTAGTGGTTAAATTAACAATATCATGAGAAATCAGTATCCAGAACCACTTCTGGCAGCAATAACAGCTCTTAAAAGCCTTGAATTTAAATCAGAGATCTAATAGCATGTATATAGAACTATTCATCTTCAACATACCACAGTTTATCAAACTATAATGACTGTCATAGGTTGATGAGCCTATTGCTTAGCAAACATTGACTGGAAATTAACTATTAATGAAAAGTTTGGAAAACATGCTGGCCAGCCTTGCAACTGATTTTTTGCATATCAAAGACCTGATATGTAAAAACCTTACAATAGCAACACATGGCAATGCATTATGATGATTAGTAACGTTTCATGGGACTAAAATAAAGGACTTAACTTTTATTTCAAGACTTTTAAGCCTTAACACAACAGAAATGTAATAGTCACAATGGGGGGTACAGAAAGCATATCTGACACCCATGTGCAATACCATTTTTGAAGCATTTTTGAAACATTTTTGAAGCAAATTACCAATCAATAATTCATAAAAGAAAACCAAATGAAAATCACCCGGATAAAACTTTAAATGATAAAAAAAATATATTTCAAAAGCATATATACAATATAAATATCTGAAAATGTAAAAGTGAATAACATGTATCAAGAGTATCAAATTTAGTTTTTTTAAATGTGTATAAACAATGCATTTTCCTTGCTACTTTAAATAGCAAACTTTATCAATCATTTTTATACTTCATATCATAAATTACAAAAGATGAATGAAATAATGAATTTTGAAGTTCCTATTATTGCTTTTTAAAAACCAACCAGTTATCGCTCATTTTAGTTAGGTAGTGAAAATTATGTGCTTTTCCAATTTGGTTTTGAGAAGATTTCAGAATATTTTATTGTAATTGTCAAATGATAAAAGTTATTACATTTCAATAAAAGATCAAATAAATTAATATAAATTTAACTAGTAAAACAGTTACATGGAATATAAAAAGAAAATAAAAAACTTACCCATTCAAGGAAATGAGATCTTTGCTTTCACTGTCAAAATCGTTAAACCATCTAAAAGTAATAAGTAACAGAATTATAATCTATTACTTTATTAATTTTTTACAAAATAGTGCATCACTAATTTCAGTATTATTATTGACTTATTTCAAAATGTTAGAGAGAAGTGCAAATAAAAATTTTAATCTTCATGAAATATTACATTCCTGATTTTTTTAGAATATAAGTCAAATTATTTTTAAAAATTCCATTTAAGCTAAAATATCACACCCACTGATGATGTATAAACCAATAAATATTTTTTTCTGAATAAAAAGTCAACAATAAGTGAAAAGTCAAAATAAAAAATAAAGGTGATATCACAATAAAACCAACATGATCAAAAGTTATGAATGAAAGTATTAAAAAATAAAGAAAATATTATATACTTGGTAATTATAATTCTTGATGAAAATTTATAAGCCAATAAGGATTAAAATTACATCAAGAAAACAGAATCAGTACTTTATTTATTTTTACAGATTATTTTCAGACTTAGTTATTTTTTATATATTACACATTGCAAACTCTATATATATATATATATATATATATATATATTGTAAAAATTCAAAAATTTTATTAACATTCATACAAAAATATTCTTATACATTTTAAGTGCATACATTTTAAAATCTTAAAAAGTATCAAAAATCTGAAAACACAAAGCACTTTAAGATATAAGTATAAATATGCAAATGATATTTAAAATTGCATACTTATGAAAGTATAATATTAAAGCTGATGATCTAGTCCAATAAGCTCCTCCAATATTCACAGCAAATTTAGCCGATTCCACATAACTATCAGGTGGATTAGGCAATTTCCATGGAATTTCTAGATCTAAATCAGAAACAAAAAAAATAAATTGTTTTGCATATTTTACCAATTTTGATTTTTAGATAATAGTTCATTTAAATGGAATATGAAATTTAAAACTAAACAAAGAATTTTAACAAATAAATATAATGATTTTCTTCAACAAAAATGTATAAGCATTACTAAGCAAAAAAGAATAATTTTGGTAGAACTTTCCAATAAGGATTATATAAATAACAATATAAATAATTTCTTTAATTTCCTTCCACAAAAACTGCAAAATCCTTGTAATTTGATTGCATCAGAAATTTACAAATGTGAGTGCTCACAGAAATAATTTTAAGTAATTTTATTGCATAAATTTAGTTATTCTTATATGAGAAATCAAATATATATTTCAAAAAATCTTTTTTAATTTTTAAACAAAATTTGAGCAAAAATTTTATTAATCAAAATTTTTATTAATTTTTTTGATTTTAAATCAGTTTCAAAATTTTTATTAATTTTTTTTTTAATTTTAAATCAGTTTCAAAATTTTATTTATTAAATTTTTAAAAAAATCTATTTTTAATTTTTTCAAAATCTGTATTTTTAAAATTTTGAAAAACGTTTATTAATTTCAAAGAACATAAAAATTTGAATTCATAAACCAACAAGCATGCATGTTGGGTCTTAGAGGCCTGATCAAAATAGCATAAAAAAATATTCCAATATTCAACAGCTGCATTAATGTCAACTACTTTTTAATAGTTATAATTTCCAGGTTTCAGAATTTCTCTTTTCTAAATATTCTTAAAGGCTGACACATGTGCTTGCATATTCAGATTTCAATTAAGTTTTGGAAGTGATACAAAAAGAAATGATACATGCCCTACAAAAAAAGTGATAAAATATTCGTAAGCTATGATAGAGATATATCAACTGATTAAAAATTGGTGAATAAAAAGGCAAATGTGGAAAAAAATGATGAAATTTTAAGAGAACATAATTCTTCTATGGAATAAGATTATAATTCTTACCGTGATTCACATTCAGAAAAATGTGAACATTTTATTAAAAAAACTTCTATATGGGTAAAGAAGGCACAAAGTAGAACAAAATTAAAAATCAGTGATATGTCACAATTTCTTCTCATAATGTTCTTATAAAATTACCAAGAATATTGGTGACATAAAAAAAAATGTTTGCTCAATAGTTGATAAATGGCAACTGTGGATTGATGAGAGTATTCTTTGTAGAAACAAATATGTAGAGAATATATACTACTAAACTAAACTCCATGGCACGACAGCCCATGTGGGCCAAGCATAAAATAATTGTTTTCATGACCGAGGGCCCTGGGTTGCGAAGCATATGTCCCAGTTAAGTGGTCAGCCTAACATAAGACCCCCAGTGTTTAGTTCCCAAGCATGCTTGGTACTCAGTTAATCAACCCACTGAAGGGATGAAAGGCTGAGTCAACCTTTCCCAGCCCAAGGATAGAGAATATATAATATATCATAAAATCTTGAGAGACTACTATGCACAAAAAAACTTTAATAGCAGAAATCAAAGCATTACATTTCAACTATTTTATATGGAGAATTGTTGTACATAAAAGTAAAAAATCACTTGGCTTTGAATGGAACAGGTTTTGATATTTTTCACACAGACATCGACTTAAGAACTAAACTACACAACAAAAAATTTTAAAAGTATTTGTTTTGGAACTCATAAAAGAATATATTCAGAACAGAATTATATATCAACTACTTATTCAAAAATTTGATAGAATACTAATAAAACATATTTCTTCAAGAAAAACATGTGAGTTAGAAAAATTAAAAGATCTTGCCATCAGAAAATGTAATGTATCTGCTCCAATAAAAAAGACAAAAATTCTTCCATGTTGTGCTAAGAACAATGAAAACATATATAGTGAGCAGAAACATATATATATATACATAAAAAAATGTGAATAAATTATAATTATTTTTGTAATTGTTGTTTTTTATATGTTCATATTATCTATTCTTTAACAGAAAATACATTTAATGTGGTAAACTATAATGTACGTACTTTAAGCATGCCTTCCTCTGTATTAAGTCATGAATTCCATCTCCATTAGAATATTATTTTGTTCAATGAGATCATCTAAATTATTTACATATTTATTCATCATCAGTTTTTTTTTTCACTTTGAAATTAAAACATTGCTTATTACTGTATATTGACTTATGGGAAAGTTTATTATGACTTTTCTTAAAATAATATTACATTATAAGAATTTACATTTTATGAGATCATAATATACAGGAGTCTAAAATATTTATTAAGCAATTAATAATTTTATAACAGGTAATTAAATTCATAAGGATTAAAAATTTTAATTTAAAATTATAAAAAAACTAAATAAATTTGCAGCATATTTGGAATTTTGCAGCTGAAAAATTTACAGAAATTTCTTTCATCATTTATTTTTTATTTAACAACTATATATTAACAGAATCACAATAGTATTATATACATTAAAGCAAACTGATATCAATATGTTTCTTTGTAAATTATTAATCATCCTTCACCATAAACTTACAATATTTATGCCCTTAAAAACTCACCAGAACTTTGAATGGATATTTTAGGTGAAAGATGGAAATTTTCTAGAGATTCATTCAGAGGTTCTTCCCAAGAAAGAGGCGATGTCAATGATAAAGGGACACTATAGTTTTGCAACCCTGAATTCTAAAATTAAAAACACATTTAAATTAAATAAAAGCCATGATGGAAGTTTTTGCTTGATAAAATTTAACTTCAGATGAGATTAAAACTATAAATAATTGTTTTGGTAGGAAAAAATTAAATGAAAATATAGAAAAATAAAATGAAAAATTTATTTAAATATAAAATAGTAGGTTGCTATTATTTAAAAGGATAAAAAAGACAATTTCAATACATTAACTTATGAAAAAATACTTTTACACAAACAAATACAATATAATGTCCTATGCATATGAAAACAATATCAATATATGTGGTATTCAGTATATAAAAAAAATAATTTTCAAAAAATTAAGGAAAGGGAGTCTCGTGATTAATTTATCCCAATATATATTCACTAAACAAACTATACTGTGTGGCCCACAACTATATAAATGAATTGGCCAACGAAGTACTACATACCAGGTGATCATGTGGCAATTGAAGCATATTTAAAGCAATTAACATACCTATCAATTAGTAGTGATTTCATCATAATGGGGAAAACAATGAATATAAGTGATTTTGAACACAAGATGATTGCTGGTGCTCATCAAAAGGGTTTTAGTATTTCTGAAGTCGCATATCATCTGGACTTTTCCCAAGCAACTATTTAAAAAATTTGACACATCTGGTTAAACAATCAACCATAGACAAGCCTGTGATCATAAACTACTTGTTGATCCACTAAGTAACTTATAATGGGAATGATTATTTATGATTAGAGTAACAACTCATCTTTCACCTAAACTTGATTATAACACAGGATATAAGTATAACATCTTTGAAATACTATACACCATATATGGGTAAGGATGGACTACAAAAGCAGACAGCTAGTTTCGATACCTTTGATCTTGATCCAAAATCAGAAAAAATTCTCCAGTCTCCCCATGATTACCGATCACGATCATCAGTGACTAGATGTAATGATCGCATGAATCTCACCTCCTGTAGTACTGTTCAGATAGGTGACACAGAATCTGGAGAAAACAATATGAAACAATAAACCCCTTGTGTCAGATTGCAGATAGAGACAGTATAGTGCTTTGGGAAATTTTTTGCTGGTAAACTCTTGGTTTGTTGATTCTGTAAACTTATTTGTCCAGACCATCTCATCAATGTCAACAACTAGATTCATCTCTTCATGATTACTATCAACATGTCCCATCTAATTAACCCTCATAAAATAAAATTGACCACAGAGGGACAGATGAATAAATCATCATCAGGATACTCCAACAGGAGAATGATAAGTCAAAACGTTCACTTGTCATAGAGTGGTTCAAAAACAATAATAAATTCAACCTACTCTACTGGCCAACAGTCTTCAGATTTATTTGAACCCAATAGAATATCTTCAGAATAAATTGGAACAAGTTCTTTCAGAGATGGATCCTACACTACCCAATAAACCTCAACTATATCGACAAACATCACAGAAAATATTTTCAGAGGCTATTCGACTACAAATTTGAACTGTTTTAGTTACCAATACATTATTAATGAGTGTTCCTTATAAATTAGCAAATCAGAGTATTTCATTCCATTCTTATATGTAAATCAGTAAAAGAATCATGTAAAAGAAATATTACATGACCATAATGTATTAAAACTTCATGCTTGATAAATGCACAGTATATTGCAATGTTAACTTTGAGGCAAGAAAGATTTTTGAACAAAAATACAAGAAAACAAAAAATTACATCCTTTATTAGCTTTCACACAGAAAAAACAACTCATATTATTTTCGTTTTCTCGTTTTTCAATTTTTCTAAAAAAAATTTTCTTTTTTGATTATAAGATTTAATGTTTTTCTTTTAAACCATAATAATTCAATATGAACACATCTCTCATTACTTAACAACATTCCTACTTAATATTTCACACTCCATAATTCAATGACTTCATATCATACTTTTATTTCTTTTAAAATTACATTCTTTATTAAATACCAAAATAAGAAAAACAATAAAAAATATTATGTAATTTAGTAACATTGTACATTTTTTTTATAAGGAGAATAAAACGATTCCAACTATAATAATTTGTTGTGGGTTTTCATACAATATACTAAGCATAACTTTCAGTGCATGACACTTTTTTACTGCCAAAAGTGGAACTAAGTTACACTGAAGTTTGGATAGAAGTATATTGCTGATTTTTATCAGTTCAATTTAAATTCTTATATATAATGCATGTTAAATACAATATATCTGACTCTAATCACACATGTACATATAACATTTATAATAAACATTGACATGTGTTAAAAAATAAAATAATAATAATAATGTTATCCTTTTCAATTACAAAATAATAGTTGTGAATAATTACATATTTTGAAATTTTTCATTAAAATAAATTTCCTTATTAATAATAAATATAGGAATTATTTAATACGAAATAATGTTAATAATTTATGGAAACATGAACATTAATAAACATAATAATTAAAATATGGAAAAAATTGATAGTTATTTTCATATCATGTAATATTTTTGGAATCAATTTTATATTATTGTTACTTTAATGTGCAAGAAAATGCTAACAATTTTCTTCTGCTTTTAATTAGTAATATTTCTTTTGTTAATAGTAAGTATAACTGATTTTCTTATTTTACTTTTTCTGAGATCATACCTCTACCAAGCAACAACTTTTTACACTTTATCATAGACAACTTAACAATAAAAAAACAATTTAATATCTACCATATTTTAAGCTCGAAGATTCTTTCTTAAGGATTCATTATAGATAGTATGCAGTATTCACATGTTTAAAAAAGTAAACTGTGAAAACCCAATGCACCTACCTTGAAAAATAACCACATACAAAACAACAACACTACACATATTTACCACCATTCACTGCAACAAGATGAAAGTCAGGATTTTCCATACTGAAAAGTAGCATCCTGTCACTGTCATGGTCATCACAAGTAAAAAATATTACTAGTTTTTTAATTAATTTAGGCTAAATTTTGTGAATTGGTACATGTGCCCAATGAGCAAACCTGTAAGTTATTGCACCAGAATAGATTTGTTCAATGTTTCTAAGAAATATGCCAATGTACCAAGTTTGTTCAGAGTTTTAATAACCCTAAGAAACTTATGCTTCACCTTAGAATTTTCTAAATGTATGATGCTTGTGTTAGTTATTTTCTTAGAACTTAAAAGTAGATGTTATAATTTTGTAAAGTTGTTTAATTTGTATTTCAGTTTTAAAAGTTATTTGGTACATCAAATTTTTTTAAATTGGAGCATGAAGATTAAGTTACTTTTATTTTGTGCTATTTTGTTTATTTTGCTATTTTATATACTAAATTATGTACTTTATTAAGTATAGAATAGAAATATTTGATAAATAAATATATATATATAAATTTCTTGTTGATAACTTGGCAAGATAACTGTGCAGTGCTCAATGTGAAAACTGGAAATCATACTGAATTCATACCAACTTGTAGGAGTTCATTCAAATTTTTACCATAAAAATTAATTTCTACTAATATGGTTCCTTTTTTGGCATTGTAATATTATTTTGATAATTTTTAATGATGTATATAATGTAAAATAATATATAATTAAATGCCACTAATTGCTGTAACACATTAAAAATATTTAACTAATTAATTATTATCATTACCTTGTAAAATGGATTATGCTCCTTTTGAAATATATGATCAAAGTAAAACATATCTATAATAAAATATTTATAAATGTCATCAAAACCACGACCCATGATACCACCATTTGTATGGCCTAAATCAAAAGTATGTCCTAATTCATGTAATGTTGCTCCAAGTCCAGTAGAATAACAAGCCCAATGGAAGCCCCTAATATAAAATTAAAGCCACTAATAAAACTCACAAATATATATAAAGAATTACATAGAAAATATTTATAAAGAATTAGATAGAAAATATATATGAATTATATATAAAATAAATCATAATACCGGTTAGCACTGTCATCCATGAATTCTAATCTATTTATTTTTCTTTTATCACCAAATCTCCATGGAACTTCTTGCACAGTTTCTGCCCACGTATGTAAGCATCCAGATCCAAAAAGTGCTAAGCCACTGCCACCTAGAGCAACTTGCCCTTTTGTCATATTTAGGATTTCTTGGTGAGTTTGGGGTATTAAATTAGAGTCATTAATATACCTAGTAAATGAAAGAAATGCTAGAAATTTACAATTATTCCTAATCCTTAACTTGGAATTCATAAGCTCAACAGCGAAATGAGACCAAAGTTCTTGATCATTTAATTCAAAGGCTTCTTTTAAAGACAAAGAACTAGTGAAAACATGACATAAGACCTTGTCATTTACTTCCTCTATTTCAAATGTTTTACCACTAAGACCATGTTCTAACAATTTATCAAAAGTAAAAGTTTGAAGCATTTGACCAGCAAGACAAATGCGATTACAAGCACTTTGTATAGAATTATTTTCTTCAATGGGAGCTTGAAAACAACCTGAATCATCTTTACATTTTATGTACACTAATCTGACAAATCTATCATATTTCAAAGGCTTGTAGTTCAGAGTAAATTTTAAAATAGATCTTTTGTGCTCAAATTTGATTTTATTTTCACCAGATATTAAAGGAATAAGAGCTTTAAATCTCCCATTAATTACAGGCCATATGATGATATCAGAATCTGATGATTCATTTTGAACAAAAAGTTTACTATCCTTTCCAGCAATAATTTCCCCCTTAATAAGAGGTAACGAAATATTTACAAAGTCATTTTCACGATAATTAAGTATTCTGATCGACATTTTTTAAGGTAGTTAATCAAACACAATCAATTTGAACGCAAATAACTTTTATAAAATTTCACTGGAACGCAAAATTTCAAGGATTTGCACGACTTGATTAAAATAATTTTTAAAAGACAAATAATTCTACTACGGAAATATACAGTCAAGTTATAGAAATTACTTTACAGTATTTAATGCACTTTATTACTTATGTATTTAAAAATTCAGTTTGCAAATTCCTTATTGTAAATCTATTATGTTCCTTAAGAATTGGTGTTAATATGCTTAAAAATATTTTGTTTTTGTTTAATATCGGATATGTTTCTCTAGATTCGTTTACATATCCACATCATTTATTATTTTATTCATTTCGTCATGCAGTAAATTTTACTTCTCTCGAGCAGGATATTCAAGACCGATATATGTGGGAGGCAATTAAAATATTTAAATAAAAGTTATGCTCACGGAATTTCATATGGTTTCGGTTAGGTTACGATAAAAAACTGTTTTGCAGCTTTATGCTCATAGGCTTATAGCTCGCATTGAGTAAGATTGAGTTTTTATTTGAAACTTAAACATAATTGACGTTGATTTGTTTACGACGAATGCACATATACCTATGGTTTCGGTTTGTTTCACATCGTTCGTTCACACGGTTGCCATCCAACGCAAATAGTGGACTTCCTCTCAGAATTTATATACCACGAAAGCGGAAAAGAAATAAACTTCGGTAAAATGAGACTTCGGTTGGAAGATTATTCTAACAATACATTATTTGTAGTGCAATTTTTAAATACGTTTAAATCTCTACTGAACTTTCTATTGGTGGAAACTTGTGATTTAAGAAAGTTGGAATTGATTTATCTCATAAATCAATTTGGTGATTGATTTAAGAAACATTGATTAATACACTACATATAAAAGCCTTGAGTAGTCAAGATTTAAAAAATATTATGAAAAGAAAAGTGTAAATACAATTTTTTTTGTTAATAAACATTTTTAAAAAATTTAATGAGATATTTATGTCAAACTATTGAACATTCAGTACTTAATGAGATTTTTTAAATATGTGTGTTTTAAATAAAGTGATTTTTTTTAATTTTAAGTTCTAAAAGGGTTAAAAATAAAGTATTTAAAATTAATACTGTAGTGTTAGGATACTCCTCTTTCTTTTCACATGATGGCGCTGTAGTCATTGAGAGAGGAGAGGAGGGAGTCCGCTCCGGCGGGGAGAGAGAGAGATTGTCGTTGACCAGCGAACGAGGAGGTTTAGCTGGCTCTCCTTGGGTGTTTGTTCTGTTGGCCATGTAGGGCCATAATCAAATTTCTATTAATTATAATTTTAATATACAATACTATTAATTATTAATATTTAAATAAATGTTTGTATTTGTTCGAGTTGTGCTTTCTTCTACAAAACAGACACTACAAATACCATTTAATGGAAAATCCAGAAGTCTGGTCATTATAATGTTTTAACTTAATTTTAGTTATTCAGATTAAAGATTAACATAGCTTTAAACTAATTCTATTTAAAAATATCTATCAAAATAAAAAAAAATAGTACACCTTTTATAAAAATGTTATTTTTTACAATGTTAAATTTAAATTTTTAGGTTTCAAATTATATAAAATTTAAATTAAGTTAATTAAAAATACTATGGAGTAACAAATATATGGTATTTAAATAATACTTTATTTTAATATTTTCCTCATTATATTCGATACTAAAGTCTTAAATATTGCATAAAAATATATCCTATTAAGAATATCAACATTAGTATTAGGAAGTTTTTTAAACAAAATAATTTGAATTAAAAAATATTCGTTAAAAGGTAATCAAATTTTTAAGCAGTTAAATTCTTTTATATTGAAATAAATATGCCCATTCTAAATCTAAATTTGTTGCTCAAAAATTCACAACTTCAAGATTATTTATTAAACGGATTTATGACAACAAAAATGAAAATAAGCAATCATTTCTTGTACTATTTTCACTTGGAGAAAAGAAGAGAAAACTTGGCCAGTTTTAAAAATCATTTGCGATATGAATTGCCCGAGTTGCTGCTGCAAGCCCAAAAAAGCTGCTGATTTTCGGCCACTTATTTTACCAATAACTTTTATTTGGGAATAAACTTGGCGAAAACAAAATAATGTACAAATTTAAACTGCGCAGCTTAAAAAAATCTGTAATATTATTGGACGAATAGAACAAATTGCTGAAATTTAAACTGTGGCGTCAAGCAATGTTAAATCTACGGGATAGCTCAAATTCAAATATCGGCAACTTTAATGTAATACAGGATAATAATAATAAAGTTAAATCAGATTTAACTTTAAATTGATTTTAAAGGTGCAATGTGAATGGGATATAACCATGGAGAAAAGAATATACTTCCTCCATGGGTATAACCAAATTTATCAACCAAATGCTTCATAATTTTGAACAATGAGCAGAAGTCATAGACCAATATTTATCTTGATAGTTGGCATAAGTGATTGACACAGACTTGATACAACTTTCTATATGATGACAATTTCGGCTGGCTGCGCCGGATTCTCGAGGTTCCTTGCTCCGAAGGACCTCACCCTCAACTGGAGCTGGAGTGGTTAGCTATAGCTGTGACTGAACTGGCATATTATTGGTTTATATTACTTAAGTGGGCGGTGCTTATTTAAGAATTTTATTTGTATTAAAGATTTAGTTATATTGTGTTAAATTTTGAGTAAAATATTGAATTTAAATAAAATAATGAAGGAATTTATTATGGTAAAAGGTTAATAAGATATTATTATAATTAAAGAATTAATAGATAGATTATTCATTATCTTGAAAATATTGTGTTAATTTAAATAGCTTGTCCATGGGGGACATAATTTCTTTTAGTTCTTTAATAAGTTTTTTAATAGGAATTCCTTTGAATATGGTTTTAATTTCATTCAATAAGTAAATTAGGTCTAAGAAATCATCGGGTAGTCCCGTATTGCTCATCAGAGGAGTTTGTTCTGTTTCTTGAGTGGGGGGTGGGGGAGGTAACTCTCGCGTACGAGACGCCAGGTCTTATTAAGTGTGATCTTGTTTGATTTTTGATTTCCAATTTAGCTTTTTTATTTTTTACTGAGTTTATCTTGGTGAAATTCGGGCATCCTTTGTAATTGGTAGGGTGATTACCGTGGCAATGGGAGCATTTTGGTTTTTCAACTTTATCATGAGGGCAATCCCTCGTATTATGTGCTCCTGCACATTTAACGCATTTAGCTTTAAGGTGGCACGATTCGGCCGAATGGTAGAAATGTTGACAGTTGAAACACTGCATCACCGATTTGGGTCCTCTGTAGTGTTCCACTGTCACTCCAGAGATATGACAGAGTTTGTCTATCATATACATATTTGCCCCTTCGGGCTCGGAGAATATTGTAGTGAGAAATAGAGGCATTGGCTTAGACGTTTTTGGGCTTATCATTTGACTAACTTTGGCCACTTGAAAACCAATAAGTTTAAGATTATCTTCGATGTCTTGAGTTTTAGTAGCTAGTGGGAGACCCCGAATGACATACTTCCCGGGCTTTTGATTTTTATTTTTAATGAGTGTGTACTCAATGCCTTTATCATCAAAAAGTTGTGTTAGATTTCTATGAGCTTCTGGGGTTTTAACGAAGATTTTGAGATTGCGCCCAGTCGTTTTAGTCTCAAATTCTGATTTGAATTTGTCTTTTAAATTGCGAATGAATAAAATTGGGTCGTCTCCGTACCTTACAAGTACTGGAGGGATTTTCTCCTCCACTGGGGGGGGGCTGTAGCGGGGATCGGCTCAATCTCCTGGGTGGAGACAAGTTGAGCAAAGGAGTTTGCTGTAGTTACTGGAGCAGATTGCTCCTGCAATGCAATTTTAGCAGTTTTTTTTCGAATTCACAAACTCTTCTGTTGGCTTCTTTGAAGTTCTTTTTCTATTTTTAGTGATTTCAGCAACATTAGCTGTATTATCATTAGCATTACTATTAGTATTATCATTAACTGGTAGAGGGGGAAATGCCAGATCAGAAACAGTATAACTACCTGTGCTAGATGGCTTTAGCGTTTCATTGGAGTTGGCCTCAGCTTCTTCTATACGAATTTTCAATATTTCAATCATCTTATCTCAGCTGGTAATGCGTGTCTTGATTTCCTCAGAGTTGGGCTGACGTTGTAATATAGCTTCGTCAGCTTTCTTAAAACACATAGTGTGACGCAGGGATTACCTTCTATATGATATATCAAAGAAAAAATTTTGAAACCTGAAAAATATTTAACATAAAGACCTATAGTTGCTCATACATCAAACCATTTCAGTTAAGTTTGGTCATTACGGTTCAATTTCAGCTCCAAATTTTTGGCAACCGATATAATCAACTCAATCAATAAACCCATTATTGCTAAAAACGATGCTAATAAAATTTTTCAGTTTTCAATAATTTTTGAAGTGAGGCTATACATATTTTAAAAATAAAAAATATATATTGTGCTTAAATGAATGAAATTAAAATATTTTAAATATAAAATATATTTCTTTTCTTAGTGTTTAATGAAAAAAGTGTTTAAGGGAATGATTATTTTCCTATTGTGCATTTTCAAAACATTTTCTTTAGTACTTCGCCTGTTTTATGTTTACCATAAAATTATTATGATTTTGCTATAATTTTCTATCGTCATTAAGCAGTAAGCCAAAGCATGATTCCACCTAATTTTAGAATTAATATAACACTTTTAAATTATAAATTTAATTATACTATATAATGCAAATCAGTTGAAGTATGATCTCAACTTTTATTGCAATAAAAAGTAAGTACTATTGAAAAACATCAATATTTACTGCAATTAAATAAATATAATCTTATTATCCCGCTCATTATTTATAAATTCCCACGTGATCAAATATATTTTAGTAAAAATTTTAATACTGCAGATGATAACGTGTCATATAAACTTGCTTAATATTTGGTAAGTTTTGTATTTCACTTTAGAGCAAAACCTTTTTTTATTTCAAATAAATGTTTAAATTGAAAAATTAACAAAGCAAGAATACAACTCACAGAATTACAATAAATAATAACAAGAGTAAAGGCCTGTTTACACGTTCCGAGTTACATTTCTCGTCCGAATTTTCAATATGACGTCATCAAGACCGAGAAACGAGTTTCTCGTCCGATCAATCCGAGAGTGGTGTTTACCAGGGCTAGGGAAAGTTCTTAATTTATTTTCTTCATCTTCACACTTATAAGGGAATAAATTATTTATCCCTATCTTCCCAAGTTTAACGTTCTCCTTTTGAAGTAATTTTATTTTCTTTTTTAATTTTTGTATTTCATTTAAAAGCAATTTTTTATTTGATTTAAGTCGTTTAATTATTCTTGTTGTAGAAGTTCGATTTCTTTTTTGCTCATTTTTAAGGAATTTCACTGTATTTTCTGCTCATAAAATTCTTTTTTTCAATTCTTCTATATTTTTTAAATATTCATTGCATTTAAGGCACTTAATATCACCACCACATTGATTTTCTGCATCACATAATTTATGTGGACTCACACACTCAATTCTTTCAATAGCTTCTACTAATCTTCTTCTTTTCGTTTGTCTCTGTTCTCTTGGAGTATTTTGAATTATGTTTAAAGCCGGTAACTTAAGATTAGGCAGAGCCGTCGGTTTTAATATTTTTCTCTCTGGCAAACCAAGTAGTCAATTTTGTATGTCGTCCATATATTCATTCAAATCAAAATGCTCACTGCACACTCTAGCATTCTTGATGTTGATTTTGTCACTTCTTCGACATCTTTGCACCCATTCCTTTGAAAGCATTTGATTTTCTTTTGGAAATCGATGAAATATTATGTGTTTTCCTTTTGTATTTCGATACGTATTTGAAAACGTAGCAACAGCACACGATGTCATGTTTTCCTCTTTAAAAATACTCTTGCTTAAAATGAAAACATTAACATTAAACAAGCCAAAATGAATGAGAAAGCTCCGATCAGAAATACACACTAGCATAGAGAATGCCAGCCAGTGGATGCCCAGTGACGTCACGCTCTTCCCCTCTCCGGTGACAAGGCAACACCCCCTAGATACAACAGCAACAAATGAAAACTAAAAGCGAAACTACGATAAACGTTAAAATATCGAATCAGAGAAATCGGAACGTGTAAACACCGTACGGCTCTGCCTAATCTTAAGTTACCGGCTTTAAACATAATTCAAAATACTCCAAGAGAACAGAGACAAACGAAAAGAAGAAGATTAGTAGAAGCTATTGAAAGAATTGAGTGTGTGAGTCCACATAAATTATGTGATGCAGAAAATCAATGTGGTGGTGATATTAAGTGCCTTAAATGCAATGAATATTTAAAAAATATAGAAGAATTGAAAAAAAGAATTTTATGAGCAGAAAATACAGTGAAATTCCTTAAAAATGAGCAAAAAAGAAATCGAACTTCTACAACAAGAATAATTAAACGACTTAAATCAAATAAAAAATTGCTTTTAAATGAAATACAAAAATTAAAAAAGAAAATAAAATTACTTCAAAAGGAGAACGTTAAACTTGGGAAGATAGGGATAAATAATTTATTCCCTTATAAGTGTGAAGATGAAGAAAATAAATTAAGAACTTTCCCTAGCCCTGGTAAACACCACTCTCGGATTGATCGGACGAGAAACTCGTTTCTCGGTCTTGATGACGTCATATTGAAAATTCGGACGAGAAATGTAACTCGGAACGTGTAAACAGGCCTTTACTCTTGTTATTATTTATTGTAATTCTGTGAGTTGTATTCTTGCTTTGTTAATTTTTCAATTTAAACATTTATTTGAAATAAAAAAAGGTTTTGCTCTAAAGTGAAATACAAAACTTACCAAATATTAAGCAAGTTTATATGACACGTTATCATCTGCAGTATTAAAATTTTTACTAAAATATATTTGATCACGTGGGAAATTATAAATAATGAGCGGGATAATAAGATTATATTTATTTAATTGCAGTAAATATTGATGTTTTTCAATAGTACTTACTTTTTATTGCAATAAAAGTTGAGATCATACTTCAACTGATTTGCATTATATAGTATAATTAAATTTATAATTTAAAAGTGTTATATTAATTCTAAAATTAGGTGGAATCATGCTTTGGCTTACTGCTTAATGACGATAGAAAATTATAGCAAAATCATAATAATTTTATGGTAAACATAAAACAGGCGAAGTACTAAAGAAAATGTTTTGAAAATGCACAATAGGAAAATAATCATTCCCTTAAACACTTTTTTCATTAAACACTAAGAAAAGAAATATATTTTATATTTAAAATATTTTAATTTCATTCATTTAAGCACAATATATATTTTTTATTTTTAAAATATGTATAGCCTCACTTCAAAAATTATTGAAAACTGAAAAATTTTATTAGCATCGTTTTTAGCAATAATGGGTTTATTGATTGAGTTGATTATATCGGTTGCCAAAAATTTGGAGCTGAAATTGAACCGTAATGACCAAACTTAACTGAAATGGTTTGATGTATGAGCAACTATAGGTCTTTATGTTAAATATTTTTCAGGTTTCAAAATTTTTTCTTTGATATATCATATAGAAGGTAATCCCTGCGTCACACTATGTGTTTTAAGGAAGCTGACGAAGCTATATTACAACGTCAGCCCAACTCTGAGGAAATCAAGACACGCATTACCAGCTGAGATAAGATGATTGAAATATTGAAAATTCGTATAGAAGAAGCTGAGGCCAACTCCAATGAAACGCTAAAGCCATCTAGCACAGGTAGTTATACTGTTTCTGATCTGGCATTTCCCCTCTACCAGTTAATGATAATACTAATAGTAATGCTAATGATAATACAGCTAATGTTGCTGAAATCACTAAAAATAAAAAAAGAACTTCAAAGAAGCCAACAGAAGAGTTTGTGAATTCGAAAAAAACTGCTAAAATTGCATTGCAGGAGCAATCTGCTCCAGTAACTACAGCAAACTCCTTTGCTCAACTTGTCTCCACCCAGGAGATTGAGCCGATCCCCGCTACAGCCTCCCCAGTGGAGGAGAAAATCCCTCCAGTACTTGTAAGGTACGGAGACGACCCAATTTTATTCATTCGCAATTTAAAAGACAAATTCAAATCAGAATTTGAGACTAAAACGACTGGGCGCAATCTCAAAATCTTCGTTAAAACCCCAGAAGCTCATAGAAATCTAACACAACTTTTTGATGATAAAGGCATTGAGTACACACTCATTAAAAATAAAAATCAAAAGCCCAGGAAGTATGTCATTCGGGGCCTCCCACTAGCTACTAAAACTCAAGACATCGAAGATAATCTTAAACTTATTGGTTTTCAAGTGGCCAAAGTTAGTCAAATGAATAAGCCCAAAAACGTCTAAGCCAATGCCTCTATTTCTCACTACAATATTCTCCGAGCCAGAAGGGGCAAATATGTATATGATAGACAAACTCTGTCATATCTCTGGAGTGACAGTGGAACACTACAGAGGACCCAAATCGGTGATGCAGTGTTTCAACTGTCAACATTTCTACCATTCGGCCGAATCGTGCCACCTTAAAGCTAAATGCGTTAAATGTGCAGGAGCACATAATACGAGGGATTGCCCTCATGATAAAGTTGAAAAACCAAAATGCTCCCATTGCCACGGTAATCACCCTACCAATTACAAAGGATGCCCGAATTTCACCAAGATAAACTCAGTAAAAAACAAAAAAGCTAAATTGGAAACCAAAAATAAAAAAAAAAAAATTTGGTTTGTTAAATTTAATGTGATATTTTACTTAAAACACAAAAAAAACTAGACATTTGATGGTTTTACACATGAAAATTTTGTTTCATGTGTTCAATCTTTTGCCGATGTTAAAGCTACGGCGAAGATTTCAACAGGTCTTCTCTTGATGACTCATAACTCTTGCGCTCAGGCCTTGTATCTAGGGGGTGTTGGCTCAGGCCTTGTATTCTAGGGGTGTTGGACAAGGCGGCATGCGATACATCAAAGCGATGAGCCAGCCCTTATGTTTTCCCTAGCCCTGGGTGTTTACACGTTCCGATTTCTCTGATTCGATATTTTAACGTTTATCGTAGTTTCGCTTTTAGTTTTCATTTGTTGCTGTTTTATTTCGCTTCCTTTGCTGCTGTTCAATTTATTTAATCTCTATTTTTAATATGAATGAGGAATTCAAAATGGTAACAATAATGACGGTAGTGGCTCGTGCTTCATTATTATCAAAAAGGAAAAATAAAAGTAATAATAAATCAGTGTGGACTGAACCTTGGCTGTCAAATCAGCACAATAGATTGTCAAAACAATTTTTGTGATAGGAATTTGTTGATATTTTAACTTATAGTATTGTAGATCAAAGCAAAAAAATTCAAAAAGAGATCTTTCTTATTGAGTGACATTTTAAACATATTTAAGCAAATATGGATACTAAAAATTCTAATGTAAATTATAAGATATTTTAAAAAGATTAGGTTTAATTTAGAAACATGTTTTTATTGAATTATGGCTAAAATCTATATTAAACATTTTTGCCATCATGTGTTTATATAAATCATTTTTGCAATGAAAACTGTAAACACTTTTACAATGAGAGCTCATCATTCCACTAAACTGCATTTATTTTTGAATAAATCTGAAATACAGAAATCAGTATGTCTGCAATTTCAGCAGAATATGAAAAATAAATTAAGAAAAAAATTTATCTATATAAATGTTATTAATTACACATGAAACACTAATAAAATCAGACATTAATTTAAAAACTTAATAAGATAGGTTTAAAAGTCTCATGAAATGTATCGATTATATATATATATATATATTTATATATATATATATATATATATATATATATATATATATATATATATATATATATATATATATATATATATATATATATATATATATATATATATATATATATATATATATATATATATATATATATATATATATATATATATATATATATATATATATATATATATATATATATATATATATATATATATATATAAAAGAAATATCTATACATATTTTTTCCTTTCTTTTACATGGAGTATCTACTTTAATAAATAGCAGAGAACATTAAAAATCTTGAAACTAAAACTTGCTTTAATTACAGTAAAATATTAATATTTATAACATTTTCAGTACATTTATAAAATGTTTCAATTCCTTCACAGTTGTATTTTTATACAAAATATAATCAAAAGAATACTATAAAAGCTTAAATAAAAATACACAATATATTATAATTTGCCCACTTATAATAAAAACATTTACATTGATAAGTTTTCAATATTATGGAAAATGATATATTGTAAGAAAGTAACCCATGCAATTATGTGAAGAATACATTAAGAATTTTGATTTTGCTGTTAATTAAAATATCTAGCTGATTATACAAAATCTAGACTTTTAACATCTTAAAAGAAATTACTTGTGTTATAACAGTGAGGAAACTACTGGATATAAGACTGGTTTTATAAGAGATTTCAGAAACTATTTTCAGCTAATAGATAATTAATTTGCTTATATGAAAAGGATTAATAATTTGTCACAAAAATACTAGTCAATTTTTACAAAGATATAAAAAATATTTCAGTGAAGCCATTTGAATCATAATAATGTATGTATTACTGAATTAAGCAATATTTTTCTCCATTAAATTAAATTGGACAGAAAGTTATGCCTCTATATTAAACTTAATTAAATAATAATATTCTGTTAAGAAAATTGATAAAGCCAATTAGTTGTTCTTAATGTATTTAATTTTTTCAATTATATCTGCATGGAACAAAGAACTGCTTATAAAAAAAATTTTGATTAGAACAAGGGAAAATTTTTATTAGACTTGTCGACTTTTTAATATTTAATTAATCTAATAAACATAATTTTTTAGTTTAAGAAAGAAACAGAAAAATCATAGAAATGACAATAATTTTCAAACAAAAGATTTTCATTGGTTTTCAAATCATAATTTTTTTCTAGAGAGTTCTTGTTAATGCTTTGATAAAAACTATTTTAAAGCCAAATATTTTTTTATCAAATCATTGGAATAATGTGATTCCCTATATTCATTTTTATTAACCTGTTTAAAAGCTTTAAGATTCAAGTTATTTACATCATTTTGAATTCCTTAAAATGTATAAGAATAGAACAGTGTTAATTAAAGTCATCTCATCAGAAAATGCAGATTAATTACAATAATTTAAATCTTATTTATTAATTTTTTAATAGAAGAAAATATTTTTGTTCACATAAGAATAGGCTTCTTAAATTATTTTTTTTAAATTTCGTCTGATGATATATTTAATACAGCAGACAGCTCTACGTATACTTTGTTTCTGAAATTCTTGTGATAATCAACACAGAATTTACATTCCATAAATATGGCTACCCTTTATATTCTTCAATTAGAATTTCAATTTGTTCTTTTGCCCAATTCATTTTGTCAATGTCTCAAAAAGAAAACAACTGTTTGACGAAGAAAATTCTTCGGGTTGAAATATTCGATTTTCGTGTTCTTCGATGACGTCACTCTTCCATAAAGCTGATTGGCTGTGGACGAAAATCTCGGATGGAAAAGCAGAACATGTTTTATTATACTTCTCTCCGAGATCGGAGCTCGACATCCGAGAACGTGTTTACACACTCCGATTTCGCGATGGCAACGGGTTCCGAGGAAGTTCGGACGAGAAACTCGGAACGTGTAAACAGGCCTTAAGAATGTCAGCTATAATATCGATATATCGCTAATTTATTATGTCTCCAAAAAGAGCGACTTCCCGCAAAATATAGAAACCCTTCAAAATTATTTGAATTCACATTTAAACCGTTGAAACCTAATATGAAAACACTATGGATTACATTCTCAATAAAAAAACTAATCCCTTAAATGGATAAAATCAAACAAAATGTAATAAAATATTTGACATTTTATTGATTTTACGAAGCAAGAAACAATTTTAAGTATTAAAATATTTAAAATCATTTCCCCTAAACAAATACTTGCTTCCGTCTGCACTGAAAATTCCATCCCTAACTTTTTTATAAAATAATGGTGTTTACAATTTTTTTTATCAATTTTAAAAAAATTTCTATTTTTTCCCCTACCACAAATATGATTTTGCCTATCTCAAGTGTTATGAATTGATAAGTCAGAACTCCGACCTTTCAGTTCTGTAATAAACTCCGACATCTTATTTGAAGATAGATGGAAAGAATTACAACTTTAATATTTCACAATTTCATCCCCCCTCCCAAAAAAGTTTTTAATCATTGCATTCTTCATTTGATTCGTTTTTATCTGATCTATTTGTGAGATCATTTTATGAGGCAAAACATCGTTTTTAGAAATTATTACTGTACATTCTTGTGTTTTAAATTGTAGACCATAAGATTTCATTTTGAGCCGAAATTTCAGTTAAAAGTGATTTTTGAATTCCTTAACTTTTTTCTTATTTTGGTAAGTCGATAGGAGAAAGAACACTGTTTCTGTTTTCATTGTATTATTTGTCTTTTCAGTTCATAATTAGATTAAAATTTAAAAACGTTGTTGTAAATCAGGTCGACTACGAGCTAAAACACCAGCAGAATACCGTTTTATAACTCATTAGGCCTGAAGGAGAAGAAGCGTTTCTGCGCCCCATTTTGACCACTCTATAGCATCAAGGAGAATAATATTTCCTAAAAGGTATTTAGATGTTTTCATTATTCAGGTCTCTGTGCAATGTAACGAATGGTGTGTGTGACCATGTTGTATGTGCAATGTGATGGATAACAGAGAAGAGCCCGCTTATATTGGACTAGAAAACACGTTTCCTGCTAGATAGCGATTACTTTCTATGTTTTTAACAGTGGAGCCCAAATTCGCAAAAGAGAAGGATTCAAGAGTTCTGCTAACTTCAAGAGAACAATGCACCACATACCAGCAATCAAACACTGTGAGAGGATACAGTTACCGGGTGGGTATAAAATGTCTAGGAATCTCACTCGATAGTCACACTGACCTGCATGCATTCCAGAAAAGAAATGTGACTAGTGAGAGAAATTGGAAAGAGATTCTTGATTCATATGTTCGCTTATATGCAAGACAGTTAACAATGATTTCATTTTGATGGATGCTAATGCATGAACTTATCGTGTTGTAGGTTGAGGGATATTTTGAGAATCTTGGTTTAGATGGAATGGAATGGCCAGCCTTACCTCCAGACTTGAATCACATAGAGCACCTATGGTACAATCATAGTAGATTGGTAGATAGGTTGCTGCTTTTAGTTCCCTGAGGTCTGCAGAAGAGTTGGAAAATAAATTACTCCAAGTCTGGTCTTTTTCTCCATTTCGATAACCACCACTTACTTGGTATTATGGAATGGCGATGCCATCTACGCATTCAACTAGATGTATGCATATTCCTTATTATAACTCCTTTTTGTTACGTTTCTAAGACATTTTACCACATAAAATTGTGATCATTCTTTTTTCCAAAAAAAGGATTTTTCTACGAGGATTGCTTTTTTGTTATAAATCAATTTAGCATTTTTTCTTTGTATTATTCTATTTTGAAATCGATACATACGAGTCTTATGCCCATGCCATCCAAATTTGGAATTTCAAAATTCATTCATTTTCAAGTTAGGTGCATAAAACCAGTTATTCCTAAACTTTTGGAGGTCAGTGTCATTTGATATGTGCTTCTTACATTTTTTCTAAAATTTCATTTTATATAGGTCTTATATTACCTGCACAATACAATTTGCATAATTGTAATGATCATTTATGCATTTGAAATCAATACAATTTTAATTACCTGTATAAGTAGTAATGATTACAATTACCTATATTGATTTCAACTTAATTTCTATGAGGTCTTTTCAAAGAGAGTGGGTTGTATTCATGTCACAAGATAAAAAAATTTAAAAACTTCGAAGCACTCATTTCTTCAGATGTGAATGTAGAAGACATCCACCATTCTTTGATCAACTGTGTTGTATCTGGTCTGGTATTATATCTGGAATTTTTCTACCTAAAGCATGGTATCTTGTTATTAATTACAGAATACGAATTAAACTATATAATCTCAAGTCAAATTACAAAACGAGATGTAAACTTCGAGCAACTAACAAGCCATACATATCACATCATTTAAACATTTTATGAATTAGGATGATATGTTCCAATCATCAATTTCTTCTAAATTATGAAATAAATTATTTGTTTCTAATGTAATGAATAAAAAGTCACAATATTATTTAATAATCAATTTCTCTCTTCTCACAAATAAATCTCAGATATTAATTCTAAATAATTGAACTCAATTCAAAAATTCAAAGTTATCGTCATTTTTATTTAAAAAATGTTCTGATTGCTCATTAATGCTTTTTAATCAACAATTTATTTGAAATGTTGTTAAAATTAATACACTTAATTCAAGTCACTATATCATTTTGTAAGAAAGTGACCAATTCGCTCTTACATTGTATATTCTCTAAAAGTATGATTTCCGTAAATAGCTCGCTAAACAATAATATTTTTTGTATAAACTTGGCTTAATATCTAGTATCGCTAAACATTAGTACTTGATACTAGGTGTGGACATCAAATTGCCCAGTATTATGAATTATTGAGTAAGAGTGCATTCTATAGTATGATGAGTTTCGAAAAAACGTGAATCATTTGCGATTTGGTAATATGATTCTTGTAAATTTTAAATGCTGACTGAATCATTAAAATTTTGAATTTCAAATTTGGTTGAGAGAAAGCTGAAAAATGGTTGGTAATGAAAATATATCTCATGTCAATCCCAGCCCAGGTACTAAGATTTTACGCATTGTTTATATACAATTATGTATAAAATACACTACTAGCCACCGTAAATGTAATATTAGCGGAGGCAAGATAAGCAAATGATTAGAATTTCAGCGCAAACGCACATCATGCACGCCTGTTGCTCCACTTCAAAGCACTGTTTAAGACTGGGAGATTTCAACGATTTCAAGTTCGACAATTGTGTTTTTCTTGTAGATTTAAAAAAAACGATAAATTATGCTTTGTAGAAAACAGAAATCATTTTTGATCAAGTATCCGAGTTCGACCGAGTAAGGATAGTGGCTTACTGAGATTGTGGATTATCTTTTAGGGAAATGTGTAGTCATGTTGGATGAAACCAAATAACTTTAATGACGATATGTGATCGTTGGATGCAGGAGGGTAAAACGGAACGACGTGTTCCATCGTATCCACCTCGGTGTTCCATTTCACCTAATGACAAGCAAATTGTGTGCATTTCTGTGACGGATCACTCAGTCACATCACGAACCATAGCACAACACATTCAGTCTGTAACGCATCATGCAATGTTTGATCATACCATTCGACTCCGTTTACAGTACAGTTGTCTGTCCGCAAGACGTCCATTGCTTCGTCTACACTTGACGCAGACCACAGATGTTTCCGCCGTCAATGGTGCGATGAAAGAAGGGTGTGAACAGTAGAATCAAATGAAATTGTCTTTACTGACGAGTCGAGCTTTTATCTGCCACACCACAATGGTCGCATTCGAGTATGGAAACAGGATGCTGAACATTTGCGTTATACATCACCACACTGGTCCTGCGCTGAGTATTATGGCGTGGGGTGGTATTGGTTATCATTTTCGCACTCCTCTAGTACGCATGTTGTTACTTTAAACAGCCAACCTACATCTCAAAGGAGTTGGAGCCAATTGTCCCTTCTTACCTTCAGGGCTTGCACACAGCTATATTTCAATAGGATAATGCGCAACCACACATGGCATGTATTGTCCAAGTGTTCTTCGTCAATTGCCAGGTTGAATTGCTTCCCTGGGGCTCGCTCTCCGGATCTTTCGCCGATGGAAAACATGTCTTCCATGGTTGCTCAACAATTGACCCAGATTATATCCCCAACTGCCACACCAGATCAACTTTGGCAACGTGTGAAAGCTTCTTAGTTTATTTTACCCCAAGAACACCTCGCAAGTCTCTTTGAATCATTGCCGAGATGTGTGGCAGCGATGATTTCCAGCAATGAGGGCTATTCTGGCTACTGATTTTGGCAGGAATCACTCTTAACAAAAGTCTATAAATTAAATTATTTAATACCTGGTTAACATGTTATCTTCAAAATAAATTTTGTTGTGATATATCCTGTCTTTTTTTGGTGTTGTATCTCTTGTCATTTTTTATTGTTAACAACTGATCACAGAGTACTTAATCAACTGTTAGCAATAATTATTGATCATTAACCAAATGTTGGTGAAGTTCTTAGCCCACCAGAGAAATAAATTTTGATTACATGAATTATTTTCTAGTTCTTTTTAATTTTTATTTTAATTTCTCTTTAATTCTTATACTGACAATAATGCCAAACTTTTAATAATTGTGAGACAAAATTCGGTACTTATGATCTATCTCAAGCATACCAACATTCGAGATAACGGTTCAAATTACAAACCCCTATTTCATATATTTCTAACAATTCACTGAATAGTCAAATTTTTCTTTCATTTCATAAATTTCTGTTGGCCACCTTTCTGAAAAAAAGCGTTGGTTGATGTGGCAAACTCAAATATTAAATTGCGAATCTTGGACTTGCATCGAATTCAGAAAAAGATACCATTATATTTTTATGAAAATATAGTATTTTACTGAGCATTTAGGAATATACCAGTTCTCCCTTGATGAAGCTTTGTTTTTAAAAACAGACATTTTCAAAGTGCAATGTTGCAGTCTGTAATCAACATGTAGGAATAAAACTGCTAATTAGCTCCATTCTTACTTATCCGAATTTGTATGTTGACAAATCAAGAATATTGATCTTGACAATACAAATTGGTCTTTTCTTGGTAACTTACATCGGTTCTATATAATGAAATGTAGACCATCCAGGATTGTGGAGACAACACCACGATTAGCCAATATAAGGCCAAGATATTTTGATACTTGAGTTCATATACTCATTACTTACCAATTTTTAAAATATATTTATTTATTCTTTTCCTATTTAAATAACTTACCATTTTTCATTGATTGTTTATCATTTAAAAGTAGATAAAAGTGTATAGCGAATTTTGAATAATACCTAACCTGCAAAATCCCTGCAAGCATGACAAATAGTTAATTTGAGAAACAATTTTGAAGTGAAATGAATTAAACGGTGTGTTGATTCGCGGCTTCAACAAAAGTTTCGCCGCAAGTTTTCATGAAATTTTCTTGTTAATATATACGTATATATTACTTTAAAGTTATATTTGGTAATATAGTTTCTCTACTGTTCTTGAATATAATATCTATATTTCGATATAGATCCTGTCGATTTTTATGTATGATCCTTTAAGAAATAATTTTTTGTTTTTCGCTTTAACTATTATACATAAAATTATTTTTTTGTTTCTATGTAATTATTGCTTTGGCTAATATATTTTTTATCATTTTTGTATTTCATATTTAAAAAATACTACATTATATATATAAATATTTGAAAATATTCTAAATTTAATGATTATGAGTTCTTGTGAAATTATTAATTTTTATATTTTTAGAATTCACCATGGATGCTGATCATTATGATGAATTTGGAAATTATATTGGTCCTCAACTTGATTCCGATTCTGAAGAGGAGGAAGAAAGTTATGAAAGGCAAGAACCTGAAGCCATAGAATACAATGAGGTACAAACTTTGTATTATGTAGCTTAAGCATTTGAGAAAAGTATACAATGTGGTTAGTTTTCGGTAATCATTGGGATCATTTTTATTTCTTTAGATTTCCCTTTTAGTTTTGATTCTTGCTGAGTATTTGTTGTGACAAATATATTTTTTCTATTTTGATGCTCTTGTAATTTTGTAAATTTGTTAAGAATCCATAGATTATTTGTAAATATCTTATAGTTTTTTCGTATTACTTTTATGTGGATTTGCTTACTTTAAGATTTGAAAATTATGATTCTAGTTAAGAAAGCATTGGTATCCATTTTCTTGTTTCATATTTGTTTTGTACTCTGCCATTCAGTCGGTGATGTGGATTTGGTTGATTCAAAAAACAACATAGTGCTAACTCACTACAATGTGCAATATTTACTATACAATTTGAAACCTTTCGTAAATTATTTTATTTAGTCACATATCAAAATTGTATCACTGAAATGCCATACTGTTTTGGTCTTCAGTTTGCTGATTTTGAGAATTTGATTCCAAACTTTTGTTGTTTCAACTGCCAATTAAATAGTTAATATTGTGGCCTTTCAATCAGCAATTTGAAGATTTAATTTTCATCTTGGTTTGTTTAAACAATTTAAAGACTTGATTTTCATTATTTTAAGATGTAGATTCCATTCAAATTATTCCTTGTTTGCAACAAATATATGAACAATCAAAACCATCTTTCTTTATATTTTTTAAATATTTAGTGAGAAAATTTCAATCTCAAAATAAATATAAATATATTTAATTGGAATCATTTGCTTTAAGATGCTGAATTGTGTTAAATGTGAAAGTATACCTTATTTTAAATCTCAAAATATAAGTTTAGAGTTATTGAGAATTCTCTATTAATTTATGATGTGGTATGCTTAAATTCTTTATCATGCACTACAATAAATAAATAGAGTTTGATTAGTAAATTGTAACATAAAAATTTAAGTGCTATAATTTTTACAAATACTTTAACAAATAATATAGGTAGTATTCTATTTTGCTAGCATAAACCACTCTGTTGACATTTTTAATGACAATTCACTGAAAGCAGATAAAAAATATTAACAGTTAGTTTAAAAAAATATTTTGAAGGTATAACTATTTTTCATTAATTAAAATGCTTGCAATAGATAAAATTAGCAATTTTTGATATTTTGTTTCACATGGTAATAACATTTGCTGACATTATCATGCTGAACTGGCAGTCAAATGGTTAGCTCTCTTGCCCTCAGCCCAACTATTCGTGGTTTAAATCCTACCTTAGGCATGGATGTTTGTAGTAGTTTTTAATCCACTTTAAATGTAGATCCTGATCTGATTATATCTTGTGTGTCAAAGTGATCATTGAGTGACAAACAAACATGTGCCTGTAAAATCAAAAAGTAACATATGTATAGTTAATTAGGATGAATTCTTCAGTAAATATTTAACTGACAATTATGATCACATTTAAATTTGTATAAACTTTATATAATAATAGTCGTCAACAAAATAATTTATATGTTATGAGTCCAGATAGGTTCTAGGATGTAATTCCAATAATTGTCTGCCTTTCTTACTTTAATCATTAGTAATTTGTTGATTGCTGCAGTTCCTGACATGTTTAGTCTTATAAGAATATGTTTAACCAACTTTAATTTTCCCAATTTTTCTAATTTCTTATACCTGACTTTTTTCCGATTAAAAATGTTATTTTAATTAAATTTTTTAAAGTTCTATTTTAATGTACATACATTAAATACATTATCAATAAACCTAAACTTCTTGAATCTACTACCTATTCTTCTAAATATTTTTAATATTTCTAATTAATTTATTTACAAAAGATCCCACATGCTATTTATAAATCCTGATAACAGATAAAATGTTAAAATTATATAAGTATTTTCATTATGTGTATATACACATTTTTTTGCAGTATTTTGTAAGAAAATAACTATGAAATGCACATATAGTTATTTTTGTTACTTATTCTTCAAACCATCTTAAAGTCCATTAAGCTCCTTAAGATCATTGTCTCAAATATGTAGAACAAAAAGAGTATTCTCCAGAGTGTCAGTCAGATTAAATCTGTAAGATTGATGTCTCAAAAAATATATAACGAAATGTCTAGGCTAGTGAAGATAACTTTTCTAGAGAGATTCTAGTACTTCGAATTGTGTGCTCGATAGAAACTTGATAATTGTAGGACATGAAGATTTTCTTAATTTCTGTGCTTTTAAAAAATAAGAGGCATTTGATGTGACCACTAACAAGCGTGTTTAATTCTAAGGAGGAATCCCTATCTCAAATGAAGGTCATTTGTAGCTTTTTGTATTCATAATACCAATGATGAGTGGGGAGCTTAAATTAATCTCTCATAATTTTTTATAATGTCATTTTGCAATATTTTAATTCAAACTTTAATATTATAGCTTTTTATTTAACAAAAGCATTTTTGCTATTAATAAATATTAACTTGACAACTTTTTTTATGTAATGTATTGGATTTTGTTTATTTAAGTTATCTTAGTAATAAGTTATATTTAATATTAAGCATTTACAGTAAAATTTTTAGTCTATTATGCAGTTTCTGGAAAAGCAAGGACTTGTATCGCATTTTCCCTTTAGCTTTATAAATATTTTTTTTAATATTTACTATCATGTAAAATTATTACATTTAATGTTTCAATCACACACAAAATCTTGTGAACTTTGAAATTTTGAATTATTTATTCAAAAATATTCAAGCATTTTTTAGAAATCGAAAGGAATTAAAATTGTTTCTGCATCTTCATTATGTTTTCATTGAAAATATTATCTAAAGTGAGTATTATGATGAAAAATCAGCAAAATTCTTTATAAGTCTTTGTATATTTTATTTAATACTGTTGAGCAATACAAATAATAAAATAGAGAGCCATAATTTAAAAAATGTTTTGATTAAAAATATAAAAAAAATACATTACAAAATTATGGCTAATTTAGTCTTAATTTGTATGTTATTCTTAAATATTCCGTGATTTGTGCAGGATGAAGCAATGGATGAAGGACATGATGAGGATGAAATTCCTCAAATGCAAATTGTTTTACATGAAGATAAAAAATATTATCCTTCTGCTGAAGAGGTGTATGGACCAGATGTTGAAACCATTGTTCAAGAAGAAGATACACAAGCATTAACTGGTATATACATTTTTGATAAGATGTTAATATTCTAATTTTTAAATAAGTTTTAGTTTACAAATTAATGAAAAATATGTATATTTAAATATATAGTCACAGTGATTAGGTTTTCTATTTTAAGAATTGTTACAATTTAATAGCTCTATTTTTATATAAAAAATGTCGATGAAAAATTTATTGAAAACAAATCAGTATAGCTTTAATCCTTCTATCCAAACTTGTAAAGTTTTAATATCCTTTTATTTTATGTAAAGTTATAATATAAATATATATGAATTGCTATCTCAAGTTATATTATTTACTTATCCAAAAAATAGGAATATTTGCTTAATTTGTATGACATTTTTGTGCTTTTTATTTACAGAACCAATTATAGCACCTGTAAAAAAGAAAAAGTTTTCATACGTAGAACAAGATTTACCAACCACAAAATATAATTTAGAGTAAGTAAAAAAAGAAGTTTCTTTCATTTATGTTTTTAAATAGTTACTATTTAAATTGGAAAAATATTTGACATAAATCTTATTTAATATTGATAAAACCAAATTAGATGTAGTGCATGTTTGGCTTAAATAATTTAAGAAATTGTGTTACATTAATTATTTCTTAATATAATTTAATGCTTTGTATTTTTTATGTAATTATTATAAAAATACCCATTGGTTAAAAGGTTTTCAATTTTTATTAGTGAGTTGCTGTAAAATAAAGCCTGTTGATGTAGTTGTAGTGCTTGATACTTTCATGTCACAAGTCTAAGGTTTGATCCTCAGGCTGGGCAAAGTGATTTAGCTTTTCATCTCTTCAATGGGTTGATAAAACTTAGAACCAACAGGTTCGTACAACTCCTGGAAACTCTAAAACTCTAGGAATTCGAAAAATTGTTTTAAGGGCCCTTTAAACTCTTAGAATATTGACTTAATTCTTTGAAAATCGTGAATTACTCCTGGAATTTTTATTTACCTTGAGGCATTTATTTTTTTAGAAAATATTATAATTTTTATGAATTTTTTGTTTTTATATTTTAAAATTTCAAATGAAATTGTTTGAAAACTAAATTGAAAATCAGTTTAATTTGACTTAATTTTTAATTTTACCACTATATGGCAGCATGACTGATATTATATTCATAACTGTTGATTAAAATAAAGATCTAATTCAGCCACAATAATTTCATGATAATCAAATTTTGTCAGAATCAGATTTATATGTGGGAAGTGAAGTAATCACCAATAATATTATTATATAGTGCAATCAGGGGAGTGATTTGGTGCTCTGACAAAAAAGCAGATTATACTCTGTAAACCTTGGCCCCATTGGGGCAATATCATGTCTCTGAATTTAGTTTTTTGTAAAATATTGAGACTCATATAAAAAAATAATTTTCATTCTTTCATATTTAATTTGGTTTGATATTAAGTAGAATTAAAATTGTTAATAACCTATACAGCTCAGTTAACACTTTCAATTAGGTATTCATTTTAGTAGTTTTGTTGCTCAATAAAGTTAAATGCTGTTATGAATTTAATACGTAATATTGATATATTCTTTTGATTCTTAATATTGCTAATTGTTTTCAGATTTTTGGCTGATTTAATGGATAATACAGATTTAATACGTAATGTTGCTTTAGTGGGTCATCTGCATCATGGAAAAGTTTGTAAAATTTTTTGTTTAATAAAATACTTGACATTTCTATTTATACTATTTAAATTTTTAAAAATAGTTTCATAATAATGATTTTAAAAATAATACAGTTTGTAAATTAATTAATAAAGTGAGAGTTAAATATTTTGATATTTCTGCATTTTAGTGACTTCTAAATTTTTTCATTGTTTCGTATTATTTACTTGTTAAATGGTATTTTTAATGTGTAACATATTATTTCTTAAAGACTGAATTATTTCTTATTATTTTTAAGTTTTTATGTAAATTAAATAGAATGATTATATTTATAACATATAGAGAATAATTGCAATTCTCTCATATGTTATTTGTTGTCATATTATAAAAATTGCTTTTGATTGTATACAAAAATAATATTTAAAGAAAAAAATTAAACTTTTACTAAACTTGAAAATTATCTTAGTATATTTTTGATAAATAAATGCTTTAGTTTTTTAAGCATCACTAAAAATTGTTTTACATATTTAACATTAATGCTTTTAAAAAAAGATGAATATTAAGCTTTATAAATTATTTATTGTCATATTGTATGTTTTAGTATTTGATAGTTAAATAAAAATGCTTATAACCTAGATAAATTTGAGGTTAAAAATAGAATCCATGTCCTTTAAATGTGTGATAGTCATAAATAAGTGAAATGGAAATGAGTGTGTGCTTGATCTCCTTGATTTGTATATTTCAGATATGAGCTACTTAGTATGCTTCAGATTTTATATATACCAGTCTACTTATATATACACTGTGATGGAAATGAAATAAAATGCCAAGATAAAATTATACACTTGATCAAAATTTTTTTACATTATCTGAGAAACACTTATTATTTTGGAAGAAATTAAAGTAAAATAAAATTTGAAATCTATCCTGGGTATTTTAACTACTGACTATAATTGACCTTTGAAACTTATTTTATGATATAATCATGATTCCTGAAGGGATATTAAAATGCCATATATTTATTATATTTCCTTTAATCACTCAGCTAGATTTCAAAATAATAAGGAAATTACTTGCAGAACAGAAAATAACACTTGAGATCTATAATTTTGAAGAAAACCCTACTAAAAACACCATTTTAAAACATCAAATTGTGGCACATTATTTCATTTCTGCTCAGTGTGTGAATATTTTTTACTATATTCTGTAGTTTATGAAAGTACAATATATAATTGTTATTAAAAATATATTTAAAAAACTTTTTGAATGTATTTTAAAAAGGAGGCTAATTTTCGATATTAATGAAAATTTTATATGTTTTTCTGAGTATATAATAAATAAAATTGTATTGTATTGAAATTTTATGCAATTAAAAATGTATATGGAAAAATGACACACAAGTAATAAATGGATATTTGCTTTAAAGAATGGAATATTTGTAACATAGTAGAAACATAGGCCAAATTAAAGAAAAATATTCATTTGCAAAAGTTGAAATATTTTCATTGATAATCTGAAAAATAAATTCTAAATATTTAAAAAAATTTCCATATTTTCAAACTTTACGAATTGATTAATCTTAAAGTTTTTACAGATGTTTAATTTTATTCTTTTATTTAATTATCAGGTATAATGTTATTATCAAGTATTGAAATTTTATAATTTATTTTAATATTACTCTTCTCATTGTAGAAAAAAATAGTCAAAAATATTATAATTTGTTATAAATCCTATTTTTGTTACATGTGCCTATAATTTAATACCATCTTACAGACATCATTTGTTGATTGTTTGATTGAGCAAACTCATCCTGACTTAAAAGCTCGAGAAGGATCTAATGTAAGTATATTTATTAGAAAATTTTTATCTTCTTATTAAAACATGAAAGTAATCATTACTGAGTTGATTCATTATATTTTATTAATATTAATTTAGAAAATAATATCTCGTGTATAGTTGAACAATTTAAAAATTTTAACACATACTTGAAATGCTTAATAATTTCAATTTGTAAAATATTCAAAAGAAATTTTTATTTTCTATTCTTAGTTTATTCAAATTGATACTGAATTAGTTTAATTTTATACATTAACTACAATTTTTGATATTCATTAATGTTGTTTTGTGATTTTCTTTCATATTTTAATGACTTAATTTATTTTCAGCTTCGTTATACAGATACGCTGTACACTGAGCAGGAGGTAATAATATTTGTCCTACATAGAATCTTTTTACTTTCTTAAAATTGTTGCAAAATGATAAATAACTAATTCATGTTTTATTTTAAATAGAGAGGTGTTAGTATTAAAGCTACTCCTGTTACCTTTGTTCTTCCAGATTTGAAAGGAAAATCATTTCTCATGAATGTATTTGATACACCAGGTAAATATGCCAAGTTGAATGTTATAGTAATAGTTTTATTTGTTAAATCAAAAGTAAATTCTAATTTGATGGTCATGGTACAAATTTCATGACCATGTTATGAAAACTTAAGAAGTGTCCATAATATTATCAGCTCTTCGATTTATTTATGCCATATATAATTATATGCATCTTGATTGCTCATGTCTAGTGGTAAGACTCTTTGTAGTAAAAAGTTCTAGGTCCTATCCCCACTACTATGGAGCAATAAGAGACCAATGTTACTTTCATGCTTTTCGCATACATTTTTGAATGCTTCTGAGTTTTTCAGGTTTCCTTCCTTGTGAGCTAAAAATACAGCTTATATCAATTAAAAATCTCCCTATAGTTATTTAAAACATCTTACATCAATACTTGATTGCTAGGCTGTCTATGACACAATTTCAAATAAATAACTTTAATTTATTTTGTGAAGGAAAAGGAATATATATTGCTTGTTAAATAATTTCCACAGCTTCTTTTTAAGGAGCTTCAATGTTTTAATGGTCCTTCTTATGTTGTAAAATTAAAACATTTTATCTAAGAAGCTAAAACGTCTTCATTATATAAATTGTCTTAATAATATAAAATCACTAAATCTCACAGAAAATAACTTAGTTTGAGAAATTTAGAGTTTTTGTAATCCTTATGCAATTAAATTAATACATTCTTACCTTAATTTAAAATAAGTAGGAAATAAGTAATAAAATTATATATTTTTTATGTAAAAATTCTGTTTTAGTTTAAAATAATTGACTTTATGAATTTAAAATTTTTCTTTTTCGGATAACAGGAGAAGTAACCATTCATTTCCTGTTATATCTTCAGGCTAACCTTTGAAAGAGAATCATCATCTATCTTCAATAACTACTTAGTGTGATTTATAATCTTTCATCAATTTCTTTGTAATATTTATTTAATAGCATGAACTGAACCAAACTATTTCCAACATTATTTTATATAACCAGGACATTTCTGCCAAATATTTCTTATGCAGTTTTACATAATTTTCATCGATACTTTTTTGTAAACATAAACAAAAATATAATTTTAAAAGTTACACTTCAAGATTATATATATATGTAATATAAATTACAGATATATTTAATGTATTTTTATAAGAATTTGCTTTTGTTATAAACTGGGAAATATTGTAAATTTAGAAAATCTTATTGAATAAATTTACTATTATATTCTTTTTTCAAAATCAATTGAAAAAGAACTTTCAGTTTGAATAATATCCCTATTTCCATAAATTTTATTTTTTATTAAAGCTAAAAAGTTAGTACCAAATCTTTGCATGTAATGTTGATAGTGATCAAAAATAAGACTACTCTTAAAAATATTTTTTGATAACAAAATGTTGTGCTTAGTAATTGTTTTAGGTATTTGAATACAACCTTGTGAAAAAAACCTGGAAGTTTTTTTTTATTTATTTTTCCTGTTTTTATTTAAAAAAGGAATTACTAGCAGCATTTAATCTTATCAAAATCAATTATTAAGTTATATTTACCTTTATCAAAGTATAATTTAAAACTAGAATAAATTTTTTTAAAGATAATATATTTTAAAATTGTTTTAACAAAGGATATATTAAATAACAAAGACTATTAAATGCTGTTTTCCTCATAAATTTAAATTTTAGTTATTTGATTTATGATATCCTTGAGCTCTTTATATATTAGATGTAAGTATTAAATATGTTTTAATATTTGATATACATCTTATATTTCATTTTAGGACATGTTAATTTCTCAGATGAAGTGACTGCTGCTATTCGTCTTTGTGATGGTGTGATAATTTTTGTAGATGCTGCTGAAGGTGTAAGTGTTACCTATTATTACATATTATCTCTATATTGTAACTACTTATTATCTATCCAATAAATGACATTTTTGATATAATAGATGTATACATTTAATACATACATCAATACATAAAAATAATAGTTACTTTTTTTCCTTTTTTGTTAGGTGATGCTTAATACTGAGAGATTGTTGAAACATGCTGTTCAGGAAAAACTTGCTATTTGTATTTGCATCAACAAAATTGACAGACTCATGCTAGAATTGAAATTACCTCCTCAAGATGCTTATTATAAATTAAGACACATAATTGAAGAAATAAATGGCTTGTTGAGGTATAATTTGTTGAGTGATGTATTAAATTTAAAGTAAATTCATCCAAATATTATATTGTATTATATACATTATAACTTATGTACATTTTTTGAAGGTGCTTTTATTGATGACAACTTCAGCAAACCAAGCATTCCCATTTATATAATTGGAAACTAATTTAGGTTGTTGATAATTTTATGAAATGAAGATTTTGATTTATTTCTCATGTTTGTTTTTTCATAATGATATATCATAAATTGATTTATCATTATTATGGTTTATGTTTAAAATTCCACTGTAAAATTATTGTTAATACTTAAAATGCCACTGTAAACTTCTAAAGTATCCTATAAAGTTATATCCCAATTTTTTCAATTTGTGAATCGTTTATAATTTTAATTTATGAAAGCTTTTTAATTTTATTATGAGCCGATCAGTAAATTTGATTGATTTTAAACAGCTATTTTAAAATAAATTTCTACAGTTGACAAAATGTTTATTTGTACACTTCAATTTTGGAATTTTATAGCAAAATAAAATAAAGTAACTAATTTAAAATTGCAGAAATAAATTCTAGTGAGGTAACAAGATAATAAAATATCAACAAAAAATAATCACATAAATTTTAGTTGATTAATGAATAAAACTTTATAATAGCTATACAAAAAAGTATTTGTATACTTAGTGACAAATTTTAAACATAATTATAATTATTTTATAGAAGTTTAATACTTTGTATGCATTCCATTGGTTTTTCCATTTGCTTCAAGACGTCTTGGCATTGTCTATTAACTTTTTGTTGGTTTCGATCTATTTCTTCCCATGCTTCCTTGAGTGCTTTTTTCAAACTATTTTTATTTGTAATTTTTTTTTCCGGACTTGAGCATCCAAAAGCATCTACAAATTTTCAATTGGATTTATATCCAGGAATTGTGGTGGAGTTTCAAGGCATCTTGGCGCATTATAAAGCCACCATGTTTTAATAACTATCGCAGTGTGTTTTGGATTGTTATTTTGTTGGAATAAGAAAGTGTCTCCGATATCCAATTTTCTTGCACTGTCTAATAAGTAACGCCGCAATACATCAATATATTTCTACTGAAATACATATTATTTTTCTGAAATACATTTTTACTGTCAAGGGCTGTATTGTTTTTTGCCAGATTTTTCAAATACTAGGGGGTGAAAAAATTTCAGACTTACTCTCATCTGAAAAAATAATCTTTTTCCAGAAGTCCATCGGTTTGTCTTTGTATTTCATAACAAATTCTAGATGCTTCTTTCTATTAACTACAGAAATCATTGTATTTTTTCTCGGAGTTTTGCCCTTTAAACCAGCACTATGTAACACATTTCTTATTGTTTGAGCGGTCACTCTAATGTTAGGAGATTCAAGAATGTCATCTGCAATTTTCTGAGCAGAAATTTGTGGTTTTCTAATAGCTGCTTTAACAATACTTCACATTATTTCTTGAAGTTAATTTACTCGGGCCACCTGGCCTGCGTTCCTTTTTGACGCATCCAGTATTTTTATATTTTCTTACGATGTAACCAATAGTTGTGTGTGTGAAAAGGGTAACTTAACCATCTTTTGAATTTCGTGATAAGATTTTCCACTTTTATTAAGGTTAACGATACAAGTTCTCATGTCTAAAGAGACTTCTTTTGATTTTGTGGCCATTTCTCAAATTTTCTCTGCGAGTGACCTTTCCTGTTAAAAATGATAACCTTCAATGTTGAAAAAATACAAACTATCCAAAAAATGAAGTATCATGTGAAAAATCACTTGAAAATGATTGTAATACTTACCAGAGATATAGGCATACAAATATACTTTTTGCGAGAAATTTTCCAAGTTTGTAAGATTTAGATTTTATTTTCCATTATTTCAAAATATTTTTTCCCTTACTTAGAAATAAACAACAAACTCATGCTCACACATCGCAAGAAATAAAATAATTACTTATATGTTTCTAAATTTAAAAAAAAAAGTGGTGTACAAATAATCATTTTGCCTGCTGTATAATTATAATTTTATTTTAGAAATGAAAGTTATCACGTAAAAAAGCAAAAAAGAAAATTAATAAATGAACATTTGTGGTATTACTAATTTGTAGAATAACAGTTTTTATAGGACAAGTAGAGCTCCTATCAGGCTAATTAAATTTTTGCATTTGAGATAGTTTTTACAGAAAAAATACATAAGGCAATTATTAAATCCAATATTATATTTGAAGCAGAAAAAAATCTTTCACTATTACACTTTTTATTTCTATTCTCAAAATAATAAATTTAACTTTTTATATTAATTTATGTAGTAATTTCATATTACTACATTAATTAATAAAATTGCAGTAAAACATTTTCAAATTATTATATCATAATCTCTAATTTCTCTATGATAAAAGTACTGGAAATTTAAGCACCTGTAAATCTTCTACTAGCTCAGTGATAAATTTCTTTTACGTTCCTTAGTAATAATAAATAAGTTTCTATAATATATAACATGTATTAAATATTTCTTAGTTAAATATTTCATTCCCAAATTTTAAGTAAATTTGCATTTTTGGAACTTTACAGATATATTTGTGACTTGCTATTGAAAAAATTAAAATCCTATTTTAAACAATCACACACATACATACATGTATGGTGAACTCAAAACTGAATATTGAGGCTAACCCTTAGTGCTTCCATTTATAGGTTTGAATCCCACCTCAAACTTAGATATTTTTAGTGGTTCAGAATCCACTTTAAATTGAAAATCTTTGCATATATATATTTCATTATTTAGTGATATAATAGAGTTTTCAATGTATTCATAGCATATGCTTAAGTGATTTTTTTTAAATTTAGATAAAATATTGTCCACTGATTTGTGATCATATTTCTTGTGTACTGTTTCATTAATATAGAGTCATAATTATAACCATCACTCTATCCTTTTGTAAATAACATAATATTTTAAAAAATTAAATTTTTTATAACACTTAAGTAGGCATAGTTTTAGCTAAATATTTTAGCAGTTGAAATTCTTTTGATTGCTTATTATTTATTATTGCTTAATATTTTTAATAAAATAATTTTTACTCATATTTACTCAATTTTTACTCAACTTTTGAAATCTCAAAATGTCTTTAAGTGCAATAAATGTTTTTTATTTTTGCCCGTGTACATGTGACATGAACTTTTCTGCTTAAAATAAAGATCTTTACCATTATCTAACAGTTTAGTTTTGCTCTTTTATTTAATTAATTCTACAGACAAATTTATTTATTGCACATTCTTTTTTATAGTTTTGTTTGTGATGTATCTATAAAATGTTTAACTGTTATGTAAGTGTATTGGATGACTTGATGCATTTTATCAAGGGAAATATTCAAAATCACATTTATAGTATTTTTTAAATATTTGTTTGAAAATCATATATATATTGTTGGGGTGACTGTGAAAATTATGCTTGATAAATTTAAAATGAATTAAATAATTTTTTTCTTATCTCATTTATAAATTTTGTTTCATAATTGTAAGATGCAAGTTTTATGAAAGTTATAACTTAATGCATTATAAAATTCAAATTTATTCTAATTTAATTATTAAAAATTCATAATTGAATTTATCTTAACTACTTTGACTTATTTAAGTAATTTTCATTGCTTTTTTTTCAGTATTTACTCTGATGATAATGATCCGATATCTGTGTCGCCTCTTTTGGGCAATGTTTGCTTTGCCAGCTCACAGTATAGTTTATGCTTTACTTTGCGGTCATTTGCACACATGTATGCTCAAACATATGGTGGAATAAGTGTTTCAGATTTTGCAAAACGCTTGTGGGGTGATATATATTTTAATAATAAAACGTAAGTATAAAAATTTATATCAAAGAACTATAAATTTGTAATTATATTTTGCATTATCAAATTAAATTAAAGAAAATTTTTTCTGTTTTATTTTATAATCTATGCAAGTAAATACATTATGATTGATATTTATTATTCTTAATAAGTTATTTCATTATATTTTTTAAATTAAAGTTTTAATAAATTAAATTTTATTTTAAGACATTTAATTGTAAGATATTGCTTATTTCTTTTTCTAAGATTAACTTTTAATATTTTTTAATGTAATAATTACATGAAATAAATTTTTTTCAAGTACTTGTATACCTTTATCGGTCTTTGTTTTCTTTTTCAATAGACGGAAATTCACAAAAAAAGCTCCACATAGCTCAGTGCAGAGAAGCTTTGTTGAATTTATTTTAGAGCCATTGTATAAATTATTTGCTCAGGTATGTTACATTTTTCTTTGTATTTTAAAATATTACACATTATTCTAATTCACAACAAAGTAAACTAAATAAAAAATAAAATTTAAGTTTTTAACTTTAAGAAAATTTATATAAATAGTTAGAAAAATTTTATTTAAAAAATAATTAATGTAAACATAAAAGGTAAAATTTTTCAAGTGTTTTTTAAGAGTTTATATAATTTATTCTTTCATAGTTAAAGATTATTTTGCCGTGTTTGATTTTAGTGTTTACTTAAGTTCAACAATTCATTGAAAAAATGGATTTTAATTTATATAAAAATTGTTTACTATTCCGTAGGTGGTCGGTGATGTTGATACTTCTTTGCCTCAATTATTAGATGAGTTAGCTATAAAACTAACCAAATCAGAAATGAAACTCAATGTTAGACCATTGCTGCGTTTAATATGTTCTAAATTTGTGGGTGATTTTAATGGTAAGTTTTTTCCGTGCATAACTTTTTCTTAAATATTTTCATAATAATTTAAATCGTTATTAATATTTTATTTTTTTATTGTTTTGTTTTATGCAATATGAATTGTAAACTAAATATTTTAGTAATTTATTTTGGAATGTCAATATCTGTTCTCTCTTTTTTCAAACTTTTTCTTCCAAGAGAACATTTTTAGGTATTCAGTAGATTATTTTGGCACTTTCACATTTTTGATATAACTAAATGCTTTGTTTCCAGGAAAGTATTTAAGAAAGCAAAGTTATGTATAACTTTTTTTAAATGTATTAGGAATTTTATATTAAAATTGTGTATTTTATGTTAATATTGTTGGCAATTATTCAGAATTCCTTATATTATAAAATAAATACTTTATTTAAATTACAGTGACAAAAAGAAACCTTTTGCACATACACAGCATTGTTTTGGTATTCAAGTTATTCATGAGCATAATTTTAAAGTTTTTGATAATATGAAATTTAAGTTTTGATATTATAGAAATTATAATTTGCCTTTATTAAATAAGCTGTTAAATTAAGGAATCAATGGTTATTCTATCCATCTATTGGCTGTTTGTGCTTATTTTTGTTAAAAGATGTAAAATTGATTGCTCATAATGAAATCTTTCAATTGGCTATGTTCAAATAGAAAATACATTTGAAATAATTTAAATTAATATATATAACAAATAGCATGTGTCACATAAAATATTTTATGCTATACTTTATACAGTAAATTATTATTCATTTCATTGAATTAAAACAAGACAATTATTTTTTTCATAATTTTAATCAAATAGTATTTTATTTTTAGAATATTGTAGTAAATTTATTACTTTTTATATAAATTAATTAAAAATAATAATGATTTTTGTATTTATATAGTGAAGTGATAAATTTTTTCTTATAAATTCTTAGGTTTTGTTGACATGTGTGTTCACCATGTTCCTGCTCCATCAGCAAATGCAAAACGAAAGATTGAGCATATTTATACTGGTCCATCTGGTACTGAATTAGCTGATGTTATGGCGGAGTGTGATCCTGAAGTACGTAATTTTGTTATTAGTATTAATTTTATTGAAAATTATTTTGTAAATTTTTACTTATAAATATATATTTTTCACAATTTAATAAAAGAATATTTCTTTTTAGGGTCCTTTGATGGTACATACGACTAAACAATATTCTACTCAAGATGCTACAAGTTTTCATGTATTTGGTAGAATTATGAGTGGAACTTTGCATGCAAATCAAGATGTTCGTATTTTAGGTGAAACGTATACTTCTACCGATGAAGAAGATTCGCGAGTAATGACAGTGGGCCGCCTTTGGATTTCTGAAGCCAGGTTCAGTTATTTTGATTTAAATAAAATGTCTTTGAACTTATTTATTGCTGTTAGTAATAAGTAAAATTTTAACTGTTTTACTATTATTATTTTTATTAAATTATATGAGTAAAACTTATTTCCTTGCAGATATAAAATAGAAGTTAACAGAGTACCTGCTGGCAATTGGGTTCTTATTGAAGGAATTGATCAACCAATTGTTAAAACAGCTACAATAGTAGATGTGAATGAAACATCTGAACTTTTTATTTTTCGACCTCTGAAATTTAACACAAACTCTGTGATCAAAATAGCTGTAGAACCAGTAAATCCTTCAGAATTACCTAAAATGTTAGGTGGATTAAGAAAAGTGAATAAATCTTACCCTCTTTTAAGTACAAAGGTAAAGTATAAATTTTTATGTTTTGTAATTTGTATTAGTTTTTACCTCTCATTGCTATTTATTTTAAATATGATGTATATATGTAAAGAAAGACTAGATTTAAGCACATGAGTAAATGTTTCATAAAAATTAAGTATAAATGATAACTTTTAAGAGATTAACATTTAAAATTTGTTTTATCATGAAATGGTTCAAATATTGCTTGTACTGTTGAGTTAATATAATGACAGGTTTTTTTTCAGACAAAAATTTTAATGTTTTAAATCCTTTTTGAAGAAAAATGCTATCCTTCTATACATTTTAGATAATACACAATTTTTTTTAAAAATAGTTACAAGATATTCTAACTTTTAAAAGCTTTAAAGTTTTTGTAGTTTTCTGAGAAGTGTATGTGTACATATATATTATATAAATTGTATAATATTAGAAATTATAATAGAAACATTTGTATAGTTATCTATTAATAAGTTATCTGAATATTTCTATTGTAAATGGGGATATGATATTGGGATTCTTATTTTCATCAAGTTAGAAATATCATTTTATGGAGTTTATTAGTTTTTTTAAAAAATAATTATTCTTTCTCATTTAACTCTCATAGGATTATTTAGAGCATAAAAATGTTTCTTTAGCTAGTACCTATTCTTTTAATTAGACTTTAGTTATTTGAGTTCATTTGTAAATCCTTTAATGGTATTTTGCAATTATTATTAGTTGCTTTACAAACTCTTAGTATTTTAATACTATTAGTTGAATGTTCTTATGTAAATTCATAGCTACTTATAAGATGGATTAACATACTTTTTAAAAATGTAGCAGTCACCGAATTTACTTATTGATTAACAATTATAAGAATAATTATGTTGATTGTAGACATTCCTTCATAATTTATTATCATGTGTATAAAGAGAGATTTATTGATACAAAATTTAATATTAATTTTATTAATTACATGATTTTTTTATGGATTTTCAATTCATTTTCAGATTAAATTATGATTCAATAGTGATGCATATTTTATTGTTATAATGAATATCAGTAAAGTGGCTATGTATTTTAAAAGAGATAAAGAAAACAATAACGAGAACACAAAAATTCCTATATCTTCTAAAATAATTATATTACTGACGACTGCTTTTATGTCAGAAATTTAAATGTCTAAGATTTATGTTTAATTTAAGTTGTCGTCCTAAAATAACTTGATATCTGGTTTTGTATTTTTGTATCATTTTATATGAAAAGTACTACAAAATATAGATGGTTTATTTATTTTTATTTTATTATTTGTGGAGCACTTTTAAGTGTAACTTAAAGGTAACAGGAAGAAAATTATAAAATACATTATCATATTAGAATTGAAATTTTTAATAATTGATAAATTGAAATACTGCAAACTTGTATTCCAAGACAAGCTAAAGTTAAAATTGTAACTACTTTTTCTTAAAACAAATTAATAATTTAAAAATTTAATCTTTTAAATCAATTAAACAAATCTTTTAAAAAATAATGTAGAAGCAAAAAATGTTTTAATACTAATGAGATAATACACTAAACTGATTACTAGAAAAAAAGGTATAGTTTTATTGACTTTTCAAAACTTGTGAGATCTAATTAGTCCTCATATGAGTTTTGTGTACATAAAGAAATCCTAAGGTAGAATATTATTTTAATTTTAAACTAATAAATATTTCTTTAAATAAACATGAAATATAAATTGAAAATAAACATAGTATTTAAATTTTGGACAAGTGTAAAATAAGATTAAATTAAAAAGAAACAACCGAATTTAACATCAGTAAGCAGTATAATTAAGTTTTAACATTTTTCTAGCTGTAACAATCATTTGAAATGATTATTAATAAAGTTGACTTTGAATAATGAACATAGCATCATATGAAATTTATTTCAGATAATTTGAAATTCTATGTATGTAAATTAATAACATTTAATATTGCATTATATTGAATATTAAAGGTAAAATTAAGTATGCAGTTATCAGAAATATTTGTTCTCTGATTTATACATCAAAGTCCAATATTTCATTTTTTATTATGATCCAGAAATATTGGTAAAACTTTTAGATGAAAATAAAATAAAAAATTTTGTGTTGTAAGAACTTATATTTTCCAAAATCTTGTCATTCTGTTAAGGTTTTATACACATGATGAATTTGCAAACTTATTTGTTTGTATGGTATAAAGAGAGTATGAGTTTACTGTCAATTAAAAGTTATTTACATCAAAATTAATTGCCAATCATGGTTACAATTAAAACTTTTAAATTATCACTAAAAATAAAAGGAAAATTATCTATGAAATGTTTTAATACACCTAATATTTTATGTTTAATTAAAATTGAACTAAATAAGAGCATTATTTCATTGCTTTTTACTTTTGTAAAATTTGACGGAAAAGTCATTGGCAATTGTTTATAATTTAAGATTTGTGAAAAAAAATTAGATCTTTTTGTTATTGCTAATTTATTTTTAGAAATTTATAAGTATTTTTCACTGTAATGTTAATTTCAAGGTATCTAAAACCAAAATCATTAGTTTAAAAATTTAGTTGAATTAATCATATTTAGAATATCTGAAATTAAGCCATTTTCTAATCTTGTTTACAATATTATGCCACAAATGCTTATTCCACAGATTGTATTTTATTTAATTAAATGATATTCATAAAGCTTTTGTTTTGTGCAATAATTCATAATTTATTTTTATCATGTATAAAAAACATGTTATAATGTGCATGCTAATATATTTAGGTTCTATTATTCTTATAGAATTTCTTATTTTCATGCTTATCAATTTCAAATAAGTGATATTATAAATGCCTATGTTGATGAGTGAAAAAAATTAAATTTGAAACTATCATTATAATGTGTATTTAATGCCAAAAGAACCTCTTTATCATCAAAACATTAAATATATTTACATCATTTTTACAACCAAATGCCAATTGTACAGTCATCATATGTTTAATGTAATTGCTTCATTTTACTATTATTAGCATTTTAATAGTTCAGAACAATAAAATAAGTAACTTCTGGAATAAATTATTTATATTGTTTATATATTCAAGTAATTGTTTTTTTAAAATCTTTTTCCTAAAAATATTTGTTAGATTTATGATAAATTTCACTGTCTTATATACAATAAAAAATGTAAAACTTTTATTAAAATTATGTTTAAAATTGAAAGGTATTTTTTATTAATATTGAAAAATTAAAATTCCATAACCAAGTATTAATATGAAAAAACAAACATAGGGGGGAATGAAGCAAATAAAATTAATATAAGTTAATGTTATTTACATGTTATATATAATTTGCTTAAAAATATTATTTTAAAAATCTTTGTAAACAGTTAAACATATAATTAATTTCCCAGAGTATACTAAAATGTCTTATTTTATAGATCGAAGAGTCTGGTGAGCATATTATTCTTGGAACAGGTGAACTTTATTTAGACTGTGTGATGCATGATTTAAGAAAAATGTATTCTGAAATAGGTAAAAAAATAACTATTTTAATAGCTAAATATGATATTATTGTAACTTTAATTCCTAATTTTACAAAATTATTAATTTCAGATATTAAAGTTGCTGATCCTGTAGTATCATTTTGTGAAACTGTTGTTGAAACTTCTTCATTGAAATGCTTTGCTGAAACTCCTAATAAAAAGTGAGTTTTTTGATTTAAAAAAAAACTGAATTTTTTCCCTATAAAAAAGAAAAGTGTAACTTCTTAATCTCATGGTTCATTTTACTAATATAAAGAAGAAAATGCTTTAGTATATTTTTATTATAAAGTTTATCTTTAAAAATTTGAAAAGCTAAATTAAAAAATCTTAAACTATTTTAAGATGACATTCTCAAAATTTTATGACATTAAGAAAAATGTGTACCTATATATATTCATTTTAAAAAGAATTTCATAAACTAATGATTTATAATACTGAAAAAAATATATAGCTTTGATAAAGTTTCTCAAAATTTAAAAAATAAAAAAGTTTAATGTTAATATTTTTTTACGAAGTTTAAATATAATTTTGTTACTATCATAAACTTTAAATTATTATGTTTTCAAAATTGAACCTGAATGTAATAAAAATATCTAGCAAAGATTTATTTACTGTACAAGTAGTAATTGGTAATGAAATTTTGTTTATATTTAGAACAAGATTAAATTTAAGTGTGCTTCCACACACAATCTCTTACCAAAATTTCTTTTTGTAACTTCTGATCTTGCTATCCTATATGAAAGCTTCAAGATTTATTATATTACAAAACATTTTGATATTTTTTAATAAATATGTAAATTATCTATAAAAAATTCATATTTTTATTGAATTTCAATTTTATTATTTAAAAATTGTACTGTATATTTTATCAAAATTATTCTGAATAAGAAATGAAATAATTCTAGATTTTACAAACTTTAACAAATCTTGAACATCATAAAATTTTATGAAAAATATAAAGTCAGGGAAGTAGCTTTATGAAAAGTAGCTTTTTAAAATATTTTAATTTTTATCATATTATATGTATTACGAGGGTTACTCTGAAATTTTTGAGATATGCGCAGACGAGAATTTACAAAATAAAAATAACTTTAATTTTACAGTACAAAGTATTTTAACACAGAAGGCCATTTTTTACTGACTTACTTAAACTTTTTTAGCGTCGAATAAATTTTAAACGGAAGAGAAAATGAAGTTGACGCGAGAACATTTTCGCGCTATGATTTTCTACGATTTCAAAGTAGGATTAAATCAAGAAGAATGCGTTCAACGGTTGCAATTAGCATTTGGTGATGAATCTCCAGCTCGTGCTACTGTATTCAGATGGTTTAGAGAATTTAGAAGAGGTCGCAATTTTCTTCAGGATGAAGAACACACAGGAAGGCTGCCGTTGGCAGTAATCCCAGATAATGTGTCTGCCATACTAAAAATGTTAATGGATGATAATCGCTGTACTTATCAAATGATACAGAAGGAACTTAACATTAGATCTGCAGCCATACACAAAATCATTCATGAAGAATTACATATGAAAAAAGTAGTTTGCCATTGGGTTCCCCATAATCTAACTGAGCATCAAAAAGAGGAGCGTGCCAGAATCAGTAAAGAAACTCTTAATATGCTGAATGATGGTAGCCGCCGCATCATTTCTAAAAACAAAAACAAATTAAAGTGATCGAACACCCGCCCGCCGTATTCACCTGATCTAGCTATGTGCGACTTTTGGTTATTCTTTAATCTAAAAAAGAACTTACGTGGACGTCGTTTTCAATCAGAAGAAGAAATTGATGTGGCTGTAAATGCATTTTTTTCAGCTATTCGCAGAAATGAATGGCTTGAGGCATTTAATCTGTGGAAAATTCGTCTATAAAAGTGCATTGATGCTGGAGGAGACTACTTTGAACACACCTAAAATTTTGTAAGTATAACTTTAAAAACCTAGTTGTATCTCAAAAATTTCAGAGTGACCCTCGTATATAAATGCCACAATCTATGTATTTAATAAGGGTGACAATCATAAGTATTTAAAAATAAATCTGAGTTGCTGCAAATATGCTAATTCTGACTATGTTACCAATATTTTGAACTTTTTAACATTTTCTTTAAGGTGTTACAATTATATACTTTTTAACTTTTGATTCTGAAAATTTTGAATTTTGGATTATTTTTGTGATTTGAATATTTTAAAAGCAATGGTGAAAATACTTTGCAATATAATTAAATAAATACCTTTAAAAAATTACCACATATTTTTACATATGAGATATAAAGTATACGTAGAATTTATTTTGTATCATCTTTAGGTTTTAATTTTACAAAATACTTCTAAAATTATAGGTAAACATTTTATGATTATAAATATTTCAAATTTAATATTACAAGTTTTAAATTTATTTTATATAAATATAATTAATGTAAATATTGATAATATCTTACAAATTTAGAACTGCCATTGCATTTTAGAACACCTTAAGTATTTTGAAAGTTAAAAAGTATCCACGAATTTAACTATATTTATTGTAATAAATATCTAGAAAACTGTCTAAATATGGTTATTAATGAAAAAAATGTCCAGATATGGTTATTTTTTATACTTTAAAAATAATTTTTAATTTTGAAGATTTAATTTTTGAATGAAATGTCAACAGTTGGAAAAAATCTAAAATTTTGGCACATAAATGAATGTTTGGTAACTAGATCAAATAGTGTCTATAACTGAACACTGAAAATAATATTTATAAGTACAACCAGGTATATACAATTTATATATAGAACACTGAGCTTTTCTGCTTGATATTTACACTTTTAAAGAAACAAGTTTTAAGAATTCTAAAAAAGAGTGCACACTCATTTTAGAAACATGATTATTTTTTTAGTTTTTTTAGACAATCAACTATGTGATTTTAGAAATATCATATTTCATAGGTCAGTATTAAGTATTCTCAATATCTTATTGTAAAGCTTGTTTGAAATTTTTCCCCAGAAAACTTATGTAAAAAATTGTGTTCAAAACATTGTTGAAAAGTCCCCCTAAATTAAAATGTGTTAAGTTATAGTAGCACTTCTCAAATGCTTTATCAAAGTTACTGTGGAAGTGCTAAATGAAACCAGATTGAAGAGAAAAAATTTTAAATATTTGGAGAAATTATAGGAATTTATATTAGAAGATTACACAAAAATGTAAATTGAACTAAATGATACTGTTTCTTTAAATTAAATATATAAATTCAAAATTAATTTTTACTAACTTCTTTTAATTCATTTGCCGAGATGGCAGCCGAATGGTTAGCGCTCTTGCCTTCGGTTCAACAGTTCGTGGGTTCGAATCCCACCTTGGGCATGGATGTTTGTAGTGGTTCGGAATCCACTTTAAGCCGTAAGTCCCGGTCTAATTAGCCCTCGTGTGCAAAAAATTACCGTTGAGCGACAAACAAACCAAACCTTTTAATTCATTTATTGCTAAATGCTGATATTATGAGTAATATTTGTATAGTTGTGCTTTTTTTAAAAATATTTATCTATTTTTATCATTTATATTTCAATCTATTTCCTTTGACATGAACATAAGTCTTAATATTTTGTAATTGATAAACATAATAAAGAAATTAAGACATGCTACCTAAATGGTTAGGGGAATTTAGAATTCCTGATTGCAATTATAGTTCAGAATAGTTGTGTGTTTAGATGATAGATATCACATTAGTGTCAAATTCTAAAGAAATTGATATAAATGTATTTAGGTAGTCAAAAAAATTTAGAATTGTTGATCAGGAAAACTCACTTTCTTATTTCCACAGGAACTTTAATATTCAATTTGTCGCATTCAAAATTGATATCAAGTATCCAAAAAATCTTAGTGTTTTTGAATATAGTAAATAGTTACAAAATGATTTAAGTAATAGCTTTTGTGATTCAAAAATCTTTAATTGTTGATAATATTAGTTTAATTAAAATTTAATAAAAAGTACTATTAAGTGTAATATGGAATGCAGTTTTTTTTCTTTAAATTTACAAAAAATTTTTATTTTCTTTTAAAATTTTATTTATTTTCTTTTTCTTGTAACCAAGGAAATACATATGGTCATATATAAAAATGGTTTTGAATTTTACAATATTGAGATTAAATAATGCAGTTATGATATTACATGATTTCCATATATTGCTTTACTTTTTCAAATATCATTTAATTGTAATATTATTTAACAATTTTTTATTACTTCAGGAACAAATTAACTATGATTGCTGAACCACTAGAGAAAGGCTTAGCAGAAGATATTGAAAATGAAGTTGTTCAAATCAACTGGAATCGTAAAAGATTGGGAGAATTCTTTCAAACGAAATATGATTGGGATTTACTTGCAGCCCGTTCCATTTGGGCTTTTGGTCCTGATACAACTGGTCCCAACATCTTGGTTGATGATACTTTGCCTTCAGAGGTAAAATTTATTTACTAAACAAAGCCTAAATTCTCAGTTAATTGATGATTTGTTGACTCGAAATCATATTCAATTTTAATATTTTAATGCCAAAAATCAATAAACTACCATTTGAAATTATTTATATTCATAAGAATAATGTTTTATTATACTTCAGACCATTAAATTAATTAAATTTTTGCAGTAGCAGTTGTAAGATTCTTTATCCATGACTAGTAGATTCATACAGTTTTATTATTGTGTTTAAGTGCTATAACATTATAAATAAACTGTAATAAATATTTTATCAGACTTTAAAAGGCAACTAGAGGTAAACAGTTGAATTCCAGCTGCTATGAAATATTGCAAAATTAAAATTTTAGAATTCTATTTTTTATGTTATCATTTTATATAAATTTGTTACGATTCTTTGTGTTGTGCTCTGTGATTAAGGATAGTATAAATAATTTTTAAAACCAGCCAATGTACATTTCATTGCAAGAATAGTCACAAAATGTTGATGCCTATTGTAGGATGCAAACTTACAACCCCAAGATAAATAGCAATATATCAGATAATTAGACTAAAGTCTAATGACTGAGCTTGGTGCATTGATTTTATTTTAAGAATTTTTACAATATGAAATTTTTAAACTCAAAACTACTTTATATTAATTAGAACTTTTAAAAAAGAATTTTTTTTATTTTCATTGATATGTACTAAAAATATTACAGGTTGATAAAAGCTTGTTGAGTATGGTAAAAGATAGTATTGTTCAAGGTTTCCAGTGGGCAACCAGAGAAGGTCCATTATGTGAAGAACGTAAGTAATTTCTCTAGGTACTTATATAAATATTTAATGAAGTCAAGAAACATGCTTCCTTTGATATTAAAAAAAGCTATCTGATATATTGTTTTCTAGATATAATTCAATTAAATTTTATTTAGGGTAAAATAATTTTTTATTTTTCATTATCTAAATAGTAAAATTTTAGTTCATTATCTTTATTTTGCTATCTTTCTGTTATTAACACAATGCACAATTTAATTTTAGCTATCAGAAATGTAAAATTCAAAATTTTGGATGCTGTGATAGCAGGAGAACCTATTCATAGAGGTGGTGGACAAATCATTCCTACAGCCAGACGAGTAGCATATTCAGCTTTTCTTATGGCTACTCCTCGTTTGATGGAGCCCTATTATTTTGTTGAGGTACAGGCACCAGCAGATTGTGTATCTGCTGTATATACAGTTTTGGCACGTCGCAGGTTTGTAAAGTATTTGTGTTGAACTTAACTTATAATTCTATTCTAATTATTTAAAGTTGTAGCTATGATTATATGAAATTTAATAGCATTAATTAAAAGAAAAATTTCTTTGTAGAGGACATGTTACTCAAGATGCCCCTGTACCTGGCTCACCATTATATACTATAAAGGCATTTATTCCAGCAATTGATTCATTTGGATTTGAGACAGACTTAAGAACTCACACCCAAGGACAAGCTTTTTGTCTTTCAGTATTTCATCATTGGCAGGTAAAGTAAAGAAAATATCTAATTGATTAATTATATAAGTGTTAATAGTTACTAAATTATTTATTATCATGACTAGTGAATATTTGCATACATGCACTGCATTTAAATGTTATGAATTGCATCTATTGTACAGTTTAAGTATTTTATATAACTCCGGTGGCCGGTTTTTAGTAATAGTATAAATCATTATGATTAATTTGCTGAATATACATTTAGTGTTTATCAAAAGTATATTAATTTTAGAATACTAACATTTTCAAGGGCGCTAAAACGAGCTGAATGATTAACATTTAGAATTCATAAATTTATCAAGAGCGAAAAGTTTTTTAAAAAAAACTTGATTATGTAATCCATGAATAAAAGAACTTTTTATATCAAAAGTAATGTTTCATCATAAATAAACTCATACAACTTTTGCTTTAGACTGCATACATCTAAAATATTTTTAAAAATATATAAATTGTAATTACTTAGTGAAGAGTTTTAAATATATTTCTTTTAGTAAGTAAAACCTGTGGATTAGGAAGATTTATTTAATACTTAAAACTTATTGTGTATTTGAAAGAGTTAACATTTTGAGATTCTTTGAAAAAAATGACATTGGGTCAGTAAAATTTAAATTTTATTAATTAAAATAAAAGTACAATATTTTATTATATATATTTAAGAAACTATTGCTAAAAGTTAGTATTTTTAAAATTATTATAAGAAAAATTTACTTATTAGACAGTTCTCAGTATTTTTCTATTTATAAAATTCTTGAGTTAATTTTGTTTATGCAGATTGTACCTGGTGATCCACTTGATAAAAGCATAGTAATTCGACCTTTAGAACCTCAACCAGCACCTCATCTGGCACGAGAATTCATGATTAAGACCAGGCGAAGAAAGGTAAAACGTTTTCATCAATTTATTTTAATATTTATTATACTGTTTTTTTCCCAAAAAAACTTATAAAACTCTTAATTTAGGGTCTGAGTGAAGATGTCAGTATCAACAAATTCTTCGATGATCCTATGTTGTTGGAACTTGCTCGTCAAGATGTGATGTTAAATTATCCATTGTAATTTGTGTGAAATTTCATGTATATAAATAAATACTTTTGCTTTATAAATAAAGTTTTTATTACATAAAGATTCATTTGTTAATTTATCCTTGAAATTAAAGTATACATTTATAATATATAAAAACTATGTTATAAACAGGCATAATTTACAAAAATGGTGAATGATTTAGAAGAAAAGTGAAGTGGAAGATTATTTTTTATGTTGGTCCTTCACATAGTAGTTACTAAGAACCAAGCCAATGATTTGCCTAAAATAAAAAAATACTCGATATTAGTAAAAAATAGTTCTATTTCAGCAATAAAAACAATATTTAAACTCATTTCCTCACTATTAAATATGAATAGTATTGAAATCAAAAACTTTAGGATATATGTACTAAATTGATTTTCTAATTTGCAAATGTATTTTAGATTATATCTTGAAACAAATTTTTATAGATTATTAACACACATATAACTAGTTTTACTTCAAAAGTTATATTGCACAATAAATAATTACAAATATACCAAAAGAATTAAGTAAATTTTGTAAAGTATCGATTATTCCCGTATTTTGTAAAAAATGAAATTAAAGAAATGCAACTGTCAATTTGGTCTGAATGACTATGAACATTTACTCTGGGAGATAATCGAAAATTAAAATTGCTGAATCACAAGCCAGATAGCTTACTATTCAGCTCAGCTGACATTTTTAGGCAATCCATAACTGTTCCTTGAAATCAAGAAAATACATCAATGATATTATAGTTTATGCTTGAACTATAATGAATAACCATATTTTATTCCCAGTATGTCAGGAGTTCCAGAGACCTTAAATTGAGGGATCTTAAAGCACAATTTATTTTTGGTTTACTTTTATGGATAACAGATTACCAATATACTGTATAAAGTGAGGTCAGTAAAATGGCCAAGGAAATGTTAGATTAACTTGAAGGCATAGCAGCATGAACTGTAGTCAACCAATATCTTTTCATTGAAAAATACATCTGAGAAGTCACGTAAAATCAATAACAACCAATCAACAGAGCTATGCTTTAAATGACAGGCATAAGTAACAAAGGCAGATCATAATGCATTGCTGATACCCAAGGTGTAGAATAGTAGATGTTGGATCTTCATATTGTTGTGTTCAGAAATCCTGCATTAGTTTCAGTACAGCTAGAGATTGAACTTACTACTAAATATTAAATATCCCCTGTTAGTAAATACAATTCCAAGCTTATTGAATCTGGCAATAATGCAAGCTGACACTTTATTAGGATGAGAGATAGCTGTAATTATACTCACAATTGTGTTATCTCTCTTATCATTTATAGTTGAGTAAAATAATCAATATGTGATAGCTGTATTAATTATTCCTATAATGTTAAATTACAATTTGACCACTTGTCCAAATACTGACATCTGCTATTTATGTCCTATTCTTCCATGCCTTATAGTAATCCACACATCCGGCTACTATTTGGTCCAACCCCTCTTACAATCTAAAAATATTATTTTTTCCATACCATGATGTATTTACACATTTTGGACAAGATGTTACAATCAATGTTAAGATGCTCACTGTCAAAAGAAATTTTTTACTATCGAACAATAAATCACTTCTTACATGTATTTAGTGAATATATCACATACATACATACACACACACTGATATTCATTAATTGGATCCTCCTAAATTTTCTACATTTGCATGCTTGGTAAAATAATGTATTTGTGTACAAACTATTTTGCTATGGAAAAAATTTTTGATATGTCGAATTTTTTCATCATTTAATGTGTTATTCATTGGGTGGATTTAATTGCCAGATTCAGTGAACTGAAGATAAAGATGTTTTCAAAATAAACAAGTTTGATGTGAAATAATTACCACAGCAATTCCTACTTTCAGAAAAAAGGTCTGGGGGACTATATTAATACTTTATAAATTGCAATTAATACAATATTTGAATATTTCTGCAATGATAATCAAGACTAAATAGGTTAGCTTAACAAATTAGGTGTAACAAATTTTTTTGCACACAAAGACTGATTTAGCTGCAGCTTGTAGGTTAAAGTGGATTCCAAATCAATTACCAACATCTATGCTTGAGGTAGTAATTGCATGAACTGTTTAATAGAAAATTTGAGTGGCTAACACTCAGCTTGATAATTAGAAAGATGTGATTATTACGAAGCATGCATATACATAATTTGGCTACCATATTAGTATACCAAACAACAATTTGCATACCTATGTACATCAAATTTTATTTAAAAGTGCCACTATTTTTCTAAATTATATTCATCATAAATGTTAAAAATGAAACGCAAAACACATAAGTAAATGTAAGGATTTAAATACTTTATTTTTCTGAAAACTTGAAGTTTTGTCTTATTCTTAAAAATTACTATGAATTGATGCAAAATAAAATGTATGAAATTAAATAACTACCAAACAAAATTCAACATATATGAGAAAAGCAGTATGTACCATTTTATCTTGGTTAGTAGCGAGTAGAAGGCACTTCATGCAGCAGCATCTATTTCTGAAGTTAAAGATAAAAGCAATTCAGATGAAAAATATGACAAGCAGAATTAAATGGAAAATGCTAGCAATACAAGCATGGGGGGAAAAAGAGAAATGCAGTAATATATTGAGTATGTGCATTCTAAGATCCTAATTTTTCAATTTAATATTAAGAGTTACCTATTGTATTTTAAAATCCTCAATTTAAAGTAAAATTTTTCATAGAGATGGAAGAGATTATTCCAAAAACTTTATCACAACCTAATTGATTTCAGTTAATTATATCAGATTTTTAAATAAAATCACACACTTATAAACCTTTATGAACACAATTCAAATATTAAAAATGATACTAATATTACCTTGAACTTATTGCATGTGTTTCTTAAGAGAAAAAAATCTTTGAATTACCATGGGAAAAAATAAAACAGTTTAATCAAACACACACACACAATATCAAGAATGAATTATACTTTCTAAGCTGCATCTTTGTTAATCTTTTGTACTACGATCGATGAACACCATGTTCTACGATTTTTCAAACATTTTTGATTGGTGTCACATTAAGAATACATATGTTAAATGAAAACTGCAGCAATAATTGATCCATATTTGCTTGCTTTGATTATAATATAGGTAGCTTTAATATTTTCTTAAATAAAAGAGTATTTCTAGTTTTGTATTGATATGGTCACTTCATCTGATTGTCCCCTTGGTTCACCTGATAATCAATGGATTTTGATTGCCTTTGAATATATACATCTATGAAAGACTACTATTTTAAAACTAACAACTAGATTAACAGATCTGATTTATTCTAACTGCACTTGGAGGCTGTGTTCTCTTGATGTAAGAAAAAAATATTTTTAAATAATATAAATTTTTACTTTGTTAATGAAGAAAATAATATATTGTTATTCATCAATTAAGTAATAGATCAACTGAAATTGCATTCATTTATCAAAGAATGTTTGCTTGTAAATTAAAAGGAATATTTATTTGTAAAGCTACTTTAATGCTTTCAACACTCCTTCTGAGAAGAGATTAAATTTCATCTTTTTACAATAATGAATTATTGTATATATATATATATATATATATATATATATATATATATATATATATATATATATATATATATATATATATATAATAAATAAACTATTCTTATTAAAAATAATTTATAAAAATACTACTTAATCTACTATTTTTTAAATGTTGCTAATTGATGAACTATTTTCCTCTTTAAAAAATATAGCCCAATTCATTATTCATTCCTTCAACCTTAATAGATTTATTAAGGAAAAAATATTTAAATAATTTTTAATATGTTTTTATGCAATAGAACTTATTTAAAAAAAGTGTTATATTGCATGCAAGTTCAATTTTTGTGAAATGAATATACAATTAAACAGAAAATACCAGTCATTTATACAAAAATCTTAAATTTTAAAGACTGCATCCTGACTTTTTGATTTTAATTTGGTCATAAGTTTTAAAAATTTCAAACAGTTTACTCATAATTTTATGTTGTCTTTATTTTTTTAATTAATAAATTATGATATTAAAAAATTATGGAACTATAAAACTACAATCATCATGCAAGTGTTTAAACTAAGCAGATGTTCTCATGAAAAATGTTAATCTGTGGCAACAGAAATTATTTATAATAACAAAACTACACTGCATTATTGTCAACATTTCTTAAACATTTTAAAAGGAAAAATAATAGTTCCACAAAATTTCAGAGATGTTCAAATGTTAACTACATAATAATGTCATTAATGCTTACTTCAACAAAATGATAGGTTACATATATGATTAAGAAAGAAGCTTCTGCTCAGAAAACTTTATAATATAATTTTAATACACTTCAACAGAAATATATTTTGAAGTATTAAATACCAAAATTATGATCTTAAATGAAACATTTTCATACTTACGGCGTTTAGTTTTTATTGCTGTTAAAAAATAAACATTTTTATATAAGCACATAAATTGAAAATTCTAATTATTATGTTTACTTAAATAAATTACAATAAAAAGTGAAGAGGGAAAATAAATACCGTTTGGTGTCTAGACTCTTCTTTACGTATAACTTGCTGTGTTTGTGCTTCACTAAATCTGAGTACAGCTGCAATTACTTTAGCTAAAGTCTGAAATACATTTAAGTAATACATACATTTCAAGTATTGGAGGGAGAGAAAAATAATAGACAAAAGATAAAAAGTTTAGCATAATGCAGAATTCCATAAAGGAATGTATGGAAAATATTTAAGTTAATATAAGCTTCGAAGGGATATATCGGTTTTAAAATTATTGATAAGCAAAATTTCCTGGTATAATTATTAAACGATGATAATCATGCAAATATAATTGATTTTTCCTAATTATAAATACATCAAAATTCAATTTTGAGTTAATAATAAATCAAACATTTTCATACAATCTTAAGTTTATTAGTATGAATAGAACACATTAATATCTTCGAACTGAAAACTTGTAGTAAGCAGAATAAAATCACTTTTTAGAAAACTAAAATCATCAGACAGGTATTTATAGAGTAAAATTCTGTTTAAAAATATTTTATTGTGTTAATAATTAGCAATTTCAGAATAATATTAATAAATGATAAATTTTCTTAAATAACACAAAATTTGTTCTGTGATCCTGATTTTGACAATGTGAATAGCAATATCAACACTGAGCATGTGTATTAGAGAAAATCAATCAACAATTAATGCCCAAATCGTTTTAAGTTCGTTATATTGTAAATGTTGTTGCTCCAGATTATTTCTTTGTACCTAACCCTGAGAATATGGTAAATATCAATATTTTAATTTATTTTTTAAAATTTTAAATGTCTTCATTTTTTAAAATTATTTTATTTTTCTACAAATTCTTTTAAAAGCTTAAAAATTTTAGGTTATTTTTCTAATTTTTGAAAACTTGTCTGAAGGTTTCAAGTGTTGTAAATTTTTGAAATTATGTACTTAATCTTTTGCATAAAAAATCTAATAACTTTATTTATGAGGCAGGAAAAATATTGAGAATTTTATTGACTCCTTTAACTATATTAAAGAACTACTTAGATTTTTTTATTATTTTTTTAATAAATATGTTTAGGATACATAATACATGTAGAGTTGTAAAATTGAATTTTATTTTATTTATTTCAAGGTTAATATTAATTTTTAAATGATACACAATTATTATATAATAAAATCTGTTTTCTAAAGCATTATCTCCTAACTCTGCATATACTGCAGCAGAAATCAAGTTGTTTAAAGCATTTCCTATTGTATAGCATCTTGAATCTTAAGGACAGATTAGTTTGGCACATTATAATTACTCCTAACGAAGGAGATATTAATAAAATTTAAAAAAAATGTTTGCAGAATAAATATACAACTTGTTTTTTTAAAACTTAGTGAGTACAATCATCTTTCAGATGTATTTTAAGATTTTGATGAGAACCATTTTTATTAAGCTTTATTATCTACATGGCATGGTATATCCCAAAGAAATTTCTTGTTTCCAAAATTTTAGTTGAAAAATTTCAGGAATCAGGATGAAGTAAGTTATTTCAGAAACAAATTCTTAGCTAAAAAGTATTTTCAGCTAATGAAAAAATATAATTATAAAGATTAAAGGTTCTCTTATAGCTGAATATTGAAATTTAAATTTTGTTAACTGAAAATTAAATAAATTTTATAACTTTCACAAATTTATAATGCAGAACATTTCTTTTTATTAAAGCACATCTTGTCAAATTTGCTTCACAAGCTCTACTGGCCATAACATGTGATGAATAGTCATTTATAAACTGTAACAGCTCCATATCTATGGCTGTGGATTAGTCTCCCACACATCAAATCAATTGCTTGGCTACTACTATGCTTTACAGACCTCAATCTTCAGTGCATTTCCCTTTAAAAACATTTTAAATCACAAATCTTTATGATATCTATAAGAGAGTTTATCACAAATTTTTATCTCTGTGAGCACCAAAATAACCTTCACATCTACAATGTCATTCAACTTATGTCATTATTCTTTCACTCTGATCTATTAAACAAATACTTTATCCATCAGCTATTGACATTTTGTATCACTTAATACCTCAATTCATTATTAATACTAATTGCTTTCACCGATTATAAAAATATCTTTGTAATACAATGTTCTAGCACACTTTTTACACTCCTGGGAGTAGGTAATCATTTTCTGTATTTCTTTGCTTATGAAGTCAATAAAAACAACACTCCTTATTTTTAATGTAAAATCTTGATTAACAGTTAAATCTAAATAATAATATCTTAAAAGTTATCACTATTTTTTGACTTTTATGAAAATTAACTATAAGTATTCAAATTTTTAAATAACACCCATTTTCTAGGACACAGAAAATTTATTTTATATGTGAAGCTATGTATAGAAAACAATTTATATATACTTACAACAGGTTCCTTACCCATCATGTACTCATATATGATATTCTTCAAATACTAAAAAGTAAAAATATCACATCTAAAAATATAAACTTAAGCATTTATGTTACAAAAATTTATTTTTGAAAAAATCTATACGCATACTTTTAAAGATTTTTTTAAAATCAAAATAAATACATTATGAAAACCGTATTTTCCTGTATATAATACACAGTGGCGTATTATTCGCAAGACCTTTTTTTCAAGTAAAAGAAAAAATGCTGCATAATATGCAGTGGCGCATAATCCGCTGCAATTTTTTCAGAGAATATTCGAATACTGCTGATAAAGTGGAGCTAAATAAAATAAAAACGATTTATTATGAAAAAGATCTGTTTGGATCCACCTCAATGCAAAGCGTGATAATCTGAAATGAAAACATGACATCGATCAAGATCCAAGGAGATTCTAGTAAAACTCATCAATTTTTAATTCTTAATAATTTTTAATAGAAGGTTAAACATACATTTATTTTAAAATGCATAGCATGTATTTTAAAAATAAAATATATTTGTTTTGTCAATAATTAAATTAAAGAATTGGATATTTTTGAACTGCGCATTGGATATATTTTTTCTTTTGTACTCTGCATGCCTTGTTTGTCACCTTACATTAATGCGCTTATCGCTAATTTTTTTTACTTGCCTTCCCTATAGCTTTTAGTTTAAAATTGTGCTTAGTTGTGTAACTAAAACGTTTTAGGTTCTACATGACGATATTCGAATTTGAATGTTACCAACGCGAAACATCTCAAATCAAGACAGAAAGCGAAATGACATTGGCCCATAGCAACTGTAATATCGTTCCAAGGAAAAAAATTCTTTCATGAACATAAATTTTACAATGCTTATTATAGTTAAAATAAATCAGACGGGTTATGGCGCTATCTATTATTTATTTATGAAACATAAACGGCTTTTCTTTCAAACCTTTATGGTAAGCTTTTCTGATGGGGAAAATTTTTTATCAGATTATCCGCGGCGGCGTATAATACGCACAACGAAATTCAGAACTTTTTTAACACATAATCAGTGGATTATATACAGGAAAATATGGTATTATATTTAGAAACAAAAGTATATAAAAGAAAATTAAAACTTACATACTACTATAAAATTTCGCGACAATTATGATGTAAAATTACAGATTTTATAAAAGAAACATTACAAATAATGACAAAACAATTTCAAAGAAATATAAATGAAATCAAAACAATATTTTGCAACATAAGTATCTAATTATATGAAAAACTTAACAATTCCAGCTAACTTCCAATAATTTTTAACCAATATCTTATCGTTAATAAATTTGACAAATAATTGTAATATATTTATATTTAATATTAGAACTAAAAAGAATATGTAGTTTAAAGCATTAAACTCTGCAAAATACCTCAAACTCAGTAGGCTCAGGTATTGACTGAAAAGAGTCCCTACGATTATTGTTATTTACTTTCTTGTCCATTGATTCAGGAGGACTAAGGCGCAAAAGAACTTTTAATTCTTTTATTTCAGAGCTAGAAAGAAAGAACCAATAAAATATTAAGATGGAGTAGGGAAATTTAACAGCTATTTTAAAATAAAAACATAGTTTGTAAAATTTTGATCAACCATTGAATTATCATTCCAGATTATAGAGGAAGAATTTATAAGTGCTATTTAAAATTTAGTAAATAAATAAAATATTTGAAAAACAGTAAATCAATAATACAACTAAGAAATACTGCAAGAGCTAATTACTCTAAATTTTGTCATGCTCTTTATTAAAAGACTTTAGTGATGTTTTTAAGCCAGTTTTGAAGAATTCTATAATGCTTTTTAAATACTGACTGTACTAAAGTATTTATTTATAACTCTAATTCAAAATTTATAAATTTCACAGTGCTTGATGATTATCAACATGCAATATATATTGAGACTCAAGAAAATGTTAATAACATTAATAATCAATAAAACGCTTTTATAATAATATTCTTCCTTAAATTTAATAAAAATTTATGGTTTTTTGTACTTTAACAGGGAGAATAGCAACAATATACATATTTGGCCAGGAATGAAAGTAAAAAAAAAGTAATTTAATTCTTTTATGCTCTTTCATAAAATGGAACAAATTGATTGTATATAATGAAATTAAACATTTCAGGTTAATAAAAATCTTTTACCATACATTTTATCCATTACTTTTCTTGAGATTCTTATTAATTAAATACAATATTCCCAAAATACTATATGTATAAATATTATAGAACATACTTGCTCTTGGATAATTCTTCTTTTAATGTTTCAATTTGCTGCAAATGTTCATCACAAGCTGCATTAACATGAACTGGACTAGTATTACTTTCTATTCCCTGAAAAAGATGCAATAAACAAATTTCTAATGCAAATGTATTTAATAAGAGTATTTATGCTTTATAAGAAGTTTAAAAATATGACTAAGAATTTTGTGAGAACATAAGGAAATATGGTACATATTTACAGAACAGTTTGGATTACGAGATATATATTGATGATTGAAATAACAATCACAAAATCGATATTATAATTTAATTATTATAAAAGGCGATTTTTGGGGATTTGTATAAAATGCACAAATTAAAAATACTTTGAAGTCAAAAAAGATGTAATAGGAAAGAGAAAAAAGCAATGTAATTTTTTTACATTAACATATTTTAGAATTAAAACCTTAATTATGTGCATGATAATCAACCATCTTGCATATAAAAATTTTAAGAAGAAAACATTTTTTTTATCATGTAAAACACAGCCACACCATTATAAATTATTTAGAATGATGGGGAGAAATTTCTTTTCATATAAAGTTACCAAATCATTAACAAGGCCACATTAAAAAATGTCAGTTAGGAATTATTTTAAAAATATATTGTAAAAATCCTAATAAATTACTTTTTTCAACAGAAAGCTGCTTTATTTAAAAAGCTCTTATAATTTTAACAACCCCAATTTAAGTTATACCTGAACTTCTCTCCATAAATAAACAAGTTACTTAATGTTGAGCAAAAAGAAATTAATGTAAATCACTCAAAAGTTTTCTACAAAAATGAACACTCAAAGTTGATGATATAAAGTTCATCCTAGAAATATTTGTAATTTAAAACTATTATAGAATCTAATGAAAAGTTATCTTATGGATATAAAATTGGAAGAGTTTTTGTTGCATTGTTAACTGAAGTAAATGCTGAAAAAAATTTCAAAACAAGATAACAGCTATGCATCATGAAGAAAGTTTTACAGCACATAATATTAATCAAAAATAAACTTTACTATTGTAATATTAAATAAGTGCAACAGTGTTACAAATGTTTTATTTATATACAAACATTTAACATAATATTTTTTATCCTGCAATAGAATTTTTTGATAGTCACTTACAAGCAATATTCCAACTTTTGACATTAAAAGGAGCAGAATTGATAACACTTTATGTAGTGAGGCACTTTGTGGGTGTGCTATCATAACCCCAAAGGTTAATGGATCTTCATGATTTAGAAGGAGCCCCGTACTGACTTAGTCTGCTAGCTGAAGTATTTTACTTGGAGAACATTGAAACCATAACTTACTTACATGCTCCACCTACAATTAGGAAATAACCAAATTCTCAAATAACATAATTCCTGAGCTAACGAGAGAACCATTATGTTCAGAATTTTTCGGTTTGGTCAAGAATAGAAAACATTACTTTCCAATAATGAGAACTATGCCTTTTCCAACCTGGCCACTGCAGTATAATGTAACTGCACAGAAAATGAGGCTAAAATTTTATTAATTAAAGCATAACTTAAGGAAATCTGAGAAACCTCTACTAATTTCTTATTTTTTGATTATAATTTTTATTTTCGAAGTTTGACGCAGTAGATATTGGATAGAAAATGCGCTTGGATGATTCAACTTTTAAAAATCAACAATGAAAATGTTCATGACAGAACAAAAATAACTTACAAAACAAAGACTAAATTGAAACATTTTTAAGAGAGAATAAACCTTACTTCAATCCCTGAGTTAAAAAGAATAAAACTGTAAAATTATTCTTTACAGGAATCAATTGTGATTACAATGCATTTTATCTTTAAATAAAAAAAAACATTAGATCGAAAAAATATTGATCAGGAAGATTTGATTTAATAACTAATTAAAAATAATTTAGAAAATTATTCTAATACATGCATTGTATATATAATACAACAAAGATTTTGCAAGTGAATGTTTGAGAAAATATAATTCATAAAATGATAAGAGGATTACATGAATATTTTAAGGTTCATTTAACTCTTTTTACAATGTATCACGAAAAGAGAAAGCATAAAGATTGAAATTACATGATTTACAGTGAAAAATAACTTTCTTTGCAACTAAAATGTAAAAAATATTCTAATTCTCAAATGATTTTGTAGGTTAGTAACATAACAGATATATTTCCAAGAAACTGGCAACAGGTAAAAGTTAGGGAATTAACAATGATTTGAACAGCTTTTGGATTTCCTAGACAAATATCAATAGGCAATGAGAGCCAAAAGTAAATAAATTTATCAATCTTTTATCGAGGTTTGGAAAATTTTAAACACCGTAATCAGTTTTTCAATATGAAAACACACTATGTACTTGCAAAAAAATATAGCCGAAGAATGTTGTTATTGTAACTCATCCACCTGGATATAGAAAATTATGGGTGGAAGATTACAACCCCATTTAGCAAGTGTATCCACTGTCTCAATTCCATTCGCCCCAACATACGATGGAATCCACCGTAGGCATATATATTTTTTCTGACATATCTCACAGAAAAGCTGTAAAATAACTTAGTCTGGGACATCATATATTTTAGGGCAGTCTTTGAAATACTGAATAGCACTCTTACTATCAGCCAGAATCTAAATGCTATTTTTGTCAATGATCAGGAATCTACTAATCATGAGTTACACCAATAGCTATGATTTCAAATCTAAAAACTAAGCAGTAACCCAGATTTCTGATACTAAAAATTGTAGTAATTCTAAAATGATTTTCACTGAGGCAGATTCCAGTTTCATTTAAGAACATAAAATAGATACTTACAAATAAAATGCATATAAATAAGGGAATTCCTTATTGGAAGAGTTTAAGTAAATAAAAATATTCAATAGATATTTCAATTTCATAAAACGTGATACAATGGAAAATAAGATGATCAAATTTAATGATAAATCAATAGGTTAAAAATTATTTAAGTGTCAAAGTATGTTATTTTACATTTCTTGCTTTGATTACAAAAGGTATTTTAAAGTTTCTGTGCAATGATTTTTTCACTTGCTGTATTTTACTAATTTTTCCTACAAATAAATAAGAGATTAAGAAGTAAACAATAATTTGAAATATTTATATGAAAGCATACTTCATCAGGAACTGCCCAGGTATCATCCCAGTCAGAACTTTCGGCAGTCAAAACAGCTGAATCAAGTGATGCACCATTTCCAGACTGTGGCAAATTTTTTATCAACAATTCATATTCTTTTATTTTTTTGTCTTTTTCCTGAAGTAAAAAAGCATTAGAATAAAGAGATGTTTTTTAAAAACAGCATAGATGTTAATGAAAACAAAAACAATCACAGTAAAAAAGGAAATGGAAAAGGAAAACTTGATGAATGACAAATGAATGATTACAAAAATAAGGATTGGTCAATGGAAGACTTTTATGACATTCATGGTTTATAAAGAATAGTGTTTTACAGGCAGCAGATTCTAACTACTAGTTATAAAGGCGCAATAATTGAAAAAGTTTTAATTATTTATCTTAACAAATGCACAAATAGAGGTATATCATTAATTTGTTGCTTTTTATGACCATTAAATAAAAGCAAAAGAATCTACTTAGTCAAGAATATTACATATAATAAATAACTATTTAAATATATTAAGAGCTTATAGATCTTAAAAAATTCTTTTTACTGAAACCATAGCTCTTTTTAGTAATAAGCAATATAAAATTAGAAAGGAATAATTTAAACCTATTAATAAATTTGGATGTAACAGATTAAAATAAAGTTGGAATAAAATTAAGAATTAATGAGATTTATGGAAAATTAAATTATCAATGAATTCACTCATAAACAAAAATTCACTAACACCTCACGAAAGAGTATCAAAAGGATTAACATAAAAGTCAAGAACTAACTTGTAATTTTTCTTCATAATCATCTCTAATATCATCTAAGGCACATTCTTTTTCAAAAAGGTTTTGTCGTAGCTCTGCAATTTCATCTTTATGTTCTTTAATTAATCGTGCTTCAAATTCTTGATTTCTTTCTGTAGACAATAAAAATTATGATTTATTTTAATGATTTAAAATAAAAAAATATCAACTATAAAAGTATAATAACTTTAAAATATTATGTGTTTAAAGAATATTTTTACAGTTAATGCTATGTAATACTAATGCTTATTGTGAGAACATCCATAAAAGTAACATCGTAATACTTATGTTACTTTTATGGATGTTATCACAATAAACATAACAAGTCAGGCAATTTTAATTTATTGATCTGTAGTTTTTACTTTTAGAAATAAAGTCATATTAATTTAACCTCAAGTCAAAGCATGTAATAGAAAAATTGATTTCATTGCAAATATAAAAAAATCTTAAAAATGTTTTAAAACATCCTTAAAAATCCTTAAAAATGTTTTAAAACATGATCACATAAATATAAACAAAAATTAAACTTATGAAAGACCTATATGATTATTATAATTAATTTTGAATGATAATTGTCAGAATTCTTTTAATACAAGTTTTTTTGTTATAAAGCACAGTATGAAAGATTTTCTATTGTTTAAATGTTGCAACTCAATGTTAGAAGAAGCAATTGTAATCATAAGTTTAATTGGAATATCTATAACAAGAGCAGAGAATATTTTTACAGAATAGTATCAAAAGATACAATTCAATTGAGAGGTGGTATAAGAAACCCAAGTCAAGCACAATGCTAATGAAAGTAATATCTGGTTATTTTAGGAGTATATATTGATAATTAAAGTGATCACAAATTCAATGTTTACAAAGTTACCATATCAATATTGCAATAAGCAAAAGCTGTGCAACATAAAAATTAAACAAGTCACAATTTTGAAGAATTTCAGACTAATGCAATGGAAAATATCAGTTCAAACTCTGTCTTCATCTTAACAGTATCTTTGAAAGAAAATATTATCTAAAGAATCCTAGAGAGTAAGAATCAATAATAGAAATCTTTTGAATTCTCATAATAGACCTTATACATTTAGGAGAATAACTTCACAAACACACAGAAATAGAATTATATTCACCTTTTAAAATGTGATTTATAGGTTTTACAAATGTACTGAAAGCATTTCAGTGAAACCAAATAATATTACAAATTTATAATAAAGCATGTATTTAAAATAATTGTTTTCATTTAAAATAAACACATATTTAGAATTAAAATCCTATGAATACTTAAAATAATTTTGTTTACCATATTTCCCAGAGAATTTATTAGGTGATGCTTTATTAGAAAAATTTTCTTTTGTTTATTGCCCAGTAACTATTAATCACATCACTACTATGTTAAACATTTTAAGAACAATATTTCAAGTTGGAGCATCCTAAAGTGAATCGCAAATTCATTTCTAATTCTGAATAAAACTGTATCCACAACAAACTTTACTAACTTGAGGATCAATAATCTAAGTTCAATAAACTATTTTAACAGTGTATTCATATAGATAAGATATGTCATAACTTCAAGACATCATAAAATGGACAAATGAATATGAATATCAAAATAAATGGAATGTATGAAAGACATTTATAGATGCATTTTAAGGGACAAAACTAATTCGATGCAAAATAATAGTAAAATTTTAGCTCTGATCATGGCAATGAGAATGCTTACAGTAGTCTTGGCAGATAACACATCACTTAATAAATTTAAAGCATGGTAAAAATATTGCTGCAACTCACAAAATCATGATATTTGGAAAGCACTGACAATGACAATTCAATAGCAATGTGCCATTTTCCTAACAATCTGTTGCTAATTTCCAAAACAATGAGAAAATCTGAAATTTTGTTGAAAAAGTAATAATATTAATAAGAAAATGTTGTTAAAATAAATCAATAGCTAGACAAGCAATGCTTAAATCGTCCTCCATCATGAAAATAAGTAGAAAATTATATTTCTTATTTTAAACAGTTATGCACAGATGGAAGAAACTGAACTCTTTGCTCACTCAAATTCAGCAGTTATACTAGAAACTGTAAATAAAATCCCAAAATAGTTTTGACCATTTGCAAATTAGTAAATAATTTGCCTATACTAAGTATCTAATACAGCAATTCACCTATTCTAAATGAATATTTTAGCAAAGGCCTAATTGAAGATGTGAAAGAATATAAAATAGTAGAAATATAAATTGATGAATAACGCACACGCACATGGATAAGCTGAAAATACATTTTTGATGAGAAAAAACAATAAAATTCACAAGATGTATACTAAATATAAACACATATGATCAAAGATTATTGTTCATTATGTTATATTTAAAATAAGACACAGTTTCATGATGTAGTAAATAAGCATTTTTTAAATATATATTTATATTTCTTAAATATCTAGCTTTTTTCCTTTTGAAAATTTAACTATGAAAGAAGAAGTTTAGTGAGATTATTTAAACATTACCTAATGAAAATCCTTTCACTTTCACAAAAAACAATTCTGAGTAGACTAAATAAGAAATTATAATTAGAAAAGATAATTCGTTCTTCTGTCAAAGAAAAGGTATATAAACAAAACTAATTTTACCACCAGTAATTATTAAATAACATTTTTGCAAAAATTTTTGTATCAACAAATGTTTAAGTAATTACTTATGTTAGTTTTTTAAATTCAAACTGGCATCCCATCATATTAATGCATGACATTTTTAAATACACCATCATTTTATAAACTCACTGGTTAATAAAATGAGCGGTTGATTTGCTTAAAATATTTATATTTAATCTTTTTGAAGCATTATATATTCAAAAACTTATTACAGATATTTATTCAACCACAAAATAAAGAAATTTTATATTTTATCTATATCTGATAAAAATTATATCTGCCCAATAAATTGAGAAAGTTAAAAAATTAGTAATAGAATATTTATACATTAAATTCATTAGAAACTACAAAAAATATGAATGCTTTATTTTTAAAATAAGTTTTTCATTGTAATGAATATTTAAATACATTCTTCTATATGGAATGGGAAATCATTGACAAAATGAACAGGAAAAGTGTAGATATGAATAATGTTTCAGATTTTAAGTTTCCCATCCATTAAATAAAAGTTTTACAGATATTCAAAATTGAAAAATAGTGGTCTAAATTATTAAGTGAAACTTTATAAATTAAAAACAATGTTTATAAAAGAAAACGATCAATCGCTAGAAAGTGCCATCTTGTAAAATTACAAAGTTTTATTCATGTGTGAAGTATACAAAATGCCTTTTATTTAAAAACTAATTAATTTTTAATATTTAAAATATTATTTTAAAACAAAATTTTAAAATTACTTGAATAAATTGGCTATATATAGTGGATTAGTTAGAAGAGTTATTTTTATATTAACAGCTACAAATCTCCTCAAACACTTAATTTTTCTCAGCAATTAAAAATATATAAATACTTAAAACAATGATATTTTAAATACCTTCAAGTCAAATATTTTTTATATAATATTCATTTATCTTCACACAATTGTAAAAAATAATATTTATTAATCTTAAAATTAAACTTGAATTTCTGTATAAAGAGTTCTAATATTAATTTTCTATATCAAAAATCAAAAATATTTGAAGACCAAGAACATTTCAATTACATAATAAATATTCATTTATTTTGATAAAAAAAACTTATACTTCTATTTGCTACACCAAGAATCATATCATAGACTTTTATAATTGCATTTGTACATTTATATACATTTTTTAAGTGGAGGTATAAAACATTACCTAAAATTTCACTAGTCATTTCGTCACACAGTCTCTCTTTTTTAACCATTTCTTGAGCCTGGTTACGTATAAGCATTTCATAATTTCTATGAAAATCTTCTTCCTTTTCTTTCAATGTATCCCTGCATTCTTGTCTCACAGATTCAATAAATTTCTTTACAGATAAGCTGCTAGGATCAGATGCATCTATTTTTTCCAAAAGACTTATTTGTTTCGTGAGATACTCATTTTTTGTTTTGAGAGAATCAATTTCCTTATTGAGAGAATTTTTTAATTCAATAATATCATTCTTAAGTTTTTCATTTTCTGTAACTAACATTGCATCTTGATTACTTTCGATTGTTTCTTCTAAAGATTTAATTTTTAAGAGAAGTGATTCATTGTTATTCTGAGGCTTCAATAATTCCAGTTGCTCTGAGAGGGAAGCATTCTCAAGTAATAAACTATCTCTTTCAGATTCTAACTTTTTAACAAAGGATATTTGTGATTCTGCTTGTTTTAATTTTTCATTTAGTGCTTCTTTCTCGAACTTGAGGTCTTCAAGATGAACACTCTTGCTTGCTAAATGAGAACTTTCTTCTTTGAACTTTTGCAGCTGCTCTTGAAGATTGCTTATGGTGCTTTGTTTATCCATTTCCACACTATATAACTCTTCCTTGTATTTTTCCAGCTGCTTTTTTAAATGCAAAATTTCTTCTTCATATTTTAATTTGGAAGAGTCAATAGTTAGAAGACTTTCCTGTTTCTCTTTTTCTAAAAGGCACAGTTCATCTTTCAGCTTTTCCTAATTTATATGAAAATATTTTATTATTATATTGTGAAAATATTATTTCTTTGGTTAAAAATAATAATGTTAAATATTAAACACAATAATTTGTCAAAGCAAAATTTCACACAAAATAATGTTTGTGAAAAATATCACACATTAAATTATTATTAAAACATATTTGTAAAAAAGATTCAGTTAGAGCTGCAAACTTAAAGTAAGACTTTTTAATAGAAGCTGAAAAGCTTTAACAATATTGGAAATTTGTCACTACTTAAAAATAATTTCATCTAATTTTGAAGATTCATGTTTAGAAGGAGAAACTTATTCATAGTATAGTTACTAACAGATTAAAAATATTTCATAATTCTTATAAATCACATTTAATTAATTATTAATTTATAATAATTATTAATAATTAATATTAATTTATTAATAATTGTTAATTATTTACAAATAAATATTGTAAGTTAAAAATGTGTACATAAATTAATAAAAAACAAAAATAGTGCACACATATTCATCTAGCAAATTTATAGTTTGCTAATACTCCTATAATCTGCATCGTAAGAATATTTATCAAATAAGAAATATAATTGAATCCTTTCATTCATAAAATCGAAAAAACCTCTCATAAGATTTTGTGTATTTAATTAACATGATTCTTAGTTAATAAGTCTAATGTTATTTTAATATTTGTGATAAGGAAAAAAATAAATTACACAACAAAAATATACATAGTGGATTAGTTAGAAGAGTTATTTTTACATTAACAGCCACAAATCTCCTCAAACACTTAATTTTCCTCAGCAATTAAAAATATATAAATAAGCAATTATATAATATTTTATAGCAATTCTTAGCAATTTGTATAATATTTTAGAATATCAAATTGAATTTATAGTGGGAATTTCTGTAATACCATAGGGGAAAAAAAAAAGATTTGCTAAATTAAAAAATTTTAAAATGCTAACAATTTTTCTTAATTTTATATTGAATAAATGATTTTTTAAGATATTCACAAAGAAATAAGATATTAAAATGTGAATTTTCTAAATAAAACTAAAAACATTTACCCATTGAGTCATTTTTTTTATCCTGCCAATTTCAGAAAAAATTCAAAATATTGTTTTATGGTCAACATTGACTATATTAGCAAGCTTCCATGTAGATAAATTAAATTCCTTTCCACAAATACTTTCAGAACATTATTTTTACAGACGTTTTGCTTTCTCCCATGCACTTTATTCTATAAGGAAATATCCCTGGATCAAAATTTTTCATCAAAGTGCTAGCTATATTTTTTTATACTTAATAGTATTCCTCTCAAAAGTCTAGATTATACTGCATACAACTCTTGCAGCACTATTGCTAAATTTAGATTCATATAAAAAGTTACACAAATATCTATTGAGTTCACACTTAAACAAATTTCAAAGCAAAATAGACTTTTGATAAAATCTTTCTTATTGAAAGGTCATTTTGGCAATGGAATATGCTAACATTTAATTTTTCATGCTATATGTAATATACATAATAAATCTATTATTATTAAAATCATGGATTCAAACATTAGGATACTGCTAATGTTGAAATTAAGGATATACAGCACAATTTAGTTTATCTCTTTTTAAACATACTTAAAATAAGAGCATTTAAATAAAATACATACTTATTATAAAATAAGAAGACAGAAAATTATTAAATGGAAAATTTACAGTTAAAATATGGAATATTACAGTTAAATTTACAGTTATAATATATATCAAAAGACATTTAATGAGTCAAAACTGCAAGTGATGGGTAAAGTAAAATGCTGTATGTATAAAAAATAAATCTTAGCAATTTGTATAATATTTTAGAATATTATACAAATTGCTAAGATTTTTATGTTTAACAGCTATGAAAATTTCCATGCTTTAATTAAACACAGGTATGTATAAAATTAGTATATTAACAAAAATATAGTAATTTTTTAAATTCTGAATAAGTAATGAAGTTTATCAAAGTGTTTATGCTAAAATATTTTAAGTTTAAACAAAATCCAAAACCAAATTAAATTAAAACCAAAAACCAACATCTTAATCATGTACATTTGCTATCATATTTTTAAAAAGTTTACTATCAAGAAATTGTACAATAAAATGTTTTGTAAATTCACACATTTAAATTTACATAAAAAGAGAAATTGCTTAGGATTTTTCAGAAAAAAAGATTAAGAGCTAAACTTACAGATTCCTTGTTTATAGCGGACAGTTTATCCTTTTCTTCCAGTAATAATTTTATCTCTTCACGATATTTAGCTTCAGCTGTTAAAACTCGTTGTTGAGCATCACACATCAATTGTTCTCGCTCTTGTTCTAAGGACTTAATTTCTTCCTTGCAATTTTGCAGTTCCTTTGAATTTTCTTGTATTATTGATTCCAATTTTGATATAAGTTCTTCCTTTTCATTCAGTTTAATTTCTAAATTTTGAAATTTTTCTATGTATGCTTTCATTTGTTCTTTTTGAATTGTTTGTTGGGAGTTCTTCTCTAACATTTCTTCTTTGGCCTTTACAAGCTCTGAATTTTTCTTTTCTAACAGAACTTTTTCATTTTCCAGAACAATTAATTTTTGCTCCATTTCTTCTAACTGAGCTTTAAAAATTTTTTCAGCATTATCATACTTATTCTTTAAGGATTCTAGAGTTTCTTTTTGTTGATTTTCTGAAGTTACCTAAAAGATAAAAAAGAAATGATACACTATAAATCAATTATATTCTTTATATTTTATGAAGCTGATTAAAATGTACAAAAGGAAGAAATATTACTTGGATCTTATCTTTTACGATTATCCTTATTAATTTTATAAGAATTTAAAAAAGTTTATAGTTCAAGCTACAAAAGTTTAATCAATCTAAAAAAAAGCTGATGAAAATGTATAATTATAGGCATGCTTCAATAAAAAAAAATTGCAATGAAATGAAGTAAAACATTTTCTAAAATTTTAAAGTTTCCTTCAAATTTAATTTCTTTAATATAAAAATTTGTTACTAATTAATATTCTACAATAGTTATTAAAACAATCATAATTTTTATCATCGTTTTTCCGGCAATTGTGTATACAAAATTTTAATCCGTTTACATATATATACACAAATAGTTTTAGAAAACTTTCTGAAAAAATATTTTAGCTGATATCTAAAAAGCCATTAGACAAGGACAAAGTATTAATTTGACCAACTTTAATTATAAAATTGATCAAAAAAAGTTTCACTTTTACAGTAGTTTATAAAGGTTTAATTTTATTGGATTTAAGTATTAAATAGTTAAATTAACAAAAATGAAAATAAATGAAATTAAATTTTTTTTTTCAATTTCTTATCATAAACTAATATTTTCAAATATATTAAAAATTTTAAAAAATTAAAAAAAGAAATAAGCATTTTATAATGTTTATTAGATTGAAAGGATAATTCAAATTTTTTGCAGTTTTTTATACATCATTATAATAATTAAAGTAATAGTAAAATTTAAAAAAAATAATAAACTGATAAAATTTCCTTTACTAAGAAATATTGTTTGCTAAGTAAATGTCTGATTTATAATAAAATGAGATAAATGTGACTTAAAAATATAGCTCAGATCTAACTTGGTTCTGAGTACTTCAGGTATAAAATCTATTATTCATGCAAACTAGGATGTTTGTCACTCTCAACAGTCCTTTTTTTCTCTTTTTTGCATGCAAGGCTAATTAGAATGGGGCCCACTGCTTAAAGTAGACACAGAATCACTAAAAAATATCAAAGCCTAAAGTGGATTAAAAATTAATAAATTGCTGAACCATAGTTAAGAATACAAACCATTTGGTTTTTTGCTTGGCTTATGGAAACTGGAATTTATAATATTACTAATTTTTATCATGTCATCAAATTAGACTCGAAGAATAGTACTAAAAAATCCAATTACACACACGCACACGTAAAGTGCAAAAATTTTTTCAATAGATGTAGCAATTGAAGATTATAAATTTAAATGTTAATCAGAATAATTTATATAAAATAAGTTAATATATATTTGTAAACAGAGTACTTTGCACAATTAAGTATTAAATATATATGTATATATATTTTTTTTACAGCAAACATGTTTAAAATTTATTTTTAATACAAAGCACCATGCAATAGCTCAACATTAGCATTTTGTTTACTCTATAGCAAAAAGTTCATCACAAGAAAACTCCTAAAGATTTGTTAAGAAAATAGTTTTATACCTGCTCTGCCTCAATTCTTTGAATTTCTTTTTCTTTTTCATTCAATTTTTTGTAAAGTTTGGATACATTTTCTTCGAGGCATGCAATTAAATCATTTATATCTTCATGCTTATAATTAACTTCTGAAGATACCATTGAAATTATAGAAATTATTTTAGTTTCTAAATAGCTTATTATTTCATTTTTTATTCCTATATTTGTTTGCAAACTGGACATTGCAACTTTTAGATCCTTTATTTCATTATCATATTTATCTTTTAATTCATCACATTCCATTTTATAACTTTTAAATTCCTCAACTGATATCATAGAAGACATCTGATTTGTTTTCATTTGCAAGTCTTTAATTAAGTTTTCTTTTTCTTCTAAATTAATTTTTTGATTGACTATTTCATTTTCAAGATTTATAACGTGAACATTTAAATTTTCTACTTCAGTATTCCACTTATCATTTAATTCATTCGTCTTATTAGTACATTTTTTCTTATATTCTTCAAATTCTTCCTTTGTTATCATGGTAGCCTTTTGTGATGTTTCAGTTTCCAAATTCTTTATTACAATTTCTTTAGCTTCTAAATTTTTCTGCAAATCAGTTACTTCATTTTCAAATTTTTTTATAATATTTTTTAAATACTCAATGTCAGTATTATATTTATCATGTATTTCATTTATTTTTGCTTGACTCTTTAATTTATACTCTTCAAAATCCTCTGGTGACAGCATACAAGACATTTGAGCAGTTTTAGATTCTAAATCTTTCATCAATTTTTCTTTCAATTCAACAAGTGCTGGTAAATCATTCCTTTCTTTCTCTAGGTTCATTATAACACCTTTCAATTCTTCTACTTCAATACCATGTTTCTTTTTTAATTCATTAGTTTCAGCTTGAAGCATTAATATTTTGTTTTCTTTTTCTTCTATATTTACTTTTAACTTAGTAATCTCTTTTTTAAGATTCTCACAGACTTCATTTAAATCATCTATCTTGAGGCTGCTCACATGCTTCAATTCATTATATTCTTCAGAGGATATCATTTCAGATATTTTGAGTTTCATTTCTGAAAGAGATTCTTCCAACTGATTTTTAGAAATTTGAGAAGATTTATATATATCTTGAGCATCAGCATACTTCTCTTCCAAATCTTGTTTAGATTTTTCAAGTATAGAAAGTTTTTCATTTAAAATTAAATAAGATTCAATTATTGAACTCACTTGACCCTCTAAGATTTGAAATTTACATTCTAAATTATCACAAATGTCTAAACTTTTAAAATCATTTGAATCTTCATGGTGCCCTGATGTATTTTCAACAATTTTCGCATTAGAGTGGTTAATTTTTTCTATTAGTTTTAGAATGTCATCTGTTTTCAGAAACAAAGCTTGAATTTTAGACAATAATTGAGCATTATGATTAAGCACAGATTTATAATTAGAATTATATTTTGGGAATTGAATTTCAAGATTTTTTAACCTGTCACTTGTTGTATTTACAGATGTAATAATTTTGTTTAAATTGTCAAAAGATGTGCAGGACAACACATTAGTAAACTTCAAAATAGTATCATATATTTCTTGACATTCCAATGTACTTTTTGATTCTAATGATAATATAGCTGCATCTTTTGTTTCTAATATTTTTGACATATCTTGCAATTGATTTTTCAGATTATCACAATTATCTTGCGATTCCAAAATCTGTTTTGAATATTCATTAACTTTTTCGGATTCTCTACTTAATGTACTATTCAATTCTTGATTGTGTTTTTGTAGTACTTCAAATTCCAATTGTTTCTGTTGAATTTCAGATTCAAATAATTTTCGTTCAACTTCTACTGCAGAGGAAATATTTTTCTTTTCTTCCAAGACTGTTTTGTATTCTGCTTCCAAATTGGAAATATCCTCTTCAAATTGTTTTCTTCGATTAAGCTCAGTTTGAAGGTCTTCTTTAGTTTCATTTAGTTGGGAAGCCATTGATACTAACTGTTCTTTTAATGTTAGCATCTCCTCATTTGAATGATTCTTCAATTTACTAATTTGTAAAAGCTGATCTTGAATAAATTTATCTTTTTCTTTTAATTTATTTACAACTTTATTTAAATTTGTATTCATGCACTCAAATTTAGCTATGTATGAATCAAAATGAGTGAGCTTTTCCAACATTTTACTTTCAAATTCTTCATTACTAGGAAAAAAATTTTCTACAACTAATTTAAATTGAAATAAATCATTTAAATCCTCTGAAAGCTTATTCATATCATGATCACAGTTTTCCTTGATATGTGAAATCTCAGATAAAAACTTTTCTTCTTTATCTTTCAAATTATTATGGGCCTTTACAATTTCTTCATTTAATTTAGTAATCGTTGCTTTAGTTTGTTCTTTCAAATCCCTTAATTGTAGATTATGAACTTGCTTCAGTTCCAATTCCTTTTTATAGTGTTTCTCTTTTAGCAATTTTAACTTATTCTCTAAATCCTTTTTTTCTTTGTTACTAACACTCAAAACATCTTCCTTTTCATTTAATTGCTGCTTCATATCTTCAATCAATGCTTTTAAATTGTCAGCATTTTCTAAAGAAGCATCCAACTCTTCCTTAATTCTCATTAATATCTCAGTTCTTGAAAGAAGTTTGGAATTCAGGTGCATAACTTTTTCAGAGAACTCTGCTCGAGAAGAATTAAATTGCTCTTGCAAAAACCTTAACTCCTGATTTATAAGTTCTATTTGTGAGGCAAGAGCTTCAATTTCAGTTTTGACTTTATCATTTAGCTGCATAAAATTAATATTTGCAGCACTACTTAAGCATGTTTCTGCAGTTGTTTCTGTAGACATTTTATCTTTTAAATCTTCTTTGTATTTTAACAAGGCATCAGAATTAATTTCATTGGACTGAGCTTCAATGCTCTGCAAAACCAAACTAAGATTATTCCTCTCATCGCATAAATCATTTAGAGTCTTTTGTAGTTCTGTAATATTTTTTGCATACTCAACATTATGAATTTCTGCAAGATCTTTAACATCATGTAATTCCCGCCTCAATTTAGCATTCTCTTTAACAAGATCTTCTATTACACTTTCATTTTTTCCAACATTTTCATCAACAGAAACTTTGTGTTCAGTACCATTAGCTTGTGTGTGAATATGCTCGTGAAGACATGTTTTATTTATATTTTCATCATAATCGCTATTTTCATGAACAATAGCATCTTTATTTGAGGCTTGATATAATTTAGTAACATGAAAAATTTTTTCATGTAATTTGATAAATGCTACCTCATAAATTTCCACGCTAGATTTTAGTTTTAAATGCTCATTTTCTAAGGAAGTTACAACAGTTTCGATAATACTAAAATCTTTCTGAAATTTATTAACAATTTCTTGTTTTTTAATCACACAATTACACAATTCCACTATTTCTGATTTTACTTCATTAATAACTGAATTTATAATACATTTTTGTTTTTCACTATCTTGCAGTTTTTTTTGTAAAACAGAAATTGTATCATTTGACTCAGTTAATTTCAAATTTAAAGTTTTATTTTCTTCAGAAAGTTTATCTGACTTTTTCTCACTCATAATTAAATCTTCAGAAATCTTATTTTCATTTGATTCCAATTTTTTAATGTATTCTTTCAATTCACTGATTTCTTTTAACTTTTCTTCCTCCTTTTTTCCTAACTCTTCAGTGATGACATTTAATTCCTGCAATTGAGAATTCAATAATGCAACTTCTTTATCTAAGTGATGAATTTTAAGTCTAAGTTCCTTTTCACAATCATTTTGCATGGCAATTGTACACTGCTTTTGCTCAATTTCCTTTTCATATTGTTTGGTAGTATTTTGTAAAGAAGATATTAGTATTTTATGTTCTTTAATGTCACTGTTTAGTTTCTTCAGCATTTCTTCATATCTTAAACATTCTTGTTCTCTCAAATAAGTTAAATCAGACTGTTTGACTTGCAATGTTTCAAGTTCAGCAGTTCTACAGTCAAATTCCTGTCAAAAAATGAAAACATTTTAGATTGGGTATAGAGAAAACACAATTTTAGAAAAATTGTTTTATGGTATTATTAAATTCTTTCACATACAAATCTTCTTCTTTCTTATGATTGAAGTTTTACAAACATAAATTAAATCTTTCTTAATTTCAATTGTAGCATGCTTTCCTGGAGTTTTCATTGACAATCCTAATTTTGAAAATTTTCCATATATTATCCAGAAATATTGTTTTACAGTTATCAGATAGAATTTCAGTAATCAGGAAAATCAAGACAATGAGATTTCAAATATTCACTATTTACTTAAATCCACTGAAATTGAAACAAATAAACTGTTCAATTCTTTTCTTTGTTTTACGAATATGAAACTTCAGATATAAAATGCAAATCGTAGCATTTGCAACAAATATAAATCATCAAGGATTAATATTGAAGCAATATTACATCAAGGATTAATATATCAGCAGATTAAGATATAGAAGAAACATTTCAAACTAATTATAATTAATAAAGTAAAATGACATTTGTTCTTGTAATTCTAGATTTTGTAAATTAATTTTAAAATAATATTATGCAACTAATACAAAGGTAATTTTTTAAAAGAAATATTGAAGAAAAATGTTTGTTAAAATGAGTAGTTATGAACAAAGAATGTTCAGAATTTATACCGAAATGACATATTCATAAATTCAAAAATATATTTGATATAATTTACTTACTGATTTTAGTTTTTCATTTGTACTCTTCAAAAACTCATTTTCCTTTTCTAATTGTATGACTAATGAATTCAGTTCTTGTACTTGTTTATCAGACAGTGTCAATTTCTCTCTTAATTCATTTAAATGTTTTTCATCACTTTCACCCTAAAGCAGAAAAACTTTTAATGTTATTAATCAATTTATGACATTTTTTCTATGCAAATTATTAAACATTAAATTAATTTTAAATTACAAACGATTAAATATTGAATAAAAGAAATAGAAAATAAAATTGTAAAATTGTTCATAAATGATTTCCTCCTATCTAAATAAAACAAAAATTTGATATCATAAAGCTACTATTCTAAAAAATATAAATAACTACTACTAAAATACTATTAAATAAATAAATACTACTCCAACTGCAGCTTTAACTACAACCATTTTTATATAGTAAAACAAAACTATTTTTCTTATTATAAGCATATACTTTAATGCAATTCAAAAATATGACATCACTAGCATAATAATTATCAAACTTTTTAGAAATGTTTTTGATTTATAGGTATAAATTACATCAGTATCTTTTTAATGTTTTACGTGTTATAAGTATGCTACTAATTAATTAGCGTTAATTAATATTTAAGAATGTCTTCCAAAATACCATAAATGATATGGTCTTTTTTAAGTTTATGAAAAAAGCAGAAAGTCATTTTGAAAATTAGAATAGTTTAAAATGTTAGAAAAAGGATACAGAAGTAATAAGTAACATACAAAGGATTTAGAATTGTATTTAATTGTTTATCTTGCATTTTTTAAGTAACAATGAAATTAAATTACCTTTGATTTTTGAGATTGTAAATCTTGCAATTTAAGCTTCCACTCTTCTTCAATTGCAGATATCTTTTGAGCACAATCTTTCTATTAATGTAAAAATATTTTCAGCTAAATTTTTGACTAAAAACTTTTTAGCAATTGTAAAGAAATATGAAATGTAAGGTTATAATTTCTTAAACATATAATGAACAAGCAAAGATTAAGTAAAACATTAAATAAAGTAGCCTGTTTGACTTTTTCAAAAGATTTACAACGATTATAACATTTACATCTTAAAATTCATATTACAGTTTTTATTAGATAACAATCAAGAGATTCAGTTGTTGTTGGCTTATCCTCTTTACAGACTTGACATTTGTCAGATCAACTCCAATAAATTGTTGACAGTTAGAAAGTCAATGACTAGCAGGGGATCTGAGGATAAATCCTCCCGGGAAAGTCCGATGCAATCCAGAATATGTTTTGGTGAGGCTGGATGATCACAGCATTTTTTACAAAAACTTAGAAAGTTAAGATAAGAAATATTAGTTGCATTTGTTTCGAAAGAAACCTGATTGTGTGTATGCTGCAGCTATGTAAGTAAGCAATTAATCAAATACTAAGAATATTTATTTTGAAATCTTAACAGTCAGTCCTTATCCATCACACAAAACCAGGTTTCAGTGTATACAAAATTTAAACATTCTTATTACAAAATTACTGGAATATGTCAGTATTAGAAAACTATGAACATAATTTCTGTAAATTAAAATATTTTTAGATGAAGTTCAAACTAAAATAAGCATTAGCAAAATCAATCAAGTTTCACATAAGCAATTTTTGTTTATTAAATTTAATCTACATACAAGAGCATTAAAAATTACTTCAGACAATGGATGTGTGTGAACTGAGTATTCAAGTCAAACTTATTAATTTAAACAGAATTCTTCTTAAAAAGGTTAATTGTTTTGTAAAAATATGCAGAAAAAATAACAGGTTTTTTGATTCTTCTAATTAGTAGGATAGAAAACTTTTTGGCAAGTTTGCTTTTCAACTTGGTTTGTAAAATAACAATGGGAAAAGTTGGATTGAGAATAATCTTTCAGAAATCTATAAAAATCTCAATTTTTGCAAATATGTTGACATCTTGGGGAAAACCAAAGCTTGTAAAAGTGATTTGAATTTTTCAGCATTACTATTTCTGATATAAGATTAATCATCTATGAAGGTAAAACAAGATAAATGGTGATAATATCTAAATGATCCTGTTTAAACTTTCCAACAGTCTAAAGTTATAATTTTGAAAAAGGTTCCATCTTCTAAATATCTTGGTAACAACTTTAAAGTTGAAGTAAAAGACTGATTATAAATGCTGTTACAAACTTATATATTAATTTAAATCACATCTAATTTCAATAAAAAAATGATATTATATAAAATATTACTAACAACTCCATTAATCTAACATTACTAATTCTACATGTCTGTGAATGCTAGAGAATGAGCTATTTATTTTTAGAAGAATCTACTGATATGAATCTTTGGATAAATTTAAGATTGTGGGGTATGCAGAATTTGTTATGATTTTGAATTATTAAGATATTCATAATCTTCCATATTATCCAATTAAGGGCTTTTAGTTTGGTTTATTTGTAACACTAAGATAATATTTTGCAAGCCAAAGGTAATTAGATTGGATGTGGATTCTGAAGCACTAAAACATTCCACATTCTATTGTGGAAAAAACCACAAACTATAGAACTGAAGTTGATCATTGGGTTGCCCCTCAATTAAAACCCTATTTGGATTCAGTGGTTGGGTGATATTGAGAAGTGACATCCAACCCAATTAAAAATAAGCTTCTGATACATTTATGGAAAAAAGATTAAAGAAAGACTACTAATGAACCAAAAAGATGAGCAGATGGAATAAAAATAGACATCAATACTCTGAAGGTGAGGAATTGACAAGTGTTGATGGTAGATAAGCAATAGTTTGAGATTATAGAGGCATCCAGGGCCTATAGTGGGATGCCTTGATAATACAGAAAAAAGTTTAAAGTTATATCCTTAAAACAGTCTTTAAGTGCAACCTACTGAGTAGCATGATTGTTAACATATTTTTTTGTATATTATTTCAAATTATTTTTATTAGTTTGTATTATTTTTGCTTTTAGAAAAGAATTTACATAAACAATGAAATTTCCATAAAAATGGAATTCTCTAATAAAGTGTTTCATTATTCAAATTTTTCAAAATAAATTTCCTTTCCTTTCACATTCATAGATATGCTCATATTCATCCATACAAAAGTATCTAGAGACATTTTAATATACTACATATATTATATATTATGAAGTATATTAAATGAAATTAGTTAATATGTTATAGCAAATAATGATTTAAGCAAGGAAGCAAGGAAAATGTGCTACCAGTTAACCATATTATATATTTTTTGTTCCATTAAAGTCATATACTTTAATTTAAAAAAAATGTCATCATACATAGTGAACTAATAATAAGCAACCTATTGTAAATAAGCTTGATATGTATTTAAATATTTTTTTACTAAACATTAAATAATAAAAACATTTGTATAAAAATTCAAAATACTATACATTACATGCTTAAAAAATCTCATAAATCAAAGAGTTTTAGATTTACCTAGTTACCTGCATTAATGTTAAGGCAGCTGTTTTCCCTCGAGCAAGCTCTTGCATAAGATTTTGTTTTTCATCCTCTAATGTTTTCTCAGTAGATTCAAGTTGCCGTTGAAGTTCATTTATTTTATCTTCATACTGTTTCTGTAGTTCAACAGCTCTTTGCTTTTCAGCTTCCACTAAAAATATTTAAAATTATTTAATAAAATAATTTCATTTTTCTACAAGAAGTAATAAATATTTTATTACATTTTTAGTGAAAAATAAATAAAATAGTGGTTTATCAAAAATGTCAAATATAAATACACAAAGTTTTACTTGTCATTCTACAGTCACTTTTGCATATGAGACTTAACTTCAATTGAAACCAAAAGTTCAGAAAAATCTCTGACTACAAATATTCATACTAAAATTGACATTAAAATCCATGAACTGTTTATTGGAAAAGCATAGTGGTAACCATTCAATTGGCAGCTTAACACTTTTAGCATAGCTAAACAAATAAATCAGGGAATATTTATGGAACTTGCATCGATCTCATTGCCAAAATGATGAACACGAAAAAATCCAAACTAATCTTAATCTATAGTTACTTTAAAACATGATCAGAAGTTGCAGTTGATTGGTATGGTTCTTGCATAATGAAATTAATTTGATCAGGATCTACAGTTTAAAGTGATTTTCAAATCAATATAAACATGCTCAAGTAAAGAATTAAATCCATGATTTAATTGATTTGCTCAGTTAAAAAGGTCAATTTTTTTTTAAAAAAACACTATTTTTTTACAAAATAAATTTTTATTTTCAAAATGAACCTGGTTTAAAAGACTTTACAAAATTAAAAAAAGATGCTTAAAATTTAATTTATTTTGCTGAGGGCGAGAGACAAAAAATAAATGACTGTATGATGCATGAAGATAAACACTTCATACTATAGATATGTTTTTACGCTTCTAATATCTTTACCTCTAGAATAGACCCTTTTTTTCAGTCCATATTCAACCATATTTTTTTTTAATAATTTCTACGTAGTAATTAAATTTTGTAAACAATCATGTAATTTTAATTTCTATATTATGCATTTTTATTATTTTTGTTTAAATTGCTTTATTGTATTCTTGTTTTTAAACTAAATAAATTTTTCTTACACTTTTTTATGTACAGAGCATAAATACACTGCTGTGCTGATGTGCAAAACTTAATTATAAGAAATTTAAGTAGACAGCCATGAAATAAGAAAAGAGGTTCTTGTGAACAGTATGATGAACACATAATTCAATAGAAAGATTAGGTGTATGCATACATCAGAAATAAACCATAAGAGGTAATATGAACATGCACAAAACATACGTAGTCTGTGCAAGTAGTTCAAGACTACAATAAAAAGGACTAAGATACAACTATATTTGGTGTAACTGGGTTTATTCATGAAATATGGCGAAAGAAAATATTTAGATGACTTCACACAGCTATTTAAAGATATGCAAGGAACACAAAAACTAGACATCTTATCAACAGAGTCCTGCTGTCTTTATGAATGAGTCATTTCAGTGGTGCAAGCAATTCTGCACACCTGTTGATATGGAAAGAATTCGGGACTTAAGTTTCATCCTAGTAATATCGCAGAATGAAATCATTGTGATAGTCTGGGAGTTGTCACCTGTGAAGACATTATGCTGAATGGGCAGATTGAGCTCCATATTTTTAAAAAGGTTCTCTAAACAATAATTAAAGAGAGGTGATGTGTACGTTTCAAGGTGACACTGGAAAAGACATTTTTATAGATGATGATGTACTGGCACACCAAAATCCAGCTGCTCAAGAGCAACTGGGAAGGGAAGATATCACATGAATAGATTGGCTGCTGTACTCTCCTGATTTAAATCCCATAGAACATGTTTGGCATACTTTATAGAGATATCATGTGGTACTATTATATCCTTTGAAGAACATCTAACTGAAACTGATTCTGATTGAGGAATGAGCATTCTAGCCTCAATATCTGTATAAGAATTTTTTTCTTTCAGTTGCATATAATAATCAAAATAGTATTTTATCCAAATTCTAAGAACATTTTAGATGTCAACTTTGATTAACCAGCATGTTATGCAATCACATTATGTGTGCCTAAATAGAAATGGAATAAAAATATCCATAGAAAAAGACAAATTTTTAAGAATTTTGGCAGAAAACAAGTAGTATCTGAGGTGAAATTGATAAATAAAGGTAGACTATAAAGTTTAAAAGAGTTCATAATTATTTTTGATGCGCAATATCCTTGTATTAAAATAGTGTTTGTGAAGGAGAAAAGATTCCAAATTATGTACTTTAAAAATTCCCATGAATGTTTAATGATGTTAAGATCATCAGATAGAGAAAACATTACACAAGAAGTTTGTTAGTAAGTTCTTCTAACAATATTTAAACACAGTGAACTATGTAAATAAGTGCTTGTCATCTTGGATCCCAGAAAAACATATAAAAAAAATTGCTCATAATTTTTTCTTTAAAGATTATTAAAAGCAGCAAGTTGGGCAAAATTTCACACCCCACATCATCATAAAGTTTTCATGTTTTATGGTATGGGATTAACAATAATTTTAACATAAAATGTTTCTGTGGATGTTCTCAAAATGAATATTTTAATGAATGCTTGTTTCTTCTTCTTCTTCTCAGAATTGGGTTTGTATGTAATTGGGCACCTCTGCTTTTATCAGCATTTTGTACCATTGACTCCAAACCCAATGTTTCCTAGTTCCAGTTGCTCGGGTCACCCACTTTATTAATAAAGTCCGATAACCCTTTAATGGAGTCTAGGTGTAACTCTCTAGTATGGATGATGCCTAAAGAGGTTAATCTAGGGAGGGCAAGAGCCTCGCATTCATAAATGATATGCTCTGCTGTTTCCTCTTGCGTATGACATTTCCAGCAGATAGGGTCTTGCTGAAACAGTCCCATCTGGTCAGAGAGTCAGTCATACTAGGGTCATACTTCCTGACTTTCACCAGAAGATGGTTTGGAGGTCATTTCTACCTCAAGTGAAGGATTCATTGCTGCCCCTTCACAAGATTGCCTCTGAGTTCTCTTGTCTTTTTCAGCAAGGTCTACTTCAGAGGCTTCACCTGCAAATGCAGAAAGGATTGTTATTTCTTGTGTCTTTTCAGCCACAAGATAACAATTTATAAGCTCAGGTAATATAAGTCCACCCAGCATTGCCTGAGATACTGGGCAAGGCAAATTACTCTAGAAGTTTGTCAGGCAACTAGAGGCTCCGTTAAGACACCAATACCGCGGTGCCAATTAGCCCTAGGCACGGATCGCATAACACCAGGGTTTACGGGAGCTGGTTCGCGGCCTCTGATTCTATATTCAAGGCTATCCTTTCATTCCTACAGGACGTTTGGTGATCCACCACATACCGACGCGCCTGGTAGCTGCTCAGGCCCTAGGGAATGCTTGTTTAGAAATATAAAAAATGAATTTAAAAACCAAATTAGTTGGTCTCATTGCAATTAAATCTAGTTTTAATGATTTTTATTTATTAGTCACATTTAATGAATATTTAAGATCTTAACAACACTCATGGGAAAAAAAGTTCTCTCCTCACACACATCATCAAAAATGTATAATGAATGAAATGATATGAATGCTTTTATAAAGAAAATTTTATAATAAAAGATTCAAAATCACAAGCCAGAATTTGTATAAATAAAATGCAAGAAAAGTACAAAAAGACATGTTTTTACTAGCTAATTTTTAAGAAACAACATTATAATTTTTAGTTTACTCTGCAAATTTAGTAATTTAAATTATCATTATACATTCATATTATAATATAGAAGGGCTTATTTTAAATAATAATGTAAGTAAAGGAAAAAAAGTAAAGAAAACAAAAGAATCTATTAGTTTCACAAAAAAAGTATAACTGTTTCCTTAATTTACTTTAAAAGTATCACAATAGTAAAAATGATTTGTATGTTACATTTCTGTGAAAATACATTTTAATACCTTTTTAAAAATCTGTAATAGTGACATGAGAAAAAGAATTAAGATAAAATTTAATATCAGTTAAATACTAAAAAAAAAAAAGCATCCTTTATGATACTAAATTCAAAAAAATTTTATTACCAATGGATTGATATTGAGTAGCTTCTTTTTCTGCTTTTACTAATTGTTTTTCTTTTAATTCAAGCTCTTCATGCATATTTCTTTTAGTTTCTGCCATTGCCATGGCACTTTCTTCTTGCTGTTTCTCTAATTCTTCTAATCGAACTTGCATATTCATTAAAATTGATTCGTGTTCAGACTTTAAGACTGCTTGCTGATCCTATGGAAATGAGATTAAAGAAATCAATAGGTGTGGACGACTCAAAGCAAGTCAATTATTTAATCAAAACAGTTCATTAAAATTTTAATTAAATAAAATGATACACTTTTCCTCAAATGATAATATGAAGAATCTGTATGCAGCTCTTACAATATGATGGGATAGAATACAAAAAATCCTTATTGCAGTTTCACCACAATAAATTGAAAAGCTTTTACCATCACTGCACTTTTAAATTACCTTAAAATAATGAAATTTTGTTTGTTTGTTTGTTTGTCGCTCAACGGTCATTTTTTGCACACGAGGGCTAATTAGACCGGGACTTACGGCTTAAAGTGGATTCCGAACCACTACAAACATCCATGCCCAAGGTGGGATTGGAACCCACGAACTGTTGAACCGAAGGCAAGAGCGCTAACCATTCGGCTGCCAGCTCGGCCTTAAAATAATGAGAGAAGATTAATGAACATATAGTTATAATTTACCTGAAAATATAAAAAAATACTCATAACTCAATTTGAATGTTATAGTAGATAATGTTGGGTAGTTTATATGGGACAAGATTTGCCATCTGGCATATAAAATGGTGTTTTAATTAAGAGAAATAAGAAAGTTTGAATTTAGATTGATAAATTTAGATCAGAAAAGAATTTCAAAAAATAATGCTATTAAGAAAAAAATTTCAAAAAAGATTTGTGATTCACTGCATTAAAATTTAAGGAAGAATTGCATTTTCTGATTATGAAGTTACCAGGATGCCTTCAGAAACAACTTGGAACATTAATAAGTGTCAAGCATCAAATTTTCATTGCTAAAGAAATAGAACTTTGTTGGGAAAAATCACAGTAGAAACTTTATATTGGAGAAGAAACTGCATTTGGAATTAAGATGTCTTATAGTCATAAAATGCCATTTTATACAGAAATGCATCAGGAGATTTAATTATACTAAATTATGAATATTTTATCTAGTAAACTTAAAGAAGTAAATAGAAAAACAAGAAAAAAAGAAAAGAAAACCTTACTGGTGAACTGGAAAGGATACTGAGCTTAAATGACTCGATATTCATTACTGGAGAATTTCTGGCTTTGAGACATTATGGCTATTATACAATGTTCCATTTCACTAACAAAAATTTGAATTATTCCAACATTAAAATTTTTTCAATCTAACACTATTTTGTTTCTGTAAGCATTGAATTAAGGCATTATACTTCATTAAATAAGAATATTACAATAAATTTCCACTGTCTCAAAGCCAATTAATGTAATCAAAGTTTGGAAGCAATTTATGTAGAGCATCATCATAAAATCTTTGTTTCTAAAGGAGCAAAAATCATCAATATTAAATGTATTTGGAAGATATAGCCATCTTTAGGTGAAATATATGCAATTAGCTTGAATTATCAGATAATGTAATTGGGGCACATTAGAACTTGCTAAATTGATCAAACAGAATCGTATTTGTGGATGTAGGTATTGTGAATGTATAGTACTTACAAGTGAAAGAAGATGAAGAATTAGATTTGATCAATTTAATTTTATGTAATTTTAACATGAATGCTATAACTTGACAAAGATCTTTAATTTTAAGTGGACTTTGAGCTACACACTGACAATATCACAAGTAAAAATCCAGCCAACAAATGTTGATTCAGAATTAAAAGCAAGTATATTTGATTTCATTGTTTTTCTTACACTAATATATTTATATTGAAAAGTATTCACTTATCCCCATATGCACCCTACAGCTTGATAGTAACTAAATAAATGTTGAATTTTCAAAAAATAGAGAAATTGATTTGTTTTGTGATCATTTGAAACTAATTTCTTAGCAATGGACAAATTATAAAAATTATCTGCATAGAGACTAATTACTTTGATTTGAACTACATTGCGCATTCACATACACTTAGAAAAGGAAATAACTTCTTTTGATTTTCTTTGATTAAAACAAAGAGAGAACCTATGAATATTACATTTTTCTTTTGGCACCATGTCCCTACATTGATGCAATTTAGAGAAGAAATAGACATCTCAAGTGTTATTTGACCAATTTTTAAAACTATGCTGTATTTAATAATGGTGGGTGATTATTTCTCCCTCAATGGTCAATATTTAGTATGAGAGCTAAACAGAGGCCAATAGTTTAATGAACATTCAAGATCACTACAGCCGAGTATGATAGGAATTGAACCCACAAAATATTGAACCAAGAAATAGAACACCAACCATTTGGTGACCAGCTCAACTTGATAATGCTGAGATATATTTAAAAAAATAAAAACAATTAAATGTCTTTTCATATTGTTATATTAGGTATTACGAAAAATTTAAGCAAATATAAGTCAAGAGAACAATTTGGTAAATTAGAATGTTAAAATATAAATAATTTCACAACTATAACAGATTTTTAGAGTTGATAAACAATGTAATACATAGCTTTTAAAAATTAAATTTTAAAATGGCTAAACTGGGAATGAATGTAAACCTTAATTATTTTTAACAGTCCTTTTCTTTTTTGGCCTACACCAAGGCATCACTACAAACTATAATTTTCATGACATAGTTTGATACCCAATGAAGTATTGAACCAAAAGGCCAAAACATTAAATATTTGGCTGCCTGTTATGCCCTTTCACAGAGAATAATCTCCATATTAATTCATAAAAAACTTCACTTTAATCAAGTATTTTCAATAGCTTGTTACTAATCATTCTCATGAAGACAATTCCACAAAATCCAATTTGAATCATCAATTAGGACATATCTGATAAAGAATATAGTATATAAGTATAAGGCTTGGAAATTTACTTTAATTTCTATAAATGCCAATGAATATATATATTTGGAACTAATAAGTTCATCAACAGTTTATATTATCCCAATTCCTAGAATATTTTTTAAGCCTTCACAAATTCCTAAAACAATTTATAATGACACTTATTAATCAGAGTGAAATTATTCCAGTGCAATATTAAACTAAATACAGTAACACGACAGCCTCAAGAGGCCAAGACCTACAATGCCTGTATCTGCTTTTGTGACTAAAGGCTCTGGGGTGCAAAGCACATGTCCTACTTAGATGGTTAACCTAACATGAAACCTTAAACATTTAGTTCCCAAGTAATAAGCAGTAAATGTTAGTAATAAGCAAATACTTATTACTCACAATTCCTAGAATTAGCAACCCACAGTAGGGATGGAAGTTTGAGTTGACCTCATCTAGCCAGAGAACTGATGCACTACCCCTACAGCACTGAGCTTCGTAATACTACAAACCACTTTTAGTAAATTTTAGATGAAGATTATGATACCGATCAATATATACTTGTTGTATAAATCATATGTATTAAGTATATCATACAGTAAGAATGTTTAACTTGTATGCCACCAAATTGAGCAATATATAATTTCTTTTTAAATCCCTATCATATATAAAATTTTATAATATTTGAAATTAAATATTAAATAATAAAAAGCAACAAACATAAATAGCTACTTAAAATGTCAATGCATACCAAAATGACTTTGATGACTCTAATATTCCAGTTTAAAATAAGAACTACAAAACATTGGATCTCCAAAAAGACTATCACATTGATAAAGAAACATATCATTCCATCACCATGATGGTCCTTGACTAATTGATCAATCCAAATTTTTTTTTTTTCATTTTAAGCTGCTATTAAGTGTTGAGTTATATATTTCTTGATACAATAGATGTACAACTCACTGTTGGATATGATCTGGAATTCAATCCTTAAAATATTAGGAGACATTTTTGATTTTCTGATTAATTATTTTAATTAATCAGAACAAATTAAAATCAACACATAATTAATCAAGATTTGTATTCAGTCAGGTATGAGGGCACACTATGAGCATAGCTTAATAAATTGGTCACAATTTTCATCAAATTATATAATTTTATAAATCTCAATTGTAACAATTTTTACAATATCAAAGTTTATTTTTGAAAAACAAAAGACAATTAAGTAGCTAAATATTATAAGCATTTTTTACAGCTTTTTTTTAAAGAGATTTGAGTATTCAAAACTGAATTTAAGATTTTAGTTTGACATTCTTTGTGACAGTATATTGAACTGAGAAACTTACCTAGATATATTTACTGTATTTTATACATTGTAGGGTTTCTTTAATCCTTATGAATAGTTTTAATAGAACATATTCAATATATTTTGAAACAGTGCTAATTTTATCACTAGGTATCAAATAATTTAAAATAAAAATATACATTTTTTAACTTAACTGTAATAGCAAATTTAAATAGTAAACCTCTTCACTGCAACAATTACACGTAGAACATAATTTTGAAGTAAAATTTATATTTTAAATTGATAATTTTAAATATAAATATATAAATTTTTTATATTAAAGATAATTTTTCTGCATTTGAATGAGTAATGCTACACCCATTAACACATTTGCCTGCGCTTGACGTGGGAGAAAGTTACAGGCAAATTTCCAATGCCCATGTCTCACTTAGGCGCTCTTATGCTCTTATATATCTCGTATTATTTTATTTCTAATGCTCATCTAAGAGCTGTTCCAGTAAAAGTAGATAGGATAGATTATAATTAGATTATTTAACACAGAGGGCAAACTCAATCCTTTTTTACCAGTTTTTCCAAAAGAAACAAAAAGAAAAAAAAGTGTACTTTAAGGAGTTGATAATTTTAGGAATGACTGAGAAAGTACTCTTCCTTCATGGATTTCTTTACTCCAACCAAATTTAAATCATTATAATAACATATGAATAATAAAAAAAATATATATATACTTTGTGTTATACAGATTTTTTTTGCATCATAAAATATTAATTAAAAAATCTAAAAATTCTAAAACATAAATACTTCTAATTCAATCACTCTCTTGACTTTTTCTTCTAATTCTTGAGATAGATTTTCATTCTGTTTCCTTAGTAAAGATATTTGATCAGTTTGACTTGTAATAGTTTTCTTTGCTTGATTGAATTGATGCTCCAATCTTTCAATCTGTTAATGGGAGAAAATAAATTTACTTTAAGAATTGTTTTATATCCACTTTTTAAAAACAAATATGTATATGTTTTAAAAATATTACAATATGTGGTACTTTGTGTTTCTTTAAATTAATATATATAATTTTTCTATAAAAGAAAAGAAAACTAATAAAATTTAAAATTATATTATATAAAATGTAAAATACTTCTTTATTTTTCTACAACAATTACTTATTCTCAATATTGAAGGTAAAGAGTTAATAGTTAAGCATTCATTTACATCAAATTGGATTATTCTGATTTTCATAATTATATAGCATTTATTATAAGATTTTAACACATAATTTTCTTATACATATAACAAATGTTTTTTCATTTTCATTAAAAAATTTCCTTCACAATAGCACTAACTATTTTTTTCATATACATAATTAAAAGTTGAGAATAAAATTGTCAAATAACAATTTCAATTAAAATTGAAACCAAATAAGGGATAAAGTTTCCATCAGCTTATTAAGTTAAATTTAAACATGGAATATATTTTTGTAACAACAAGAATTGATTAAAAAATTAATACAATGAAAATTTAATTACAGAAATGAGCTAAAACGTAAGTATATGAAATAAAAATGCAAAATAAAAAAAATATGTGATATGACCTAACATAATTATAGAAGCTAATTTTAGAAATAGCACATTATATATTCATTACAAAAATAATAAAAAAATCTTTATATATTTACAAAGGTACACTTTAAATTGCCCTCCAATATACAAATATTTTTACTTCTAATACCAGAAGAACACACTGTTTTATTAGGAAAATATACTATAGAAATATATTATTTGTAAAATTATAATAAAATATATTTTCAGCTATAATTAAAGTTACAATATAATTTAAATATATTGAAATTATACTTTTAATTGTATTAAAAATATGCTTTCAATCGTAATAAAAATATACTTTCATTTACAGTCAAAATATATTCAGTGGATTCAATGTACTTAATATAAAAATATATATCTAATCCATTAAATAGAAATAACACTTAAATATAAAAATATGAATAAATTTGCTGATATTTATCAAATAGTATTGTTTTAAATATTCCAATCAATCAATGAACTGTAGACCGTCATGACTTCCCTTTATGTACTTCAAGCCTATACCAATTTATATTCTCTTATCTATTAAAAAAACATATTTATTTAAAATTTATAAGTTTAGATTGTAACCTAAGAATTATATCTATGACCTTAATTTCACTAGATGGTGAATTCAAACAGCATTCAATAGAGATAACTAGAATTTAAGTAATACTTTTCATTACTTCTATGTAATAGATGCATGAAAGAAATGAAACTGTATAATTTAAAAGTTACTTGAAACTGGAATTGAAAAAGTGATCAAATTTTACAAATAAGTTGCAAAATTTAATGTCAATGGTTGTGTAAATATGTCGCTATTGCTTCAGTTATTTATCTATTTAAAAGTAAGAAAAGAAGCAAACTACTTTGTAATATATGGGGAAAAAATTTGATCCAAATTATGATTATGAAATTTTTTTGTATAGGTTTATTTTTTAATTTTTTTAAAAATTTATCTTAATGATAATCTTAAAATCTTAATAAAAATATATCTTAATTTTTTAAGTATTTTTTAAACAATGAACAAATCAAAGGGCTTCACAACACTCTGGAACCAAAAAATAAAATAAAAAGAATTGATTTCATGAAATCAACTAAGAATTTATATAAAATGAGTAGATTAGATGATGAAATATTAAAATAATAAAAGACCTTTTCTTGCGAAGCAGAACTGCACTGACTAACACTATCTCCAGTCAATAAATCAGGATTTGAGAGTTCTAAGCTTTGACTGTCCGGATCTACAAGTAATCTTGAATCTTCAGTTTTTCTAGAATCCTTCAATAAATTTATCTATAATATACAAATATTTCTTAAATTACTATGATTCTTATAAATACAAATGTTTGTAAAATAATGCACAAATGTAATGTATACATATTAGCAATTATAAAATAATAACCTGTGTTTCCAAAACTGAAATTCTATTATCTTTTTCTTCCAACATTAATCTCAAATTGTCTTCCAGATGAGCTTTTGCATTTTGTTCTAATTGGCATTGTTCTCTCAGTTCAGCAATTCTTCTAGAACCTTTATCTTGGGTGTCTATAAGAGTTTTCTTAAAAGAATAAAAAAAATTAGAGCTTAAAATTTAAAAAAAAGTTAAATATTTTCATATTAGCTTTTTAATTTTAATAAAATAACATAGGATATGAAATGATAAAAACCATATTTCAAACATTATTTGTGTTTAGAGTAAGATTAAACAAAATGGCAATTATTACTCAACATTAATTTACTTTTGTAACTGATTTCTTATAATAATGTTATGAATATTTTCCCACAAACATATTTGTAACTTTAACTATTTTAAAACATCGTGCCTTTATCTAAGGCATGCCCGTCATATGGAGTAGAAGTGAAAAATAACATCCAACAGCCAAAAATTTTGCATCACTAAACCTAAATTAAGGGGGAAAATGGTAAAAAATAAAATATTTGAAATTCTAACAGCATATTTCTGGTATTGTCTTAGATGATCATATAAGTTATACAGATTATAAGAGTATTTAATAATATTCTCCCTGCTTTATTTTAAAATACACTGAAAACATATTTAGCATCATAAATTTTGAAAGTATTATTCAAATTAATCCTATGTTTTAAATGATAAAAAAAAACAAGAGATAAGAATATAAGCACCAATTTAGATATATTTGATGTCATCTTAAACATTCAAAAATTATTGAAATGCACTGACTCAAAATTTTTTTTATTAAATTATCATTAAAATAAACTTAACATAATCTATTAGTAAATAAAAGTTTACAACCAATTAATGATACAAATTTATGATTTAAATAAGTAATTTACATCTTCAGTAAATTTATTAATGAATAAAGCTACTACATACCACCAAATCAGTGATTTGACTAATAACTAAAATATAAATAACTTGATTCTTTTAGTACAACGACCATACTCTTTTTGCACTTATTTGTCAACTAGTTATGGTTTGATCTTCATACCTGATATTTGGTATTGAATATTTCCTCCACGAGAGAAAATCAATCTGCAAGAATATTATTCTGACAAATATAGCAACACCACTATTACCAATTATGCAAAAGTTCTTTCTTTAAACTCTAGTTTCCTCCATACCAAAATGTAAAACACTGTGAACCATTTGCATAATTCAGTGCATTGATACTAAAATACATTTTAGATATTTTCTAATTAGGTGTTGATAGTATCACATTTTCATCATCAGTGTATAAGATGTCACAATGTCAAAATCTTATTATTTCCTTTAAACCAATTTCATAAGAATTTCCCTATTTACTCATTTTAGAACTTTTTAATGTACTATGTAAATAAACTTTAATAATCACAGAGTAACTCATTTCAAGCTTAAAAATGAATTATGCAATCACAGAATAAAACTAAGACTTCACACTTTATATATTGCAACATTGAATCAATGGAAAAGAATAAATAAAATATGAAAAAAAAAACTGCATTAAAATTACAATTATATAGAAAAATTTATTAATAACAAACATACTTCAATTTTCATCTTTTCATCCCTTAATTCTTTAAAATTCTTAACAACCTAAAATTTAAAATAAAGAAAACCATTACAATAGATTCAACAGATAATTCAACAAAATATCTAAAATCAGAACAATATTTATATTTGTAACATTCATTTTTATTTAAAATATTGGGAAAAAATCATTTGAAATATATAACAGTGTTTTGTGTGTGTGAATAACTTATATTTTAACATTATATGTTTTACAAGTGCAGCAAATATTGTTATTTGATACATTTTTATGCTATATAATTTTAATTAGCATAATTTCTTTAGCAATTGTAATCCACAGAAGCTAAAGCATTCAAAGAAAAAGATAATATGGAAAATGTAATAAATTGAAAACATTAAACACTAATTGCTGGAAAAATAATAAAATTTTATCATCTGTTCTGTTTTTCTATAAATGTTAGGAAAAGTCTATTCTGTCATCATTTTAAAATTTCATTTCTATATAAATTTAGCTTGCCGATTTTCAAAGTATTTGTAATGAGTTGATTTTTAAGGAATCTTAATTTTCTCAAAAACAATTAATAGAAATAATTGTTTTACAATTAAATTATATAAACAAGGAAGAAGTAAACACATTTTTTTTATAAAAGCCTTTTTAATAACACACCTGTTTAGATACCTCTTTATTATCAAGTCTAAGTGTTCTTCTTCTTCTTCTTAGAATTGGGTTTGTATGTCATTGGGCACCTCTGCTTAAGTCTAAGTGTTGAGTGAGCTAAATTAAATTTAGGAGATGCTTTTTTTTGACTACAATTTCCTTTTTCCTTAGTACTAAATTAACTATATTTCATATGAAAATATTTTTTCCACAAATGAATTGAAAACTTTTGCTTATAAGGTCAAATGAAAGACTAATCAAAAGTGATTTGATTTAATATAAAATTTTATTACTAAAATAACAAAACTAATAATATTTCATTTTTTTCAAATGCAGAAGCTTTATGATTCTCTTAATCATAAAATTTTTACCAGAGATAGATTTGGTTAGTCATTCAATGATCATGTTTTGCAAAAGGATTGATTAGAAGAGGACCATCATTTTAAAGTGGATACTGAAATATTATGAATATTTAAAACAAAGGCAGGATTTGAACCCATGAATTGTTGAACCAAAGGCCAGAGCACTGACCATTCAGCTGCTTGCTTAGCTATCATCAAAAAGAGTCAATCGAATTGGCCATAACAATGATTACAGTAAATTGACCATAAAAATGATTACATTAATGTCTGATTTATCTTTTAGAAAATCTTGCCATTTTCCTTTTCCTTTGTTGACTTAATGTTTTTCTCCACAGAATGTTTAATACTACATTTTAAGTTAACCAAATTGCTGAAGGTTATAGTACAACATTTTAATATCCATAGTGTTAATTGCTTTCCTGGAAGACTTTTCATATAAAATGGGCAATATTTACATGTTGTAAGGGAATGAATCCAGAAAACTTCTAAGCATCCACACTGACTGTAAAGCATACATAAAATAGAAGTACAATCTTCTACAGTTACAGAAGTTTTGCAGCAGTGATAGAGATTGAACTCAGGACCTTATAGTTTAAGAAGCCCATGGTGAATTTGGTCCATGGAATATTTGAAACAAAAGAATTGAAAATTAAAAAAAGCAGTCAAAAAAATATTTTGAAAAGCTACCTTTGTCGTTAAAAAGGCACTTAAGGAATTTCCCATGAAAAATATTCTTAATTTTATACAATATTTTTTTAAAAATATTTTTAACTTTATTTAATCCTGCAAGTACATTTATTCAATAAATTGTTTTACTTAAAATCTTCTCAAAATGTAATAAAAATCTGAGATTTACTTATACTGTGAAAACATGATTTCAATATACATATATATATATAAAGAAAAATTCCTTAAAGATTGAATAACTTTCAACTGATGATATAACTAAAATTTCTTAAAGACTGAATAGCTTTCAACTGATAATTTATATATATATATAAAAGATTAAAGTATATGCTGCACTATTTCCCTATTTGTTAGTGTCTGATGTTTCAAAATAAATTTTCTGTAATCAAAACTATATTTACTTATAAATATTTTAGTTTCTATAAAAAGAATGCAACAAATTCCTCCATTATTAGTAAAAATGAACATATTTAGTGTAATTTCTGATCTCTTAAATAAAATAAAAAGTTTCAGTGTGCATTTTATAATAAAATCAGATGTAGATTTTATATATATTTTTTTTACTAGTATATGCATATTTTTGTTAATTCAGATTAACATATATCGCTAAAATTCTATATGACAGATAAGAAAAATACTAGAAAGGAGCTTGTAAGTCTTTATTCTCATACAGAAGGCCTGAATTTCAACTACTTACTGTTATAATAAATGACTACAATGCATTTTATGTTAAACTTGGTTTTTGGAGTTTGAAAAGAAATCTTTCTATCTATAAAATATTTCTGTCCATTTTAAAATCTAAAATTTATTTAAGTACAAAATCATAAATTTATACCATTTACTTTCTTTCAAATCACAGCTAATTTAATGTAAACAAACTAAATATACGTCTTATCCCCAAAATAGAATCAATTTTTAATAATTTATAAATTTTCAGTGATAATTTGAAATCACAAAACAGTGTATTTTTATGTAGCAACTAAAAATCATAAAAAATATGATAAAAATGCATAATTATTTAAGATTGTTTAGTCATAAGACTGAATAAATATTTTATTATTTGATAAATGGAATATTAAATATTTCTTTAAATTCACAATTGAAGATTTTATACATTTTAGAAATAATGGAAACAAAATATATGAAAAGAATATGAGAAAAAATACCGAAAGTAATTTACATAGCTTTTAAAATTTTTTGTCTAAATCAAAGAATAACAAATGAGAAATTTGTAAAATATTTTTATGATCAAAACATTAACAAAATTTTCAAACTCACAAAAATTGCAAATTGTTTTCATATTTAGAATATATGCTTCCTCTACAGTAGCAATGGTTTACAGGAAAACTCTTTAATAAAAATAGTATGCCATATCAAATGGAAAAATAATTACTAATAGAATATAATTTCTTCAAAGAATAGTAAGTGACCTATCCTAGTAAATTTTAAACTGGCAAAGATGGGAACAATTTTATATAATACAAAGCTGAAAATTTTTGAAATTATTGTGATACAAGTTAAAAATATCCAGTAAAAAATAATTCTTTGTTCTCACTTATATTCAATCATCATAAATTAATATTTAATCTATTTTACATTGTATTAATTATTTCGTGAATTTTTTTAATTTTTTCATTGAAATTATAGTGATGCAAGTTATAAAATCATCCAGTGTAATTTTTTAGCTAGATGTTTTTTTCAACTTGTATCACAATAATTCCAAATTCCATCCATGGAAAAAAACATCCATGACATTATTAATATGATGTAAAACAGATTAAATATTAATTTAAGATAAATAAATATAAGTTAGAGAACAAAGAATTCTTTTTATAGCTTTTATATAAAATTACAACTTGAAACAAAAGTATGTACATTAATAAAAGTAAACTAAAATATATCTCACTTCAGAATATTTATTTTTATATTTGTATGATCGAGCTTTGAGGACATCAATCACACTGAGTAGCTGCTCTTTAGATATTCCTTCTAAATTCAGTGTAGGAGGCTCTTCTCTTTCACTTTCTATATCAGACTGAGGAACATAACTCAATCTCTTAGGTCGATATTCTAGTGGAAAAGTATCAACTAACACTGCATCTTTCGCAGTAGAATATGATGCTGAGCCATTAGAAACATCAACCTATAAAACCATTTATAGTTAGACAAAATTAATGTAAATATATTTGATTGCAAATAAATATTAAAATAATTGTCAATAGAGATAACTTATATAACCTACTCTTTATTGCTATTAACAATAATTTCCAATTAATTACATAAAATGTATTTCAATGAAAAGACATCATAAGAAAGTTACTTTGAATATTACATAACATTTTTTAGAATTTATTAGAAATTTTTTTACATTTATTTTATTGAAGATCAAAAATGTTAGGCAGTTGCTTATGTCAGTTGTTTTGCTTACAGTTCAAAACAAATTGATGTTAATTCAAAATATATTAGAATAAATTTTTACATGATATTATTATAATTTGAAGAAAATTTTGCTCCACATTAAATATTTAAATAAGTTATTGCCTTCTTTTGTATAAAGTTGCAAAATGTAATGAAAAAATGATAAATAGCAAAATTTTAAATTATGAAATTTAAACAATACTGATTTTTATAAGAAAAATATGGAATTTTTTAATGCATTGATGAGCAAGATATTTTAAATCAAATATGCACATACTCACACGTGATAGATGAGTGTATGAGTCCATGCAGAAACACAAATTTTAAAAGCAATATGAAAACTTATTACAATTTATTCAAATCTTTCAGTCTTCAATTCAAACATTTATATACAGAGGGCCATAATTTTTTTCCCTTTTTAAATATATATAATTTATTCAACTAACAGTAGAAAACTAGTGTTTTATGTATGATATATGTATGTTAAGATTTCTCTAAAGAAAAAATCAGCATTTTCAACGATAAAAAATGAAATACAGAATTCCACTTTTTATGCTCACATTTTTTTGTGGTGTACTTTGTTCACTCATTGAACCATCTTCATCCTCTCCAATGCTGAATTGTCGAGAACTAGTATGCGGTACTACGACTGCTGAGCTTTCACTTAAAGTAATTAAATCCTATAAATAAAATACAAAATTAAATAAAGAAATTTAAATTTAAAAAGGCAGTCATGTGACTTTAGACTTAATGTAGTGGAAAATCTACTCAAAACATGTTTGCAACAGTTAATTAAAAGTTATTGATAAGAAAAATGATTCAATTATTTATTAAATTATTTAAAAATTAAAAATTTTTAAAGTTGTATAAAATTCACAAATATTTTCTGCATTTGTACTTTTGAATATCATATAATTCAATAATTTACATATGAAGAAATAAATGATAAATATTCTTAATTTGTTTAAACCATATAAAATTTTTTATTTATATATACATATTTTTTACAATGCATGCACAATGAAATATTTTTAAAGGTATTAAAAGACTAAGAAATTTAGATTTGATACAACTTTTTTCTTAAAATATTGGTTTGAATTAAAGTTTTTGGAGAAAAAGTGTTTGAATTTAGTATGATATTTTCAATTTGGAATAGAAAAAATGTTCCACATTCTTAAATTAATATCAAAACACATTGAATGGAAAAAAAAACTAGCAATAAAAAATAAACGTTTCCTTTAAATTATATACTCTCCTCACACACACACATATTCAAATTTTTACAACTTTAAGCATCTTATTTCTATGCATAAATAATAATACAACATGAATGATATTGAAATACAATTTTGAAATAAAATTTGATAAGGTGCAAACCTCAGAAGAATTAGTAGTTGCTGACTTGTTATCAGATTCACTGGATGCTCTAACTGGATTGTTTCCAAGCTAATAAATGGAAATACATAATTGTAAGTTTTATAACGAATAAGATACATAATATAACACAGATATTCCTGGAATATGCTTAGAGATATAACATTAAATTAATATGATATATAAAATTGCAATGTGTTTGCCTGATACAAGCTATAAAATTTGAAAATAACAAATATTATTTTGAATTCATAAAATATAGCAACATTTAGCTATGAATATTACATTTTTTTAAACATAACAATTCATTAAGTTTTTTTATAAGATTATAGCAAAACTAAATAAAACTAGTTTAATCATAGTGATACCACCAATAGTTGAGAATTGACACAATGGTTGGTTGGGATTTTTAGAGCAGTGTTCAAAAAGGACAAGCTGCACAAAATCTTAATTTTTTTTTAAATAATCAATTGTTGTTTATTTATTAAAATGTAGAAAACCCAAGCAACATTAAAATAAAATAAAGATAATGTGTACATAATTAATCTAAATATATATATATATATATACATAATTTAAAAACATATAAATAATTTATGAAGATATAAAATATAAAATTTAAATAAAATGGAGGAAACCTATTACTCTTAAAAAGGTAAAAAGCTTTTTATTTGCAGGTTCTCCCAATAAATCAAATATTTTTAAAATATCTGTTTTAAAAAATTCCAAAAGATAATTGTTAAAATCAGGACATGAAGTTAAAATATGATATACAGTGTATGGTTCATCACATATTTCACACCAAGTATTTCATTTGCTGAATAACAAATGTCTGTGTGAGAAACGGGTGTATCCAATACAAAGGCAATCCAAAATGACATTAGCACTTCATAACAGTAAAATTGATAATGTAGTGAGGGATGAGAAAATGGTATGAAGTTTGTTGCGGACCTGCAAGTCCCACAATTCCTGCCAAAAACCATATATAAAACTTTTTATACCCTTTCTCACATCTGAGAGTGGAATCAATGATGAAGCAATGGTCATTTTTAAATAGCCTATTCATGTAATACTTATCAATTATTACATGATTAAATATATATATAATAATTAATAAATGTTAAGACATAGACACACATATCTATTTGATTACATTTGAATTCAGTAATTTTTAACCCGAGAAGCAATCTCAGTCAAGTGGAAGACATTATAAAGCAACGATAATTTCTAAAAATATTTTAACAAATAGTTAAAATTGCCTATTTTTAGCTTAGATACAATCTTCATCATGGCTAGAGATTTGTTCTATTTTGTTTTGAATGACCTTTAAATAAAGAATGCTACAAAGTAGTTCAAAATACAGAAAGGCTTAAAAATTCACTGACACTTAAGATTTTAGACCAGCTATTGACTTCAATGTACAGGTAAAATGAGAAACTATTTTTACATTTAGTATTGTATTAAATAGGATGTACTTAATAAAGAACTTATTCAGTTATTTTAATTTAGTTTCAATTTAATATTACAAATCACCTCTCCTAAAAATGAATGGAAAATGTCAAATAATTTATAAATTTACATTCTTAAAAACTAGTGTCTACTGTATATAATTTGGGTAACAAACTATATATTATTTTTTATTACTTTTACGCTGCATGTTATTTCCAAGATTTTTAAACAAACTTGTTTGACATAACATTGTTCACAATTTTTTTTAAGAAGCACGTGAAAAAAATGGAAATTCCAAAAAATTGTAAAAGAAATCTATCCAAATATTTTTTATCTATTATTTTTTGATTGCATTCTCAAAGCTATAAAATTTCAAAAACTTATCTGTCAATTTTAAAATTTGTGATAGCTTGTAACATCTTCTGCAATTTTTCCATAAATTATCTGGAAATATATTCTGAAATATCTAAATTTTTTATGCTTTAATTTAACAATTAGTATTACTTTCCATTAAGTTAAATTCATCAATGGTAAATCTATTTTATTAATATTAGACTATATTATATTCATATAAACTTTATTGATATGAAACATGTCAAAACAAAAATTTTTGCTCTATTATATGCAAAACATAGATTTTTAAAAAAAACTGTTTAAATATTTTTACTTGTTTTGTATGAGATAGAATGGTATTTAAGATAAGGAATGATAATCAAATGCATAACTGACTTGAGTTGAAAGTGAACAAATAGGCTATCTAAATTAACCAATTTTCAAATATAGAGAAAATAATATAAAGGTAATTCTGAAGAATCTGTTAAATGTACTTTTGAATTCTACAACAAGGCTGTTTCTTGGTAATCATATTAATAATTAAATGTAAGAATTTTATAAAACATTTTATTGTTTAGATCATTATGATCAAATGCTTCATAAAATCTTTTAAATGATTTCTTATACCTAGATAGCTTTAGAATACGAGCATATTTAGTATTAATGAATTTATGTGGTTGATATGAAGGTAAAATGTTATTTAAAAAAATACTTGTTTAATGTTCTTGTAATATAAACATTTATAGTTTTTTATACAGAGTAATTCTCGTAATGTTATTTAAAATACAATGACAGAATAAGTCAGACAAAATAAAAGTCAGATTTTAATTTATAGACAAAATTTTATGTATTATTTAAAATTTATGCCTTCTTTATTCTCTTATAAAAATTTATATTATTTCTGAATAACTTGTAAAAATAAGTAATAATTTTTATTATATACAATATTCATCACATTTAAAGTAGTATTTCTATATTCAATATAAAAAGTTAGTTTCAATCAATTACAAGCTTATTCAAGTTACAGCATATTTGTATAGAAATGGATTAAAATTATTTCATTAACATCCCCATAATGCTCCATAATCATTTAAGTCCATAAAAGGAATAAAAAGAAACTGAAATTAAAATAAAATAAAGTCATAACCATATTTTAATATATATTATTTAATGAACTGATAAAATATTTCAGAAATAATAGTACATTATTTACACTAAAAACATTTAAGGCATTCAGATTAAATAGAAGACATTTAATGCATATAGGTATTCAAAGATTTTTCTTATAAATCTTTTATAGATAAAATCAAGTTTATCTGTTCTAATTATCTGTTTTTATTATTTGTTTTTATTATCTATTATATTTCTACTTTTATTAGTTTATCTGTTCATTTAAGTCACAATATTTTTTGTTAATACAATTACACTTTAATAAGCATTGTTTTATAAGCAGCAATGAAGATCCATAAAAATTACTGAAAATACAATCTGGAAGCTATGAATATTAAAATGGTACAAAATAAAATGTTAAATGTTTTTGATAAATAATTGGGTGGTAACAAATGACTCAGAATAAACAAATCCAGGAATACTTTAAAATACAGTGCAACAATTAAGTATAACTAACTTAAAAATTAATTTCTTTTGAGCTTTCCAATAATTTTTATATTTGAAACAGATTAGCAAAATTAAATGAATACTAAGACTATATTATGAAATACAAAGAGAAATCTATAAATTATAATATAACAGAAGATTAAGAAATGAATTTATTAATATATGGCTTCAAGCAATCAGATAAAATTGGGTAATAAAATGTACATATTTATTATCTTTGAAATATTAAAATTCCAATTTTTCGATAGAAATATAATAAAGATATATATTACATAAATTGATGAATCGATTTAAAATTAACTGTTCAAATTTAAATAGACACTTGCTACAAATAAACTTTACTTATAAAATAGATGAAAACTCGCCATCACTGAAAATTAAGAAAACAAATTTGATAAACGGCTTATTACCTGAGCGACTGATTTGGTAGCCTCTTCAGTAATACGTTCCCGAAGCCGCTTAAACATTTTAAAAATATGTTTGTCAGAGGTAAAGATTTTTCTATCTCAAATTAATGTAACTTTAATGAAGATAAAGATTATGTAGTTGTGAATATTCTTGCATTATAACAAGATTTTACTATAAGAAATTTCATTTTGATATCATTCCCTTGTGATAAGTTCTAGCACTTTATTTTTGTTTTAACATTTTTTTTCCATGCGCAAATATGAGACACGTCAGTTGTGTTTTTATCTAAATTATTAATAATAAAAAAGCAAAAAGTAACACACGAAGGTACTATAAGAAACGTATAAACTTTAAAACAATGCCTATAAAATACCAAATTTATTAATAGAAATCTGTTTTAGTTAGATTTTTTAAATATATTAAAATGTAAACAATCCGCCAGAGCAGAAGATTAGAAAACGAAAGCGATGACGACTGACGAAATACGCCCTCTGTATACAATCTCAAAAAAAAAAATACTAAATTGTAAATAAAAAAAAGAATATTAAAAATTGAATTTTTTTGGATGCATGAATTTATTAAAATTAATTTAAAAATTATAATTAATTGCATAAATAATGTTCACAATATTAATGAATAAAGTTGTCAATTGTGTAACTTCCGGTTGCGCACACACACATATCTCATGAAAAACAAAACTGTCCATTTACAGCGGTAGATGAGAATTTTGACTTTGAATTCTCTTGCACAGCTGTGATATGTAATGAGATATTTTAACTTTCTAATTACCGAAATGGGCAAACACTAAGATTTTCATAATCTGTGAGATTAAGATTTTCTTAAAAAAATGTTTTACGTCAAATCACAGTAAATTTAATGTGCGAAAAATAATCAGACACGTGGGTGGAATAACATTAGGAAGAAAATTTAATTCTTATTTCTTTTCTCTTTCGAATGTCTGCATTTATCAATACCCTATTTTACAGTAAGAACTTTTAAAAATATAAAACATTGTGAGTATGCCTATAATTTATATAGCATGAAATTACTTGTATTTAGATAAATTATAAAAATATACAATATCACATTAAGAGTATAAATGCACGACAAAAAATATATATTACTTTAAAATTTTCAGATTTTATTTGTCAATATATAAATGCTTAAGTAGGAATCGACGTATGTTATATATGCAAGAAAAAGTGGAAAGCAAGATTTACAGCAACAAATTGATGTGAATAAACATACAAATTGATTACATTAGAATCATTTTTTCTTATTGAATGATAAGTTCAATGTAAAATATAATGTAACAGTAAAAAAAAATACTATATTTTTTATTTACATTTTAAACAATTTAGAACATTTTGTCTATTAAACTTCATAAAAATGCCTTTAATAATTAAATAAGAGGGAATCTCAGATTTCTTGTTACAAATTAAATTGTTTTGAAAGGTGTTTGTATTTGGGCTGTAAATGATAAATGCTTATATGTATATTACTTTTTCCATTTTAATTTATTGTACCCTTTACTAATGATGAATTAATTTTTTTCAATACATATTTAATCAAATATTTTTGTTAATAATTTAACTGTATCTGATGTATATCTAGGAAATAGTTTTTCTTATACAAAACTTATGTGTCATTTTTTAATTTAAAAGGATTATTTTTCAAGGGATTACTTAAATTGAAAAACTAAAGATGCTAGTAAGACCTTTCCAAATATTAAAAAAAAGTGTTCTCTTAAGACTGAATGTTTTTAAGAAACCTTGATTAAAACTGCAAAATTGTTTAGTTTTTTAAGAAAAAAACGTTCTTGCTATTTATAAAATTTTACTTATTTAATAAAATTGCTATATTCAATCAATTGAATTTTTTAGCAAGATGTAAGGAAATGATTTTATTTTTTCTTCATAAAAATTTTATAATTTTAGTGAATACCTTTAATTTTAAAAGATCCAAACTTTTGAAATTAGAGGTTTTATGAAAAAATGTTGCATATAAAAATTAGTTTTAAATTTTCTGATCTCCCTCTTTAAGATAGCTAGATTTAAAAAAAACTATATATATATGTATATGTTTCAGCATTATTAATATAATACAATACTTTTATTTATTTTATAATTTTTACTGGTTTGGTTAAATTAGAAAATAAACAGAAAAATTATCTTTAAAAATACACCATGATAACTTTTCATTTTGTTTTTTGTGCTTTGATGTCAAGAATTTAACGTATCTTAATGATATTTATTATCTTTTATCTAATGAAATAAAATTGTAAATTTCTTAAAACTTATAAATTTATTTATTAAAATTATATTTATATTCCTGCAGTTAATATCTAAATTAAATATATATAAAAAAACTTTCTGTTTAAAGTTGAGATAAAACAAGTAAATGTGAATTGATAAATTTCAATCAAAATTTTAAATAAAAATTATTTTAATTTTTTCATTAACATAATATGCAAATTATATTACTTTTAAATTATTGACATTTAATTACCTTTACTAATACATATTAGGTTTATTTTATTGAAATTATAAATAATAATTCTAATTTTATATAGATTGTTTATGAGCATTTCAAAAATTTAAGCATCAGTTAATAATTGTGATGTCATTATAAAGTTTTAAATAAATATGAAAACAATTTTTTCTCATGAAATATTACACATTAAAGTAGTTGGAAAGCTAGTACATTAAATTTGAAGAACTTAGTGGACTATATAATAAAATTGTAAAAAAATTTTTTTTAAGAAAATATACTTTTAATTTAAAAGCATTATGTAGTTGATATGACTAATGTGAAGTTATAATTGAAATGAAGTTGAATCATCAAGTTATTGAAATGTGTATTTTTTGCTTATAAATTCATTAATTTTGATATTTTATAATAAGGAAATACATGGCTAACGTGTAGATTATATGTTAGAATGTATTGAAAGTTTATTTAATTTACCAACTATTTTATATCATTAGTAATTTTTTTGATTAGAAAAATAATTTTAAATATATTCTTTTATTAATTTAAAAATTGATTTTAAAATTTCTTTCTGTAAACTATATAATTTCTAATTTATTCTCCAAAAAAGACATTTACTTATATCTTATAATAATTTTTACTTGATAGTGTGCTCTAATACAATAGGCAAAAATAACTTGTGCTCTAGAAAACTATTTGTAAAGTCTATAGATCAATTTATTGACTTAAAAATTATTTCCTTAAATATTTTCATGGATATTAAAGTAAAAATTGAAAAAAATCTTTTTATTTAATAAGTATGAATGAATAGGTTTAAATTAGAGAACCAGTTAACTATAAGTATTTTTGATTTTTAAAGTAATAAGTTTTGCTCTCTATCATTATGGTATTTCTTTGTTAAAATAAGAGAATTAATAGGCTAGTTAAGTTCATAGTTTCTTTGAAATATTATACCTCAGCATGACTGCAAATCGTTTCATTCATTACCTTTATATAATAGCTGCTTCTCTTTGCTGTAATTAGAAGAAAATCTGTATTGATTTCAATAATGTCTAAATTAGTAATTTGTGAATATTATTTTTATTATCTAATTATTTGTTATTTAATTCTCTTTAAATTAAAATTCAAAGTAAATACGAGCTTTTTGTAAATTTATTTCTGTGTGAAAAATCCGATCATGAAGGGACAAACAGCTATCATATGTGTTAAAAGCCTTTCTGTTTTTAACACCTCTGATGATAGTGAATATTCACAAATAATCCTCTTTTTCAAGTTTAGAATATTTTATTTATTTTTTTTGTATCAATAGTTTTTTAGGAGGAAGATTAGTATAAATCATTTAATATTATCAAATTAAAATTATTTTTAGGTTATTTTACATTAGTATGAATCACAATTTTTTCCTTTAATGTTAATGTGTTGACTTTCATATTTTTTTTAGCTATAATGTATAGATGTTAAGTGATATGTTGAAGACTTGTATATTCTGATATACAGTACACGCATTTAATAAAAATGAAATTTATTGGTTTATTTTGAATCCCAAATTAAAATAAAGAAAGATGTAAAAGATTTGTATAAAAAGTTAGATCCTTCCATTACCTCAATGTTATTTATTTAAAAAGAAATTATACAGCTTATCAGCTTAAATATTTCAGGATTATACAAAAATTTTTCATATTCATCTTCTGTATATCCTCTCTGTTTCATTTTTACCACCATGATTGGTATTCAGAGCCAATTCTGCCATTATTCTTAGTTAATTAATTTTATTTGTTGCATATTCTACATGTCTCTAAATGGCTTTTAAACTATGTTTGGTTTAATTTTATTGATTAATTTTATTTTTTGCTCGTTGTTTCTAGACTGACATTTGTTTTCTTCCCTGAATAGTATTTCTTCCATCTAACATCCATATGATAAAACGTCATCTTCCTTTGAATGATTTACTGATACATTCATGCTCTAATATTGTATCTTTCCAATTTACAGCAATAATTTTCTTATTAAATGACTGACATTTCTAGAAGCTTATCTTCTGTTTGTTGTCTATACTTTTCAGTGTTAGAAAAATTTCTCCTTTTTCTGAAAAGATTAATTTATTCCCTCCTATGACTCAACTACAGTTTACATTTTTTTTTAGGATGAGGCATTACATTTTGCAAAGTACTTTTGATCTTTAGGCATGTCCTTAAATTAAATTTAAACTCTTTTGAGAGGCCTGGTGTTTTCACTAATATCAAATTTCTTTGCTGTAGTTTAATTTTTATTTATTCTGCAAATTGTGAGTAATATTTAGTTTTTGAAACTTTTCTAATGTACCATTTAATTTTTTAGGATCTATATTTATTGTAAGGAAGGAACACTTTAGCAAGTTTTAAACTAACGTCTTCAATTTTCTCATCAAAATCATGTTTTAGATGATAGAAAAGAAAGAAACTTTTGATTCCTAATTTTGCAAATTCATTCAGGCTGGAAGTGCTTTCTTACTGTAAATTGTGTTACACTTCTCTTGAAAGTTTAAAACAACAGTCTTGCAGGCATACAATTTGAACATAATTCATTCATTTGCAAGTTTATTTATGCCTTCATTCATTTTCTCCACACATATTATTTCCTTGTCAATTCTTGTTTGGAAGTCCTGTAAAATCCTTCAAATAACTGACTTCAGAAGGAGGTTAGAGAATTGAATATTAATATTTCAGATTTCATTGTTGAGTATATGCATAATGCAGATAATATACCTGAAAAATAAAAATAGTTTTCATATGCATCTCATATTGTAAAGTATACAATGTTTGCCCCTAATTAGATTTAGCAAAATCACAAATGACTTTGCTTAGCCCTGGTTCTTTTTAGAGGGTGGAAATCACTTACAAGGGTATTGTCTTTATGATAGACTCCTTGTGCCTGATGCATTCTCCAATTAAATATTGAAAATGTGTTCCAGAGATGTCTATATTAGAAATAGATTTATACATTTAATTTGAATATTTTATATTTTTCTTTAGTTGTTGGATTTTGAAATAGTATTTTTATCTTGTAATTTGTCACATTCATTGGTCTAATAATAGAGAATTTTACACAATGGGAATTATTGGTTTTATTTAGGAATATTTACATTCTCAAGATAATTATTATTTAAAAACTAACTTTTCATTCCATTAAAATTGTGAATGTCTTGAAAATTAAAAATAGATTGTTTATATTCAATAAAAAAAATTATTAAATACCCTGATGCTGATTTCAAAACTTCACTATGGTATTTATGTTTGCCAAAAGTGAAAACATTTCCAAGGAAATTTTCTGATAATGCAAATAATCTTTAATAAATTACAATATTTTCAAACTGAAATTGACAAATCATCAAAAAAATTTCTTAGCATTGTTTATTAGTCAAGATTTAGAACTGAAGTAGTTAATTTTTATGGATAACACAATTATCTTCTTTTTATATTTGCTTTTAGAAAAAGCGAGGAAAACTTAGTGGTATGACATCTTGATTCTAACTCTGCACCTTCTTTTTGCAGATATGTTAAAATCTGTTAAATACATGTGTATATTAAAAATCATACTTTAAATATGTACTTTAAAAATCTGTTTTCACTAAAAAAAGTATTTTTGTTTTATCATTTTTATTGAAAATGAGATTTTTATTGCAAGCATTTTTAATTATGTTTTTTAAAGTTAAAATAAAAAAAAATTTAATAATTTATATTAGTTTTTATAAAACATTTAAAATATACAATATTTTTACATTATCCTGGTGTCTTGTTACAAGAATAAACAATGTTCTTAAAAAAATTGTAATGCTCTTTAAGTATTTTCTTGAAAATTTATGTTTAAAACAATATGTAATCTTCTTAACAAATTCAATTACATTATGTTAAGCAAAGTAATCTTGTGACTAGAATGCACATGATGTATATATGAGTAATTTTACATGAAAGAACCTGGTTCTTTGTATATCATTTGCAGTCATGGATTTTACTGGGTAGAATCATTATGTTCCAGCTGAATGTGATGAAAAAACATTGAAACAGTTTCTTTTCCTATTTAGCACTCTCTTTTATAAATAATGGGGTTAAAAATTGAATAAATTTTGCCCATCTGAGAAGAATGAGTTCAATATTATAAAATTAGTTTTTAAATAAAAGAAAATCAAATATTGAAAAAAATGTACATTTTGCTGTAGGTCTTTTATGAATACTAACATTTTGGTACAATTTCTCTTTTCTATATAATCAAAAACATGAGAAAAGAATATATTAATTTATTACTATTTAGATATTAATTCTGTTGTATTAAATAATTTGACTTTCTGTTATAAAATTTTATAATTTTTTTTATTTAAAAGCATAAGTTTTACATTATTATTCAACATGAATTTTCTTTTTTGTAATATAATTGCAGATCAGTGATGTGAAGATAATTATAATGTCATCACCTAGAGTTCGTAGACGAGGTATACAAAGGTTGTACTCAGCCGAAGATGAAGTTCTCGATAAAGTTGTTCAAGAGGTGTGTATTGGTTGTTTATGTTAATATATTTCTAATATTTTTCATAAATTTTGGGTATTTAAAAAAAACTGGTGTAAGAAGTGTAAATTGATTTCATTTATTAATTTCAATTGGTTACAACATTGCAAGAATTTACATAATTCATTTTCCTTTTATGACATTAAAATCATTTTCTGTTATCTGTTAATAAAAGCTGATTTAACTTTTAATCAGCAAAAACAGGCATCAAGATGAATTTTTTATCATCATGAAAAATATTTATTTTATAACTTTTCAATTTATGTTCTCATTTTTTTTTTCACAATCGAAATTTTAATTAGATTATAAAAGTTCTTACATTTGAATACTTATAGAACACATCCTCATAAATGCATAAACTAAACATTTTTATCTAAATAATGTTTGTAAAATATTGATAAAAGATTTAATAATTCATTTAAATTGGAGTTAACAAAGGAAACTGATGAATAAAAATTTGTAGTTTTATAAAATAAATATTTATTAATGCATTATACCCATTTAATTTATTATAGGCAAATTCTCCTTTCATTTCTATGGAAATATAGAAAAAATACTTTATATTTTTGTGTTGTATTTCATGAACAAAAATTGAGAGGAAAAATAACTTTTTATTCATAATTATTTAAAAGAGTAAATTTATTAGTTGACTTCGTTGTTAAAATATTTGAATTTGAATGTTTGCATGAAAAAAATTTAGCCCTATTTATGATTTTTTTTAAATTATGAGCTATGTGCATTATTTATATTTTGTGTGATTTTTATTTTATCAATTGCTGTGTATGAAATTAAAGTTTGAGTCATTGCACTTCCATTCTCTTAGTGATATATATTTCTTATTAGCTTTAAAAAATTAACTCTCATATTTTTGTAATCTTCTTTCCGCTTTTGTTCAATGTTATTTTGTTTAATTTCATTCAATTTAACATTTTGTGATGCAAAATATTATATTTATAAAATTTTTTTTGGAATATATATATATATATATATGGATAAAACATAAAAAAATTCATCCTGACAGTTTGTGCATAGCAATATTACCTTTGATGGCACCAAGATATTAATAATGCTGGAAGGTCTTGTTTATTCCATTATTTAGAAACTGAAAAAATATCAATAAAAATTTTTTAAGTGTAGCCCTATACATCACTAACATGGGCAGAATCATGGTATACATATCACATACACACATGCATTATAGTATGAGTATCTCTCTTAATGTTTTATATATTATAATACAGGTACTATTACTTGTTATTGATTTTTACCTCAAATTTCATAATATATGAGTTTTCTATTTGTGGGATAAAAATATTGGATATATTAAAAAAAACCACCAATAATTTTTCATTGATAATTTGGTTATCTAGTATTCATTTAAAATTCAATAATTATTAAGTGAAAATTAGTAAATCAAATTTAATGTACCTATTATACAAATATACAATTTGATTAAATAAAATCATTTTAATAGTTACATTTTTCTATTCATTTTTTACAATATTTAAATGTTTTTCTGATTCTGTAAGTTACCTTTGATAAAAGAAGGAAAAATAGTTTTAAGATAAAACTTTATTTATTAATTAATTATTATTTTGCACTGTCTAGACTTTTGTAAACAAATTAATTTACTGAGATGCAATGAAATGTTTCTATTTTCTAAAATGTAAGTTATATCTTAGAGTTAACAAAAAAAATTGAGTTTTCTCATGAGTAAAATATGTAATAAAATAATAAATTGAAGTAATAGGTCAAAAAACTAAATAAAATTTTATTTAAAATTGAAATTTAAAGTATATTTCAGTAATTTTACAGTGGATTGCATTATCTACTACTGTTATTGATGAACAATTTCATTTGTATGATATATGCTTACTTTCAAGCCGAGCTGGTAGCCAAATGGTTAGCGCTATTGCCTTTGGTTCAACAGTTTGTGGGTTCGAATCCCACCTTGGGCATGGATGTTTGTAGTGGTTCGGAATCCACTTTAAGCGGTAAGTCCCGGTCTAATTAGCCCTCGTGTGCAAAAAAATGATTGTTGAGCGACAAACAAACCAAAGCAAACCAAACCAGCTTACTTTCAAATAATTTAATCTTAGCATAATACTTTATATTAATTAAGAATTTAATCTAAATTTTAAAGTTATGAATTCAGCAATATTTATGAATTCCTGTATGGTTTTTGAATATTATTAGCTTTCAATTATGCTATCAATTTAAATTTCAGTCAACCAGGATTCTAAAATCAAATATTATTTAATATATGTAAAAATAATTGGATTCTAATAGTTTAGATTTGGTTGCCATTGTATGTAATGCTCTTGCAATTGCTTTAAAGAATTTTCTTTCTAAGTAATTCCAGTATTTTTAGGAATAATTATTTCTTTTAATTGTTTTGATATTAAAAAATTAAACTTTATAAAACAATACTATTTGTTTTGAATTATATTGTTTTATAAATAATGAAATAATAGTAAATGAAAAGTAATGAAAGTTTAGAATTTATGATGTTGATAAATATCAGGAGTTATATTTAGGACTTCAAAAATACTGATAAAATATTATTAAATATTCAAGTAGTTATAAAAAAATTATTGGTGCTTGAGTTTATTTGTAAATTATACAGAAATTGTATAATGCTGTAGATTTGTTTTTCTTTTATTTCATTAAGTAAACCTTTATAATCAAGCATTAATCTTGAAGAGAATGTGTAATTTTACTCTAACTGAACTAGTGTGAAAGTCTGTACTGAAATACTAGTTATTTATATAATATATTAAAAATTAATTTTTTTGTTTTATAGGGAAGTCATAAATAGAGAATTGCCTTAATTTTATAGTTAATATAATTTAATTTCCTGTGGATATTATCTATTAATCCAAGTTTAAGAATCTATAAATGAGACAAGTAAAGGAAATAGAATGATAATTTACTTTTATAATTGACATAAAAATTTGATGGTAAAACTATTATTTTTGGAAGAGATACAATAACATGTTTTAAATCTAACCGCATATATATGTTCTATTCATAATAATAGCATTTCTATGATAATCAAATCTTCTAAAAGTGTGATAAATACATTACCATGTAATATTTTTGATATATTTTTCCTTTCTATTTTCTGGACAATATTGGTGAATATATTTCAATAAACTTAACAAAGTAAACATTTGTTTAATCAATTTTTTATACTTAAATGCATTTAAACTTACTGCAAATTTGTTGTTAGTCTATTAATTTGTATTCAATGGTGAACCTTTGATAACCATCAGTAAGTGACAGTGTAATATTCATTATGAAACTTAAAACCACTCTTCTAGAAGTAGTATAGTGTTTCTTGCTTTGTTGTAAGAATGTACACATTTATTTTACATAAAGTCTTAAATAGAAGTATTAAAAATCAGAAACTTTTCTTCTTAATTTTTAATGTAAGTGTAAGCACGGGAAAACAAATTTGTAAATTTGAATACAAAAAATTGTTTTATTATAAGTTAAAATACTTGTCTAACAATGTGTTCAGTCTTGAATAAAGCAAAAGGCTTCAACTTTATTTCTAATTAAAAAATATTTATTTTCAGCTCTTTGCAGTTTGCAAACAATACCCATTTGCCATTTAAATATCATTCAAATGACAAAAAAATAGGTAGACCAGGTGATCTCTGGAAAAAGATCGACTTGACAAAAGGGAGACAAAAATAAAGATTAATATTTTAGTGAGGTTCTTGATGAAACACCAAAAATATAGCTAAATGGGAAACAATATTTATAAATGAAACACAATATATAAATAACTTAAATTAATAGTTGCTTATATAAGAAGTTTCTCAAAATGGTAGTGATTCAGTTAATACTTGTTATTCATAAAATTGAATGTTTATAATTATTGCAACAACATTTTAAATGAATGTTGAATTCATGAATAAATATTGAGAATTAGGTTTGTGAAAGAGAATCCAACTAAATATAAACTGCATCATAACTACAGAAATAAATAGCAAGAGTTGGTTTCTTATAAACAACCTCTTTAAATTCAATGACTTCACATGTACTAACATTTATAATTATAGAAGTTGAAGTTAATGTTTTATTTTAGGTTGCTTTTTTATAACCTATTTCATAGATTTTTTTAAAATTATAATCCTGAGTAGTAGAAGCTTAAATCACAATTACTTGTGAATAAATTTTCTTAATTTAAGTACTTGAAGAAATGAGATTATATTTTTTTCCATAATAATTTAGAAATGATATTGTTTAATTTATAACATAGAAATAGACGTGTAGTTAAATGCTTATAATGTATGAATGCATATGTGATATAAATTTATTGAAATTTCTTTATTTTTATTTGAATTTCCTAATGCAATACAATAATTTTCATTTCTTAATTATTTATCCATTAAATTAATAAAATTGAATACTTGATTTTTGGCATATGTATGAAATTTATCACTGCTAAGAGTTTTGTAATTATTAAAGATGTGAAAATGAGAGTTTTGCATATTTATTTCAAATTTACCAAAATAGGATTCATTCCATAACTAATGTACTGTTATGAATGTAAAATTATTTAGCCTTTCGATTTTAAATTTCATGTGCACCAATTACGATGCAGACTGTGTACATTTTATGAAAAAGGTACTATAGAGAAATATCTGTAATATAAAATACATTTATAATACCTATTTACAATAGTTTTGTAAAAAATAATACAGTTTTACCCATTTTTTTCCTTAAAAATTTTGTTGTTGTTGACTTATCCTCTTTAAAGATCTGACATTTGTCAGATCAATTCAAATAAATTGTTGACTGTTAGAAAATCAATTACTAGCAGGGGATCTGAGGATAAATCCTCCTAGAAAAGTCTGACGCAATCCAGAATATGTTTCAGTGAGGCTGGATGGTCACAGCATTTTTTACAAGTGAGATAATTTTTTGTACCATGATCAAATGATAAACATTTTAGATGTCCACTAGAGAATTTGACCAAGGCAGAGTTTGAGATTTTCGGTCTCATTTTAATTGCAGAAGAGTTCCATGAGATGTTCATGAGTACCATTGGTGTGTTGGTGGAATTTGCTAGCTTGAATGTAGTCTAGATTTTTCATTAGAGTAAAGTTCCTGATATGTAAGTGATGAACAAGTGGGCGTATCTTTTTCACTGTCCTCTTTGGCCATTCGATCTGCAGTTTCATTGCCACTAATATTTACGTGGGATGGATAAGCCAGAAAAGAATATTTTTAAGTTATCAGAATAGAAGTGTATTCTTTAGAGATCTGCTAGTGTTTTCTACTTAAAACTTTAAAACTTTTGTGTGTGACCTATCAGTTAAGATGGTGTACAAAGTAGCATAGTGTATGAAATAGTTTGTATGAAAACCTACACAGGACACGTTTATTTTATATCTTACATTTATTGAACATCAGTCACACCACTTCACAATCTTAATTAATATTTGAAATAAGACATAATTATCATTTAAATATTTTTTATTTTTTGTAAGTTAATAAAATTTTTATTATTCTATGAAAATGAAGAAATGCGTGTACATTTTCCCTTTTTTTGGTGAGAAATTTAAATAAAGCAAAATATGTTATTAAAATGCACACATTTAGTGTATACTTGAAATTTTTTGGGAATATTAATAAATTTTATGTTACAGATTTTTTATATATATAGTTCTTAGTTATTATTTCAGAAATTATGAAAACACCAATTTATTCATAATTAATGTAATTTTGAAAAGATAAAATTTTGATAGAAAAAAATTCATTTTTTCAAAAGTTTTTCCGAATGGTTTTTAAAGTAATGTATCTAATTAAAAAATTTTTATTGTTAAAGACAACATTTTTAAAGACGATTTTTGCTTCATTTTTGTTTAATAATACTTTTCAAGTGAATAAAATATTAAACACTTTTAATTTAGTGTTCCAAATTGTTTCTTATGTTCTCTAATAAATATTATAGTCATAAGAGAACTTTTCATTAACAAATTTTCTTTCTGAATGTTTGTTGGTAGTTGGCTTGTGAGATCCAATAAGTGTGATACTAACAATGTAAATTACTATAAAATACCTTGGCCTTATTGGTATGGTGCATCTTCCTCCAAACCACTAGTGTATTGTTTTTATATATTTTTAATATGAATATACAAGGAAATTAAATATTTGTATTACAATTACAGTTAAAACTTTATATATGCGCTATGTTGCTCTCTCCTTCAAATCAAAAGGGATTATATAAGCTTCTTTATGCTGCTAATTTCGGTTTATATTTCTGTTATACTATTTTTTTATGTTATTGACATTTTGTAATGAGAGGGAATATAGAATTAATCATAAATTCCTACAAAATAAATCTGAAAGTGTACAGTAATGAAGTACTATCTATATATTTATGTTAAAATAATGAAGAGATTTTATTCTTATCAATATCAAACTGATGAAAACTAAAAACATATTCAATAATTTCATTTGAAAAATTGATAATAAACCGTATTTAAATTAAATACTAATCATGTATTGCAGATAATTTTGAAAGGAAGAAAAAACCATGAATTATTAAATCTAGTTTAATTCTGTTAGTTCCTGTAACACTTAGTGGTAAAAGAATATAAAAAAATCATTATTGTAATTTTTATTTTAAACACATCAGTAATATTTTTATATAGTAAAAAAAAACTTTTCCAATTTTGTTTGAAGCAAATAATATAAAGTTCTACAAAAATATGACTTAAAATTGTTGTTTTATATGATTTTATTTTCTATTAATAATTATTGCATGATGAAAGAAAAGAAATTAGGAAAAATGCCTATATATTTTTAAAATACTTAAGGTATAAATGAACTGGTACTTTTTTTTAAATAAATTCATGATGGAAAAATTTTTCATAAATATATATAAAACCAACTCAGCCAAAATATGAGTGTAATACTCAAACAATTGAGATTAATCGATGAAAATTTTCAATAATCTATATTCTTGCCTAATGGATTTTGAGATTTCTGCTCTTTTCTATGAATTACAGTGTCATCCACCTTAAAAATTTCTGTTTGAATGTTATAATTGATATTTTTATAGATAAATAGTAAAGTTTGTAAAATATGAAACGTAAAAACATCTTTTAAACTAATGGCAAACATAAATCTTAGAAACAATATGTATACATTAGAAAGACAAAATTGATCAAAACACAAGTACCAATAAGGGGGGGGGGAATACGAATTTTTAATCCTAGCTGTAAATGAGAAAGCAAATTGGAAGATGATTTTTTTCTTGCTTCATAGATATTATACAATGTATTAGTTACATCTGCTGTTATAGAGGGTACAATATATCATCTGAATAAAATAAAAGTGTTGATTTAAAAGGATATTCAATGTTAACATGAACGTCTTTAAAGATTAAACATAATATGGCTTTTTTGCAAAATAGTTGCTTATTCCATTTAACAGTTTTACATTTGACGATGGTAGTGTTTCAATATTTATGCTTCACTGATTTTCATAATGTAGCATGCTGCCTCATCTGGGGAGGTATTGATTTGAAAGCACAGTTTTTTTATATTTTGATCATCCTTATCAGTGATTTGAAGGAAATTAATTGCTCAGACTATATTTCTGCCAATTGAATTTCAAGTTCACGCTTTAGTTCTTACAAAATAATGAATAGTTTTAAGTTTCTCTGACCGAAAACGTCATTGGAATGTTTAATTATGTTTAGGAGGAAAATATTTAATGTTTGTAAATAATTTAAACCTTAAATAAAGCTGATTTCAACTATTAAAGTTTATGCCGCGATGTAAATAATCCAAGTGATGTAACATTCCGCTCTAAAACTCATCTCACTTTATCACTTTAATAAATAAATATGTAGTTCTTTTAATCCTTTTAAAATTGTCACATCTTTGCATAACCGTTAGGAGTAAAGAAAAAACATTTACGCCATCGGATTTCCCGTTTTCTCTACATAAACGCTGTGTAATTTCCTTAAAATTTTTTTACTTTTGAAAAATAATTCTTTTTTGCCTATTGCAGCTGCGTGTTTTCGATTTCCTTATACACCGCTAATCAGAAATGCATTGAAATGTTGGTGAAAATGGTCCCATAGTAACTTCGTAAATAAACGGAATTTTGAACCGTTTAACAGTTCGATTTGTTTTCAGTTGATTTGTGAGACCTTATTTCATGGTGCAAACAGCGATTGAAACAAAGTTCAGTATAGAGATTATTTTACCGTATCGTAATTTTACTCCGAAAGCTATAATCACGTTTTTTTGCTAGAAGTTACGGCCTTCTAATTGTACATTACAAATTGTACCAACCTTTGCTTCACGAATTCAATGCGCTATACAAACAATTCATATACAGATTACGTGAAATTTTTAATACACTGCTCAAAACAATTAAAGGATATTGCGGTTTTAGGTGGATCTTGTGGCTGGGAAGCTGATTGATACGTGGTCGACAGACGTAGTAGGTTATATGAGAATAAATTACACATGTTTGGCAGAAAAAAATGCATTTTATTGTGCATTTGTGTACAAAAGGAAAAAAACACAATTTGTGCATATGAGAAAAAAAAAGAATAAGAAAAGGTGTTGTCTTCCAAGGAAGTCATTTTCAGTAGGGGGTATGGTTTCCACGGACGGCCAGCAACGTTGAACACCTTAAAGGCATGGAGTCAATGAAGTTATTAATCACGAGTTGAGGTTTTCTGTCCCACTCTTCCAGAAGAGCTCTTTCCAGCTCTTGGAGAGTTTGTGGGGGTGGTTGATGGCCAGCAACTTGTTTTCCTAGAGCGTCCCAAACGTGCTCTATTGGTATCATGTCTGGAGAACACGCTGGCCATTCCATTCGTACGATTCCTTTCTTGAAAAGGAAATCCTCCACTAGGTTAGCACGATGTGGCCTGCAGTTATCGTCCATTAAAATGAAGTCATCTCCGATTGCTGCAGCGTAAGGGACTATAATAGGTCTGAGGATCTCATCCCTATATCGGCGACAAATCAGAGGTTCATCTCGAATGATATAGAGTTCAGTGCGCCCATCAATGGAGATGCCACCATGCACCAACACTCTCCCACCACCAAATCTGACACTTTCGTGCATGAACGCTGGATTATTCCTACTACCACGATGCTTCCAGATGATAATACGCCTATTATCAGGATGAACAGAAAAACGGGACTCGTCAGAAAAAATAACATTGCTCCATTCATTGCTCCAGTTCACATGTTCTGTTGCCCACTCCCTGCAGTCGCGACGATGCCTTGATGTTAGTTTAACACATACTATCGGTCGGCGAGCATACAGACCTACACCATGGAGCCAGTTTCGGACAGTCTGAGTTGAAACCGTTGTGTCAGTAGCCGAGTGAAGGGGTTCTTGGAGAAGAGTAGCGTTCATATTTCGGTGTCTCCAAGCCGTTAACACTAAATATTGATCTTCATTGAGCTTTGTTGCCCGTCTACGACCTTGCCCTGGTCTTTGGCCTGCACTTCCAGTCTCCAAAAAAACGGTTCCAGATCCTGGAAATCACACTTTGTAACACTCCAATGGCTTGCGCTACTCCGGCTTGAGTTTGGCTCCTTTTTAAACTACCAACAAGTCTCCAAGCTTCTGAATCAGTTAAATGACTTCGCTGAGACATTGTAGTCATCGAAACAAAGCAGTCACTGGATACCGATCATCCTTGTATTCATTGTCTTTTATTCAGTTGAAAGTCAAATTTCATTCACTGCAGCTGAATTGACGTTTTTGACGTCGAAGTCAAAATTATCGTACTCCAGAGTTTGAAAATCAGAAAAATTTTCATTTGTGATTTTCTTCTTCTATTTTCAGCAAAAAAATTTCGTTTATATCTTTATTTTATGTAAAACTTACAATATCCTTTAATTTTTTTGAGCAGTGTAGTATCATTAATAATACAGCCTGCTTTTAACTCATATGTAACAAGTTTTTGAATTTACTGTAGTTTTGTGATCAATAAAATATTTACGTTTAAAAATTTTGCTTACATTTGTTTTATTTACGATATAATAAATGATTGTTAATGTTCTTGTTATATTTAATTATTATTTCCAATAAATTCCCCTGAATTTGAGCGATAGGTTGATGCTAAATCTATAAAAAAATAAAATTATCGGTTAATATTAGCAAGATATATATATACTGTTTTGTCATTGAACACAATGATAGAATTTTTAAATGTTGCTTGTTTTTTGTCAATGCTAGTGTAATCTGATTGTATTAAAAATTTGTAAATTATTATAATTTGTGAAAACATACTCACAATAAATTGATGCGAAATTTAATGCATTGTTAATTGTATGTTTTTGTTACGCGATGCATAGTTGAATGAATTTAATGCATATGTTGTAAACTGAAAAGTTTGTTATCACAAATATATTATAACTCGTAAGGATTCGTTTGTAAAAGCTAATTATATGAATAAAATCAGAATCTTCAAGGAAAGACTGCTTAGGTTATTATTCCATATTTCATGTTTATTAGTAATTTACTCTTATTGCTGCTACTGCAATTCTTCTAAATGCACCAAATGACTTATTTACGATCTGCCAATTGCAACGGTGTCGCCTTAGTTGACGAAATTCCAAATGCATTAAATCACACACATGAACCACATTGCATTCTTTGTATCCGATGTGAATCTTTGTAATAGTTTGGAATCTACTTTCAACTAATGGGTCTTATCCACTTGGTCTTGGTATCGAAAAAGTAAACACAGACAACGAAACTGCATAAATCAAGTATTCATATCTTTTATTCTTGAGCAGCAACTATTGGAGAGTTAGGAGTTCTCGCGTCACACTAAAAGAAAACCCTAATGGTACATTGTATTGTTTACAATCATTCACAATTATTTTCTGTTCCTACCATGCAACTTAGCGAAATCAACTGCTGAAAAATCAGAATAAAATTTTCACCTGGCATTCGAAAATCTGATTATTATCATATCTTTTGGAATAATTATTTCTTTCATCATTTCCTATATACAATACCTAACAGGAGTATTTCCCTTTCATTAATAGTTTAAACGCCATTCTTGCTTTGATGAAAAAGAACATAAAATTGTATGCACTTGTCAAACAGGAAAGAGTAACAAATCAAGCAACTGTGTGTTACAGTTAATAATTTAAAACATTAATAAAACAGATAAACAATTGTTTATGAACACGAAATAATAAATCTTCTAGTATTTTTATTTAAATTTTGCATTAGTTGATGAAAATTATTTGTTCTTGTGTGTTCTATAATTCTTAACATTTATCTCACTTGTTTTAAATCACTTGCATTTTTGAATATTAAAAAGTTCAGAGCTACAATGTTATATTACCTGGCACAACTCCACCTATAAAACTTAACTCTAAAAAATTAATGTAAAAAATTACATATAAACTAGTCAAGTATTCACCTTATGGATTCAATATCGAGATCTAATATATTTTCTATGTTTAGTAGTTATTTTATCAAATCTGAAGTATTGAAGTAAATTGTAACTTGTAATAGGGCAAAACCCAAAATCGGATCTGTACGTGGCAGCTGAAAAACAATGTTTATTAAGTTAATATAAAGTGTAAAATAATTATATTGACGTTTCTTATGATTGTTATTGGTAATTTTAAACTTAATTTTTTTGTTTTATATTTTCGTTAAGCATAATGGAATTTTAAAAATTTTGTTTAAGTTTTAATTTTATGAAAAATTAATAACATTTAAAAATATGTATTTTTAAAGTTATTATTATATTACTATTAATGATTAATTTGAATAAAAAAGAAAATAAATATGTTAAATGTTTATTTTGTTTCTCCGTTTGCACTCCACTAAGAGTCATTCTGTTGTTTTAGATGTTTTTACTTTTTCGTATTTTAAAATATTTACTGTTTAGATACTATAGGAAATTCATTACACAAACATTAAAAAAATATTTTTGAAGATTTAGCTGGAAGTAATTAGATTTCTGAAAAAAGTTCTTTTAATCTTTAATAAATAAAAAGGTCATTTGGTGCATCTTGAATCTTTTCCACTATCTGCTTGGTTGCAAAAAATAAGCAAACAAGAAAGTTCTCTTTTGTTTAGGTAAGCTGTGTTGATAGGAATGTGCGAAAATTGCACATCAAATACTTGGCACGATTTTTAATCACTCTTTGACGTCAAATTTTAAGATTGTTATCATATAGATGGTTCCTGGATATTTTTACAAATCCCATTTCACATTAGTGTGGTTCATGTATTTTCAGTCCAAAAATTTTACTCCCGCAGTGGGAAGTTTTATGAATTATTCATCGAATATAAAATGCTAAGTATTTCAATTTAATTTTCTGATATTTCAACAAAAATATTTCATTTAATCTATAAGGTCATTGAAGAATTGTATGAACGAATTTTTATGTTACATAATTAGTTTATTTTTGGCTCAGTATGAAACGAACCTAGAAAATCCCATCAAAGACCATTTTATGTCATGGGGAATCTTCGCTGAACGAGGCAATAATTCTTGAGTTAAGAAGATTTTTGTGCCAGATGGTGCGGATAAGCCCTTGATTTCTACGTGGGAGCTCATCTGTCAACGAAAATATTTATTAGGTGCCTGAACTTGTCCTTTTTTAAGTGCAAGTCTTCTGCTCTTCTACTTCAGTAAGACTCGGATGTCCCACAATGAAGAATCGGATGCTTTTCAAGTCTCGTTCTTAAACAAACATTGTAATAAACGGCGGTGACGTTTTCTACTCTTCCCTTCAAAATAACTTGAGAATGTCTAAGAAAGGGATGTTCACAGAAATCTTCTATTAAGAAACTTACATCTTCTTTGAACTTCGCGTTGTACTGGATTAAAGATTTGTATATTCTTAGTGTTTTGTTGCACGAATTAATTTTGAAGTTCTAGAAATGTGCATGATATCTGTGTTTGAAAATTACTTGTATCAATGACGATGTTTATATCGATATTTGATACTTCTATGTTGTGGAAACATTTCTTATTCGATTCTCTTGTTAAAAAATGAATCGATGTATTTGTTACGAAACCAATTGTGTTCCCTGGTTGAACAGCAAGTGTCAAAATGGAATATTATTGATAGCATTGTTTTCGTATTGTTCGCCAATTTCAATCTATCTTAATTCAATATCAGTGTGGACGTGTTGACAGCGATACAATTGAGTGTGCTGTTTATTATCTTCGATAATTGTTGCTGTGATACATTTATAATACATTTTTGAGCAAGTTTTTTTAATTGAATGTTCTGATATACCAATGATTAGTAGGAACATAGATTATAAAAATGAAGCTATGGACCAGTTATTGCCAGCACTTGTATATATTCGGAATTTCAGGGTAAGTTTCGTATATTGTGAAATTATTTTATGTCTGGTAATAATTTTTTCTTTATACTATTAAAAATTGCTTTATGAATTCGTTGCCCGTTTTAGAAATTATTTTAGACTATATTATTATTTTATAAAATTGGTTTAATAATGTTTTGATGTTTAATGGAAGATCTGATTTTTAGTTGGATCATCAACTTTATGGTTTCATAATTATTCTCATCTTTTTTTTAACTGATATAATATTAACATTGTTATATAATTATTGAGTGTGACGGAAGAATAATTAAGATTTTATTTACCGAGAATTGAGAAATATATGTAAAATTAAAAAGGATAATCGACAAATATTTATTACGTAACATGTAACTCATTAAAATAATGGATTATAAATTGGCTGCTCTATAGATTTATAATGATTCTAAAAACGTGTAGTATATAAAAAGAAATTTTTTGTATGAATAATTATTATATTTATAAATATAGTGTTTTAAAACATATTTCTAAAATAATCTTACTTTTTTATTTGTAATGTTTTGTAATGATAAGATTGTCATTTGTTCTACAAAACAGTGAAAATCTACCTATTGAAATCCTTTTAAAGTTATCAATATACATAGTCAAATTCTATTTCAAAATTATCAAATAAATGTTACTCTTTGCTTATAACTAATCCGATAAAATATTTTTGTTTTAATACTTTTTTAGTTATTTAATTATAAACATAACAAAAATGTAAAACATTATTTGAATATCTAATGAATATACTTTAAATGCGTATTAAATTTCTGAGGATATACTTGTTAATGTTAAACTTTTAGTCATAAAAATTGTGGAAATGTCTTATAATTATTAAAAAATCCATATGCAGAACTTTCATAAAATTTATGAAGCACCTGCTTAGTTTCTCAGCCTTTGAAACGGAATAATTTATATTGAATTTCATGTTATAGACATTTAAATAGTAATTGTTAATCACCAATATTCCAGTCTACATGACGAATACACAAATTGTTGAATCATTTCTAAATTATATTTCAATCATGCTCTAAACTCATTGATCGTAACTCATTGTAAAATCGTAACTTTTTTAAACCATTCCCGAAAACATTTAAATTATGTTATAATATGGAATGGTTTTGATTCTCTGAATATTAACTAAATAATGAATCTATAAATGGACATGATGTGGTAATTTTGCTACATTTTAATTCTAAAAAATTAATTCTAAAAAATATCCATATTTGTGCACTTATAAACTTAATATGAATTTTTTTAAATATTTTTTAACTCATGAAGTATTTCCTCTGCAACAAATGATTTTTCTGTGATTCGTATATCTTTTAAGTATTTTCATTAAAAATGTAGCTTTTAAATAAAATTTGATAGAAATTTCGCTTTTTATCTTAACATTAATTTGTCGCAAAATATTATTTTAAGCATTTCAAATGTTTTTCAATCATTGCATTTCTCCGCTTAAATAATTCTTGATATGAAGGCATATCGTTAAAAAGAATATTAATGAAAAAAAAAAGAAACAATCTGATTTTTCAGATTTAATTTACATACTAGCTAATTGAAACAAAATATATGTATATTAATGAATGTTACTGAATACTAATCGCGAGATTGTTTTCTCACATTTTTGTTTCATATTTGGCTTTGAAATCTAATTATGAATTTACTGCTGCCAAGAGAACAGTGAATTTTGGCTTTGACTATTTGTCAAATGAAGTCTACTATCTGCACTTACGATGCAACTGTCAGATTCCATCTCAAAACGCAAGAATCCCAAAATGCAAACAGTATTAATAATCCTTGTATTAATTTATGTACACTTCTCTGTGGACTAAAAATGTTTATTTTAAATTAAACTTGAATATCAACATTTAAAAAAGTAACAAGAGATTATTTTATTGTACTATCATTCATTAACAGTTACAATTGATTTCCTATTTTAATATTTGCTAAAGAATATTGTAACAAGATAAATGAAGAATGCACAACAACTGGAAAAATATGTTTCTTTTTGGATGTAGCTTAATAAATTACATTGTTTAATAAAATATCTGTAACAAATAGAGATAAATATAGAATTAATCTTATTCCAAACTTCTGTTCGACTAAGAATTCAGTTCTGAATGAATTGTTTTTATGTGAGAGTAATAAAAGTATCCCTAAAGCTTGTGATTTTGCTTCTATATGCGAGATAAAATATAATTTCGTCGATTACAGGCAAATTTAAAAAATCAAGTTTTGCTTCTGAAATTTTAACCTAGTAAATATAAGAATTGTTTTTCTACTTCAGATTATTATGTTTAACAATATTTTGGAACTTTTATTATATATATGGTTCTAAACTTTTTCTTATTATTTCTGTTTTGTAGTGCTTTTTTTACTGATATATCTTTCTATAAATCCTTGTTTTATGCGCTATTATTTATTTCTTGATATTGCTAATAGATGTTAATTATTTGGAAATTTTTTTTTCCCTCAGTGGAATTTTCTGATCTTTCACTATGACAACTGTTAATTATTAAACTTTATTGTTATTTTAAAGAACTTAATTAAAAATTATACATTTTTTGTATAATTTGTCTACTATTAATATGTTTAGGGAGTAAAAATTTAATAACTGATTCTCGAAAATATAACTGTGAGAATAATTTTAGCATCTCTTTAAATTGTAAGTTTTATTACTTATCACTTGAATTTTTTTGGGGGGGGGTGTTGTTCATTGTTGATTTATACGTGGTCAATTATGAGCCCAAAAAATACAGGCATGTTTTATTTACAATATTTTCTCGAAAACAATGTAAAAAATTTTCGAAAGAAAAAAATAATAGAAAATGTAAGTGTATATCAAATTATAAAATAGTATAAAATGGCTAATAAAAGATTTTTTATATAACACCCAATGATAAAATGATTGTTTTAATACTTAATGAACTAATTAGTATTTTCATAAGAAAACGTTAATAATATAAATATTTTCTTATAAAAACATTATTTAAGCAATGATTAATATTTATTAAAATATATAAATATTTGATCACAAGTCTGAAAAGACCTGATAAAAAGTTGTTAAAATATATTTAAAATGGATAAAAAAAATAGAGCCAAAGCACTTTTTCTTTATTACAGCAACTATAGCAATAGCTATTATTCATTTGGTGATATTGACTACATTGTTCTTCCAAAAAGTAAAGTAAATAAAAAGGAATAAAAATCATGATATTTTACTCTGCAAATATATTAAACTACAAAAATTCTTTCTTTTTGAAAGCTAATAGATCTTTTCTCAACTAAATAATAGGATATTATGGTATAAATTTATTGGGAGCTTACATAATCAAAATAATTATTACTATATTTGATGAAATTTACGTCAGTTACAAATTTTACAGAGATATTAATAATCATATAGTTAATTGTAGGATTTAACCTTGTATTCAGTACGAATGTAACATTTTGTTTTCGACACACACTGCGGAAAAATAGGCGCAAGTACCCGATGGCCTTTCATGGACAGGTTTAAATCTATTAACGCTCTGCTAGAAACGAGCTATTCTTCACGAACGCTTGAGGCACGATCAAAATGCTTCTCATCTCTGCAAAGAGGCGTAAAATGCTCCTTTTAATATGCGGCTATTTACTGACAAATAATTCCTCGCAGGAATACCGTCCTCACTCGAAAGAATTCGCATTGTCAGACTAATACTGACCGTGAAAGCATGATTTGCGCCTTCATTTTGGTTTTATTGCTGTGTCCCGGTAGCATGGTTGCTTTGTTCGTGAAAATGCGGTGTGGTATGACTTCCTGTCTTGATATTATATTTGATAAATCGTAAATTATCCGCTATATTGCTGCAGGAATTTGCGGTCGCATTTAAATATTCTGAGTATTTAGCCGTTATATGTATTTTTTTTTTATTAGCCAGAAGTTTTTTCGGTCGTGTGTTGTGAAATTGAAGTTACGGAATAATTCAAGATATTACTTAATGCTGAATGAAATTTGAGATATATTATGACATATCTTGATAAAAAAGGCACTTCTTTTAAATAAGTACAACAAAGTTGATGATTCTTTTAGTAACAATTTTAATTTAAATTTTTCTTGTATTTGATTTCATGATTGTTGAGAGATTTTTAATGGTAAACGATAAAAATTGATACTGTCGTTACCATAACTAATTAGATATTTAGTGAATGAAATTGGGGATATACATTTTTTATTTTAAGGAAAGTTTATAAGAGTACAAAATTTAAGTATAGATAAAAAAAAAAAACAGCGGTAATATTCTAATGTTTTAGCTTTAATTAAGGTTTTCAGTCAAAACTTACTCTATCCAAATTAAATAATGAATATATCGTACTGAATATCAAAATATAAAGTAAGATTCTTTTTTAATTTTGTGTAATGGACTGATTTGTTTAAATTCCAATTAATGGGAACATAGTTGGATATTTAAGAATAAGTTATTTATTTGTTAAAAGAATATTTGGTTTATAGATGTTACGAGAAAATATATTAATTTAAAATGTGGCTATCTTTAGTAAAATAATCTCACGCGTATTTATTATTTTATTTAGTTATTTATTTCTCAAAAAATAATTTTTAAGTATTTGTAATTTAAATATGCTTGTTAATATAGATTATAAGGAAAATAAATTTAGTTGTGATATTTTGTAACAGTTTTTAAGATTCACTTTTTATATATTGCTTTATAAAAAATTTAATATTTCTGCTTATTTTATTTGGTTCTGAACAATTTCTGCTTTTTACAGTGATTTTAAATTAGTTATTGTTAATTTTTGAAAAAAAAAATATCTGATATAAACTAATCTGGAATACATGCGTCGCTATTTTACAACCATTTTGTCGTTTTATGTTTAAAAAATAATTTCACATTATTTCCCGATATGGAATTTTGATATTAGCTTGTTTTGTATACTGATTATAATTTTATACAGATGAAAAATGTTCTTTTTAAATTTCCTAAAATATAAAATAGGAACAACCGATTAGAATAATGGATTAAGACAGAATATTTAAAATACATTTAATTCAGAATTATTCACTTCTTTCTCCCACACACTCATTTAATTTATTCTCCCTTTATTGGTTTTTCATGAATTGCATCAAACACCTCTGGAGTTTAGTTTTCGCAAAGTATATTAAAAAAGTGCATATTCTCACGTTCAACCTGCAACACTCAGGTGAACTCTTAACCGCCCGTCCGGATTCCTTAAACATTTTCGCTCATTCACAGAAATCCGAGACGTGTCGAAACTTCCAAAAATAGACCCTCCCTGCATCACCCTCCTTTTCTTTTCTACTGCTCATAAAATTCTCACCTATCTTTCTGCCACCCTGTCATCGATAATAATGTTCTATTCGCACGGCTTCCCGTTGTTTAATCGTTTGGTCATTTGACAGACGCCGATATAAAATAGAAGCGCGTGAGAAAGAGTGGATAAAAAAAAAATGCGAAGTTGAAAAAGAAAGCAGAGTTAAAAATAAACTTGACAGCTTTTCCTCTTGAAGTTGAGAGGATTCTGTAAGGAGGTTTTTCTTTCTCCTTTGCGGATAAGTTATTCATTGAAGCCAAAAGTGTTTTTTCTCTTCTAAAAGTTTTACGCTGATTGTGCAAGATAATAGATTTTTCTTAGTTTTGCTTGTGTAGGGATGTTTTTATTTGTATTTTATTCTTGCTGTAAAGAATTGGAAAAACAGATATATAATTGAATGTTTCCACTGCTAATGATTCGTATCGATAATTATATTTATTTTTTATTTATTGGGCTTCATTATGTATGCTAAAAGAAACTTTCCTTAGTGTGAGTTGATTGGTTATGTATCAATAGAAAAATCACTTAATTCCTTTTTAGCTATAGAAATGTTCAATTCACTTTTAATTTTAGAAAAAAAATTTTTTTTTTCACTTTTAGATCTTATTGATAAATTATTTGCTGTAAAAATGATGCTTGAGATTCATGAAAATTGCATGAAACATTTTTATCGAAAGATTCATTTGCAACAAAATTTTGTACTTATTTTCGACGTTTCTAATTTTTAAAAAAATTAAAGACAATTGAGTGCAGTATTTTAAAGTTAATGAAATCCTGTTTTAATGAAAGTAAATGATTATTGGACTAGACATTGAATTCAATAAATCAGAGAATGCTTTATTTTCTTAAATTCTAAGGAAATAAAACATTCCAATAACATTTAGTCACGTATTTGATGATTTAAAACTTAGAGTATCAAACATGTAAAGAAATTATTATGTAATTTGTTTTATTTTTCAATTATTTATATTTAAAAAATAATTGAGAAGTTTTTATACGAATGAGAAGCATATATCATCACAGTTGTAAGTGAAAAATGACTTGACTAAAACTGAATTAAAGTGCAAGTCGTTTGCACTTTTTGCACGTTACATTTACTTTTTGTATTCCTGGGACGTATTATTTCTTATTATTAGCATTTCGAATGCCTTTACTAAACATAAGTCCGACATAAATAAGAAGAAATTTATAAATTCGAATCACATAAATAAGAAATCAATTTATTCATTGTTCAGGTTCTCATTTATCAACGTTCAGGGTATTGTATATATACCTCTAATTATCTGACAAAATAATGTGCTCAGAGTAATTTTCGTTATTTCTGATATTTGTCTTTATATTTTGTATACTCGCGATGGTATCATAGTTTACAAAACTGTGTGCTCACCAAAAAATACTTTATTTTATTTCTATTTAAATGCAATTTTATAATACATTCAAATAGGAATTATTAAGTGCTTAAATAAAGTCATCTAAAACTTGAGATTATTCCAAAAATAATTTAATTTTAACAAATTTTGTTATAATTTAATCAAAAAATTTAACTATGAATAAAAGTGAATGGTACAACATGTCGAATAATTAGAAAGGGAAATTTTGATTTAATTAATTTTATTTTTGTTTTATTTATTTATTTATTTTTTAGTTTGTATGTAATAAAAAAGATAACATTTTTCGTTTTTATTATTGATGCTGAAATTCTAAGTATCTAGGTATTTGTTCATAAATGTTTTATAGATTTCCAATATTAATTATTGATTATCATCTTGTTTTTCTTACGAATACACTGAATACAAGATTTGTAATTCCTATTATGTATATCCCTGTTAGACATGGCTCTACTACTGTTAATTATCAAAATGGTGTGTTTCAGATCTATCTTTATTTCTTTTAATAGCTGCTGCTGGTTCTAATACGCGAGCTGGTGGCTGAATGGTTAGCGTCCTGACCATCAGTTTATAGATTCCATTCCCATCTTTGGTGTGGAGGTTCGAAGTGGTTTAATGTTTATTTTAAATTGTAGGTGATGGACGAACCAGTTGTCATGTTCAAACTATGACAGTTGAGCGATAGACTGTCTAAAGTGCATTCCTCCGTTTTTTCCTTATTACAAAAAAGTGTAAAATTTGTTTATCGTTAAAAGATGTTCATTATATATATTTTCATTATAGGTTCATAAAATTTAATAATTTCTTAACTTGTGTATTTTTTTAAGATGTTGAACTAAGCTACGTACAAGTTACGGTTAGAGAAATCATTGCGACAATGTTAAATTTTTGGACACTAACTGAAATGCGTTGTATGAGGGGACTCATAAATATTTCTTTTCTCTATCGTATTTCAATACATTTTTCAGTTATATATGAAGCAATATTATATGCTATGATTTCGAAAAAATAAATATATTTTTGGTATTTTAGGAATATAATATTTATGTGTTTTTTAAATATCCGATATAAAAATCCTTTCATATTTAATTCATAGTACTAGATGTTAATTGAGTTTGATTTAAATAATTTGATAATGATTTATACATATTTAAATTATAAAATATGGCACATTAATATTTATGTATTAATATTTTTGTTTTATATATTAACAACTAATGAATCACACATTTATACTTATTTATATGAATGTGGTTCATTAGTTATTATATATATATATATATATATATATATATATATATATATATATATATATATATATATATATATATATAAACATTTAATATTTTGCTCCTGTTTTGGAAATAACTTTGTAAAAGCTGGAAAATATGAATTGATAAATATTAAAAGTTTTTTTATTGTTTCGATAAAAATAATTTTATAGTTTTATAAATTATGTTACATTTTGAATAACATTTCTAAATTCTTTTCAAGCATTTTTTAAGGGCTAGAATTTTATATTATCCTTTGCCTGAAATTGAAGTATCAAACTGTTTTAAGCTGAAGTTATACATATTTTTATAAATATTACCCTTTTGCATTTTTAAAACAAAGTTTTTATTTAGCTTTTGACATTTTTAATATGAATATTTATGTACAATAATACTCTAATTTTTTTTACCGGTCATTTATGTATCTTTTGATCATAACATTTTTTACTTTCCTCTGATTTCCAGTATTATAATTTCACGCTACTTTTAAGTCCAAATGTTTGCTAAAAGAAAAGACAGTATTTAAATTGATTTGTACAAAATGTTATAATATAGAGCTATTTAATATACTATATTTACTATGTCTTCCATTTGTAAAAGGCATAGTCCTTGTCAATTCATGTAAAGGTGTTATTTTAATAGTTTTTGAGTTTAATGTATGATTCAAGAAAATACAAAACATAAAAAAATCTCGATATGCAGTCGCTAATAATAATGCCTGGGAGGCTATATCTGAAATGCAATTTTCACTCAACAAAATTTTAAAATGTATATTCGGAACAAAATTTTTAACAATATATTTAAAACATATTTTTTTGACTAAAATCATAACCACAATTTGACAATAGTACCCAAAAACTGATTTTTAAATTTTTATTATTTTATTTATATATTATTACTTTGAAAAATAAATAATTTTTTTTCAAAAAAAAAAAAAAAAAAAAAAAAAACTCTTCCAATATGAAAATTTTAATTTTCAAACTGTTGATTAGTACTTTAGAGTGCTATATTCAATGCAAATTAGAAGTTCCACATTTGAATTAAGCAGATTACATAAGTAATTTTTAGCTATTGTGGTAATCTAAAAACCTTAAGATATTTCCAGATTATAATATAATATGACCTTCAATAATAATCTGAACCATTAAGATAATTTTGTATATTTAGTTTCTTTTATAAAGGAAAGACACATTTTACTATTGTGCATATTTATGTGACTTAGCAGTTTATTTTCCAGCGACCAAACAAAGAGCAGTTCCCTTAATTTATGTTTAAAGAGCATCTTGTTTGCGTTTGTAAAAATTGCTTGAATTGTATATGGGTTTTGTGAAAAGGACAGAGTTTAAAATGTCAGAAGAACGAAGTATGCTGACTGTTTATATATCTATAAAATTGTTTAAAAGGGAAAATTTTTATTTGTTCTAAGTATTTTGATAAAATATAAAAATGTGATATTAATGGTTACATATTGGGAAGTCTTCCAAGGTGTGTATGATGCAGAGAAAGCATAGATGCTCTGAATTAACTGTAGAAGTCAGTTTTAAGAAACCTTGGTTAATACAGTCAATATAGTTGTAAGCTATTTATGTAAAAAAGCGCAGAGAAATTACTGAAGCTATGGATAATCACACTAAAAGAAGCATGATTGAATTCTTCAATAAAGAAATTTCATCTGAAGAAAAAATTGACTCTAAAAATGGTGTGAAATTTGGAGGAAATTAATATCTAACATGAATTCAGCTGTTGAAGTATATCTGTCCTATAATTACAAAATGCAAGCTCTAAGAATTGTATCATTGATCCTTTCAAAAGTTTTGTGTCCTATTTCAAGTGCAATGTACATAGTGACCAAAACAAGAAAAGTAAGTTATCAAGAATAATTTTTGAAAAATCATATACCTATTATGATCATTATGAAACTCCATCTGATATTCAAATCTTACCTAAAAGATAAATGGACTGTTCTCATCAGATTGCCTACCAGAAAAGGCACCATTTCTATAATAATACAGTTAGAAAAGGGGTGAAAGTAAAAATGTATTTGATCAGCCATATTGCCATTTATAAGAAAGAACATTTTTTACTTCTGCATTGTATGCATTCGCAAAATTTTGATCTAGAGCAAAATTTTATACATATACCACTATCTCCTAAAGATGCCTTTTTATATTTGTATTGATTACTTGATTATTTTGTAGAACTAGTTTGTATAACTCATTGATTGGGCGTGTTAATTAGTGTGATGGTAAATAGTCTATGACGTTAAGTTTTAGACCTATTCGTTTCTAGAATATCTTGATTACCTTAAATAAATGAAGATTTTCCTTACAGGTTTGAGCTATAAAGCAGATGACTCTTTAAGTTCCATAAAGAACATTAAAAAAATTAGAAGAAAATGCAACCATTAGCAAAATTGTTTCCAAGGGTACATTCATTGAAGAACTGGTCAATTTAAGCGGTAATATGTTTGAAAAAAGTGAAGCAACGCTTAGTGGCTGAATAACTGTGTTCAGTGAAACACTATGGTTTTACTTAGTATTAGGTTGCGATTCAACTACAAGAACCTATAAACAACTAATGTTATCACTGGATATATAATCAAGTTTCAAGTTCTACGGGATTGATATATTTTCAAAAGTAGACAATTATTGCAGTTATAATAATGATGACAGATAATATATATGATGGAAATGCATTGTTGACAATGAGTGAATTTTAAAATTTGCAGTCATAGTTTGTAAATCTCATCATTATTTCTAATGGGATCTTTATCATTTCAAAAGTCATAATCAACGATTTGATACCATGTAAATGGCTTTCCAAGAGGTAATATTCTTAGGTCCCAAGAGAGGAATTCTAGAAACTTCCAAACACACTCAGACTCAAATACTTATCAGCCTTTATCCTGCTTTCAAAAAAGAAAGCTGAAAATTTCCAAAAATTAAAAAAAACGAATAAATGATTTAACTAAATTATTTTAATAAAAGAGGAATTTGGAAAACTTTTGTAGATTCACAGTGATGTGTGAACTCCAATTTAAAACAGCAGTAAAGAAGAAATTTCATTTTTCCAATTACTGATTATCCAAATTACTTGAAAAATTTTCCAAATTACTGATTATTTAAACTTACAGCCTATTAAAAAGGGTATTCATGGAAGGTTTGGAACTTTCAACATGTTTTGGAATTTGTGCATATATTTTTTGGAAGCGTTAGGATCTACTATTTATCTTTAAAACGAAGTCAAGTACTGGATTTTTTTATTTCATTTGATCATTATGTGAAAGAAGCTGATATAATTAAAGACAAAATTTTCCGATTGTTTACTAAATGTTAACTCAAAAGTCAACTTTCTCTTTTTCAGAGATAGCATTCTATGACACTAATTAACAATCAAAAAATCAATATTTTTTTATTTTGAATTTATTTTATAATTATGTTATTTTGTAAGAGCACATTTCAAAGGGCAAGAGAAGTGGAATTCATTTCTTGATGAAAAATGTAAATTTTTTATGAAAATATTATTTTTTAAATAACCGTAACAAAATTCTGAAAAATTATACCAACCAACCTGAGATGGAACGTTTTAAAATTTTGCTGAAAATCCTAATTGAGAAATAATGCCCGAGCTATCATCTTTAATAGCCTGAATCTCAACGAAGAAAGTTTTCTGAACAAAACAAAAACTTGCGAGTTTTTTTGTTATTGAATTTAATATTAAATTCCAGAACGTTGAAGGCTGAAGATTAGATTTTGCCTTCTTAAATTAATATGGACTACCGAAACAAGGGGGCCTCTTTTTAAAATAAATCTTTATCCTACATTATCATCTGATGTGATGATGTTTTTACACAACTCAAATTTTTTTAATTATACCACGAGATTTTGTATCCCATGCTTTGAATGTTATGAACGAGATGTTGATCATCTATATTAAAGCTCATTTTCCTTTTTTTTTTCAGTATATCTGAATTTTAAAAGATAATTTTAAAATAAAATTATAAACTTTTTTCTTGAGATATTTTATTTTAATTCAAAATAAATTATTACTTTTGTTTAGAAAAATGAATTGATTAGCCATAATTATTAAAATTTGTTTTTAATAATTATGGCAAAATTATTAAAAACAAAAATTATTGAAAAATTAAAAAGCTATCTCGAAAAGATTTACAAATACTATTCAATCAAAATGTATGCCTTGCAGTTCTAATTTACCATTAAGATTGTAAGAATATTATAGAACTGTAATTTTAAATAAATTCTGAACAGTTTTTTTTAATTTTTAAATATTTTAATAGTTATATTATAAATTTGTGTATTTAATGATTTGCTATAAATGAATATTTAGTGAATATGAAATGCTATTATATATGATAGCAGTTCATAAAAAAGTGTAAGCTAGGAATTTCTTTACTAATTGTATAATTCTTGTGTTTTTCTGATTTTATATACATTATAAATATGCGATGCGTAAAATTATTTGTTTCCTTGTCTAGTTCGATTTTTTATTAGCAAAAATTTAGTTATTCTTTTTTAGAGAACTTTCATTCACATGTCGTTTTAAACTGGTTTCCTTGTATTTGCAATTAATTGATAACTGGAAAATCTAGAAAATAAACTTCTTCAAACTAGAATTTTTATTTTGATTGCTGCGCTTTTATCCTATAAAAAGTCCCATTAAACTTATTTAATTTAGTCAAGAGCTGATACTCTTTTTATGGCTGTAGAATGGGATCTACTCTTTATTACTCTATAAAGGTCATTCTAAGTACAAAGTTTGGAATTCATTAACTGTTCTGAATTTAATCATTTGGGCAATCAGTTCCGCCATGAAATTAGTTCCATTTGTTCATGAATGTTCTAAGTTCTTATTTAATTGATTTTTTTTATTAAAAACTGATTTGCTTATATAAAAAATTTATCTAGAAATTTCTTCAAAAGCGTGTTAAAAAAGAAAATGCTTAGTTATATATATTTAATCAATTTTATTTCAATTTTAGTATTTGTTTTTGCTTGATTATTTTCAAATATTCACAAATTTCCTGGTTAGATTAAGTTTAATATTTATAAGTTCAATATATCTAACTCGCCTCTTTAATGTATAGTGCGATAGCAAAAAATAATTGAAATAACATCTCGATTTGAAAATATTTATGGTTTTCTATTTTCTAGCATACTTTTTTTGGAAATTACATTGAAAATTTTTGCAAGATTTCGTTAACCTATATATTTATTTTCTGTACTTCATTCTTTTATTTTCTATTATTGTATTTAAATAATCTTTCTGTGTGTTTCGTAATATTTCCTACATTACTTCCTGTTTAGTTAAATTGAATTCCATTTCACGCTTCATTTATTTTTTTGTTTGATGTTAATCACACATAGCATTAGGCATGATGAATTAAATTGAACTGTTGGATTTTTCATCCATTATGTTGTGCACTCTTTTTACTTTTGTCCTAAATAATATTTCATTCTAATTTTTTTTAGCATTTTGTGATACAAAAAATTTTATTTTAAATATTGCATATAAAAATAAGTTATTATGAAACAACCACGGAATAGACTCCTTTTATTCAAATTTACTGAAAATTATTTCATAAAGCTAAATGTAAGACCTTTTAGACACACAATCTTTTCGAATTTTAAATTTGAATTATTTTTTATTCAAAATATCAAAGTTTAAATCAACATTTAACAACTATAAAATTATATTTTAAATTAACGTTAATTGAAATATGTTATAAAAATTTAGGGATCAGTTATTGAAAATTAATTTATTGTATCTCGTAGCACAGTTCTATCAAAGTTTTGAATATCTTAGTGTTTGATATGAATTTACTAATTTTTTAAAAGTCAAACGTTTGATGTACTTTTTAAAAAATATTTTCATTATTTTAGTAACAAGAATAATAAAAGTAATTTAGAAAGTGTGATTTAAATTATATTAAAACTATTCTTTTTATTGACTTGAATCTAGTTAATAAAAATAATTTGGAAATACGTTGCTCAAAAAATTATAGGAGCAAGCAAAATTTTTTAAGTAATGTATTTTAAACTTTAACTTAAACTATTGGATTAAATGGGAATAAAGCTTATTGTTCTATTAAATGTGTGACAGCAAACATAAGAATGAAAAAATTCGTTGCGCGGCAGTTATGTATGAAAAATAAAGTGGGGATGTGTAACAAAATGTGCTGTGCGGAAAGAAAAGAGGTAAAAATTAACCAAGAACTGAGTTGTTGAGAGCTAATATATCCAACTAAATTTCAATAAATATTAAGATTTTACAAACGTAAAGTTTGTTGTTCATTTTTGCCTTGGTTATCTTATAACAATTAGGCCGAGCTGGCAGCCGAATGGTTAGCGCTCTTGCCTTCGGTTCAACAGTTCGTGGGTTCGAATCCCACCTTGGGCATGGATGTTTGTAGTGGTTCGGAATCCACTTTAAGCCGTAAGTCCCGGTCTAATTAGCCCTCGTGTGCAAAAAATGACCGTTGAGCGACAAACCAAACCCAAAACCCTTATAACAATTATCTTGGTTTCGATAGTGAAAATTGCAATTTATGACATCATAGAGGAAGTGGAAATGAAATAATTTCTTCCTTCTCTGTTACTTATTTTAAAGCAATAATCAAGTTTGGTTATTGCAATTTTAATAGACTCGGTTAGTTTGAATTAAACTTTTTCATCGCATATTTGGTCATTGGATCACTACTATAGGGCAGAAATTTAATTTCATGCAAATGACTAAAAACGTATTGTTTGGAAATGATGTTTAATATGGGATTTGATTCTCTCAAATAATTGATTGCTGCATATTTGTTTTTCATAAATATGTTGTCGATAAGATTTGGCTATTCAATTTCTGAAGAAATACATTCTTCAATTTATACTATAAAAGGAAAATTTAATCTTGCTTTCATGCGTCGTTCTATTTTGTTTCTCGGATTTAGATGAGCGTTGTTAGCCTCTTCATAGACTGTATTTCTTGACTTTCAGCATCCACAAGGTGAGATGTATAAAGTATAGAATTATTATGCATTACAAAACGAAATCACTGATGTTGCAGCACGATATAATGCATGGAGCCTTTTCTCTGTACGTATCTTTAGGACATTAATTATCATTGAATGGCTTGTTCAACGTTAGCCTACATTGATTTCAGCCCATATTATCAGTTAACTCGTATGTAATGTAGTTTTTGTTGAACAAATGTGATATTATTATTGTTGCTTCTTTTCCGCCATGCCAAAATACATCTGATTTCCTAATTGAAATTTGACCGTCAGTATTGGTCACCAATAAGCAATACTAACTTCAGTCACTGTGCATCCAGTCTGTTCGATAACTTTTGTGCTACCATATTTTGAGGAAAGTGGAATACACACACCGTTGATCTACGTGTTTATATACCAACTTCAAATTTATTTCCGATTGTTTTGTTTATGATCCTTCATTTTATTGCCGAAAATGCTGAACAACGTTGCATGCTGTCTTCATAAGCTTCTATTAGAATATGCCGGTCATTTACTGAGGTAACTCGTAGAAAAACTTCAGTACTAGTTCACATCTAATATTCGCTATTTCGAATAAATCCCAATGATGAAACGAAACACATTTCCTCTTCAAAACCATCTTTTACATTTCTTTGTGTTTTCCTGGATTTAAGTCATCCTTAATATGCCAAGCCAATGTTTCCGCCGAATCTCAAATTTTCATGTCACCTTCAAAACAAAAGTTAAACAAGTTGAATTTTTCTGTAAAAATATATAGTTAAAAAACCAAAGCGCTTCTTCGAAAGTATTGATTAATAATTTGCAGTATTTGCATCGATTTATATTGTTCATATAATTTTTACATCTACTGCGTCGCATACTTTTTTAATATATCACTATTCCTAATTTTAATTTCTCAACTTTTGATTCAAAATGCAAATATATCGGGAACGTTTTAAATTATATTTACTTATAGTTTTTCAAGTACAGATATTTGTTTCCCATCTCTGTATTATTAATCATATTAAAATAAAAACTGATGCAAGAAAATTTTATCTAAAATATTTTTTTTTGTTAATATTATGTCAAAAAATTTTAAACGAAGTAAATTCTATTGTAGAGCAATTTTGTGATGAAATCTCTTTCCAACAAATAAAATGAATCGTAACATATTTATTTGATTATTTAAAGAAGTTGAGCATTTTTAGCGAAAGTGGGTGTTATCAAAGGCCAATATAATTATTTATAATACATTGTTGGCTACCCAAAATGCAACACCCTGATGAAAACATGCAAATCGTGAGAAATCGACACATGCTTTTGCTGCGAGGAGGTATCAATCATTAACATTGTTATGCATACACATGTCACAAACGACTCGCAGCGGATCTATTTCACAGAATTCATTGCACCACTGCATATGATGACAAGCATTATAATGTGGATTGTAGTTATGGATCGCTCAGCCACATCACGAACCGTAGCACAACAGTTTAAGTCTGTTACGTATCATTCGATGTCCGCTTATACTATTTGACGTCGTTTGCAGCTGAATGAAATGTCCGAGAGGTTTCCATTATTTCATTCACACTTGACTCAAACCACTAACATTTATTTTACCAATGGTGATGAACAATAGACTAGATCAATAAAATGAAATATGTTTTATTGTCGAATCCTGCATCTATCTACCTACTGTACCATGATGTTCGTATTCGAGTCTGGAGACACTATGGTGAGAGGCTGTTGATTTATTACATCATATGCACTGCTACGCTGATCCTACACTCAGTATAATTGTTTGAGGAGCTATTGGATTTCACTTCCACATATTTCTAGTACACTTTACACTGAACAGCGAGCACTACAATTCCGAGGTGTTGATCCCGTGGTCCTTCCATACCTTCAATGCTGGCCGTTGGCCATTTATCAATAAGTTAATGCTGTATCACATGGCACGAAATTTTCAAAAGTTCATCTCTACCCATTATATTTGTTTCCTTGGCCTGCTTATTCTGTCTATCTATCGCTAATCGAAAACGTGGGTCGAATTATACCACCCGCTGATGCAATAGATCAACTTGGCAATATGAGAAACCACATGGACTGCTGTACCCTAAAGAAATATGCAAAGAAGCTTTAGTTCTATGGCATAGCTTGTGGCAGAGGCTATAGCCAACAATGGCTGCTACACTAACTAATAATTTTATAATCATCTACTCTTCACAAGAGGCTGTAATTTCATTCATTTGATCATTGTATAACCTGTTATCTATCAAATTAATGTTCCTGTGATAACTTTCTTGGTTTTGAATTTGGGGTTGTCAGAACTATATAAATTAATAAAACTAAATAGGAAAACATTTTGTTTTACTATTTTAAAATGTACTCATCTCAATTCCGGTAAAGTAAAGAGTTTTGATAGAAATTTTTTTCCTTATGTATTATATAACGTAAGAATACTTCTGGTTTGAAGAAAATACTTCCCATTTGTTAAAACATTTTTCGGAAAAATTAGAGAATATTGTGGGTATGATTTAAAAAAAAAAAAAAATATGACTTGCAACATTTTTTCAGCATAAATGACAAAGTTTTAAAATATTTATAACGTTTTCTAAGTTAGAATGGACAAATTTTATCCCTAACATCAAAAACTACAAAGTTTTAAATAAGAAATGATAAGTGACCTGTACTATTCATTCTGGAACGAAAGATTAAAACTGACAAACATTGAATGTTTTATAGCAATGAATATGATGTTTCAGAAATTTGACTTAGCTAAATGGTACATAAAAGGTCCACCGGTCGTTTAGAAACGAGTAAAGTGCAAATCTATGGTAGTGGAAGCGTTAGGAGTCCTGTATCATTTCCAAAGTATGATGAATGACAGAAACATAAATCGGTATTTGAAAACTGGAAATGTTCATAGAAGATTGGATAACTTCGTACATCCACAACAGCACTTAGCATTTATATTTATTGTATTTAACACTAGCGATCTGAAGAACCACATTCGAAATTCCTTTTTATTGCAACAAAACTCTCAGAGAGATACTGGTACCAAAACTTCGACTCAAACTATTTGAAACCGATTACACCATTTACGTTACATACTTGAAAACTTAGTTTATGTTTCCTTGACAGAAGACCACTGTGATGTCGAAAAAGGTTTATAGAGTAGCATTTCAGATTGATGAAAAGGAGTAGAGCAACGAAACCTTCATGGACAAATTTCGCTGCAGTAAACAACCTGATAATAAGTAATTCTCACCTGGAAAGAATCTGGAATCTATTACCCAGAATAATCTTGCAGTTATGCATGGGAGCATTAGATTTAGAGCTGGGAATGATGTTAGCTTTTGGTCTAATTTAGGGCAATGTGTGCTAACCGATTTGAATGTTATGTCGTTCTATAAGACAGTATTATTTATATCAATGGGCGCACCGGCATGTAGTTAATCAAGGAGATGACTATAACGGCTCAGAGTTACAGAAATGACTTATATGATCTTTTCCACTGGAGCAATCGAACATGTATTCTTTCTCATCGATGATAATTCCAGGCTTTATCGTTGTAAATTATTTTCCCATTAATAGTTGTTGACTACGTTTTCTTTATTTTGTTTATTGTATGGGAAATTTCTATCGTAAATGAAAAAATTAAAATATAGGAAGGCTAGAAAATAAAGCTTAAATATCTTAAGCGGTGTTGTTCCATTAACAATTACTAATATTATGTCAGATTTTATTTTTAATAGCTATAGAAACTTGTTTGTTAATTATTCCCTTTATTAAATGAATATATTTAGTTAATAGGTAGAAAAATACTATGTTTACTGTAATTTAAACAGTCAAATGAATTTTCTAGAAGCTTTTGAATATTTATGATCTTTCCTGAAATTTTTCTATGATAATTTTATTTCATCACTCAGATTGATTTTACCGAGTTGTAGAACGGTATCTTTTTCCTGCCGTAACCATTTTAAAATGTATTGCTTTATAAGTATTTCGTCATTTTTGCATATTTGTCAATACTGAAAAAATAAATTTTTGCGAAAGTGCATAAATTTTAAACACCGTAGTATTTCAAGTATACTTACTGGTATACTTGAAATACTAAGGTGTTTAAAGGAAGCATTGCATATAAGATAGAGTAAAAAGATTTTCCTTAAATAGAGGTATTGCTTAACTAACCGCAACTACAATTAAAACATTTGGAAGAAAATTATATATTCCAATGTTCTCTTCCAAATGTTTTTAATTGTAGTTGCGATTAGTTCATGTAGAAGAATTAAAAATTTTTATATTTTGATTTTAATTTATAATTCTCGTTTTTATATGCCATTTTCGTGTATTGGTATGTTCTCAAAAAATTCTGTGAATTTTCAAAAGATGTGAAATATTTCATAATTACGTAAACACATTTATCGCAATATTATAAATACAATATAATATAGTTTGAAAGCGATATTTTGATTTATTATATATATTGAAGTTTGATATGAGCACCTATCAATATTGCTTCTGTTCTATAGCTTTATTTATAAAGTAAGAAATTATACAACCCCTTTCACAACATCCGCTCTCAGAAGTGATGTGAAAACGCTCTTTGAAACCTAAGTGCATTGCATTTCCTGCACATAAAATTTATTTTCTGGACTTGAATGCTATTTGTCGGGAAGCACTTCCTTCGTTTCTGTTGAATTCACCTGCCCATGCGAACACCTGAACAAGTAACTACGCTTTTATTAGCCTAGTTGGAAACTTTTCGAATTAAAGGTGGATTTTTGCTTCTTGTGTGCCATTCTTTTTCGTTTCTCACACTTCTACTCTCGCGAAAAGTCAGTTATTTAAATTCACAGAATTCTTTCTTTTCAAACTTGATCCAACGCGGAGAATTTTCCTTGTATAGTAAATATATAAATACCGGGAAAAGTTTTCTTAACTAAATATCATAAAATTATATTCGATGAACGTATAAAAGCTTTAGAAGAAATTGTTGAATTTCTTCTTAAATTTTCTAGTTACTAAGTTTGTATATTAATTTTTAGTGTAATTATTTTTATCTGTATTAAAAAATATATAACTAAGATGTCATTTCAGTCTTAATGTTTGACTGTTTTGAGAATGAAAAAACAAAAAAGATTATTACCGGCGGAAAGTTTTTTACGTAAATTTTTGGGTATTTTCATTTTATCAAATAATATATTATAATGTCATAATTTAGTAAAAAAGTAAAATCTTGTGTGAAGCCTCTTTCAAATTAGTGGTTATAATTTACAAGATATGTAATCAATATTACTATAAAATTCAATTACTAAATTCGAGCTATGTATTTTGTAATATAAAGAGTGAAAATATATATTATTTTTCAAATATCGGTTACTATTTGGATTTCTTCTCGTGAGCTGTAGTTGTATTTTACCAGTTTTTGAAAAATGTTCCATTTTAGATGAACCTTCGTCTGACCCCTATTTCAAATCACTATATTTACTAATCGCTCTGTATTTTTTTTATAAAGAAAATCTGAAATACGCGCGAAGTTCTGACATCCTATAGTAACATTTAGTATAATTTTTCATCGATATTATACTAAATGTTATATGATATAAAAAATATGGTTTTATCATTACAATTGAAAGTTTTCATAAAGATTTTAGGAAATGTATATAAATTGAATTGAAAAATTATATTGTTTAATGCATTAAAAATATGAATCGTTGAAATATTCTGTATGTATAACTGTTATAGCATTAATACATAATTTAAATGATTGCATAGTTTATAAAGGGGATTATATTTAAGAATATTTACCTAATAATTAATTAGGAGCTATATTTTTTTTAAAATATAAATCAATTTTATATGGAATTATTTTTTAAATACATAGTTAACATTTCTCATATTGATACCATCTTTATAGATCTCGAATTATACCGCTGTTGTTTATTTAAATAAATATACATTTTATATGTTTAATTATTGAAAATGATTATATGATTTAATAAAAGTCGGCATATTTTCTGCTCAGTTCTGTTTTTATTAAAAACTTTTATTAAGTCTTCTAATTGATTCACCTAATAAACAATAAAATATTTGCAGAAATTGACAAAATTTATTAATTTATAAATGTTGTTGTAAACAAATAACGCTTGTAGTTGAAATTGAATGAATATTTTTAAAATTTATACTTTAAAAACACGATCGAAGTCTTATTAACCATTTTGAATAGTGATCAAATTTAATATTTCTCATATTTGTAAGTTTTTACAGTTTAACAATATTTCACTTTTTTACGCGATAATGCACTGAAAGCTTGCAAAATGTTGTATATGATTTCAGGGACCAAACAGATGACCCTCAGACTTGGACTGTCACCCTCACAGCTATCATTTCACATGGAGGATATTGTGAAGCACGATATATATATATATATATATATATATATATATATATATATATATATATATATATATATATATATATACACACACATTTATTCATTTATATTTATATTTAACGTGTCCAAACCACCGTTAGTGAACATGACAGTTTGCAAAATAATACTAAAGAAATGTTGACAACATATTAAGATAAAAATTTTATATTTCTCTAAAAAGGAATTATTTTTATTTTAATATCAGTCTTAAATTTAAAAAAAAAAGTATATTTAAAGCAGTTGATGACTTTAAGGCGATCATATGAAAAGGGCTCAACAGAACTGAGCGAATAGATTTTCTTCCTATGTTTTATAGGCATAAAAAATGTTTTCAAAAGAGATATTTACTTCCGCTTCCTACTGGTTTTCATTTCATTAATTTATCTCTTGAATGATAAATCTTTGAGCAATTACTATTTTATTTTAATTTACTTACTTGATGTTTTGCATGTTTATATATTTGATATTGTCTCGTAGATTCTTGAGTTGTAAGAGGCTACTAATGTTTTGTTTTAAATTTCTATATCTTTCTCTGGAAAGTTTTAATTTGTATTATTTTCTCTGCATAAGTAATCTTTTCTTGTTTATCAATTTATTATTTTCTATATATATATATAATTGTAAGAAAATGATTTGGTGCAGAAATTTTCATTAACAAGCAAATTGTCCTGAATTGATTTGAATTTTTCTTCATTTATATCGAAAATAAGTTTGTAAGTGATTAGAATTTATCTTAAAGAAAACTTAGAGAAATCAACGAAAATACCCTTTAAAAAATTTTTTTGTCATATTTCTTTTCTTCTCATTTTCAGAAGTACTATTCTTAATGAAGATATTTGTTGTGGGAGAATTGTCGAAAATCGTTGTGCTTATGACTTATTTTTGATGCACATTTTTTATTTAAAACATTATTGAAATGCAGTAATGAAATTTATATTTTATTTAAAATCAATAGAATAGAAACCCAATTTATAGTTTAAATGAAAGGCCTTATTTGAGATTATTAGGATTTCATAGACATATTTGTATTATAGGTATTCATTGCACATCTACTGATATGTTTGCACAATGCAGATGAGATATTCACTTTCTATTGCTCTGTTAGCAATATCAAACTTGGAATCTGTTACTTAAAAAGCCCCGCAGTTCATAATGAGAAGCAATTCCTAATTATAATTATTTTTAACAGATGCAATAGATTTATTTTCATTAAGTTATGTAAAAATATACTGTTGCATATTCTGAACTATTATTTATACAATAAATATGTATAAATATATATTATATATACATTATAATTATATATATATATATATATATATATATATATATATATATATATATATATATATATATATAATATATATATATATAATTATATATATATATATATATATATATATATATATATATATATATATATATATATATATATATATATATATATTATACAATAAATGTGGATAACTTAACTTTTGAAAATAAAATTAAAAAAAAGTCCTTCAGATATATTTATTTGAAAAATGTTCAACCTTTTTTATAATGCCCAACTATGTTTTTTTGTCTTTGAATCCAGACAACGTGGATTAATTATATCTTGAGATTCAACAATATAATTAATTCTCGAAATTCATACATTTTTTACATTTAAATTATCAAACATATTTTTGTATAAATATATAATTAATAGAGGAATTGCTTTCATCTAATATGTACATAACAAAAATAAGAGAAAGATAAGAAAATTATATTCATTTAAATGAATATGAAACATATTTATATTTTTAAAAAATATAAAATGCATTATTATTATATTTTTTTATTGAAAATAAATGCAATAAATTAATTTAATTATTTTTTAAATAATTTTCTAAATTTTTGACTTTTAAAAAAATTATCGATTTTTAAACTGAAAATAAGATGTAATCCATGCTATTTTAATTTAGTGTGTGGAAATATTTAAGAAAATCATTTATTCATTTTTATTAATATCAACATTAATTATCCTTCCTGCTTATAACAATATTTTTAATCCTTAAGTTATTTTCTTCGCTTAATTTGTTTTTCTTTTTAAAGCGGTATTCTGTTCCTAAACTATGTGCCTGAATTTCTGATTTTCTTATGCAAATTACTCCTCACCTTCTCTAAATTATTTCGGATTGATGTATTTTCGATCATTACGTCTTAATAGTCTTTAATTTATAGTAATCTTGTTTTCTCCGTGGATTTTCTATGTTAAAAGCATACAAAACAAATATATGTTATGCTAATAATGCCACATGCTTTGAAAAATTGCCCTTTATTGGGTACAAATTTATATTTAAAATATGAATAATAATTTAATTTTTTTAGTTCTTTATATCCTTTATTTATTTAAATACAATAATTTTTATAAACTATTGCCATCCAAATTAGAACCTTTAATTTAAAATTATGCTCTGCAAAAATAGAACTACATAAATTTTGACAGTTTTTGTCCCTAATAATGATAGGAAGACTTGTGTCTAAAAATTAAATATTTGCGCTTTTTTGATTTTTCACATTAGCCAAACTGACGTAAAACTAATAGTTGTTCACATGTTATGAATAAATTATAATGTAACACTTAAAATTCAGAACTCATATATTAAACTTATATTAGTCATGAACAACATTTTTTATACCTATCGACCAACTTACTCATTGGCGTTGCTCATAAAAATGCTTAATTTTTATATTGGCTGACGAAATAAAATAGTTTTATTAAACGTAATTTAAGCATAAAATGTGCATAGTTATCATTATAGATGGTAACATTTTTAAAAAGTTGCTATATGTGCAATATTTATATGATTTAATATTTAAAGAACTTCCATTTCTTGTAATATTCATAATTAAATTTCTACCTTTGTTTGAAACTTGTTATGTTTTTATTATTTTTGTTTCATTAACTTTCATTTATTTTTATTTATCTTAAAATCTTTCTAGTTAAATTTCATGTTTTATAGCATCTGTATTATGAAATTTTTTCATCTTATAAAAAAATTATTTTATTAAAAAAAAAAACTTTCCTGGAAAATATTTCTTTTGCTTAAATAATTACAGCTTGTGTAATGTAACAGCTAACACGAAAGAAATTTTTGATAAAATTATGCAGTATCCAGTTAAATATTTTAACTGGATACTGCATAATTTTATCAAAAATTATCAGTTAAATATTTTTATTTTTAATTATATTTTTGAGAGAAAATAAAAATGGTTTTACAAAAATATAATAAATGATATATTAATACATTTTAAATAAAATTAAAATTAAAGAACAAAATAGTAAATATTGTTGTTCTTTAATTAATGAAATGGATTATTTAATTAAATGGCTCTAATATTATTTGGTTACATCTTTGACATAATACTGACTTATTATACGTATAAATTATGAAATATTTTAAAATACAATATTTATATATGAGTTCTTTTAAATTAAAAAGATAATTTATTTATAATATTTTTTTAATCTACAGACAATGAATGATAATATCACACATATTCTCTGATTATGAAATCGAATAAACACATTCTAGTAAATCAAATTTATTTGTTTGTGTGCAAAATGGAGTTTTTGAAATTTTAAACTTTTAAATATCATTTTTTATGGAAAGAAAAACACTTCTTTTTGAAAATTTATAAACTATAGCTGTGCTTATGACCATACTTTTAATTCCATTGTATGGAAATTTTAATGGCTTGAAAGACAAATATTTTTCCGTATTGTGTTATCTATGATGTCATAAATAACTTTGATGGCATTTGTTTGCCTGGAACATTCCTCTTTCACTAATAGATCTGTTTTCAAATAATGGTCTATTAAATTATAATGAATTGATTTTAAAACATTTATATTTTAAATGCATTAATTAAATTGCACGTACCTAATTCCTGCTATAAAAGTTTTTATAAATATTTTTTCAGACGATTTATTTTCGAAGATATTTGTTGAAAAAATTATATTTAATTATAATTTACGTTATTAATTTTACCTATTTATCATACAAATTGTCAATGAATGTCGAGGAAATATGCAAAATAATATTTAAAACTTTCAGGAGGAAATATATAATTAAAAATCTATTAAATATTTTATGTTTATGCATTTATATCTTAAATATATTTAAAAATTAATCCAATTTTTCTTAATATACGAATTTTAAAAGTGTTGAATTCATATATTAGTTTTCAGACATTGTATTGTTTTTTTCTTTCTGAAAAATACATTTTTTTAATAAACTTTTCAATACAATTGTTATTTTCATGTCAAATATAATTAATATTTATATTTTATGATAAGCTAAAGCAAAATTAGAAATTAAAGCTATTGATTAAGTTAATATAAATTTTTCCTTCAAGTTATTCAACATTTCCAATAATTTTATTCAATTCCAAAAAATCTCGATTGCTATATACATTTGCCAAATCACTTCATAAAGGAAATTTAGGAAAATAATAAAATAATTTATATATTTTAATTAACGTTATTTTTATTATTTATGTATGATTTTGTTGATGTTAATACTTACAAGGGGAATTTGTTCTGTTATGTATTATACAATACTTTGATTTTTAAAATTTAATAAAATTCAGATAGTGGAAGTTAATCGATTTCACAAGTTAAGAATTCATTTCATTGGTAAACGACAATTTGACGTATAAGTATCCCATTACTAACAATAACTTATTTGATTTTAACGTTTTAAAATTTTTACTATTTCTCCGTCTTGTAGATTCAGATAGTAGACAGTTAAATTCCACTTTCTTATTCTGACGTCAAGAAATCAGTCATAATATCGCTTATTAGTTTTCTTGTTTCCCTTTATCCATTCTTCTCTCGCCCACTTGTTGCGCGGCAGCTGTAGTGCGAGTGAAAAAAAGATTCGAAAAAAACAAATCACCTCTTTTCATCATTTCCAGTACAACTTATTTCAGAAATAACATTGAGAGGATTTTATAAATTGAAGTTTGCGAAACGTTAATCGTGTGGGGGTGGCCCGGCGTGACCTGACAGAACCATCTCACGAATCCGCCGTTTCAAATTAAAATTCATTCTTGCCATTTTTCTTTCTCGAGGCTGAGTGAGATCCGCTCTTCCACTCCCTCGCAATTGCGAATTTCAAAATAGCTAGAACAAGCAATCGCGATTGTTTGGACTGCACGTGGTTTAGGAATTCATTCTCGATTGTTGATTGGCGCGATGACTTGGGTGAAACAAACTACCGAAACTGGATTTACTTGTGATTTCTTCCTGCTCGCGGTTGCATCACGTTAGATTGGGAAGAAGGAGATGATTCCGTTTGTGATACGGATAGGAGTAAACATCTCTTGTCACTCCGGGTTTGCATTCCGTGATAAGTTTTCTTTATGACTGTCCCGCAGGAGTGGCTCATCTGTGCCTTTTGTGAACGTCTCAGATCGTGACTGTAACTGCATTCTTTAACTATCCACCTGAGGGATGACCTAACTGCAGCACCGAAATACGAGGAATATTTCCATGCTTGGAATCGGATTAATAATTATTTATTGATGTTGATCTTTCGCTTCTAATCGCATTCGGAATTCTGTTTAGGTCGTAAAAGCGAGATACTGCTTGTTTTCCGAGACTCCTGTTTGTAACACCGAGCGAAATCCTTGCTTATATTAGCTAATATATTCCTAAATATATGTGTAGATGTTTTGAAAATTTCTTAAATCATTTGTAGAAAGGGAGAGAAAAAACAAAGTTAACCAATCGGAAACTATGATTATGCCGTATTTGTGATATGGATTTATACTGTGTCACTTTAAATGGGAACCGTAATGCATACTAACCGACCGTAAAGAAAGGTTATCTGCTAGTATTACTGTGTTTCATGGGGATATGGTGTTCAACTCCTTTACACCGAGCGAAATTAAGGAGGATGAGAAAAATACTTTTGTCCCTTGTTGAGTATGTAAGTACTTGCTTTTATGTTTCCTTTCATTTTGGAATTATTGATCGTTTTACATAAAATTAATCTGATGAATCGTTATAGTTTCTGAATTTTCTCTTATCATGTGTTTAATATCCGTAAAAGATGCCTCATATCTCGAAATTTGCATTTATCAGGTTAGACCTGTTGTTTCTCATCTAAATTAATGCTTCAATAATCTGAATAAAATGGTGGGATAATTAATACATTTCTTCACTTTTTTGATAAATATAGCTGAATATTTCTTTGTTCTTTTATGCTGTCGGTATTGTGATAATAAAATAGAGTGATATAAACTTTGCTCTGTGCAAGCATAATTAAAGGAAATTAGATATAATTCGTGTATAAAAGTGAAAAATTAAAACACTATTTTATTACATATATATTTAAAATATAACTCCCTATTGAATTTATATTACTATCCTAATTCTATTTCATTAATTACTTTCCACTATATCTCCAATAAATTCATTAAGATATGTAATAAAATGTTATAGTTCACATACACAATTTCCCTTCATAATTTTTAAGCTATTTAAAAGTAATTAAAATCAATAAAATTGACACACATCTGCTTTAACGTTAAGTAGGGATTTTTTTTCACTTAAAAGTCACTTTCCAATTTTTTAAAATATATCCAATTTGCAATTCTCCTGAATGTATTTTAAAATGAAATATTTTGTGTACATTTTATTGAACTGTAAATCTTTATGTTCCATGAATTTTTCACTCTTATTTTTGTAATTTCATATGAAATCGCCTTCGAATCGCATCACTTTTTTATTAACATTCTTATTAATTCACTATTTTTTATGTTAACTATAGTTAGTATTTAAATGAATATTTTTGATAAAATAATTTTGTAGTTCAAAAACATTCTCTCCCCTCTTATTGTGAACGTATTATTTTTACATAGACAACATAAGTGACAACATTCTTAAGAAAGTTGTGATTGTTGGAATCATCAAAACTCCCAATTTTCTTCAAAATAAAGGATAGCTTAAAATCTACAGCTTTTGTTATTCTTTTTTTTCCATTCTTCAAAAAATTGATTTAGGGAAAAGAATAAAAATTAATTTCATTCTCTTTTTAAATATGTTAGAAAAATAAGGTTTATATTTAGAAAAGTATAAAAACAGCAATAAATTTTAAATGTGCTGTTATTCAAAACGTTTGAGGTTTATGCATATGATATATATTAAGAGTTGTATTTAAAATGGAAATTTTTCTAAAATATATTCCTTCTTTCAATCATTTTATGTTTGATTCATTAATTAAAAATAGAATTAAATTTTTGGCTATGTTGATAAATATTTCATTTCCAATATTTAAGCTTCATTAGTTATTATTAATTTAGTTTATTGTTTATCATTTTGAGTTGAAGGCATAAAATAATTATTTTTAATGTAACTATTAAATCACTTTAGGGGTATTAATCTTTTAGAGAGAAATAAAATGTTAAGTGTTCTTTGAAGGCGGTTTTCTTTATCTTTTTCGAAGAGCCATAATTTTTGGAGACATTTTAATAAACAAATATCAAATCCTTGGAAATAATGAATAATAAATTTACAGTTAAACTTCATAATTACATTCTTCTAATTATAGATCGCTTTATTATATATAATTCTTGTGATTCTAGATATTAGGTATGTGTTTACAATGAAACACTGGGTTCATGACTGTTGGGTAGTATATGTAGTAAACATTTTTGAGTTATTTACTTAAAATTTCCTTCGTTGCAATATTTTATTTTTCAAAGTCTTTATAAATGAAATTAAATCATTTAACATTCATTTCTGTTATGTTATGATTAAAAAAATTCAATTACAATTAAACATATTGATTGGCTAAAAGTCATAGAATAGCCAGCATTCAAATATATATATGCTATATCGTCGATGGAGAAATACATAAATGAGCAGAATTCCAAGCTCTACTTTTTTATTCAAATGAATCTCATGAATTCTTATGTGTAGATAATAGAAATTAACCGACTGAATATGGAACTAGACGCATAGGACATTTCATTTCAGAAATCATTCGAGAATTCATTTTCTTCGATTTAAATATAAAATATATTAGCTTTGCGTAATAGGTTGCCTGGCAGCCGCAAGATTATTGAGAGACGTATTCATCTTGTGTTATTGACTTCCGCCAGGACACTTAATGCTTAGCGTTTCGTATTCACGTTTCATTGTATATTATTGCATCATGTGTCTTGTTCACGTGTTTCTTTTTATCCACAAGGTAAGAAATTTGGAAAAAAAATATCCATCCTGACATATGTGCCTACCGAAAGTGAAAATGCTCCGTAATGTTTGGTATTATTTCCCAACGCTGGTACATCTTATACTTGATGGTCTGCTTAATAATTGCCGAATCTTACTGGATAAACTTTGCAGAACGAAAGCAGGTCATTTGGCCACAATATCTGCCCGACCCTCACAAATTTTTTTCTTAAAAATTTTGACCGATATATATATATATATATATATATATATATATATATATATATATATATATATATATATATATATATATATATAATGTTACTTATATGCAATTATTTCTGCGAAAATCGATCTGTAAAAAGAAAATAGAAAACCTATCTTGTACTACATATTTTTTAGCGTGTTTAAAAAAAAGAATCTTTTTTGCACTCGTTTTTTTAATGCTATGAGTGAAATTATTACTGAAAATTTTCAAATCATATGAATCTATGTTATCAGGGAGTGATACTTATTTCCTGGCATACATTTATGTTTAAATAATGGACGATTGGAAGTATATGAATGGAGTGTCCATTTATAACATATTGGAAATATTTTTTTCTTAGAAGTTCTACTTTTTTTAACATGGAATGAAAAGTAACGGATACTATTTCCGGGTTGATTTTAAATCTGGAGAGCCTATATCATTTCTGAAGAAACTTGTTTATCAATTTTTTGTAAAGTGCTCTCGTTACCAAGCAACATTTAGTAATAAAATATGTATATACATCTTAGTTGTTTTCCATATCTGCTTTCAATAAGTAACTGAATAGTTGCAAGCCTGTCTGTAGAAAACAAATTAAGACAGCAAATAGTTTGCCGCTGTATTCGTGGTAGATCATAGATTATTTAAATGTTTTTATTTAAAAAGATTTTAACTAAAATCACAAAACATCTGTTTTGTTGTGAAACAAAATCTATTTTTGATACTGCGGTTGAAATTCTTTGCGATAAAATCGGATTATAAACTTGGAAACAATAAAGGTTACAGTTCAGGAGAAAAAAAATTATGTATTTTATAAAACAATTTCGTTTTCTTAATAAATGGTTAAAATTATGAATTGTAAATGTAACTAAAATATCAATGAAATCAGCTTTTGTCATCTTCTCACATAGTCTCTTATTTCAATCAAGCAAACGGAACTCAAGATGAGATTTACACATATATTTGAGTTTAAATTATTTATTAGACTAAATAATTCAACTTCTCTGACACAATCAATCTCGTAAGATTCCGGAATTGTGTGAGACCCTCTACACTGTACTGAGTCGAATGGATCATTGATATAGTGAGAAGTAACATAGAATTTAATTTTACGATTACTGATTAGTAGTTTTATGGTTAAAGGAAATGAAAGTTAATTAGTGCGTTTGTAATTACTATAGTTAACTGGAAAAGTTTCCAAATGATTGGGAAAATTAATAATGCAAGTACAATAAAAGCTTTAAAAAACTTAAAAATTAATTTTGACCAGTATAAATAGACTCCTTACTGCCTAAGTTACTGTTTACTATCAGCAGTCTCTTGGAAATATATCTAAAAATAATTTTCCGAAATATTTCTCTCACGTAAAAAACAAAATGAAGCGATAAATTGAAGGTAAAATCATATTAACTCTATAATTTAGATTTTTCATAAATTTTCAAACTAATCTTTAAATTATTTTTGTGTCGTTTCCACTTTTAAAGTGTTGTCTGTATTTTCGATTGCATGTTATTGATTATCTACCAAAATATTCTGCCTTTGAAAAACTGTTTGCAGACAAATATAAGCACTAATTTAATGTTTCGTATTACATGTTTCAACCATTCACATGTGGAATTGTTTATTTATATTTAGTAAAAGAAAAAGTAAGAAAACTGAATAAATAATCAGAAATAACTCATGAAACTTATTAAGATTTTTTTTTTTTTTTTTTTTGCATATATATTGTATTTTTTTAGTCCACATCTTCAGAATGAACTCTGTTCGAACATACAAAGGCTAAAAGCTTTCGTAATCTGTCAAGTGAGTGAGAAAAGGAATGTTTTTGATAGCTCTTTTAACGCAGCATATCAAATCGATAATGGACTAGTGCATAAAGTTGAAATGTATGAAAGTAGTTTTTGATATCTAATCGGAAATTGAGGAATTCCTTGTCTCTAACCAAATCGTAGATCTAGTTTCGACTCGATAGATATACAATTATGATTGATGAGACATGAAACAAACACATAATTTTTATATTGCTCTTAAAAGTTTTATTGTTGCCATTTCAGTACCATAAAAAGTTTCTTAAATCTTACTAAGACAAAAATAATAAGCAATCATATTCTTTTTTATTTAATGTCTTGCGATCTTATCAAAAGAGTCGAATGTTCATTAAATATCTTTTTATGTTTGGAAAATAATGAAAAATGTACCATTTATATTTTTATTCCATGATAAATTAAGTTGATTATCCTTCACTCAGCATAAAATCTGAAATGCTATGTTTCTGTATAATTTGCCTATAAGTTAAATATCAAAATTATGTATTTTGTTGTTATAAACATTTATTAAATTAAGTTTTCATGTTAATTTAATTAGCTGAATTCCGATTCAATCCTACTCCAGTTAATATAAAGTAGGATATAATTTTCCTTCTCATATTTAAGACGAGGGAGTTTTATATAGTCTTTATATTTTATCACATTAGCACGCGCGCGATAAGAAGTTATACATCCTATAAAATATTAGTAATTCTATTTAAACAAAGCTTAAAAACAATTATTCGTTAATATGTTTGACCAACTGTAACAAAACTATTTTTTAATTTAAAAAAAATCAAAGTTGAAATAGTTTAACAATTGAGTTAACAAAATATATTATTTTATATAACCAATAAATTTAATAATTATTAAACTCAAGATAATTTTGACTGTTTTACTCATAAACATTTTTTGAATAAACCCAACTCCAAAAATCAATATTTTGGTATTTAAATTCATACAGTAATTCATTCCTAAATATTAATGTAACAGAGTAATATATTTATTAAAAAAGTTATTTTAATCCTTTGATGTAAACAATTTCTACATTTTGACCGTTAAAAATGTTTTCAAAAGTCCCATCCATTTTTCCCTCCAGTTTATTATCTTTATTAATCGCACTTTATATTAATGAAATCTTGTTTAGTTAAGCAAATGAAGATAGAGTTATTATTTGTGTCCTTCGTCTGGTTGAGATACAGGCGTGTCAGTTATTGGAATTTGGTTCTCCTTCAAGGTTATGTGCTACTAATTATAAATTCTCATCGTTATTTTGTTCCCGATAGGAAATGAAATTTATCCTTCACTTTATCTAAATCCCTTAGTTAAAAAATAATCATCTATTCTTTTATAATTTCAAAAGCTTTTAATCGTATAAATTGTGCATAAAATTTTATATATATTATTATACAGCTTGTTTTTGCAACAAAATATTTTTATTTTCATTACTCTAAGTTCTTTTTTTTAAAAGCTTATTTTATGATGTTTTTAAAGGGAAATAATGTAAGCTATTCAAAAATAACTTATCGGGTGTGCTTAGTTTGAATGTGTCTTCGTTAATAATTTGCTTAATTCTTCACCATATTCTATGTCTGCCTCCTGTTTGCACAGGGATAATATGCAGGTGGTGAGTCTTTTAACTCTTCCTAGTTACCGGGTCAGTTGAGGGATAACAACAATAAATATAAAAAAAGATTGGTTAACCATCTGGTTAAATCTAAATACACAGTGCACGTGCACGGGTCCTAACAGCAAAAATATCGACAAAAGTGAAATCCTGAAATGTCGGGAATTACAACGATTAGATAGATGGTAGTTGATTATGAGCAGTTTTATGTATTTGGCATGAGTAACACACAAATGCTCTAATGAAATCTGCAGTTTTATTTTTTTTTATTTTTAAATTTAAGTATAAGAATGTCTCCTAAAATGCAAAAATACAAGTAAACTTAATCTGTTAAATTAAATGGTCACACTCATCTTGAGTTTAACAGTTCTTGGGTTCGACACCCTTTTTCCGCCTAAATATTTATATCGATATTGGAGTGCAAAAGTAGGTCCATATCAAGTAAAAAAATTAGATGTTTTATATTTCTTTAAACATTTGTTTTATCTAAAAAAATTAGATATTTTGTACTTTAAACACTCGCTTTATCTAACCATTTTTTATTCTTAATATTACCAAAATAGTTAAATACCCAAATAATTTTTAAAAACCTAGTCACATTCACACACAGAAAATTCGGAATGTTTAATAGTTATAAATTGTTAATTTAATACTTTGCAAATCCACTCTAAATATTAAATTAAATTTACGAAAAATAAATTTTTAACCTTTTTAATATTTTGTGAATACAATAAATATCATTGTATTGCTTTAATAATAGATTTAGAAATATTTCAAGTGAATTAAATTCTATTACTTTATTAATGGTGGCCTGAAAAAAAGAATTCTCAATCTAAATATTTTCTAAAAATTCGAAAAAGAAATGTCTCAATATTTATTTATTTAATATTTATAAATGAAGAATTTTTCAACTGTATATCAAGGAATAATTATACATTTCTATTATCTCTGTGTGTAAAAGTGCTTTTTCCCGATCGCTTAAAATAAATTCGCATCTCGAATTATAAATTTTTATTTCTGAGTTTTTTACTTTGGAAACAACACTGTTCTGAAGTTCAGTGACTTTACGGAAATCGTATTCTTACTGTCGGGTACATAATGATGAAGTAAACTCTGCGTTTTTTATTATTGCTTCGAGCTGATTCTAACAATATGAATTACACAAAACGATTTTGATCATAATGCATGAAGGGCACCAGCCTTCATATATATTTATTATTTTTTTCTGGATTTTTCACTTGTCTTCTTAAACGTGTTTGCCATATTTATAATCATTCATTCATTTGAGGCCTAATATGTGACGGAAAGAAAAAAGTCTTCAATTGTATATTAAGCATTCTGCTCCTATTTTCGTTAGATTCTAGAGTTTTTCTCAGAAATGATATATTGCTGTTTACTTGAACTCTCATTTGAAATTTTTCTAATTCATTCATTCTATATTTTCATCGTGCGTCTCTCTAACTCATTTAGTCATTATAACAAGAACTTCCAAATGAACTTACTAAACAGAACTTAAATTTAGTTCTATTTTGTTATCAAATAAATGTTTCATTATTTGCATTATTTCTTATTTTTAACAATTCTTATGCAAAAAATAAATTTTAATTTTTCTTTTTTAATCTTATTTTTGTTAAGTTTGTCAATTTTTTTTCGTTTGATGTTTGTTTTAATTTTTTTGAATTGAGGTTTTTAATAATAAATGATATATTATTTTTTGTGCTACTAAAATTCGATAGTATGAATTTTTTTTTACGATTCATATGTTGATTTTTGAAAATGTTATTTTTCCTTCAGTGAGGGATTTTAAGTTTCATGAAATTTTGCTACCTGTTACCATTCATTAATTTACCAATTTATTATGTTTTAAAATTGTAAAACTTTTTCAAGATTATTTATGGCATGCCTTTACTAACTTAAAAAAAACTAATTTTATGGTGAATATATATGAAATTAATTGCACAAAATCTCCTTTTACATATTTATTTATTACAGGTCTATCTATATAAATAAAATATATTCTATTTGTTCGACAGTTTTTTTCAGGAGTTGAATTGAGAATATCCTTAAAATGAAATGAAACAAGTATGAGAATGATGATCTCTAATTAATTTAAAACATGGGTTATGTTTCATTTCGAAATTTTGATTAAAGCATATGTAATTTACATAAATGGTGATTAACACTGATTTGTACTTACATTAAAGTTTATTACGCTCTGTAAATAATTTAAATGATTAAATATCGTTTCGGAATTCTACTTGCTTAAAAAAAGAGAGCCTAGTTCTTTCACTGTTTTTGAGATGGTAATGTATGCATAATCATAGAAGTCGCGATGTATAGTATCCAATGTCTCTATCTTCTTACATACCCTTCGTGTAGTTTTTTTGAAGAAAAGCTTGATATTTACTATTTCATTTTTTGATTTTTAAAAAAGTATTGTTTTTTCCCTGTAGTGAATGTGTTTACGCTTTTCTCTATACACCGATGACCACAAATATATTGAAAAGCGAATAAAAAGGGTCCTGCTTTTAATGCTTAATAATTTTTAAGCATTCCACACTTCATTTGATGTTTTTAAATTAACCACATTGCGCAAAAAGTTATTTTAAACAAAACTAAGTAAATATCGTTAAAAATGGTACACATTTATTTTTTGAATGACAATATTTTCCCTTGAAATGTAACTATGTATTTTCTTATGGAAGCTATGATTTGCAAGAATCGTTGGTTTGTTTCAATTAACAAACAACAAAAATAACTATCGAAACAAATTTGATACTGTATGTTCAATATCTCGTTAGAAAATTTTTAATTGCACTAGCTTTTTTTTCCCTCACAATAATGCTGGGAAAAGTACTGAAGAGAATAGGTAAAAAGTATTACTATGCATAATTAAAAAACCATTTTAGTTGCAAATTGCCAAACATTTTTACAAAAAACAATTAATTAAAAAAAACTCAATGAGGAAATTATTCAGAAAAACAAAATTTTCTTTTGTAGGGAAGAAAAATATTTTTCTGAAAACTAGCGTTTTTCTTCTTATCAGCTAATGTGTAATATGCATTAATCAATGTATCTAGCATTGAATTTCAGTCACATCTGAAAAGAATTAGTCGATAAACGAGAATCAACAGTTCCTTATCAAAACTCTATGTTCTTTTCTTTGTTAATTTTAGTTGCTTATTCAACAGGATGATCCACTCATTCTATTTATTCGTAGTTGGAATAATCAAGTAAGCAGAATTTCTTCAGGTTACGAATTTTTTAGTGAAACATTTTTCCAATCAAATTTGAGTTTAAATTTATAATTAATTACATCTCACTATCCGTAATATAAGGTTTCTTTCTTTTATTCAGAACTTTATTCTTATAACAGAAGAAAAAATTCTTAAATTTTTCTGTTTTTGAATCTTCTGGAATATTTGAAACTTCTGGATTCGAAAAATTGTATTCTATTTATAGCATATTTTAAAACAAGTATAATGGATTAAAGTTTATTTTGGAATAGATGTACGAGCTAATTTTGTGATAAAGATTTATCCAGTTTTACTTTCATTTATTGATCCCATTATCTTATAAGCTTAGAGGTCGATTGATTATATTGTAATGTTTCAATTTTCTTATTTTATCACATCGGCATTTGAATTCTGCACACTTATCGGCAAAATATTTCGTTATCTTAATGTTGGCAAATCAATTGTGCGATGTAAAGATAGATGTTGGTGTGAAACTTCCGTCATAACGGTGTTTCATTCTTTAAGGAAATTTCTCTTTCGAGCTTCGCATTCTGCTTGCTTGTTTCTTATGGATATAATCATACCGTTATGTTTTAATTTTCTAATATACTAAATGTTATAAAAAAAGAATAAAATTTAAACTTCATCTGCATAGTTTATACATATATTTAATTTTAAATCGTTCATATTATTTTGAAATTTTACTTTCATTAAGTTTCTTTTTAGTTCTTTCGTGATGTTTATTTCAGAATTTTTTATTCGTTACTTTTCTGATATTCTTTTAGCTTTCATAGGAGCGATCATATTGGTAAATTATTTCAAGGATTATTGAGATTATTTTAAAGATATTTCGAATATTTTCATTCCTAGTTTCTATTTTTTCTCTTATAAATTTCTACATTGTATGCTTTAAAGAAAATTAAAATTTTAAAAAGCTCCTATTCAAATTTATAATTTGAAATAGTGTGATACCTCAGTTGAAAATAACATTTTGTTACATCTAACTTTTGAAAATCCCATGGGCTGTGTTTGTGTATATATGTATATATATATATATATATATATATATATATATATATATATATATATATATATATATATATATATATATATATTCTGTTTTATGTTGAGATAGGTTGAGGAGTAATATATATTATTGGACAAGTTTTGCGGGAAAATGTATTTATTTTTAAAAATGTGACCATATTATTTTTATTTTACACTAAATAAGATACTATCATCATTTTAATTCTCTCCCTAAATAATTAGCCGTTTTGTGAAAAAAGTGACCATTGATCGAAAACAAACCAAACTACATCCCTATTTAAGTTAAAGCAGAAAGTTTTTACCAAAATTTATTCGATCGATTTTATTGTCATTATTGATTTTAATTAAAATTTTTTTTATAAAATCATAGATTCATATTATTTTAGAAATTATACATTTTACTTAAAAATACTTGTATCCCCTTTTTTATGTTAATGATTGCTTGATGAAATTGCTTTATTGTGTGATCTTATTGTTTTATTAAATTTTGACACAATTCATTTAAAAATAGTTAAATGATATGTTATGTTTGTAACAATTAATAATGATGGATAAAATGTACATTTTAAATTACCATTCATTGAAATTTTTTTAAAATTAAAGTTGATGAAATTAAATAGTTCATTTGAAATGTTTAATTACAAAACATTTCATGAAAGTTAAGCCTTCTCACTTAAATAAATTTCATTTAAAAATGAAATTGGATAGCCTGGACAGTTTTAACTGTTTATTATTTTGTATTTACCAATCACTATTAACTGTTACACATTCTATTTTGAAGCTAACATCAGTGTTCTAGGTAAATTTACTATCAAATATTTTTTTTATTTTGTATGTTTTTTATAAAAATTAAAATGATTGATTTCATATTTTTCTCATTATGCATACTGAAACCAAATGGTTAATACTCTGGCCTTTATTTCAACAGTTTGTGGATTTGAATCCCATTTCAGGCTTGGGTATTTGTTGTGGTTCAAAATCCATTTTAAACTATAGATCTCGATCAAATTAGTCCTTGTGTGCAGAAAATTGCAATTAAGCAAGAAGCAAAAACCATTGTGTACATTTAATGTTTCTTGCATGTGCAGAATAAAAAACCTTTTCATTTGTCAATATTCCTGCATAATATTTTATGTATAAATATTTTTTACTGCATATTGTTATTTATATTTATGAATTTTAATTTTAATAGCATTTCTTATATTTTATATTTTTAATTTTAGGCTGAAGCAAGGCTTGTTGCTCGGCGACAAGCCAGGGCTGAAGCTAGAGAAATACGAATGCGGGAAATTGAGAAACAACAAAAAGAGGTTAGTGTTACATTAGTATTCTAGTGTTTTCATTCCCCTTAAGTGTGACCATTTTTTTATATATGCAGAAATTTCACATTCATGAAATTTCTATTTTTATTGGTTCAATTATCACCTAATTTTACCTTAATATTTGAAGTAATTTTTTTTATTTGATATTGATTGTTTGTTAATTTCATAAATGTTATAAGAAATGATGTTTAAATATATTAATTTATTAGTTTTTTTAATGAATTTAGTTGTATTTCCTTTTTTTAAAAGTTTTGATAAAGTTGTACTTATTGTTATTTAACATTTGAATCATAATAGGGAAACGTTTGGGCAAAAATTTCTATAACTAATTATTGCCTTCTTCAATAATTCAGAAATTTGTTTTGCAAAGTTTAAATTTAAATTTAAGAAAAGTGGAGATTTGAAATCAACAGACGAATTATCTATCTTTTACTCTTTGCAAAAGAATAGTTTCAAAATTATTAAAATTGCCTTTAGCAATTTTTTTTATTTTTACAATATTGTAATCTGTAAATAGAAATGAATATTTATAACAGTTGAATTGTTACTACATTATTGACTTAAAGATAATCTACCATTATCTATTGGAAAAAATGCTTAATTTCTTATAAATTTTCAAAAATCTTATTTATTAATTAAACAGATATATAGTGTAGAACACTATGTATGCTTAACTTCAATTCTTGCCCTTTTTAGAATTATTAAAATTTCTCATTGTGTATTTTAGAATTATTTGTTATGAACATTTTTCTAATAGTTATTTACTTTTCCTGGTTATTTAAAAAATTTTTTATAAAATATCTTAAAAATTAACTTTTTTGGTGCTATTCTCATTTTTAAAAAAAGAGAGATTAATAACTTTTTCTTCAAAGGTATTTGATAATTTATTTAGTTTGTGTTATTGCAAGAGAGATAAAAGCTTCTATAAGGATTCATTATTTAATTTATATTGTAAAAAACAGCATGTGTATTTGACATTGTATTTAATGGAAAAACATTTTAATGAAAAAAATTAAACTAAAAGAACTGCCAGAATTTCATTTTTTAATGCTACTGCACTTTTCTCCCCACTTATCTCTCATTACATTTGGACTATGTTTTAGATTATCTTAATCTGAAATTTTATTTTCCAATAATTTTTTTTAACCATATAGATTGCAAAATTGCAATTTTTCACAACAACCATTTTTGGCATCACTGTGTATTAATTTGCTAATCTTTTTGATCGATTATGGTATATAATACCATTTTACATGTCATTTTTCTATAATTTATAATAAAATAAGATGATAATAAAAAAGACTTCCAATTCAATTATTAGATTGTTTTCATAGTGCAATTTTTGTTTAGCTGGAAATTTAATAATTGTGTTTATAATACATTTTCATAAATAAACTAAAAACTTTTTCAATAACAAAAAGATTGTAATTTTAAAGTTAAAATAATTTACTTAGAATTATATATTATGTCTGCCTAATTTTTAGTCTTATTAAATATATTTTTGATGTCAAGAACACACAAATATCTGGTATTCTTAGATGTTTTACCATACTGTTTTTATATAACTGTTAAAGTTTGGTAGAAAATATTAACTATTTTTCAAGTATTTTTGAAATGAAATAAATTTCTTTTGATTTTATCTTTTATCATAGCAGATAAATAGATTTGAATCTAAGAATCTTATGTTATCACTATTCATTATTTATTGAAATTTTTATTTAAATATAAATATATTTTATGATTTTATATTTATGGTAAATTTATATAATAATTTGAAAAGCTGAATTCATTCTTATATTTTTGACAATTTTCTTCTAAACATTTTTAATAAATTTTGTCAAGTTCTTAGGAAAGTTTTTCTTGATAAGTAGCTGTCACATATTAAGCATCAACTAAATTTCTTACAACAAATTGGAAATATTTAATAGGAAATTACATTTTAGCATTATATCTTCATCGTTTAGGCTGAAGAACCCGGAGAAAATCACTATGATGATCATTTAACTGTAGAGCCTTCAAGACCACCCAGGGGTGTTAAAAATGACAATCGAGAGGTAATGTTTTCTTCTTGTTTGTTTCTCATGGCTTGTTAAGATTGATGCCTCAAAAGCTCTAACTAAGAAAATTTAGTTTTATAAGCAGTATAATGTCTTTGTTAACATTATTGCCTTTACAATTTATTATAAATCTTGGCCTTGGCATTTTAGTTTAAAGAAAACAAACTAAAAAGTTACTATTCTTCTGTAATAAAAATATTATAAGCAAAAATTTGTTGTTTTTTTAAGAGAGCTGCTTCTTATGCATCTGAGCGCTCTTGTGATTCACGAAGAAATAGTGAAGAATTTCCAGAAGTTATTGGTAGCAAAGAGTATAAGGTACAGTTTAATTATTTTATTTTAACAAGATGTTCTTTACAAATATATATTACTTTATCTTTAAATATTATTTGCTCAACAGCTTCTAACTAATCAAGTTATGGAACTTGAGGAGAAGTTTAGAAAAGCAATGATTACTACAGCTCAATTAGATAATGAAAAGAGTGCCCTTTCTTACCAAGTAGATACTCTTAAAGATGAACTCCAAGAATTAGAAGAACTCCATCTCTTAGAGCAGAAAGATTTCAAATCAATATCTCGGGTACATATTTTCATTATTTCATTTACATTCTTACAAATTTTTACTCTATTTTATGCTATGAATGTTATTTTCATTAGATTTCTTTTACAATAAATGTTCTTTTATCTATTTATATACATATGCATTCCACATATATTGAGTATGTTGATTTGCTTATGTTAAAATTCATTCAATCTAAAATTTTGTGCTATAAATTTTGAAAATCTTACCTGAGTTTATAATGTGTATATATTTTAAAAGCTAAAATAAACCTTTTTTTATTAAATTATAAAGTTATGACATCAAGAATAGATGTTCATAACATGGAAATTTGTGGAATTTCGAGTGTAGCTAAGATTTGCAATTAATCAAAATTATGATCTATCTTTGCTAAGCAGCTTATGAAAATAACTTAAATAGCATAGAAGCATAATTTGAAATTTGTGTTTGGATTGTGTTTTGCCTTGTCTTTAGTAATATTGAAGTTGTCATCATTACAGCTAATGATGTGTCAAATTCTTGAATTGAGGGATGTTGATTCATAAATATAAAGTCACTTTAATAAATTGTTAAACATTTCAATTGAGATGTCAACACTATACAGTGTTGCATTTCTGGATTTTTTTTTAATTTGTACCCGCAAGAGAGGTTTAGAATGAGCATCTGTTTAATTACAATTTCTGAAGAAGAAAATTGTTAAAATCTGATATCTTGTATCAATAGTATAAAGTTCAATAGTATGAATATAAATTGTAAGAAGGTATTCAGGTTGATTTAAGTACTCGATTTTGATCCATTGATCTTAAGTTACCACATTTATTTAAGATGGAATTATCCATATCACAAATAATGGAAAATTATCCTTTGTAATCTTACTATTGTCCCCTGTGGAATGCTTAAAAATAGATATCGAAAAGAAAATTTAACTCTATTAACAAGTAAGCATCATACTCACACTACTAGAAATATGCAGGAAATGACCTTATGTGAGGTAGACAAATGACTACTTTCCATTCTTGGTATACTAATAACTCAATATTTGACTCATAACTGTTTCTAGTCGTTTTACATTCTTTTATTACATTTAAGGAACTGTTTTACAATTGCATATTATTTGGTGGCTTTTTGTGTTTAGTAATGTATATTAAATTGACTTTTCACCATGCTTCTGTCACCAGCAATTGTCTCCCATCAAGTTCATTAAGGACATCATTAGTTGACATTTGTGAAGCAATTTCTTACCAGTTTTGATGATTTACATTGCCAAAAACTTGGGATAACTTTCTTCATACAATATTAAGAACTTTTATCAAAATGTGATAGTTAATATTCAGAAATATAAATTTGTTGGAAAGCTGTAATTTATTACATGAAGTATTGAAATTTTATCTGTTTGAATTTAATCATTCGTTGTTCTTCATACATTTACTTATTGCAGTGATAAAAAAACTAAAATCACTAACAATTATACAAAAAAACATTAACAATATGCCATACATTGTTTTGTCTATTGTCTTAAAAATTGCATCTTTATTCAGGATCAAATAACAAAATTTGATGAAAATGCATCTAAATATTTTTTATATAAACATGGAAGCTCAATAGACTATAAAAACTAGGATGGTTAAAGAGAATTGCTAAATAATTATACAAAAAATGATATATTTTTTAAGTATAACTAGAATTATTCATATTTTTAATGTTAATTTTTATAAATTTAATTTATGCTACAAGAAAAAAGTGTCTTAACATTGTTTATTGTGTTTGAATGATTTTGATTACTTAGTTTGTGAAACATGCTTTGTTTCAGTTTCCTTCCATTTATACTTATTGATTTGTTATTTAAAATAGCATAATTAAAAAACTGATAGTGAAATTAATATTATTTGAATATTGCAATTTATATATAGTGTTGAAATTTTTTTTTCATTTTTAAAAACTATTGTTAAAAATTTAAAAAAAATTATAAGTCTATTTTTATATACTTAAAATTATTAAGTGTGATATATTTTGGTAATGGAGGAAAATACTGAGGTTATTTTTATGTATATATATATATATATATATATATATATATATCCAACTGCATAGTAAATTTGTCTATTCTTGTTTGTAAACATTTTAAGCTTTATTGTTTCCAAATATCGTCGATTCTTTTTCAATTTGCAATCACCTAAATATTATATTTTATTTAGAGGAAGAAATTAATAAATATGCAAATTTTAAAAGCTCATAATTCATCATGTTTGCAAATGTTATGCAATTTGATATACAATATAGATTTCCTGTGAAATTTTGTTTTCTTTTGAAATGTGTTAAAAAATAAGTTATTGATATCTTTTATTTGTATTTAAAAAATATATGATGTACTATTAAGAGAAAACATTCTCTATAGGGATAATTTAAAAATTTATTATGTGATTTTTTCATTGTTATATTTTAATCTTAAATCATTTTTATTTTTATTTTAATTTAAAAACTGGTGATAAAAACATGAAATTTCTTAGGTTAACATAATTGTTACATTGATAAAGAAAAAACATTTGTATGCATTGAAACATGTACATTTTCATTGGAAATTCTAAAGTACTGTTTTAAATAAAGTTATATTTTGTAACAGTGTTTCAGAGTAACTGTCTTGTATAACTATGTAAAAATGTAAGGTTTCATTTTTTATATTTATAAAAAGTGTGCTTGATAGTACTTAGTTTCCATTTCTAAACACAAAAATTACATCACCTGATGCAATCTTATTATCATATATCTTTTATATTAATATATTTTGAACTGGTATTCTTATCTCATATATAAATGTTCATAGTGGCTCAAAATCCACTATAAGTAGTAGGTTCGTGTCCACACACACACACAATTACCCTAATTTTGAAAATTCAATCAATATGTTTCAGTAATATTATTTTTGGTATAAAATATTTCATTTTTCTTAAGCGCACTCAATGAGTAAGCATATATGAATATTTCTACTAAATATTGCAGAACTTGAGTGTAAAAATATCAGGCTTTCTATCTTTTAACAAGTTTTTCTTAATGTGCACATTTTTAATTTAAATTATGGTTTGTGCATAATATTTTTGCAAAAATATTTATTCCTAATTTCTTTACTTAATATTGCTAATTTTTCTTTTTAGCCAGCTTATTTGGTTTTTAATAGGTATATATTGGTTTTATTTTATTCTAGATATTGAAATTTTGCAGAATTTATATGACTATTTTATATTGAATTTTTAATAAAATGTATGATATACTTTATCATTAATAATCAATTTTTCTAATAAACTCCGAAGGCTTACTGAATAATTGTAATAGATATTTTCCTCATGCTAGAAAAAATTTCTAATTTTATGTTACTTTGTAAGAAAAATAAAATATAATCGGTAACATAAATGTTTAACTTTTAAAAAATGAATACTTTTTGCACATTTATTTTTCTATTAATAACTTTAATGTTTTATTTTGTCATGATAACAATCATTATCATTTTTTTAATATAGAAGAAAAAAATGCTTTCTTTTATTAGTTTTTCTGTGACATAAATATATATATATATATATATATATATATATATATATATATATATATATATATATATATATATATATATATATATATAAGTGTAACTAATAAAATTTTTTGTACACAAGAAAGTATAATATTTAGCATCTATTCATATTTGTAGTCACTGTGATTTGTTTTTATATAAGATTAGATATGTCTAATTGCAAACTCTCTATCAGAATATAACCATTGATTTTAATTTTGTGTGGGATTATAAAATCTGATATAGAACATCATGTTTTGCTTATTTTTTTCAATTATTTTAATATATAGTAATAAATATTTTATAGGCACATGATTTACTTTCCCGAGACTTCAAAGATTTGACTCGACAAACTGAACTCTTAAAGGAATGCATAAGACTTAGGGATGAACTTATTACTGTAAGATTATACTCTTTTTAATATATTATTTGTTCAAAGCTAATTTAACAAGATCCTTTATATGTCTATCCATAATTAGCTTTAAATGATATTCTACTTTTTTTACAGATGTTAATTTCATTGGGTAAATTAAGCAATAATATTAATTAGGAATTCCTCATTTTCATATTTGAAATATATTTTCTATTGATTATACCTAAATGTGTGTATGATGATTTTTGCTTATTTTTTTATTCTCAGTCATTATAGTTTGAGTTAAAATTTTTATTTTTATTAGATTATAATGTCTATAATTAGTTTATCTATTATTAGTGTTGTCTTGATTCATTTTTTATTTCTTTTTGAAATCTTTTTATCTATTTAAGATGTTAATATACTAAGATAACAATGGAAAAGTAAATATTATTAAATGCACTAAAAACTATAACAAAATAAAATTAATTTAGTCTAAATATATTGAACTTTCTATAGCAATTAAGGCAACAAACTTACTCTTTAATGAATGGAGATGTAAAATCATGGATGTCATTGAAGCAACCAGTGTCTTTTGCAAGTATCAATTCAGAGCTAAAGTTTTTTCTGTTATTAAAATTAAGTCCACAAAGTTACAGAAATGTGAATACATTTTTTAATAGTGTTCTGTAAAGGGCATGTTTCATATATACATATATTATTAAATTACTTTATTGTCTTGATTTATTTCTTGTTTAAAACATTTTTTAATTATTTTATTTTGAATATTTGCATATTATTTAATGATTTCTAAATTATATATTTGAAAACTAATTTAGTCACTTAAAATTAATTTTTTATATGAAAGTTATTTTAAATTTCTTGAACTGCAATCTACATGCTATTCTATGTTGCAGTCTATGCACTTGTAATAACTCATTTCCCATTTTAGAGAATTTTTGTGAAAAAGTAAACAAACAAAGCAATGTCATCTTTTTTCTCAGTAATTTCTTTTCAACCAAGCTTTAAAAAATGCCTTTCGTTTAGTTAGCGCATTTATCAGAATCACTATTTATTAACATTTTGTGTTATATCTACTATTGTTGAAAATGTTCCAGGACACTGGCACAAATACGTAATGACTGAGATAAATAAAAAAAGCACTTTTACAACTCTAGCATGTCAGCTGAGAAATTAGATTATTTCATCCAATCACATATATGTGACAATTGGAATAAAAGGGTTAAATATCACAATAGAATCTATGCTTCTTAGTGAACAAGATGTATATAATTTATTTAAAAATAAGTGATGAAATAATTTTCACCAATATCTTTGTTAAATATGATCAAAATTCAAAGTAGTTGGAAAAATGATTTGTTGATCAATTGTTAAAGAAATAAACCCCTAAAATTTTACACACAAAATTTTATTGTTTAAACAAGTTTGCATTCTAAATTATGTCTTGTTTTATAACAAGATTTAATTAATAAAACTACTTAAATTGCAATTTGCTTTAAAAAAATCATTTATCTTAGGAGCATGGCTTGATTCTGGTTGGGGGAGAAGAGGAAGAAGTAGTAGATGAAGATGATGATATTGTGAAAGATAAAAAGAAATCTAATTCTGAAAGAGAAAAAAGAATAGCCAAAATGGCCTTAGTATCTCAAGAAGGAGCAAATATTTTAAAACAAGCTGGATCTGGAACATTGGGTATAAGATTTTATTATATTGTTTATTTTCTTATTAAATTGGTTATAATTTTATTGATTTTCTTTACTTAAATAAGTGTAGTAACAATTAAATATTAATATGATTTGTAATTTCTTTTTGTAATAAATGAAATACCATTCCATCCATTAATTCAAAACTTTTACATCTATAAAATATTATTTTTCTAGAAATAAATTTTATTGTTTACCTTAAAAATAAAACTGATTATCTAATAATTAATATGTCAAATTGAATTATATATGAAACACTTTTAAAAAATAATAAATGAATTTAGTAATTTATTTGGTTTCCATAAAACATTTACTCTGTATTTTCAATCTTTAAAAAATAAAATCATGCGATTAGTATTCAGTGTAAAATTACATCATGAACTGAATGTAAAATATTATGACATTTGTGTGTTAAAATTTTTATCAGGAATCAATGGTACATTGAATGATACAAATAAGTATTTATAATTCTGTTCTTCAACAACAAATTAAAGTTGCATCGATAACATTATTTAATGTCTTTGAATAATAGATAATAATAATAATGAAAATAGAAAATAGATTTGCATATATTTCTACTTATTTGCATGAGTTAACATTCTTTTTTTTCATAATTATTTGTATATGAAATGTATTTATAGACCACCTGGTAGCCAAATAATTAGTTCTCTTGCTTTTAGTTTCAGTGAGTTTAAATCCTGCCTTTGGGTAAGGATATTTGTAGTTTTTCGGAATCCACTTGAAACTGTTGATTATGATTAAATTAGCCTTTGTATGCAAAAAATAACCATTAAGCAACAAATAAAGCAAAGTCAGATATATCTGTGAAAAAAGTTTTCTTCTTATTTCCTAAATGTCTTTTATTCCAGTTATTTTTTCTTATTCCAACTAGATACTGTGTAAATTATACACTTTCTTAATTTTTTTGTAATTTTTTTTTATATTTGAATAAGAATAGATAAGTTTTGATGAATGATTTCCTAAAATCAAAGTAAGGAAACTATTGTTTTAATAAAAAAAAGGTTATTTTATGAAAAGTAAGTGTGATTTTGAAGATACACTAAAAAAGAATGCAGCTAAAGCTATTGGAGTAACTGTGACATTAGCCCAAGCATACAGTAATTGAAAGCAATTTCTTTAAAAATATTATGCAAGATCCTTTAGAATTATAGTACATAATAACTTTTTTATTTGTCTTAATGCATTTTTTAAACTGACATTTGAACATCTTTTTCCTCTGTAAGCAATGAATATCTCCAATTTACTCAATCTAAAGGACATGAATGAAAGAATGCTTATAAAAAGTTTAGCTTATTAACAGTTAAATTGCATACTTACTAATAGAAATTTATTCATAAAATTACATTTCTATAAAAATTACCTATTTATTTTACATAAAATATAAGGTTTCAACTCATTTAATAGCCATTATTTTGTAGACCTGCATTTTATCTATATTAAATATTGAAATGCAATTTGTTTCAGATGTTCGGTTAAAAAAATTAGCTGAAGAAAAACAAGAGTTGTTAGATGAGGTACTTTTGAATTGTTTTACCATTTATTTATTTTTTCCTTTGCTTATGTGATTCATGCTTATAATTTGTTATTTTACATTTTAGTTGTAAAATTACCCATCATAGATATCATATATTAAAAATATTACTTTTTGCTTTTTTTTTTTTTTTTTTTTTTTTGCTATTTTTTCATACAAAAATCGATTGTTTAATTGCATAATGAAAATCAACTTTTGTTTAAAATATTTGTTGACATATAATTCTCACATTTACTTTATACTGAAGCAAATGATAATTTTCTTAAGTATTTTTTAATGTAAAATTGAATTAAGTTATTAATAAAGACTAAGGAAAGCATTTTAAAAGCTTTACATAGTCTTTATTAATAATTTTAGTTAATAATATTAGTGAAATATTCTTCTTTTTAAATTCATGTTTACCAAAATATGTAATTTACATTATTATTTTTATAAATTAAGTTTAAAATGCAACTTCATATTTTACTACAATTTATTAAAACTATAGGAAATTTTCAATTCAATTTCTCACATAGTTACTGCTTAAAATGTTTTCTAGTTACCATATTGTGATGTTAATAAATAGGTAATAATTTTTTTAATAATTTATTCATAAAAGTATAAAAATTAATATGTAAAACAAACACCTATTTTTTTGTTAAATTTTTTGAATACGTTTAATTTTTTATTTATAAGCTCAAATTTTAATGTATTAAATTAAAAATTCTTATTTAAATTTCTTTATATACACTTTAAAATTTTATATTGCTATCACATTTCTATAGATATATAGGCTAAGATTGGATCTAGAGGAAGAAAGACAAAAAGCATATAAAATGGACCAGTTGTCATTAATGAGAACCAGTGCTAATGGTCCAGAGATGAAACTTCTAGAAGTACAACGTATGTTTACATTAAACTTCTTTAAGAATATTTATTGATAGCTAATTTAATGTTCAATTTTTTGTTTTAATTATTTGGATAAATTTATGTATTTAGGATCTATTTTGAAGTAGAATTATAGAAGTACATTAGTAGTTTTATAGATATGATTGCATTACATAACTTATTTTAATTGTTTTTCTGTTGATTTCTAGTGAATCTTTATTTCTTGATAATGTTTTAAAATATTATGAAGACAAATATTTTTAAATTTGTATCAATTGTTGCAAAATATTCTTTATTTGTCATTTTATCAATATGAAAGATCCTCATAAAGTTAAGTAAGCTTTCACATAATTTTATATTTGAGTCTGATAATTCAGTAGTAATAAAAGTTGCTTTTCTGTTATTTCATTATTAGTCTTGATGAATGAGGTTTTATTATATTTTTTTATTTAAGATGTTACATGACATATAATTTTGTACAATATGTACATGTATGGTTTGTGTTAACTTCCACCTTGAGAATATTTTTAAAAAAATCTTAAATATGTAAAATAAAGTACCAGCTCTTATAATCTGGTATAAAGAGAAGTTGATTCTTATTTTGGATTTCACCGTATTATAGTTTCAATTCTTAAAATTTCGATTTCTTGTTAATATTAATTTTAATAATGTGTGTCATTTCAGTAATGTATTTATTTGAATAGGTTAAATCACCCAGAAAAAAAGCAAATTTTAATATAAATTCTAATAAAAATTTATCTTTTTTCTTGGTGATTTGTATTGAAAACTGTTTCCAATGTAATCTAGAAATTATAAATATAATAAATCTTTTCTTATTTGAATATTAATGCAATATACTTATTATGTTGCTTTTATTATTCAATACTTGAACTCTGATTCATATTTTTTACAAATAATGCTTTTTTAAATTACTATAGGAGACAAATGTTCTCAGAATAAGATATAATTATTTTTTTTTCATGTAATATAAAAAAAACTATTATTTCTATAGATACATAGTCATGAAAATAATCTTAGTATTTTTACTTCTAAGCACCAAATCATATTATATATGTATTTTTTTAGTTAAGATATTGTTTGTTATTGCTTTGCAATGCTACATTTTCATTTTAAATAGTTTAACTATTCATTCTATCGTGTTTTGCTATGGAATATGTTCCAAAATATATCAATACACAAAGAAACATTAAAATATGTAAGGAAGCACCTTTATTTGTGGGAAAATATAATGAAATTATAAGAAAATTATGTTTATTATGATGTATGTTTTATATGAAATTAAATGCAACATAAATTATTTTTTATCCAGAAAGAATTAATCTTATGAAAGTTAGAAAATAGTACCTTAACATTCATGTTTATAATGTGAATATTAAAACTTATAACATCATAACAATGTAAACAAATGTCATATTTTAAAACAAATAACTTCAGATTGAATTAAAAATAACAAGTAGTGTGCATAACAATTATAGCATAAATATATATTGATATCAATAAAAGATCTTCGATTTCAAATATACATCTTAATCAAATAACTATATTTTCTCTAATACTCTAAAAGAATATTCTTAAACTTTTAGTGAAACAAAATTTAATAACTTATTTTTTGAGTGAATCAGTTATTTTAATAATATGCTTTAAGAGCTTGAAATTACTATAACTTGTTGTTTGTTTGTTATATATATATTTTGTATAGTAATTTATTTCACTCTGTAGGTGAAGCCAATAAACAAATTAATGATTATAAATACAGATTAAAGAAAGCTGAACAAGAAATAACAACTCTTCAGGGAACTGTAAGTTATGTTATCCACTATATATATTTCTCTTAACTTATTTTTCAAATTAATAATTTTATATTTTACAATAGCTCTCTAGACTAGAAAATCAGATGAACAGATATAAAGCTCAAGCTGAAGCTTATGAAGCAGTTGAAGATGAATTAAAAGCAGAGAAAAGGAAATTACAACGAGAGGTAATGAATACAATTTATTTTTAGTATTTAAGATTATTAGCTTAGTAATTTTTTAATATATTTTGATTTTATTTAAAGAAATTTGTTAAAATATTTCATTTATAATAAGTTTTATTATTGTGTGTAATGAACGTGAAATATTACTGTGCAATTAATTATGTAAAAGTTTCTTGAAAAATAATTAAATGTAAACATAGAAAATCAAAGCTTTATATATATATATATATATATATATATATATATATATATATATATATATATATATATATATATATATATATATATATATATATATATATATATATATGTTTTTGTGTGTGTGTGTGAGAGAGAGAAAGAGCGTGGAGTGGAATATTTTTTAATTTAAATAAAAAAAACTTTTGAAGTTTTTGTTTACTTATCATATTTAATTACTATACAATTTTATTTACTTCTCATATTTAAACATGTTTATAACTATTTATAATACTTCTATTTAAATATTCTTATATACTGTTTGTATAAGTATTGTTATATAAATTAAAACTTTTCTCTTTCTTAATACATGCTATTTCAGGTAAATGCTAAAAGAAATTTTTTCTCTATAGAGGAAAAATGTCATAATTTGCATCAAAATGAACTATTTACATTTACAACTTTGTATGTAGAATTAGTTTTGTTAAATTTATGTCCAGAAATGCATAAACAAATATGCAAAAAAATGCAACAAAATTTAATTCAACATAGTTGTTAAGTTCATGAAGAAATTTTGCAAGAAACAAATTCTTCTGATTTTCTTAAGCAAAACTAGACAAAAAATTTTCAAATAAAAAGATAAGGAAGAAGTTTTTAAAATTTTTTATTAGTAATTTAAAAATTATTCAAATAGGTAATTTTTTATCGGCATAATAGACTATCAATATAATTATAAAAATTTTTTAAATTTCTCCAAAAGCAATCGAGGAAATAATATTAGATCACTTGTGTGCTATTACTTAAATATATTTTCACAAAAATTTTAATTATCATAAAAAATCTGTTGCATTTTACTATACATTAATATGTAGGAAAGTATTAAAAATGGAATAACATAAAAATGTAGTAAAATAAGTATTGTATCTAAAATAGTTTAATAATGAAATCAATAGTATTTTTTTCATATTAATAGATATTTTAATTCATGAAAGTAAAAAGTGTAAAGCTTAAATATAAATTATTTAAAAGCTAATGTATTCTTTAATAAAAATTTTAATTTCAAACTTTTTGTCTAGATAAGTAAATAAAATCAGCTATATCATTATTAGTTAGTTTGTATTAGTGGTATTATTTATTTTATATTAAATTATCTGTATAAATTTAGATACAAATGTATTTTCTCTTTATTTGAAATTACTTTTATTAATTTTTTCTTTTAGTTTCGAGATGCACAAGCAAGAATTGAAGAATTGGAAACTGCTAATGTGCATTTACAGAAACGTATAGACAAATTAAAAACTGTTAAAAGCATTCTTGCAAAATCTTGAGGTACACTATTATTCTATAATATTTTATAAGTGCCAATAAAATGTTTTGTTGTATTTACTTTTTAGTGCAATGAGAAATGGTTTGCTTTTATAAATTAATGTTTAAAATTAAATTAAGCATGTTTAATTTGTTGAATTTTTTGAACTAAATAACATTTATAATATTTGTTTTAATACCAAAATTTTTAATTTGAATTTTGCTATACTTATGACTTTCCTAGCTCTGTTATTTTTACATCTAGCTTAAAATATATTTCTTATAAAATAAATTATTATTCAAATACCTCATTCTCAAACTTTTGTTATATGTAAAATCAAAATATTGTTTAATTTGTGTGTCAAAATTTAAAAACTTTTAAGATCTTTCATGTTTTTATTTTATGAAAATTAGGAGGTGTCATACTTATTTACATGAATAGTAAAAATTATTAATTTCTTCTATATTATTTATTCAGTATTTAAACAATTTACTTATACCAATATTAATATTTAGTTACTTTTAAATGCATAATTGAAGTATTTATACCTACAAAAATGACATTTTCAAAACATCTTACTATTAGTCAAGATTGAAATATACAACTCCTTGATTTGACTTATGTTTAAGTGGATTCAAAGAGTTATGTATTTCATTAAATAATTTGTAACCATTTAAAAAATACAAGAATGCAATGATCTCAAACAAATTTGACAACCTAATTTGAAAGAGACATTTGTCTTGTTTGAAAAATTAGATGTTAAAAATAATAACATTCTTGTAGCTTAAAATGATATTTAGAATATTTATGATGGCAATTATTTGTGCATGAAATATTCTATAGAATGCTTTCTTATGCCATTGTAAGGTAACAAAATTTTCATTTTAAATACCTAAAATTCAGTAAAATAATAGGTAAAAATTTTATATTATTTACATTTTCTAAAAAGCAGTATGGATTCAAATTTCACTCTACAAATCACTTATCAAAATTGAAGAATTAAATTTTACATATTTTAACCATTTGTATGATAAATGTAACCAATTTTATACCAAGGTATGTAATTCATTTTCAAATTCACATAAATATTTTTTGTGTATTGTAATTTTTGTCATCTGAGCATAATTTTAATTGATAATTTTATTCAGATCTATGAAAGAAATTCATAATACGTCTCTGAGAAGTTTTCAGAATCTCTAGTTTAAATTCACTGAAAAATATATTTTTATTAAATTTTATTATCTTATTTGCAACCCAACATTCTTTTAACATTAATATTTTTACTAGACGGTTTTATATTTCATGATTTTCTCAGTACATACTATACTGAGCCTATAAGTTATGTACATTGGCAATCATTTAAAACTAAATACTTATGCTGATCAGATTCATAAAATACTAATGGTTTAAATTATTATTATTATTAAGATTTAATTTAGAACCACAAATTACATACTCTCTTCGTTTTTAATTTGATTCTTTTCTGTTATGTATTTAAAATGAATTCCAATTTTAGGAGAAATGTCTTAATTCTCTTATTGAAGAAATTATAATTGATTTAAACAATTTGGATAGTGTAAGTAAAATATCTGAGTTTTAGTTATCGTAACAAATATTGTTTAATTTACTGATTCCAGTTCAAAATTATTGAAATAAAATTTGTTTTAAATGAATGAAAGTTCTCATATTTTGTCATTTTCTTAACAGAAAACTTCTAAAATATCAGATTAATAAAATTGATAACTTAACTGCTTGAAAAAACTTATCTCTAACAAAAATGAAATGTCTTTGACAATTCTGATGATGTATTTGAATTTGAGATTCTAAGTTAGGTTTATACTTCTTAAAGACCTTCTTAATTGCTTTAATGTAATTTTAATTAATTACATTAATGTACTAAAAAGATTAACTTATTTATATTCTTATATAAGATTTCTAAAACATTTATTGCTATTAAAAGTATTGTATGGTTAAATGAAAGCATTTATTATCTAAGTTATGCTAAACTGTATTTTTTTAACGTTTTGTAAAAAAAAATCCCTGTTATTAATATTGCTTTGTTCAAATTATCAGATACATCTGCACACATTTTATTGTAATTAAAAAATTGTACATTTCAATACTTATGATTTCATTAAACATGTTGACAATCTTCATTTGAAAATTTATTTTAAAATAATTGTATTTTTTTCATCAGAAGTTTCTATTGACAATCATTGTTATTATTTATGAATATATTTGCTTGTTTATTTTATTGTATAGCTACATTTATTGGACATTTTCTGATTTATTTTATGAATTATATTTATCTCTACATTTTTTAATATTCATGTAAAAAAATATGTTAAATGCCAAATGTTTAAAATACTCTGGTGTTTCATTTCATCAAAATCTCTTTATGCATGTTAAATAATTTTCCATTTCAATTTTTATGAAAACAAGTTTTTCATTTATATTAAATATTGTAATGATCATAAATTATGTGTATGTTATTGTAATGAAATGAAACAAATATTTGGAAAACACTTTTATTTGTGAAGATGTTTAATGTACTACTTATATTTCCTCATGTGTTTATTAATCTATTTGATCTCATAAAATAAGAAATATTGTTACAGAAAAAATTCTCATGTATTTTATTTTTTATTAAGAATTTGTTTTTAGCATTATTTATAGTTATAGCATTAATTCAATTATTAAATTATTGTTCCAATCTAAAAGTAAATAACTGAGCTTAATGCAAAAACAGAAACTACTGTTATTAAATTAATAGTTAAATAATATGCATATGATTCATTATTTTTCTGTGTTAATGTTATGTTAGTTTTTAATAGTAAGTATATTTTGTCATATATTTATATTTATAAACTAAACTTTTAATGAAGCATTTTTTATTAAGAAAATCACTTAACAAAACAGGTAACTTATAATTTTATACTCTTGCATAATTTTTCTAGTTTACATTTTCATGAGAGTTTTAGCATTTACCTACTTGAAAAACTAATTTATAACATAAATGAAATATCTTTGTTAGTTCCATTGATTTATTTGAATTTGAACTCAATTTGCAATTCAGAGTTAAATTTAAATTAAAAACTTCTTACTTACTTTAATGTAACTATAGACAATTATTCCTATTGACAAGAGCGCCACTTTTCTGTTTGAAAATTTTAGAAATTGAGTTTTTTAATTTAAATGTTATGTTTTAATAGAAATTTTTAATTAAGTCTCAAATTTGCTTTCAATAAATAATGTAAAAATAATTCAGTTTAAAGTCATGTTCAAAATTAGCTTTATCTGGAATTTAATTGTCTATTGAGTGAGGTTTATCATAATCATCATACAATCTGGGTACTATTGCGTTGTACCATCACCCACAGAATTTTAAAACAAAATTTTCTTTAGAGTTATGTTTCAAAAGTATATTTGCTTATTGGTGGAGTTGAAAATAAAAAATCTGTATTATTTCCTTAATGAGTTAGAATTGAAAACTTTTAAAAGCAGGTTTTGGAAATCAATTAAAAATTTTTGACATTACTTTTAAAAGTATGTGACTTTGGATATAGATACTTGGAAAAAGATGTGAATGGGTGTTGTATAATTAGAGGTGTAGAAAATTGAAAGAGCGTGGATTTTTCTTTTTGTATTCAAAAAAGATAAATTATTCCAATTGTTGTCGAAACAATATAGTCTGTTTTTGATGAATTAAATTGATTAATGTAAAAAATATTTTGATGAAAATGGACTTAGCAAATTAATAAGATATAAGTTATTTCTTCAATATTTAACAATAAGTGGATTAAAAAATAGTGTACAAAAACTTTTCCATGAGGAAAATGAATATCTTTTTTTATATTAGTTGGGAATTTTGAAATAGGTGATAATGACTCATTAATTGCATTTTTTAAAACTGCTTTTAGATTTTTGAGGAAATAATTTGAATATTTATTATGATATCAAAGAAATTTCTAAAACAATGCATTTGTTTGTTGAACTGATATTTTTTTGTAACTTTATTCTACAACTTTTTCTTATTTTTGCAACAACTTTTAAACTTTTTAGCAAACTTTATTCCAGACAAAATAGAAATAAATTTTTACAGATGCTACTGTGTGTGAAAGATTAAAGTATATATTGAAGTTTACTATACAAGTTGTTTATAACTTGGAAAAACAAGCAAGATTAAGAAAATTTCTGTTTCTGGACAGGTCTCTTTTATTACTCTAGAAAAAATTATATTTAATATTATTTAGTCAACCGGGAATGAATAACTTTCTTTCATATTTGTACATAAGTATTTATACCTCATTGTAGGAAATTTGTAAAATTACATCAGAATGAAAATCTTATTCTTCATATAATATGATGGAATTATGACTTTGTAAACTTTTTGTCTAATTTATATAAAACTTCCTGAAGTTTTACAACCATCACTTTATTTAAAAACTGTCCTTTTTAAAAATTCTGTAGAACAAAATTGATGTAGATTTTAGGGAAAACTTTATGCATAAAATTACTACCCAAATTTTACAAAACAACTTAACTGAAAACAATTCAAACTTTATATTTTAAAAAAAATCACTTTTTGATAATAAATGCTTAATTTAAATTTTGCATTAGTTCCAAAATAAAGAAAAGACTATTTAAAATCATATGAATTTAGTGCAATTCTTACCTTCTGTAATTTTTGAAGATGAATTAGACTATTTGAAACAGCCTGTAGTTATATTGATGAAAGGATTAATGAAATAGATAATGCATGTTATATAATCAGGATAAAATCGACAAAATTAATTTAAATTGTGATGGTCAATATCTCTAAAGGAAATTAAAATAATTTTCAAAAATTAACTATTTCAATAAAACCTGTTATGATTGCATTTTCTGTATTTTTAGGTAGAGAGAGGTTTCTTTTATATAAATATTGTTATTACTAATGGCAAGATAATTTAAATGTGAAATTATTATTAGTAAAAAAAAAAGTTATATGCAGCACCAAAACTTGAGAAAGGAAAACTTTAATTTCACAATTACCAAGTTTCTCTAAAAGAGTAAATCAATTAGAACTTCTGTCTAATGAATCAATCAATATTTATCATCATGATCTATTCCTAATTTCACACATTAATATAAATTATCTGGGAACAATAACAAAAGAAAAAAATAATCAAATTTTGAATCTAATATTAAATATGTAGTTGTGCTAAGGAAAATAATTTTTCTCAACAAAAAATTAAAATATTTTTTAAGAAACATTAATTTATGTTGCTAATTAATTATATTGTAAAATTGCACAAAATAATGGATAAATATTTTAAATTTTCAATCTCAGAAATTTTTAGAAGGGCACCCCTAGCTATTGAATTAAAAAAATTTTGATGTATAATACTTTTATGTGAGATTCAGGGTGGCTCCTAATTTTTAAGAAAGAATTATTTATTTTTAATAAAAATCTGACTTAATTGATGGAATAAAATTTTATTATTTAACTTTAAAATTGCACATCTTGGAGGACTTTCAGAATAAATTTAGAAACTTTTCATTATAAATTAAATTTTAAAATTAACAAAAATGTTTATATTTTGTTATAATATTAAAAATTATAAATGGTGACATACTGTGCGATATTATGTAATATGTAATTTAATAAATACTTATCATAATTATCATTAAAATGAAATATTAGAAAACTTGCAACAATTTGACTTTAATAATACCAAATTTTTATTCATAAATTCCATATTCATTTTAAAAAATTCACTTTTCTTTGTAATTTTCAATTTGGAAATACCAATATTTTTCAATAATTTATAAATTAAGAAAATTTTCCCCATTGTTAACCTAAAGTTAGTTTTAGCAAATGTATAGTTTGTTTCTATGTGAGGAAAATATTTCTTATCAATTATCCAAAATTTTTATCAACTAAAAATTTTATCAATAAATGAATCCATTTGTGTAAAATCAGGCAAAGTAAATAACAAACTTCAGTGAATTGAAATGGTTTATTTTTAATTTTTAAAGCATGAATGAATCGTTATAGAATAATTTATAGTATTTTAAAATGTAAATATTAAAAAATAAAGAAATTTATTTAAAATTTTTTTATATTTCTGTTAATTGTGTTTGTTTTTGTAGTTATAGGTTTATAAATTCAAGATTTAAATTAAATTCTTAACTGTTTTTCAGCAAATTTTTCAGAAAAATAAAATATTTGAACATCAAAAGTAAAACTAAATAATCAAAATATATTAAATGTTAAATCACATCATTAAAAAAAATATTTTTTTAAAAAAATAATAAAATATATATATATTTTATGTAATATTTTATCTTTTATGTAAACTGGAATTCTTTAACATTTCATTTCACTATTAAGATATTAATGAAAATTTGTTGCATTTTCACTTGTTAAAAAATGAGTTTGAAAATGAGTGAGGGATGTTTTTAATTAAGTTTATAAGGTGTTATAATAATAAAGCACTATTTTATGTAAAGATATTTTTTCAAACAGATTATGAAAGTACTTATAAAACAGTTTGATTGTGAAATAATTTTTTCAAAAAAATTTCTATATAGTTTTTATAATTAGAAAGAATTATTTTCACAGATTAAATATTTGTTTTCAAAGTATTTAAATGTTCTCTTTTAAAAATTATGAAAGCTTAGAAGTTCTATGATGCTGTAACAAAAGTAAAACTAATTTTATGAGTGATTCTTTTTAAATATTTAACAAAATGTGTTTCATTCTAGTCAGGTTTCTTGCTTATATTTTCCATATTGAAATTTTTAAAGTAGATTATAAATATATTTCAATGAGACCTTGTGATTTATGAATCACTTGGATCAAATTTCACATTTTTACTTGTAAATTGTATCAATCTTTATTGTCATATCTGATGATATATTTCATTACTTATGTATTTCATAATTATATTTTAAAATGTTAACCCATTGCATATATCTCTTATTACTAATATTGTTAAAATGCTGGGCTCTCTATTCATCATAGTTCATACAGTCATATATACTCATTTTATGCTTTTATATCACTAACAACTCTAGTCATTAGGATGAATGTTTAATTATCATTATCAATTTTTTCTCTTGAGATTGAACCCAATATAGACTTGCCTTATATTAAATGGAATTTATAATTTACTATTAGATATTAATTATTCAATTTTATTTAAATTATTACAGGGCTGTAGATATTAAAAGCTAATAAAGATATTTCCTTTAAAAAGATATGTACGTGTTAATTTGAAAAATGTTTGCATCTAAAATTTAAAATGTTAAGAAAGCTATTTCTTCAAATATAATTGAAGTTTTCATTTATATTAGAAATTTTTACTGTGGGTTTTATGCAGGTTGTTTAATAAACCTATAAATAATTCATAAATATCTAAAAAATAGTTTGTATGCCTGAAAATAATTTGCTAACAAGAAAGACCAATTAAAAATAAAAAATTTTTGGTGTAGAAAAATTGAATTCAGATTTTAACTGCTAACTAATTGTTCATATGCAAGACATTTCAGTGGAAAATTACATTTAATTTTAATAGAAAATAATTCTAATAATTAAAGTTGAGCTGATAGTTGATTAATTAGTGCTTTGGCTTCCAACTCAACAATCTGTTAGTTTGATCCCCATTTTGGGCATCAATATATTGATTTAAAATGTATGCACTTGTGAGTGTATAGATTAAATGCATACATGTGAATGTATATATTAAACTAACTGTGGGCATTTTAAACTGTAACTGACCATTGGACCAACAAACCATCCAATATTGGAGTATGTATTTTATGTCTAGGATACTTTCTTAAACTTTATTTGATACTGATTTACATTTTGCTTATTGATATCTTTTTATTATAAAATTAAGTTTATGATCACTGCAGTTTATATCGCAATATTTCATTTTATTATCTACCATTGTTACATGTAAAACATTTATATTATGAAAAAATAAAGGAATAAGGTATGCTTATTGTCTAACTTGTCACACACAATAAAGTAAATTAGTTATTAATTTAAATATTTTCTTAACTAGTAAATAACCATATATGTGTAGCATTTCTTTTTTCTTAATTTGATTGTACATCTTTAATTTATATCTACAATTTTAAAATAAAAAATAATAATTCAATGTAATTTTATTTCTTGCATTGTATCATTTTATATAAAACACTGCCATTGGTTTAATATAAAACATGTAAAAAAGTGTTGTTTTCCAAAATTTACTGTAAATATATTATTACGTTATTAAAATATTTTTGTTTTAAGTAATCCACATTTTGCCATAAGCATTTGTAACTTAGAATCTACAGCCCAAGATAAAAAAAATTGTCTTTTATTTCAAAACAAGGTAATTATTATCTTCAATTTGAAATAGTATTGTTTAATTTTATGGAAATATGTGTACATATGAAAGTTCTAATGATGTTATAAAAACTTTATGCCTTATCTGCTAAGAAATGAAGATTTTACTAAAGAAAATTGTATACACCTAATTTGTGTTAATTGTTGCAAGTTGTACAGTTTTTAAATGTTGCTATTTGTTGCAAATTTGTAGATCTATTTCATTTTATTGTAAGTAAAATGCTTTCTTTAGCAATTTTAATTATTGCATGGATTGTTTTCCTGTGTTATAGTTTTAAAATATTATATATTTATTTTCATTTAACTGCCATTCGTTAAATGCTGCTGGTTAAATGTTTTTTTAAAATTATAAATAAATAATATTTGAACCATTTTTTGTTTCTTCATTCTTCCAGTAGTCTTTTGCAGAATAAAATTATGCATTCTCATTACTTTTTATCCAAACATTTCTTAATGTAAATCTAATAAAGAAAATATTTGGAATATTAATTATTACTGATGAAATTCACATTACAATCTACCTATATACGAGGTGTGGCTATTAAATAACGAGACTGACGCTGCGGCGGCAAAAGTGAGCCTGCGTAGTCCGCCACTGACTGACAGTTGTTTAGTGTGAAGCTTTCTCTTCAAAATGCCTTAAACCTCATTTGCGTAAGTAACACGGTTAAGTCATAACCTTCAGTTCCGTTAACATTGTTATTTTATTTTGGCGAAAAAATGGTTAGTGTAATAATAGAGCAACGAATTATTAAATTTCACTACAAACTTGGAAAAACCGGTACTGAAACTTATAATTTACTAAAAGAAGTGTACGGCAGTGAATGTTTATCCCATGCACGAGTTTTTGAATGGTTCAAAGTTTTAAAGATAGCCGACAAGACGTTGAAGATGATTCGCGGCCAGGTCGCCCTTCAACTTCAAAAACGGATGAAAATGTCGAATAAGTTGCTAGTTTGATTCGGTCTGATCGTCGATTGAGTATTCGTGCAATAGCTGAAACTGTAAACATTGATAAAGAATGTGTACGGCAAATTTTACATGACAATTTGAACATGAAAAAAGTGTGCGCCAAAATGGTGCCAAAAATTTTCACATTTGAACAAGCAACTTGCAAAAATGTTTGTACTGACATTTTGGATGCCATTAAAAATGACCCAAATTTATTGGAAAAGGTAATAACACTAGATGAATCCTGGTTTTTTATGTATGATCTGGAAACAAAGCAATCCATGCATTGGAAGACTCCAACTTCACCAAGAGCAAAAAAGGCAAGAATGAGCAAGTCAAAATTTAAAGCAACGGTGATTGTTTTTTTCGATATTCATGGGATTGTGTACCTTTACTGGGTTCCTGAAGGTCAAACAATCAATCAACATTACTATCTTGAGGTACTTGGCAATCTGCGAGAAAGAATAAGAAAAAAACGACCCGAAATGTGGAAGGAAAAATCATGGCTTTTCCACCAGGACAATGTGCCAGCTCATTTCGTGTTATCTGTCAAGAGATTCCTGGCCAAACACAGCATCCCAATGTTAGAGCATCCACCTTACTCGCCAGACCTGGCACCATATGACTTCTATCTGTTCCCTAAGGTGAAATCTGCATTAAAAGGAACAAGATTTGAGTCCGTGGAAGCTGTTAAAGAGAAAGCGGCAAGAGTACTGAAGGAGTTGACAAAAGATGACTTCCAGCACTGTTTCCAACAATGGAAAATTCGCATGGAGCATTACAGGGATAGAGAAGGGGTGTACATTGAAGGCGATTATAAATAATTATGTATAAAATAAGAATAAAACTTTTTACAACAGTCTCGTTATTTAATAGCCACACCTCGTAAATACTTGCATCATGTAGTTATCATGATGTCAATATCACTTGTTATATAAGTGATGTATGACAACATTCAATGCTAATTTAAAAGGTTAATTAAATAATTCTTTGATTACTTGAAACATTTCATGAGAAATTAATTATAATGAACAAGAAGAAAGATTAATATCATCCAAATTACGAACATTAAAATAGTATGAAATGACAATTGCAAAACTATTTACGGTTCATCTTCATGAATCCATAATAGCATCTTCATGAATATAATTCATTAATCAAAAAAAATTTCATGAGAATAATTTTATTATTTACTTTTAAACATGAATGTTCTCATTGATGTAATAAAATTTCTCAGCTATATAAATCACTACTACAGTATGTTTTCATAAAACCACTGGAATATTACTCTATGAGCATGAGAAGTTTTAAGATAAATTTAAAAATTTAATTCCAAACTATACAAAATATTAAGTTACTAAATTTATCAATGCTTTTAATTTTATGGTTCTTATTTAAATAATAAAGCTGTAAAAAATATTTGAACATATTTAGTTTTAACATTAACAAATATATTTAATTTTATGATGTCCTGTTATTCAATTTTATTTATAATTAAAACTTTGAAAAATTCAATGTAAAGTTGCTTTGTAATTAAATAATTGGCAAACATGTTTTTGAAATAGTTTATGATTAAAATTATAGAAAAGTGTTTTCTGTAGTTTTATTTTTAAGACGAGAAATATAAATTAAAATAAAAATATGAAATATATAAAGTTTCAGTTTGGTGAGAAATTATATAGAATTTATGAAACATTAAATATTAATACAAGAGTTAAATATATTAAGCTGTTATATTTGAAAGATAAACCTGAAGCAATAAAATATAAAAAAGAAAAACATAAATATTTATTCAAAGTACACATCACAATGATTTAACATAAATAATAATGAAAAATTATTTTACATCATCTGGATTCCAACAAAAATGTTTCTGCTTGTCAAGATTATCTAATTTTTGTAATTGCTCTGGTGTTAAAGAAAAATCAAATATACCCATATTTTCTTTTAATCGGCCTAAATTACAAGTTTTTGGAATTACACCTGAAATTAAACACAATACACATATAAATTATTGAGAAGTTATGGACTCCAAACATAACACAAATGTAAAAATTCTATTCAACTTACTCATTCCATGCTCAATAGCCCATCTTAACAGTACTTGAGCACATGTTTTACTATGATACTGAGCAATACTTTTTACGACAGGATCAGATAACAACTGAAAACAATGGTTAAGTCCATAAATTATCAAAAAGCATGTTTTTATTCAGAAAAAACATTTTTGTATTTTTCAAAGTAAATAGTTTAAAATGTAATTAAGTGTTGTTTAATTTAATTATTTAAACACAATATGGTTCAAAATATAAAAATATCACTCATGGAACTGATGAAATAGATTTTAACTGAAAATTTAAATCTCGATACTTGTTAATAATTTTCTTTAGGATAAAAACATGCAAAATTATCATTGCTCAAAAAATAAATGTTAGGGAAAATCTCATTAATAATTTTTGCCATTATACTGAATTTTTATCAAAAGTTGTATTCTTGGTTATTGATTGTATATATATATATATATATATATATATATATATATATATATATATATATATATATATATATATATCACAGTATAATAAGATTATAACTAATAGCCAAGAGTACAATTTTTTATAAAATCATTTAGGCATATTATCTTTTTACCTTTAAAAAGTGGGGAATGTTTCCTTTCTTTAAACTATATTAATATTTAAGTTTATTGAACTAGTTTATACAAAGAAAACTGTTATTGCTAGTAATTTAAATTAAAGCACTTATTAAATTAATATTTTTATATAAAATTAATAATATTATGTAAACTACATAATATCTTACTTCTTTACAACCAGATCTGGAACCAATAGAAGAATATGCTTGAACATGAATTTTATTTTTTTCACAAAACTCACGAATTTCACTTTGTATAAGGTATGGATGGGCTTCAATCTAGAAAGAATGTATGAAAAATTGTACAGCTATTAAAATCAATCCACAGTTCTTACAATAAATAAATAAATAAACAAATGATATGACTATACAACATTTAAAATGTCGGCTTAATATAATATACAGTGTATATTCCAAAGGGGTATTCAGATTTTTTCTGCTTGATACATTAATATTTTTGTTTTGTTTGAGAAGTGCAAATAGAAAATATCTGATTAATATTTGAAGGAAGGAATGTGCCATACAGTTATTCTAAAACAACCAAAATGTCAATAAAATGGAGCTAATACAGTAGTCAGTTTCAAAAAGCTATAAATACTCCAATACAATACACAAAATTGATTACATCAGACATAAAGTTCAAATAAACAAATCATTCAAAATGCACAAAATCAGTGTCCAGCTAGACATATGACCAATTTAAAAAGAAAAGTTTTTTGAACAAAATGCACTTCTATAGTCAAAATATTCACAATATTCAGCTTAAGAGATAGAAAATTTCAAAACTAACAGTGCTCTATGAAATGATTATATATATTTGAACATTTATAACCATACAAAATTCAATAAACAGTAATTACAATAATATATAAGTCAACATACCTCAATTCCAAAAATAAAAATATGATAATAGCCAGTCAAAGATTGATAATCAATTATTTTTTTATTTATTTATTTTTGAATAACAAAACTTATAAAATAGCATTCAACACAGTAAAAGATAGAAATCAATCTTAGGGAATTTATGAAATTCTCGAGAAGTTCCCATTGAGCACAATTGTTTAATTTAATTGAGTAAAAAATGGAAAGTAATTTACACAGAATTAATGAAATGAAAATATTTTATAAACAAAAATTAAATACACACTTCACAAATAACTTATAAGTTTTATTAATCCTTTACTTGCATCAATTATAAGCTTTAGTATAGAAATAAATTATAAGCCTTAGTTAGAGTTACATAAAAATGTTTTTCTTATTAATTCTTTAAATAATTAAAGAATATTGTTTCAGTCACAAAAATATGAATTCAGATTATATTTAAAAAAGTAGCAATTTTACTTTATTTCAAATGAAACAAAATTTGCAATTGTACTGACATAAATGATTCAATGAAAAATATTAATATGAACTGCTTCTAGAATTTAATCTTCTTCAGTAACTAAATTACAATCAAAATCAGAAGATTCTGAAGAAAATTAAAACTAATTAAAAATAATTTTCATTAAAATGATAATCAAAGTTCAAAAATAAGGAATCAAAAGTGAATAAATATTTATAAGTCTTTCTGTCTGGTATCACCATGATATAAATACTATTTTCATTATTTATAATAAAATACAAAAAAAACTTTGTATTAAATCATTGAGAAATGTTAAATTTAAGATCAAAATTTTAAGTCAGAGCAAAAAATTATAATTTTTAAAAATATATTATAATAATTTTAAAAATATTTATAAATTATATAAATAAAAGAGTACTAAAAGAATTGTTGACAAATATTGATGCAAGCAACATGGTAACTAGTACCTATAAAGAATACAGAGTTAAACTTTTAATTATCCTCACTTAAATTTTAGGAAAGTTCAAATATTATAAATTTTTAACTATTTGTATTTCAAGATCATTAAATTATTTATTTATATGGATAAATGAGCTTTTTAAAACAAACCACACATTTTCACTAAAAAAAAAATGTAAGTAATTACCTGTAGAACTGCTGGTACTACACTACAGTACTGAAGTAATTCTTTTATATGTTCTAATGTATAATTTGATATGCCAATTGCTTTAAATTTACCTAAAAAAATATAAATTTTAATAATGTAAAATTGTGATCATTTGAGTTTGCTAACATGACATATAAATTTAATATTACAAATAATTCCCTTTTGCTTATATAATTTGTGTAAAAATTTAGTTAAATATTATCTAGATTTGGTTAGATTTTAAATAATCTGAATCAAATGATTATGAATTTTTCTAAATATAATTTTTCAACTTTAATTATCAATATAAACTACTTACTTTTTAGATTACTCACTTCAATTTATAATTTATCTATTGATTTAATTTTTATCCATAAAATTATTTTCTCAATTTTTTCTTCATTTCAATTAAGTATTACATATGTTAGTTAACATTTTTTAATTTGAAAAACATGATATTTTTAAAAGAATTATTCAACACATAGAGTATTGATGCTGTATTAGGTTTTATTTTTGCTTGATAAGAAATGAAGAAGAGTGCTTCACCATTTATCAAAATAGATGAGAGTTTTTAATGATATTTCAGTATATTTTAATTTAACAAAATACTTCCAAAAAGCATATTATGTATTCCTATACTTAATTATAGTTAAAAAAGTTAAAAATTCTACTTTAAAGTGAAATAATCAATTCTTGCTTAAAAGGAGATGCACAGTATATTTCTGTTTTGTACATTCACATCTCTGGCATGTGTTCCCTTCACAGTAATTTAGATTTCCCTTCTTGTAATATGAAAAATAATGAGCAGTATCAATAAAAATATAAAGTTAAGTATACAGAAAAAGTTTTCAGAAGCATTATAGGTTGTGTAATAAGTGGGATCAAGATTCCAATTTTATTTTGAATAAATTATTTTCAGACAAATTACTTTTTCAAAGTTATTTACTTCAATAAAGGGTATTTCTAAAGTGGCTATTTTTCAAATATTAAAACAAGAATATTTTTCAAAAATTACTAGGAAAGAAATGGTAAACTACACAAAATTTTCAGCATTATTTGCAAAATGTAATGGAGCTAAAAGAAAAATATTTTGCAATATTTTATAAAATTGTGTGTTTTACATTTCATATTAATTAAATCTATTTAGAATGAAACTATTATTAAAAATGAAAAATTTTAAATATTTAATAATAAACAATTTAATTTTATTTAAATGCAAACTGCAAAATAATTAATTAACAGATTGAATTTGAAGTACAGAAACTGCAATGTAAACAGACATAGCATAAATTTAAAGACAGACCTCTTACCATTAAATATATACAGTTAATATTAAAATTTTCAAATGAATTTTTTTTCAACAAAAATGAAATTAAAAAAAAATTTAATGTAAAGCATGAACATAAAAATTAGTTTCCCTTTTCAACTCAGTTTCAAACATTTCATTTTTAACAAGGATGAGAGCAGATAGTAAATACAAAGACAATTTTATAAGTAACCACACAGGTTAATAAAATTTAATTATTCACACAGGTAATAAATTAATTAGGACTAGATAAATAAGATAACATTGTTATTTTAGTTAAAATTACAATTTCAAAATGGAGTAAAATAACAGCTTTTAGTAAAAGTAATTTGAAGAGAATAGTTATGGGGTATAATGTGATCTTGTTTGATAAAGAAAAAAAAATCATTTATGTTGCACTGAATAATTTATAATGAGATTGATTTTTAAAGGATAATATTTCTTTTTTGTGATTCTTTCAAAACTAGAACAGTAACTATAAATACTATTTTCAGATAAATTTAAGCTTTTATTCTTATTTTTTCCCCCATCTAAAAAAATATCAGGAGTGACAAATGATGTTTTGCTTTCCGATAAAAAAAGTCCTTTAATTCTATAAATGTTCCAGCTCATTTAACCTCATTTTAAATAATAGTTCTTCTTTACATTGTTTTTGGAATTTTATGTTTCATTACAGTCATTTTATTTATTCAAAATTAAAATTATTTTATCAAGACTTCTAATAAAAATTTAGTGAAAGTTCAGAAAATCAGACTTAAAATTGGTTAGTCAAAAGCATCAAAAATTAGATTTTTAACTCCTGCAATAATCCACATTGATGTAATTAAAACAAATTATGAATTGCAAACTAACTCTAATTTAGTTATTAGCAACTTTTTCAAATCTTTAAACATTTGATTTAACATCCATATCATTTACCTTCTTTGTACATTTTTTCTAACTGTAACCAGCTTTCCTTTCTTAATTCAGCATTCATTGGACTTTCTGGTTTCATTCCAGCAGATCCAGGCCAGTGAATAAGATACAAATCTAAATAATTTAACTGAAGGTTTTCCAAAGATGATATAGCAGATTGTTTTGCTTTTTCAGCACCTTGGTGAGTTGGACCTAAAATAAAATGAATAAATAGATAAAAGCTTGCTGCGCAACTTGTCTAGTAGTCAGTGGGCCTGACTGCGGATAGGGAGGTCTTAGGTTGGAATCCCAGTTTGGACATGGATGCACTTTCTTTCTCTATCTATATCTTGTCTTTGTCCTTTCCTTGTATGAATAAGTTGTGAACGGTTGCTTACCTACCTCTATAATGGGTACCAATATATATACTGAGAAGGTCGGACCAAAATATGATTCAGTTGGAAAAGAGGAGAAGCGCAACCAATAATGATAGCCAAGCTGGGACAAAACAACAACAAATGAAAGCTTTTTTACACTTGGTATTTAATAATTTACTTCCACATAATATATTTGAGTTGAACATTTGATTTAATTTAAATGTAAAAATTTAATACTTTACAAGGGAAGAGTTTTCCCCAATAATATATTGCATCAAATATATCATCAAATACATATTAATAAATTATTAATAAATATGATATCAAAAATATAATTAATCATAAACATTTTTTCTAAAATATAAAGCTGTCAAAAATGACATTGTGAATAAGTGTAGTTATATAAAATATATATATATAAATTATATATTTGGAGAAAATTTGTTTTGAATATACTTTATATGTTAATAAATTTAAAATTTAATTTTAAACTGATATTTTATCATAAATTTGTAAAAAATTTAAATTGAAATACTTTTCTAGTTATGTAAAGATAATGTACAGTTATATAAATGTTTAGCTTTTGAATTTTTCATTATAACAAATGAAAACCTTCTATTTAAATTTATAAAAAAAAAAAAAAAAAAACAAGACATGAATTTATTTTTAAACTAAAAATAAAATAATAACAGAAAATATAATAGCATATATCATAAAGAACAAAATTTCAAAAGGGGAAATGATTCAGATTTATCTTTTCTCAAAGCTTACATTAAAAATGAATAATTTCATTGTACTTGAATTAACAGTATTTATAACATTTTCAACATGAAAAATATTGAAAGAATAATTTTTCATGATTTGAATAAATGTATGCAATAATTAAGCAATATATAGTTAAATTTTCTCTGAATGATAAATTCTAACGTTATTTTAAAAGCATAAAAATAAATTCTTGTAAAGCATAATTTAAACAGATATTATTTTTTTAACAGATACTAATTACATTATTTCATGCCAGGTATTAATGATATCAAAGATTGACAGGTGAAAATGATAAAATTATGAGCACAAAATCAAATATTTAAGTTTATTGAAAAAATAATAAAACTTTCAATATTACCTAACTTACTGGTTACAAATATATCATCCCTTTTAACATTATAAGTACTTGCTTTCTTCAAAACTTGTCCAATTGAAGATTCATTCCTGTATACAGCAGCAGTATCTAATCCCAGAGAATAAGAAATGATGTCAAGAAAACAAATTCAAAAATAATAGCTTTTTGAATTTGTGATATTGTTTACTACATTACTTTTAGCAAATTAATATATTAATTAAATATTATAAATTTTACTAAATCAACACATATATAGTAAAAAACAAACTTTTAGTTTTACACTATGCATTTGTTGATTTCTTCACAAATGTATAATATCAACCCAATCAAAATTTTTTCAATTGTTTTTCAATAATTTTTTGAGAATATTGGAGTGAAAGTTAAGCAATTTAAATAAAATTTAAAGCCCCTCCATCTTATAGCATATAATGTTATATAATTAAATAAATTATATAAATACTTCACACTTTAATAGAATGTATTTGGAATTTGAAGAAATTTATTAGTGATAAATAATTTAATATGCTGAAATAAAAATCAGCCTTTATCCAAACATTTTTTTTTTTGGAATTGATGATAAATTTAATAAGTAGAACAAAAACAGTATAAATTATACAAAACAGTATAAAATTTAAAAAATAAATAAATCTAATGATTTATATTTTCTAATACTACGTTTTCATGTTCTTAGAAAAATTGTTACTTTCAAGTTTCTTCATGTGAAATTATTAGTATTATAATTATGCTGCTTGTTATATATTACACAGAGTAACAGATCTATATTAACTCTAATGACAAGAGGTAGCATTACTGTCCAATAGAGTTAATTTACAAAACATTCAATATCCAATGAGAAATAGAGTTAGATTTTATATAAGAGAGATGTGAGAAATGGAAGGCAAACCATCCAATCCATAAACAACTTTGGTTATTATTTGTAATGTACCTTATAACCTTATATATAACCTAGTTTATAATTATTAAGTATTTTCTTTTGTAACTATTATAATCATGCGTAATGTCAGGGTAAATGTTTTGTTTTGTATTATTCTAACTTCCATTTTTTTACATCCCTACAAGAGAGAAAATTAAAAGGGTTGATAAACACTATTTTTTGTAAAAATCCTTTTCTTGAAAAGGGACAATGTAGGAAAAAGATTACTAACCCAGATTTAATTAATAATAAAATGCAAAAGAACTACTTTTTACCAATTAATCTATATCCTTGACGAAGAGCTGCTTCTGTAATGCCCATTACATCAGGAGATTGTAAAAGAAATGTTCCAACTGTATATGTAAATAAAAATTAGTTTTCTTCATGAGAACATATATATACATTCTGTGCCAGCATTGTTTACTATGATATATATAAATTTTTAGAAGGAATTTTGACATTAATTTCATTCTTTGCATATGTTAATTTTATATCTTTTCAAGGATAAATTTAAACATCTATGCTTAATACTAAATGATACTTTATTAACAAAAAGTACTAACTTTAATAATCATATAGTAGTTTACATATACTATGATATATAAAATAATTGAACATTTGTTAAATTATCATACATTATTTATAAAATAATAATTCAGAAATTCATAATTAAAAAAAAATAAACCATGATTTTTTTTTAAAAAAAAAGAATATTTGAATATTTTTTATCAATATTTAGTAATTATTCATCAATTTTATCATATTAATAATTCAATATTTTTCCCTTTTATTATAAACAAGTTCCTTATAAAAATTTTCTTTAAAACAGCTTTTTAAAATATTTACTTTTTCTAAAATAAAGAACCAAATATAATTTATCACACCATTAAGATACAATATTTTCTAAAGAAAGTTAAAAACACTTATATGATGTCCAATCCATAACATTTACAAGCTTCGTTCACAAATTAAAGATTAATTTCATTTAATGTTTTACAGCCAGTTTCAAAATTATTTCAGTTTCATTTTTTATATCTTTAAAACCGATTGCTTAATACTTTTAATACCTAAATTTCTTGTTACTTAAACTCTACTAGACATAATAGATAAATGCTATAAAACAGTTAAATTTAAATATTGCTTAACCTTAAACATTCTTAAAAATGTATATGTGATATATAGTGAAGAATCAATAGAAATATATGGCAAAATGAAGAATTCAATTAAAATAATATAGTAATTGTAAAATAAAGAAATAGCAAAAAGGTTTTTGGTCAATTTATTTTACTGGTATAAATTACTGATAATTTCTATATAAATAAACTTGATTTATAAGCAATCTCTTTTTTATTTTTATATTATAAAATACAGAAATACATTGTGTCTTGCATTTAACTACCATGCATTCAAAATCATATCACAAATTTTATTTATCATAAATTTCAATTTTTTTAACATATTGTTTTAAATTTTGCTTAACAGTATTAGTAATTTAAGAAAATAATTATAATTTAAAAAAATGGAGCTTAGATTTCAAATCATTAAATTTTATTCAAAAAATAATTTTCAAGGTTTCCTAACATTTACATTATCAACTCTCCAATGACGTCAACAAATTTCAATGACTAACAATTTCATAAATTTAACAATGACTGAAATAAAGGATACTCTCTTTAAATAAAGGATATTTTAACATTAAAACTATTAATTTAGTCAAAAAAATTTTTTAAATATTTATCTACAAGTTCTAACATTATATTCACTGAAATTAATTCTAAAACTATTTCAATTTCACATTAATTTAATAAAAATGACCCCTTATTGAAATTAACAATAAAATCTTATGATTAAAAGGCTTGAAAAGGAAGTTAATGATCCTACATTTGTTGATGATAAATAAGCAAAATTAAGCAAATGAAGCTCTGGAAAAGTAAAATATTTTTAGTTTCAATATAAGTATTCCTCTAAGTAATATAAATTTGATCTCCAGACTTGCTGATATTTTACAAATATATATATATATATATATATATTAGGTCTACCGGAAAGTTCTGTCTGCTCCGGTTACAATCAGTTTCAACAAGTATTCAGCTCAACAAACCATTTCCAAACATATTTGGAAACTAGGGTTTGTGTGGAAGTATTCGAGATGGGTGCCACACAAGTTAAGTGAGAAGAATTTGAATGATCGAATCATCATATGCACATCTCTGCTTGCACGCAACAAAATCGAACCCTTCTTGGACCGGATCGTAACTGGGGATGAAAAGTGGATTACCTATGAAAACATCATAAGAAAAAGGGCATATTGTGAACACATAAAACCTGCCCCCTCTACCTCTAAACCGAAGTTGAGCCTGAACAAGAGAATGTTGTGTATATGGTGGAACATTCAAGGACCAATACATTTTGAGCTGTTGAAACCAAACGAAAGGCTAAATTCGGAGAGATACTGTCAGCAATTGGATAAATTAAAAACAGCACTCCAAGAAAAGAGGCCGGCGATGTTTAATAGGAAGGACATCACACTGCTTCATGACAATGCCAGGCCACATGCTGCTTTGGGGACTCGTCAGAAAGTCGCAGAGCTAGGCTGGGAAATTGTCGCATCCACCATACTCCCCAGACCTAGCAGCATCTGATTATCACTTGTTTCTGTACTTACAAAATTTCTTGCAGGGCAAACAATTCAAGAACGAAGAAGATATCAAACAAGCACTGGTTCAATTTTTGGCTTCTAGAGATAAGACATTTTAAAAAATGGGATATACAAATTGCCATCACGCTGGCAAGAAGTCATAAATATATAATGATGGCAATTATATTATTCAATAAAGTTTATCAAAAGTATGAAAAAATGTATTCCTTTGTTTCATTCTAAAACAGACAGAACTTTCCGGTAGACCTAATATATATATATATATATATATATATATATATATATATATATATATATTGTCATTATTAAATTTTAAGCTATTATTTTATTAACATATTAATGAAAGAACTTCTCAAATGTTCACAGCCGAGTGTCCTAGTAAAATAGTGGATCCTCTATAAATACCTCATAAAAACTTCAAAATATAAAAGACTTATCTTTTAAAAAAAATTTGCATAATTCGACACATTTATAACTTTTTTAATTAACTAAATAAAAATTTAGCATTTTTTCAGCAAATAGTTAAATTATCAAAATTTACTACATTAAATTCATTTTCTCATATGGAAGTTGGATACTATTTTCATAAGTACTATTAATTCTGTTGTATTTATTAAAATTAATGATAAACAGCATCATTAGTATTTATCAAAATGACAACCTTTAAAAGAAAATTATCCTGTTTTAATGGATACAATGCTATGAAAGTTTTATAGCTTCGAATTTTATCAAGTCCAATCATGTCGACTTGTATTCAAGAAATTTTAATATTATTCATTCGTAATAGCAAAAAACTGTACGAACAAAAAATCAACAAGCATTATGACATGTACTTTGGATGACAGAAAATTATAGATGATTTCGTATTTAATAAATTTTAAAAATTTTCGTATTAGTTTGACAGATGAACTGTCAACTTATTTTTGTTTAATATGAAATATCACATAAAATTTGGATCAACTAAAGAAATAATAATCACAAGAGAGAATTGTTTTGGTTACTATTTTATTAAGTTTATTAAACCTACGTCCTAACAAAGGCATCTCAACACCATTATTTAAAACAACAGTTGTCATCTTATTTATTATTATTGACATGAATTTCAAAACAACAAAAACTTTCTTTATGAAATCTCTGACAGTTACAGTTTTATGATAGCAAAATCATAGCTATAGGGAATTTATCATCCATGTTGTTGCCAAAGTAATTTCAAAAGAATATAAAGTAAAAAAATTTGAATCACTATCAGAAATCAACATGTATACATTAATCTTTTTTTATAAAATTAAATAATGAATTTATTTCACATGAGCGTCTCAAAACAATTTTTTCCTCCCTTTATAAAAAATTTCTTTAGTTTGAATTTTTCTCTCGAATATTCGAAAATTGATTTGTCAACAGAAAATGATGCAGTTCATTCATATTTAAACAACTGAAGAATAAACAAAAATCTATGTGTTTTATCAAAACTAATTTCGTGAATTTTTTATTGACTAAAATATAAAACTAATTTCAAGAACAAGACTCAGTTACATATTTATAGCAATGTCATTTCGAAGAAATTGCGTTTCATTTAAATTTGTTGTAATTGATACGATAACAAACAAAATAATATTGACAAATCATTAGGCTTGACATGTATACATTAATCGTTTTTTATAAAATTAAATACGCCCTCAAAAACTGGCGAATAAATTAATGAATTAGATACCCAAGATCAATATTTTATTGATCACCTTTTGCATGCATAACAATTATTATTTATTTGCCCATTGATTCCGCATGTAAATGGAGTACATTTACATTTAGATAATTGAATGCATTTGCTATGCTGCTTTTATAATAGAATCCGTCTTAGTTGCATACGTATTTCCAACATATTCCACACATTTTTAAGAAATTGAGATCCAGGCTGTGCTGTGACCAGCGAAGGTGCTTAAAGTTAAACTGATGTCCACGAATCAGTTTAAACACTTCTGAGTGATATTCAGTTGCATTATCCCCGATGAAGTATCTGTCACCCATAAAATAAAAATAAAAATTGCAGGTTGTATTCAATCAATCATATCTGGTCATTTCATGGCAGCTTTTACCATAAAGGAACACCAATGCACCAGTTCCAGGCCAGTAGAATATGACTTATATCATATGATACTAACAACAGAAATTTACGTAATGCAAATACATTTCTGAAGTTCTCGCAAAATTCGAGAATTTCCCTCAGTGCAAATTAAGATATAGCTTGATTCAACCGAGCACATTACTTGGTTCTAATCCTCAAATGTCCAGTATCTACTTTCCCTACACTACTACGAATGAATTTTATTTATTTCGGAAATTAGTGAAGGAGTTATTTTCTAAATGCAAAATTTTGTGTACAGAAATGACAGGTTTTTCTCATTGGCACTTGATTATGTATTCCTATCTTCTATAATACTCTGCGCATGATTAATAATGATACAATATCTTTTAATGATATAATAATCTGCGCATGATTATGTTGAAGTAACGCTTTTTGACATTTGAAGCACAATAGTATCCCTATTCTGCCATTCAATTCTTCAGAAATGCCACCGATCATACTTTTGAAAAGTAAGCTCGAATCGTCTTTACATCTTCTGGACAAGAACTGCGTGGGTTTTTATTAGAATATTTGAAAATCTTTGTTATGGCTGACTTTTACTGACCAGTTATATTTACTGTCTTTGAAATTGTTTCCTTTGCTAAACAATAAGCTATTTTTCAAGTGGTTATGGTTAAATCAGGATGCTTCTCAGCATTTAGCCCTGAATTAGGCTTTAAAATAGTTTATTGAAAGCAGTCGGGAAAGAGCTAGAAGCCGTGAGACCAATCAGAAGATCCCCGAATATTTGGTCTACCAATCCAAGAGCTACCATTTCATTAGGAGTACATTATGATCATGACATATTCAACGTACCCCAACCATTTTTAGAGAACGCGACAGATCTTTGGTTAAACTGGGATACGACCTCACTACTTTCCAATTATGAGACAGAATCCCAAAGCAACCAGACAACCATGGCCCTTATTTGTTTATTTATTTTGCCCTAATAGCTGCTCAGTGGTTAAAATGTTTTTTAATTTTTGAAAAATCTATTGTTTTTCTCATTTTACTTCAATCAAAACATGCTTAGATACACTTTACTTAGCATTATAATAACCTGAAAGTCATTTCATTCTATAGAAATTTGTATACTTCATCTTCAGAAAGCATTTAAACAAAAATTTCAAACGTACACACCCACACACGAATTTTCTTAGCTGATTAGTTAACTTTTATACATATATGCATAATACGCTAAGTATAATATGTATATAATATGCTAAGTATAATATATTATATGCTAAGTTTTCTTTAATTACTTTAAAGATAAGTTTATTTGAAACAAATGAAATATAGAACTTTGCTAATTTATTTAATATTTTGTTTCTTTCTTGACTTATTCTAATATATATGACAAAATTTTCGAGAGTTACCCCAAATATTTTATTTTTATATTATTAGATAAGTTATTATCTGAAATTTATTTACACAAAATGAAATTTTATGGATTACAGTGAAACATTCTCATTCGAATATCGCTGAAGAATACTAAAATTTATAATCACGTGATTATATTTAAAGTACATGAATAGATATCTATTCATGTACCTTAAAATTTAAAAAAAAGAATAATTGGAAATTCTCAATATAATACTTAATTAAATAGTTTATTCGTAATATAGATTAAAAGTATGTATTTAGATCTATTTATTCATCTAAATACTTTATAGGATTTCCTAACACATCATATTTTAAAATAAGCAAATCAAAATTTGGTTGCTGATTATACCACTTAAGTTACTACATTCCAACAATGATGCAAGCTTATAAATGTTTTGGTTTTCTATGATAATAATTCTTTAGAATAAATATGCATTTATATTTTGCACAAATAAGACAGAGTAAACAGTTAAATGGCTATTTTGCTTCGTGTATTCAATGCATAGGTTCAACTGTTATTTTAATTGTAGATAATTGTAGTAGAATCGCGGAATTCTAGATGATAGTTTAATCAGTTGTAGTGAGCAAAACGCATCCTTAGAAAAATTTGCCAAAGGTGCAAATAATTTTTTTAAATAAATGATAAATTATAATAGATTTGAGATATTCACTTAGCATGACTCATGGTTAATTCATGGTTCCTCATAATGAATTCTATTTACAAACATAATTTTTATCTTCTTAACATTATGGTAATTGGCTTTACAATAATTGGTAACAGTTTGCAATCTGCTACCTCTTAATTTTTTGGAGATTTTTTTGACGACAAGATGTAACTATCAAGATAACCGCTGCCGCTACATAAAAGCTAAACAAAGAACCAGGGTTACTAGAAATTAAACTTTATCGCCAAATCTTTTGACAAACTAAGGGTTCCCGATTCTACACACAATAATGCACATTAACAATTTCTTTACTATGATAAAACTTTTAATTTATATTGAAATTCAATTAAAAAATTACGAATATATAACCCTGTTTAAAATTTTATAGTTCAAAGATTCGACTGTACTATTTATTGTGATTCTTGTAAATTGTATTGATAATTATTGTTATTTTACAATCGGTATCATCACAGTTACATTTAACTTGGGACACATTTAATAATGTGTATCAACAGTTAAAAAAATTTTATGTTATTATATAATGAAAAATAATTCTTAATTCACTTAAACTTTTGTATACAAATATTGTCTATTGTTATGGAATATTTAATCAAACTTTTATGTTATTAACTAACTAACTCAATAATTTGAAATATTTATTATACTTTAAATTATAACATGTTGTGTGTAAAATTATTAAATTTGTAGCCGCAAAGCAATTTACGAGGAAGTATATTCAGCAAAATTGACTCAGAATTTAAGATTGAATGGAATAGCTGCAAAAATTTCAAACATATCTCTGAAATAATCTTAATCTACGAGTGGAAAAGAAATAAACACAAGTATTCCAATGTTATATGAAAAAGTGTAGTAGAGATATCAAGTTCTGCCATTCCTTTACCAATCTGATTATTCAACAAAAGGATTTCACAGCTTTTAGAAGGCGAGGTAAATGCGATTTTTGTAGAGATCATTGATCAAAATGTTTCCCTGCAATGTATGCAATATTTCGAACTTATTATTTAATTCAAAATTACTAAAAAAATAGAAATTTCAAAAAGATTAAAATTATTCGTAAATATTGATTAAAATTAAATACGAAATTTGCAATATTGAATGTAAGTATTCTGAGGACTATGTAAGAAATTACTATCACATCTTGGAATTTTTAATGCAGGATTCTTTTCTATTGGATATTTTACCTGTTATTTGAATGCTTTGCTTGGTCACTCAGTAGTCATTTCTTACACACTAGGGTTAACTACTGTTTAAAGTAGATTCCGACTTCTACAAACATCCAAACCCAAGGTAGGATTCGAGTTCACGAGCTGTTGAACCGAAAGCATAAGCCCAAGCCATTCAGCTATTAGCTCGATTACTTTGAATGCTCAATGTTTTGCTATCTATAAAATACTTCTACTACCTAGTTCTTTAAAAATATCATGTATAGTTATGGTAAAACTGAAAAGTTTGCGATTCATTGGCTAAGCATGTCCCACACTTACTCTATCGGAATTTAAAATTCTTTAAGAATGCTAGCCATTCCATACGGGTCATATCCTCCGATTAAAGGTCGAATACTAACAGTGATTACTGGTGTTTTATAAATATCACTGTTTTTTGAATATATTATGATTTTCTTGTATACTAACATGTAAATTGTTGTGCTTCATACTTAAATGTAAAAATATAACATTTTATATCTCTTATCATATATGTAAAATAAATATTATTCTTTCATAATGAAATTTTAAATCGAAACAATCTGAACAGCCACACCCAAAAAGCCGTATTGGCTACACCGGACGTTGGCCGAATTTATTTTTATGAAGATTAATATTTTACATCCCCATTTATAAAGGTACGTGATATTAAATTGCAATTTATTAGAACAATTATATTATATTTTTCAATATGAACGAAAATAATGCAAACGATATTCAGTTCGAAAACGAAACTGTTGAATTAAATGGAATTGCAATAAAACCACCTATGTTTTGGCGTCAAAAACCTAAATTGTGGTTTTTCTAACTCGAAGAGCAATTTGCAAACAGTGGTATAAGTCAAGATATAACTAAATATAACACTGTTGTTGCAGCATTAGATGAAAACATTTTGGAATATGTTGTCGATATTCTTTCAAATCCTCCAGAAGAGGGAAAATATTATGCCTTAAAAAATTCTTTACTCTATTGATTGACTGATACCGAGGAATCACACTTAAAAAAGTTACTAAAAGATCTTGACCTTGGCGATAAACGCCCATCTGATTTGTTACGACAAATGAAAAGTCTCGCTGGCGATTCGATTTCCGAAGAGATAATTAAATCACTATGGCTCCAGAGGCTACCTCCACAAACACAAGCAATTTTGTCAATTAGTAAGGATCCATTCGCTATGATTGCAAAAATGGCAGACAAAATTATTTCAATCTACAATACAATCGAAATGTCCCCTATTAACAAAACAGTACCTTGCTGTAGTAAATCAACAATATCTGAAAGCAGTAGAATAGATATTTTAGAAGCAAGTATTTCTTCATTAACTAAGAAATTTGATGAATTTTCATTTCGAAGTAGATCACGAAACAAACCAAGATATTTCAAAAGACAAAGCAGATCTAAATCCATATCAAAATCAAGACACCACAAATTTTGCTGGTATCACTCTAAATTTGGAAGATATGTAAATAAATGTGTTGAGCCGTGTAAATTTAACAAATCTATCACTCCTTCGATAAACTAGCTTTTCAGTCGATTGCAGAGGCCAACGATAATGGCCAATTAAACTGTCGCCTCTTCCTTTTTGATAAAACCAGTAATCGTCATTATTTGATTGATACTGGTGCAGACATTTCTGTTATCACTCCTCCGAAACTAAACAAGCTTTTATCAACAGAATTTACACTTTATGCTACAAATTCAACTCCTATAAAAACTTATGGAACTAAGCTTCTGAAGCTGGGTCTAAGATTAAGAAGAAAATTCGAATGGAACTTTATCTTCGCAGAAGTTTCAAAACCAATTATTGGAGCTGACTTTCTTAAAAATTTTGGTTTACTTGTTGACATTAAACGTAAACGTTTGATCAACACTTTAACATCACTGGCAGTCCCAACTCGAGTGATAAAAGGTCCTTCATCGTTTTTAACACCTTTAGACTGCAATGAACTTGAGCTTGATATCCGGTCCCTACTAGAGGAATTCAAATGCCTTACATCAAGAAAAGTAGGAAGTTGAACAGAACAAGTCAAGCATAATGTCACTCATCATATAATTACAAAAAGCCCTCCTATCGCTTCAAAAGTCCGCAGGTTAGCCATTGACAAATTTAAGATAGCAAAGGCCGAATTTGAACATATACTCGAGCAAGACATTTTCAAACCTTCGAGTAGCAGTTGGTCCAGCCCTTTACATCTTATAAAGAAGAAGAATGGAGATTGTAGACCATGTGATGTTTATCGTAAACTCAATGCAATAACAGAGGCAGATTGTTATCCAATACCTCACTTACAAGATTTTACACATCAATTGGAAAAATGTACGATATTTTCAACCTTGGACTTAGAACGTGCTTACCATCAAATCCCAATCCATCAAGCTGACATAGAAAAGACTGCAATTTGCACGCCTTTCTGACTTTTTGAGTTTCCGTGAATGACATTTGGATTAAGGAACGCTGTACAGTCCTTCCACGATTTATGCATACTGTTTTGAAAGGTCTCGACAGTTGTTTCGCTTACATTGATGATACTTTGATTGCTTCAAAATCTAAAAAAGAGCATTTAGAACACCTAAAAGAAGTTTTCAAACACCTTTTAGATTTTGGAGTAGTAATAAAAATTGCAAAATGTCAATTAGGTCAAGCTGAGTTAAATTTTTTTAGGACAGACTGTTTCTGCAAAAGGTATTAAACCAGCTGCTTAACGAGTTAAAATCATCAATGAATTTGATAAAACTAAAACAATCAAGCAATTAAAAAGATTTTTGGGTTTGGTAAATTTTTACAGAAGATTTTTGCCTCACTCTGCACAATTGCCACTTACTAAGTACCTGTGATGTGCAACAAAAAGAGCTCAAATAAAACTCTTGAGTGGACACAAGAAGCGGAAATAGCTTTCCAGAAATGCAAAATGCACCTTGTAGATGTTGTTCATTTGGCACATCCATTAACATCAACACCATTAGGATTGTTTGTGGATGCTTCTGATTGTGGAATTGGCGCAGCGACTCAACAGAAAATTGGTAATTCTTGGCAACCATTAAGTTTCTATTCCTTAAAACTTGATCCATCGCAGCAACGGTACAGTACCTACGACTGAGAACTACTGGTTGCTTACTCTGCAGTGAAGCCTTTCCGTTACCTTGTAGAAAGCCAATAATTCACAATATTTACAGACCATAAACCATTAATATTTGCCTTAAATCAAAATCCTGAAAAAGCTTCACCTCGTCAGTTAAGACATTTAAATTTCATCAGCGAATTTACACAAATGACATACAACACATTTCTGGATCAGAAAATATAGTTACCGATGTATTATCAAGATTATATAGTTTATCTGTTCTTCCAACCATCGACTATGAAGCAATAGCTATAGCTCAAAAATCAGATGAAGAATTACAACAATTTCTAAAAAACCAAAATTCTTCATCTTTAACACTATCTGAATTTCTAGTAGTTGGCTCAAATCAGGTAATTTACTGTGATTCTTCTCAAAAAATATTCTCCAAATATACCCAAGCCATTTCAAAGAATAGTTTTTGAAGCAACTCGTAATATGTCTCATCCAGGAAACCGTTCTACAATGAAGTTAATGAAGACAACATATATTTGGCTTGAAGTGCGGAAAGACATTCAAAATTGGTGTCGGAGCTGTCTTAAGTGCCAACGAAGCAAAGTTAACCGCCATGTTAAGACTCCTATTCAGAATTTTCCTTTGATCAGTCAACGCTTCAACGAAATCCATATTGACATCATCGGTCCTCTACCAACATCAGAAAATTATCGATATTGTGTCACAGTTATCGACAGATACAGTTTTTGGACAGAAGCCATTTCATCAGCTGACATTGAAGCAGAAACCATAGCCAAAGTCTTTTATGCTGGTTGGATTGCTCGCTTCAGTGTTCCATCATACATCGTCACTGATCAAAGCACGCAGTTTGAATCACGACTTTTTCAAGGGCTATCAAATATTATAGGATTTCAAAGAAAGCGCACAACCTCGTATCATCCTCAATCAAATCGTTTCATCGAACGATGGCACAGGTCATTGAAAGCTGCTCTAATGTGTCACAACAACGTGGCATGGACCCGTTCACTGCCAACTGTTCTCTTAGGATTAATAACGGCCATCAGCGACAATTTTAGTGCAACACCTACAGAGATGCTGTATGGCGAACAATTTCGTTTATCTTGTGATTTTATTCAACCAACGCCAATATCAACAAATCAGTCAAAAATCGCTACTTAGTTCAAAAAATCTTTTTCCACTGTTCACCCAGTACCAGCGTCTAACCATAGTAAAAATGATATTTTTATTTTTAAAGATCTTTCCACATGTTCACATGTATTAGTACATAAGAATGCTGCGCGTTAAAGTCTTCAGCCACAACACGAAGGACCATATAAAGTGACAAATCGCAGTAATAATTATTTCAATCTTCTCCTTAAGGAAAAAGGAATAAAAATTTACATCGATCGTCTTAAACCTTGCTACCTATTAACTGAAGATCCAATTTTAAACCGAAATACAAACATTTTACCCGCTACCACCACTTCTACTGACCATAAAACTAACAATACCCGTGAAACAAAAAAAGTTTCGTTTTCACCAGTTAAACAAATTTTTACAAGAAGTGAAAGTAGAGTTAAAGTACCTACTAGATTTGAAAAGCCTTTCCAAACTTTTTAAACTCATTTTACGTTCACTTGTTCATTAGTGGGGGATAAGTTGATATCTGTGGCAATAGTAACTTGTCGAAGAAAGAAACGAAATATAAACAATGAACACTTGTGTTTTATAAATATCCCTGTTTTGAATACATTATGATTTTGCTATATACTAACATGTAAATTATTGTGCCTGCTTCATCACATATAACTTTTATATAAGCATCAAGTTTTTTTTATCAAGTATGGATTAATGGACTAATTTATAAACTTGTAAAACTAAAATTCCCAGCTAATTATATTAAATTACTAAATTCCTACCTGAATGATAGATGCTTTCAAATAAAAATTAATAACTCATTATCTGCAATGCACTTCATCAAAAGTGGAGTCCCTCAGGGATCTATTGTAATAAAAATTGTAAGTTTAGTTAATTATGATAAAAATGCATCCAATTTTTATCATAATTAACTGGAATCCAACATGTTAACTGAATCAAGATTCATCAAGCCAAATTTTATTCAGAAGTCAAATAAATGGCAGAAATGATTTGTTGATGAGCACAGAAAAAATGTCAGTCATTGTGAAATATTAGTAGACTTCAGTGTCCATATAGTGTGTCTTCTGTTTCTATTTAATAGCAAAGACAAAATAGATTCCATTTTTCTCATTGACACTGCTATGTCCTTAATTGAATTCTGTAATTTTTTTTTATCAACATTATTTGTTTTTCACTTTCATAATAATAATTTTTATTTCACAGAACATACCGTAAACTAAGTCATATATATGACTTTGAGTAGAACAATATTGTTCTACTCAAATAACTAGTATTACGTTAAATAGTACCTCATCATATTATGGCAAGGAAAGTAAAATTGAAGTCGATCTTACTTATATACAATGATAAGTAAAAGTTAATTTAATAAATAAAACTAATATACATAAACTTTTTTAAACTAATATACATAAACATTACATTTTAATGCTATTTATGATGATCAAAAACATAAAATTACAAAAAATTAATAATCCAACAATATTTTTTGTAGCTTTGTGTATGGCTTTGCAATCAAAGAGTAACTCTATTTTAATCATGGAAAGATTTTTATTATACATTCTATTTGTCCTTTACTTTGAGTTTCATCATATGTAATTTGTTTTTGTAATTTTGTTGCTCACTTAATGGGTAACTTCAATTAGAGGAAGAAAGATTACTGCACTACAATATAATGAATTATTTTGTGTGTGTGTAAATTAATTATTTAATTCGTGATCCATGAAACAGTTATTATCTATGATTTTGACGAACCTATTTTCTTACATTCAGTTTAGCATACAAAGTTTACAAGTTTGAAATACCTACTAGAGGCATGGGAATTTTTAAAAAAATAGTGTCATTTATAAGAAAATAATTTACATTAGTCGAAACGAAACAATTAAAATTTTGTTGTTTTTACTTATGACACTTGGTCAAGCCAAGATCGTTATGCCGTTGGTTATGCAATTTTAAGTCAGTAGGGTGCGTCTTTCGTTTATCCAGAGCACCACGAAAGTGAAGATGGCACCCCAGGGAATCAACTCTTACAATTTTGACATTCATCTGTAGGCTGGAAAATTTTTTCTACACCATTACACCCATGGTAATTGCCCAAGAACCGAACACAGGACTTTCGATTCCACAGATTTTATGAGATTGTATATCTCATGTACTCGGTGGGTCTTTGGTGGAATTGGGAATCGAACGCCTCTCTTCTGGACGGAATGCCGATGCCCTAACGATCAGGCCATCACGGCCCATACTAAAATTTTAAATTTCGTTGGTTGATATGAAAAACAAGAGCAAAATTATATAAGATATTTTATTATAAAATTACTAATTATATATATATATATATATATATATATATATATATATATATATATATATATATATATATATATATATATATATATATATATATATATAAATTTCGTGTCACGATGTATGTTCCCGATAAACTCCGAAACTACTGAACGGATTTTGATAAAATTTTGTAACCATTTATAATATAGTCCAACTTAAAAGATAGAATAGTTTTTATCTCTTAATTATTATTTTCAATATTTATTATACGACATTAATGCTTATTTATTGTTTAGTTCTATAAGTTTCTAATAGATGGCGGTTTAGCATCTAAGTTGCACAGGTATTCGGCAGTTGGCGACGTGTTTATTTTTCTAGATTATACATCTTCAAGAAAATTAACGTGCGCGCGCAATCACGTGGTTAAATATAGAATTTACATATATTTTTATTATTATATTTTCATGTTTACATATATATTTTAGTGATACATATATTTTCATGATGTATAATCATACTATAACAATTTTTTGTGAATCACTTTCATAATTATACTTTGTATTGTGTTATTATTGTGCGTGTTCAGTTTGAATATTTTTAATATTATAAATAGTAAAATAAAATTTTATTTATTGCTGTTTTTCTCTACTAATTTTCATACCACCTCCAAAACATGTAAGTATTTCTTGACAGCCTTTTATTTTTTTATTTTTATTTTATAATTTGATAATTATTAATTTATTCAGTAGAACATTTTGATCTAATTTATTTATTCAAATGATAAATTCTTTTAATTTTTTTATTTCAGTATAATACCGCGGAAAAATTTTTTAGTTTTAATAATTAAAAATTGAAAAAATAATAGTTCGATGTCAATGTTATCTACCTCATTTATAACAATTTATTTTTAGATATTTTTAATTTAATAGTATATTTTATAAGTAAGTCACTGATTACTAACTATAATTTAATATAAAATGAATAAAATGTAAATTCATCCTGAAGTTTAAAAATGAAAGGAAAGCTAGTAAAATCAATACTGCAGTTTGTAAGAGATATTATTGTTCTCAACGTAAGAGAGTAATTATTCGGAATAAAGCCAACATTTTTATTTAATTGTTAAGTTAAGTAAAAATGATTTTTAAACATGATTTCTTGATGAAATACTTAAAAACTATATGTATTTCTTCTAAATGAATGATCATAGTAAAAAATATATTAGGAACATTTAAACAGAGAATAAAAATAAAATCTAAATGCATTAAAAGACGGAAGGAAATTTTTTATATCTCCCTTATAATTATTCCAGATATATTCAAAATGGATCTTTCCATTATAGACAAATGAATCATATATAAGCAAATATACGTATATAAACATTTCAAGCGCATACTTTTTACGGACTTCACTCGTAAAAGACTGGCTTTCAAAAATTTGAAAAAAGCGAAAGAGATAAGCATTAATAGCATTTTCCAACTTAGTAAATCTATTCGTATTCAAAAAGGGATGACAAAAGATTTAATTTCGAAAGTGCTTAAATATTTATATACTTTCTAAGATTATAAAAGGATTAAGTAAGAAAGAAAATTTTTTCTTCTCAATCAGCAATTTAAAGAAATGGTATTTCATGTCTCGAAAATGCTTTTTAAAATTAAAAGCAAATCTTTCTCAATCGGAAAATTGTCGTTTAAATTACCCATTGCTATTTTTAGAGTTCGTACGGTGAACCTTCAAATAGTTTTCTGAAGGATTTTTCAAATAGTTCTCTGAAATCAGAGATTTCTTTCCAAAATTTAGTATATTTTATGGGCTCACAAAACTTAGGGTTTATAAGAAAATAAATTCAGGAAACAATGGCAAATTTCCTGAAAATATTTTTAAGCCATTTTTACTTGAAATGTTTATAATTCGCCTTGGTAAATATTTTCATATGTTAATTACATTTCATTACATGTAAATTTAAAGTGAAATTAGATATGTAAATTCATAATAATACAGTTAATTAAAAGTTTTTGGTATTAATAAAATAAATAGAAAAAAGTAATGACTGATTTAATTGTAATTTAGTAACAACTAATACTTCTATGATTTTTATATCAATGAACTTTAAAATGTTATGTATCTGTTATAGTATTTTTAGACAATACAAAATTAATTTAGATAACTAAAAAATATATACATTTTCCGTAAAAACTAAGTATAAATACTTTATTTACTTACCAAAATATAATTATAATGATGCATTAGTTATATTTACATGTAACTTAATCTTCATTTTATAATAATCACTGAATTTCGCTATATTATTATAAATTGGCATTAATTCAGATATTTAAACATACGGATACTTTACCCAATTCAATGAAAATTATTTCACACTTTTGGTTTTGGTTTGGTTTCCTGTTGCGGTTGGTTAACTCGTTCTTTTGTTATTCCTTTTTCTAAAATCGCGGTTTCTTATAATTTTCTTTCATGTTTAGAATTTTTGCATCCTCTGTAAATGCATGTACATGATCTCCCAGTGTCTTAGTGACATGGTCGCTTTCTTCAGGATAGCAAGGTTTAATCCTTGTTGTTGAACAATGGAAATGAATATAGTGTTTCTATTTATTTATTTATTTTATTACATTACATTTATTCAGACTTGTATGCTTGATTCTTGAGATCCGCTTGTAAGTCTTCGTCGATAATAGGACAAATAGCACAATGACAGATGTACAACCACAGAAGAATAACGAAGAAAACACCCAGGGCCATGGTGGGAATCGAACCCACACTCGTACGCTCTCAAGCGATTAGCGGTGATGCTTTAGACCACTCAGCCACGGAGCGCCCTAGTGTTTCTACAAGTGGTTAAAATTAAACTGTTTGTATTTTGAGGATCTTAGCTGCAATTCTATTAAGCCACTCCCTATGATACTTAAAATATACATTATATTGGTCATACAGTCAAGATTGCCATAAAAAATGTTTCAAATCATGCGAATGAATGGAGCTGTACTGATTAAAAATGTATGAAAATTATTACTTTAACGAATTTATCTATGGAAGCGATGAACGGAGTTTGAAGAAATTTACACGCAGTGAATGAATAATAAATAGAAGATACTAGACAAGATAGGAAAACAAGTACAAGTATAATTGAGCTCATTGTAATAAGAGAATTTTATGATAAAATTCTCTTATCACAATGAGCTCAATGTTCTGGTAGCACTTAGTACTGATCGGCAAGCCGAGCTGGCAGCCGAATGGTTAGCGCTCTTGCCTTCGATTCAACAGTTCCCACCTTGGGTATGGATGTTGGTAGTGGTTCGGAATCCACTTTAAACCGTAGGTCCTGGTCTAATTAGCCTTCGAGTGCAAAAAACGACCGTTGAGCGACAAACAAACCAAACTACTGATCAGCAAATGAAAAACTTAAGACCCATGTCAGTAAACGCAGTTAAAGATATGATGCAAAAATTTGAAGATTCTTTGGTGGTTGGTTCTGGATGAAAACGACGTGATGGCGCTTGTAGAAAAAATTAGTTACAGCATCTGCAAATTCTTCATGTCTTAAAAACGTAACACATTTGACGGTTATCGTGGACGAAATACTAAGCTTCGCAAGCGAAATTCGTGCGATGTAGCGAAGTCTATAACATCGTCTTGACATCAGAAAATGAGTAAAGCACACGATAATTATGTATTTTGAACAGCATTGTTGAATTATAAGACGTTTCTTGCTACAGAACAGATTTGATTTTCTATGCCTAGTGTTGAAAATTTGATTTTAATCTTTAACTACAACTTTTGACTAATGAAACAAGGTTTAAAATTTTCTTTGGAAAATATTTAGTGATAAGTAATATAGTATGATTTTATGATAAGTAAAATAAAATCTTTGAAAATGAGTAGTGTAGTAAATAGTTGTAACGAGATAAGTATAACTTTTTACAAATAGTTATTTGTAATTTATAATTTACAGTTTCCTTCTTTAAATATTTGTTAATTTTATATAATTTAAACAGATTACCGATGACTTTGGGATCCAAAGGATAACAATTATTTTGGCAAAAAGTAATAAAAGAATCCGGTTTTTAAATAAAAGCTTTTCAAAAATTTACTATAGGTAACATAAATTATAGGTATTGCTTCCCCCTAAATATTTAATTCTCTTAGTAGATTTATATTTTATAATACCCTTAGTAGTCTTAAGTTTTTACTTTTTCTCAAAAATCTATTACAAGTAATTTAAAATATATTGGAAAGAAGGGAAAATTCTATTTTTTGCGAATTTAAGTAGTTTAAATAAATATTACTGCCGAATTGAAATTGTAACCTCAATATGTGTAACTGTAATAAGTGTTTTAATACATGTATTGAAATTAAACGATTTCAATTAATATCATTGGTATTCTTTTTTCATTTCGGATAACGATTAAGAATAATATGCATTGAAGTTTCGCAATTAATATTAAATAGAATATTGACTTTTATTTGATCCGCGCACTTTTTATAGAATCAATATTTTTTGAAAAAGTAAAATTATTTTGGAAAGTTTATATAATTGAAGAAAACTTATTCTTTATTCATGTGTATGTTCTAAGGGTATATATTTGTAGCTATGATTGTTGAAATTAAACAATCTTGAGCAATATAAATCCACTATTTTATTGCAAATATTAGAAAGCAATAATATATATTAAAATAAATTTAGAAAAATAAATAATATTTAATTTTAATAATATATGTAAAATACTAGCAATAAATTGAATTACTTAGATTTTGTAATTGATAATTTAATGGAGCTTTTGTGCATACTTGTAAAATACAAATCGATATACTTAGAGAAACAATTATTACTAAATGAAAAGAACAATAATGTTCAATATATTGTAATTATTAAACTCAAAATTCATAACAGTGATGAGTATTTTAATTTAATGGAAAAATATAAAATATTTACTGTCTGAAATAAGTGTTTTAATCCTGTTTGTTATACAACATTATCAAATAGAACGTTAATTTTCAAAGTTTTTTGTTATTAAATATATGTAAAAATATTTTTACATATATTTAAAAATATACTTATACTTAAAAATATTTTTGTTGATATTTGAAATAAATTCGAAAAATAGATATCAAAATCGGAAAGTGAAACTCAAAACAAACTCAATTTTTCATTCGCCTAAAACGTCAGATCATATTATTTAATCTACGTCACAGGTAATCGATAACGACAATGACGTGGAGGAGAATGTTGTCGATGTCTTTTAAGAAGAGTTCGTTTATTGTTTCTCTCGACTAGATTGCGACAAGGAGTATCTTAAAGGAGCCACTCAAGAAGTGAATTCTGAGTATATTTGATGCAGAAACTTGAAGTGTATTTTTACAAGATGCATTTCCTGCGAAAACTGAAATTTCTAAATTTCTCGGCTCTTGATTTTACTTTGGATTTTTTGGACAAGAATGTGAGTAGATGAATGCTAACCATCACGTATCTTTTGAACAAATTAGAACTATTTTCATTTACATATTGTGAACTCTGAACCGATACATATGGAATTCCACCTATCTTCATGCCATGGGAAAACAAGCACTGCAATCACTATATTTACCATGCACAACACAGTGTGAATTCACTTCAAATTTCAATTCAGGCCCTTTCTTCTAGGAAACCCAGTAATTTGAAAGATCTTGTTGTCCTAAAGCAAAACCAAAGAGTTTTCTTGGCTATCACAATTTTAAAACAAAATAGAGTGTAAGTTAAGATGGCAAGACGGTTAAAGAATGTGATCGAAGTTAACTTTCCAGATGAACCTGTGGCATCAGAGTGCTATAAATATTTTAGCACCTAAGCCGAAAAATTAGTAGCATAATGTATAGAATATTCTCATTGTAAAAATCTATTACATATATACTAATAGAATTGAGTATTTACTTTAAAATAATCTAAGCTATATATATTTTAAAAACTCAAGCTAGGTTATAAAGCAGAAAAAGAGTCTATTTAAAATAATTAAATTTTGAAATGATCTAAATTAGAATTTGGAAATATGTCAATGGAATGATCAGACTTATGGTCACTTATAATCCAAGAAAAAAAAGATATCTATATTTTACAAAATAATTATAATTATTTAAAATCTTCACCATACAAGAGTATGAAGTTAAGAAATTCCAATGGAATTTTAAGGTTTAATTTCTCTAAAAAAATTTGGCATGTATTCATTTACTTTTTTTAATAAAAAGAGAAATATTCTTTCAGTAAAACAAAAGTTATTAAGATCAATTTTTCTCCTAAATAATATTTTTCCAGTTTTCCATTGATTCAGATAATCCTCGGGTGGATTACAGGTACTCAGTTTTTTTCTTTTATTTTTTTAAAAGATATTTTATATTTATATCACACGAAAAGTTTTCTCAGTCGATTATATTATCAGTGAAAAGTTTCTCCTTTTTTTAATATCCTGTCCGACATTAAAAATGCAACACCAAAAATGAGTGGCCCGAAAATTATGCAAATTTCAGGGTAAACGTTCCTTCTGAGTTATGCAAATGATGTGAAATGCGCAACTCTTCACCACACGTAGGATAAGAAATAAGGTGAGGAACCTGCAGAGGGGGCAATATATCGCCGTTATTGCTGCTGGGAAAAAATCGTTGGAAGTTTGTTCTTGTCGCAAAAGACGCCTGTAATTGCACAGAGAATGCCAGGCCATCGTCGACGGAGTCACTTCCAGCAGACAGACGAGTTTACTAGGGGCATGGTGATTGGACTGAGAAGGGAGATTGGTCCTTACAGCAAATCGCAGCTGAAAGACACCTGGACGCATCCGCAGTGCACTATCTGTGTTAAAGATGGTAGAAACAAGAAACTTTAGCTGGGTGCCGTTGCAGCCAGAGTGACGTCAGCACGCGTGGATTGGCGCAGGGCTAGGGAAAGAGAAGGGCTAGCTCAAATGCTTCCCAAAACTGTCACCGGAAATAGCCGTTGATGACGTAGTCAGGTATCCAAGGAGAATAAGCTGCCTGGAGTTTCTAAGCAAAATACTTACTTTTTATTTTTAAGTTCATTTTCTTTTTAATCAGAGTGAAAAAAACTACAAATGCCTCTCAAATATTTAGTAAATTTGCAATTATTATTTAATAAACCCAAAAAAATTATTATTAATATTGAAATTAACTTAAAATTGTATAACAAATATAAAAATATATTTACCTATTAGCTTCAGCTTATCTTGATTTTTTGACTATTGACCCATTTCTTGTTTTTCTGTTGAGCTTTATTATGAGATACTATCGCTGCATTTCTATTTAAATACCTAATTCGTATAAATGTTCTCAAGCGACAAAAAATGTTTAATTGCCTTCCGATTTGCAGTAGGAAAAGAAGATTCTGTTTCATTTATTAATGTTGCTATGACATTTTTCCCTTTAAAAAATGTGTCGCCATGAAATTTGCGAAACATTATGTCGATTTGTTTTATAGTTTCCATCCATGCTTTTGTTGGAACAGTGGGTTCCCCAGCAGAAATTAAATTAGTCCACTCGGAATGATTGGGCATACCGACTGAATTTCTTGATATATTTCCAAGTGAATTATCTTTAATTTTATAAGCAATATAACCTGCCACATAAACCATAGCTTCTTTTTCAAATGGAGATATATCACAATTTGGATTGGAAGAGAGGCAAGTTCATTTTCCCAAGATAAAGGTAAGGGATTAATTGAGAATTCACGATTTAATTCATCATCTTGAGAATCAAAAGAATTAATAATTTCTTGACGTTCTTTTACATTAAATGCAGAGTCTAACATTTAACTTGTTAAATAAACGTCTGGTCCATTTTCTATAGAGTTTACTTTCGGTGACAAATTAGGTAATTTATTTACGAGCAATATTTTTTCTAAGCGAATAATTACTTCAGAAGGAGAAGGATGGTCATTGAATCTCTCGAGACCTCTAATTTGGCTGAAGAGGCTTTCGAGTGCATCTTGAGTAAGTCTACTTGTTAAAATATAAGATAAATTTATAGATTTTAAGTCTTCATATAAACCCTAAAGAGAATGAATTGAAACAATAATCCCTTTCTGAAAAGGCAAAACCGATTTTTTCCAAATACACGTAAATTGAAAACTTCCTCCTTGATTGCGTTTAAAGTTTCTTTTTGAGTTTCAAAGTATTTTTGTACTCCAAAAGCAGTTTTTAAAGGCTTGTTACTTGGAGGTATTGGTACGAAGCTGTTCATAATATCAAATAAATTATCGATTAATCAAAAAATTCAGCCGCTTTAGTATTTCCAGTGAAATGTATTATAGCTTTAGCAGTAGTTTCCGAAAATAAAGTCTTTGCAGGTGTAACCTTTTGTCTTTCATTTCCTTTAACAGTTAGAAATTGGAGCTTCAGTTTATGGCAAATTTTTATTTCTCCGACATCTTTATTCAATATCTCATATAATATTCTAGAATTTATAATTGTACCGTCACGCAAAACTAAACCACTATCTAAAATGGTTCCTCAATAACTTGATATAATGAGGCATATCAGCGAAAACCCATATTTTCCTTGAATCTTTTGAAGGATGAAGAAAAAACGATTTGTCTATAGTTATTTCGAGTTTTTTCCATAAGGTATGATCCCGCCTTATGGAAAAAACTCGAAATAACTATAGACAAATCTATAACACCCGCCAAGATCCGAAATTATTGCTCGAACTTGAACACCAGTGAATTAGACTTCTTCTATTACAGAAAATAAAAGTTTTTATTCATTTTACAGTCGAAATCAAAAAATATTGGCTGTTTCTACGGGAAAATTAATCCTCTCAATAAAATAACTTGAACTTTACAAAATGGGCCTAATATTTCTTTTTTTTTCGTTTTTTATTTTTGTATTTCATTTAAAAGCAATTTTTTATTTGATTTCAATCGTTTAATTATTCTTGTTGTAGAAGTTCGATTTCTTTTTTGTTCATTTTTAAGGAATTTCACTGTATTTTCTGCGCATAATATTCTTTTTTTCAATTCTTTTATATTTTTTTAATAATCATTGCATTTAAGGCACTTAATATGACCATCACATTGATTTTCTGCATCACATAATTTATGTGAACTCACACACTCCATTCTTTCAATAGCTTCTACTAATCTTCTTCTTTTCGTTTGTCTCTGTTCTCTTGGAGTATTTTGAATTATGTTTAAAGCCGGTAACTTAAGATTAGGCAGAACCGTTGGTTTTAATATTTTTCTCTCTGGCAAACCAAGTAGTCGATTTTGCATGTCGTCCATATATTCATTCAAATCAAAATGCTCACTGCACACCCTATTATTCTTGATGTTGATTTTGTCACTTCTTCGACATCTTTCACCCATTCCTTTGAAAGCATTTGATTTTCTTTTGGAAATCGATGAACTATTATGTGTTTTCCTTTTGTATTTCGATACATAATTGAACACGTAGCAACAGCACACGATGTCATGTTTTCCTCTTTAAAAATACTCTTGCTTAAAATGAAAACATTAACATTAAACAAGCCAAAATGAATGAGAAGGCTCCGATCAGACACAAGCTAGCATAGAGAATGCCAGCCAGTGGATGCCCAGTGACGTCACGCTCTTCCCCTCTCCAGTGACGATGTGGCAGCATGTGATACATCAAAGTGATGAGCCAGCCCTTATGTTTTCCCTAGCCCTGGGATTGACGTGTCTGGCGGGAGGCGGCAATGGCCCCGTAAAGCCTGTCTATCGGAATTTTGCAGCATGTGCAAGACACCCTGAAAGCTCCCAGATCGAGCAGAATCATTTGTCATTGATTGGTTGCTAGTAACGTGCGCCCATTGCGTCCGTTAAGTAAACTGCCATTAACCCCATAGCATAGACGCCAACGTCTGGAATGGTGCCGAATTAGAATGATGTAGACGACAGAATGGCACAGGATCGTCTTCTCAGATGAGTCACGCTTCTGTTTTTTCAGTGATAGTAGCTACATACGAGTGTGACGTCGACGGAAAGACAGGTCCAATCCTCCAGGAATTGTAGAACATCCCAGCACATGACAACTCGGCATCATTGTTTGTAACACACCATTGCATATGATTCCAGGTTACCTCTAGATCGCACAATATAGAAAACGGCTCTATAACATCCCAACGTTACGTGGATGATGTGGCCTGTGACATGGTTTGAGGCCCAATGCCCTTTATGAGCAGGATAACCTCCGACCACACATTGACCGCACCAGCCAATATTCCCAACAAATTGTGCAGCAGCTTCCTTGTCCTCCGTGCTTGCCAGATCTCTCACTAATTGAACACGTTTGGGGTATGATTAGACGCCATTTGCAGACTCTGCCTCCTTCAGAATTAATCTAATTAAAGTCGGGCAGTGTTCTTTAATTAGATTACTTCTTAAGATTTTGAAATATATTTTTTTATTAAAATAAGAACTTTATTTATATAAAAATTACAGTTTATTTTTATTATGAATTATTTTGAAGATAATGTTTTATGCAATGGCATTTTTTCGTTTTCTTTCAATAAATTTATAACCTTCAATTGTGTTGCGAATTTTTAAATTTTTATGATGCAGAATATGTCTGATTTCTTTATATTTCTAAAAATTATTTTTTATATAAAGTGAATTAATTTGTTAAAATTAATTACCTCAAAACATTTCATGAATACTCAAGCATATAAAAAAGAAAAAGCCCATTTACAGTACATTTTGATCTTTTAACGTTCCAAAAAATAATTTTTTTATATAAAGTATTTATATAAAAAGGCAACAAAATTTACTATAACATTTAAACTTTAATTAATTTGATTTTGAATAAATAATTTCAAGTAATAAACAAATAAATTTAAATTTCAAAACTATACGTGCATGTAAATAAATATTTCTACTATCAAAACATCAGTATTAAATAAGCAAATATGAATAATACGTGGTAGATAAGAGAATGAAACTTACTGGGCAAATATTTTAGTGAAATGTCAAAATTTATACAAAAGTCAAAATTTTCACTTCCATCGAAATGTATCAATTTTAACCATATAAGACTATAAAACGCAACATTTTGAGAGCTAAACTATAACATTTGTGGGAAGTAAATATACACTGACTATGTGAACGATAAAAAGAGAAAGGAAGCTAAGTTTATGTATTTTCTTAGAATTTAGAAACAATTACTTTTCAATTCCTATAATTGTATCACATTGCGATTCTAGGGAGATAGTTTTCTACGAGAGCTATTATGAGAAGAAATTCTTTCCTTTTATTGGAAGTCAGTTTGCTGCTGCCACAAACACTTCGGACAAAGGGTACCGTTAATGAGAAACACATCTCTGCCGGAAGTTCTTCAAGAGTATAATGTGATGTCAGTCTGAGGAGCTACATCGAAGCTTGAGATAAAAACTCAGAGTCTTTCTTTATTCTGTAGAGATAGACGATAATTTCCTGGGGACGTTTTCTTAAATCTCAGAAACAACTGATCATTTTACTATTCTTCTTGATAATAAAATGAATTTATGATTTTTTTTGATACTATCAACTTATTTAAATGTTTCTTTGGGAATTATAAAATGGAAATTGATGTTTTAAAAAAATCGTGTCAGCTTTTTGACAATTTACCTTTTCTTATCCTTACCATGTTTCTTCTTTTCTATATAAGGAAAATAAAAATAACTTATTCAGAAGATGAAAAAATTAAAAGTCGAAATTATTACAATTTTTTTATGCAACATTATTATTTCTGTAAAAGGAAGATTTTGCACAAGTGTTGACATTCTTACTCATTTAAATTTGTTGAGTTCCGTAACAAGGGAATGTAATTATGTATTTACTTACATACATTTACTTTGTTAAATTTTTTCTAGGTTTATATTGAACATATGTTATATGGTATTTTGTGAGGAGTTAATTACTTAGGAATTTCTTAAATGTAAACTTCGAGATACTGTTTATTTATCTATGTATTTTACGACACTGCAATTCCATTTTAATATTTTTATAATATCTTATAAGTGAAACTTCAGTGAAATATGATATAACTTATTTATTTATAGTAATAATAGTAATTATAAAAGCATTTTATTAAGAAATAAAACATAAAATACTTTATGCACACTTTAATTTATACGAAAAGAAATTTTCTATAGATTATTCATTTTCTTAAAGGTCATTAAAGACACTAATTTTAAGAGAGGAAATTTTTTTAATTAAATTTTTCGTAGTTTTCATCAATTTTTAGGAAATTTTTCTTCTTAGAAACAATTTTTTTATTACTCTATTGCAATCGAAGTCAGTTTAAAATTTTACATATTTTTATTTATAAAAGGAAATATTAAGAAAATGTTGATGGTTATATATAATACTTTAATCTCTCATAAGAAAATGAACAACATGTTATAAATGTATTTCAGAACATTAAAACATATTAAAAATTTTTTTGCACTTTGAGTTTCTGAATAATAATTACATCCAATGAGTGTTTGTGATGTATTTGTCAGCCGAAACAATATATTAGCTAGACATTATAGTTTTTATTTTGAATATAGCCTATTTATTTGCTTAATCAATATTACTTTAAATATTCATAATCGCATAATTTAACTAAGACAACCCGAGAAAAAATTAGGACTCATAAAAAAAAACATGAATCTAGTGACGTTCATTAAATTAAGTAACCCATTTTTCATGGTATTACATATTTTGAATCTCTCTGAATTATTGATCCATAGAGAATGTATAATATCAATAAAAAGTTTTAATCAATAACTTTAAACTAGAATGAGAAAACGTCCAAAATGCATAAAAATAACTTTGACCCTGATCTGTTATTCCAAAAACGTTTTCAATAAAAAAAAGTATTTTCGTCATGTATATACTTCCATTATTTGTAGTTTATGTACTACAAATGTTGTATATGTATAAAAAAGCTGATATTTGAAATCTTGTACACATGTACAGGGATATAGTACTGCCAGTCTTAAAAAAAACATAAAATTAGAAAAAAATAAAAAAAGGATTGAATGGTTAAAAAATGAAAATCTAGTCGATTGATTCAAAAAACGATACTTGAAAACATGATTAAAAGAATACAATTTTTAAAGGAAACTAAAATTATTATTTGTATGATAATATAGAAGTAAGAAGATTTTCATTTAAGGCAAGATTCTCAGCCTGAGACCCTTCTCGTTTTCACCATCAACTTTTTCTTTCTTCCACTTTCCCGGGCTTCGAGGTTTATTTCCAGACGAGACGCAATAATTATTAAATTTAAAATTTATTTCCTGGAATAAAATTGCTATTTCATTCAAAATAAAATTGAAGCTTTTTAAATTTTTTTTTTACTCTTTGAAATTATTTGGCAAGCCAATGTGAGAGCTGCTAGGGGCATGATAGATATTTCTGCCCGCCTTCATTTCACCACACAGATATGTATACATATATTTAGATGTGTATCAAGATATGTATAAAGTGTTTTCATTTATTTTCTCACTTGTCTGGCTAAAGAGATATTCAGATCTGAACTTTTATGATTTCTGGATTTCTTAAAGATCGAGTTCATCAAAGACGGATGAACGAATTTGAAAGTCGGCATGATCAATAAGAACCATGTTTTTAGCATATTTTTGATATAAAAAGGAATGCAAATAAATAAAAACTAAATGAAAAAGACATCATTCGTAGAATTTTGAAACATTTTTCTACTTCAATACAGCGTCACATGAAGAAATTTCAAATCATTTTTTTCGAGGAGAACCTAAGTCTCATGTTATAATGAACCACATAGTATACGTTTAAGGTTTTGTTGAATGTATTCAATAGAAATGTAGACATAAGAACTGAAATTCTGCAGATATGATTATAAAAGATGGTTGAATCTTTTAAAAGCACATCTGTCATGGTGCAAAATAGGCTCATTCTCCATTGCCACCTATGTCACTATCTATCTTGAACAATCTTGGACCCACTATCTTGAAAAAAACTTTCCGTAAGTGAATATACTATAATTGTTCAAATATTTTACAACATCCTTAGTTCTTGGATTATATACTTTGTAGAATTAAAAGTACATGCATATGCAATTTATTATTAATTTTTGTTTCGAGAAAAATTATTTTGAGTAAAATGTATGATAATACGATAAAAAAACATGTATTTTTAAAAACAGGACTCGTGAAAAGAAATACTAGTAACATTTATGATAATATTCATGTTATAAAAATAATATTGAATACTACGAATGTTGCAAAAACTATGAATTAAATATTAAGGGAGTGCAAATTACATTTACAGGATTACATAAATTGAATGCAACATGTTTATTAAAATACTATCGTAGAAAGAGCTATTTATTTATAAAAAGAAAAAAAGTTCTGTCATATAAATTATTATATTGTTAATACATAATCTCATGCCTATATATATATATATATATGTATATTATATATATATATATATATATATATATATATATATATATATATATATATATATATATATATATATATATATATATATATATATATATATATATATATATATATATATATATATATATATATATATATATATATATATATATATATATAATCTTGATAATATACTGGCTCCAAAAGTTAAGTATTAACAAGTTTTTTAAGCTCATCATAAAAAATGAAATTAATACAAAATTTATAGTTTATATAAATAATATAAGTGAACTTATATATGAAAATTTTTACTTAAAAGCTTGTACCACTTTTTTGATAAAGAACAGGTATATATGAACAATAAAATTATGCAAATATCAAATTTTCACAATTACGCGTGTAATTTTTGTTGATTTTCAATATTTATTAACTGATTCGTTGACTATGGTCGTTGGGGTCCCGGAATGTTTAAGAGCAATCGTTTGACCGTTTGTCTGATTGTTAAGGTGGTGGTTGGTAGGATATATTTAAATGAGGATGTCACAAGCTGATGCTGCTAGGCACCTTAACGTGTCTCGTAGTGTGGTCCACCATCTCTGGAATCAATATCAAACCCGAAGTTTCTGTGTCCAGAAAACATACACCAGACCGACCATGAGCTACAACACTTGCTGAAGACCATTTTATAGCGCTTTCAGCCCGGAGGAGAAAGATGTTTGTGCCTGAACTAATTGCAGATCACTCTGTTATACCACGGAGAAGAATTTCAACTAGTACGATGTGAAGGTATCTTCATCATGCAAGTCTCAGTACAAGATGACCAGTTGTGTGTATATCCCTTGCCGGACGACGGATAAAGGACCACATATCTTTATCAAGAGAACACATTTCCTGAACCAGACAGGGATCTGCTTCTGTACTTTTCACGGATGAGTCCAGATTCAGAAAGAAGAGTGATTCAGGACATGTGATGATCTGAAGGGAACAAAGCACCAGATACCATGAATTAATTCTGTGGGAAGACACTGTTACCACGGTCAGGGAGTAATGGTTGTTAAGGAATTTCACTCGGTGGTTAGCCTGAGTTGCATGTTTTCCATGAAGTAACAGTGACTGGTGTGAGATATCGGGATGAAATTCTTGATCCATACATCTGCCCATACGCCGGTGCAATTGCCAATGATTTCATTCTTAGGAATAATAATGCACGACCTCATAGAGCAGTAGTTGTTGAGGAATATTATATATATATATATATATATGTGTGTGTGTGTGCGTGTGTGTAAAGAATGGAATGTGAGCTGCACCATATCCATAACTGAACCCCATCAAGCATCTGTGGGACTATCTTGGTAGATAGGTTGCTGCCTTAAGTCCACCTACAAAGTCTGCAGGAGAATTGCAAACAGCTTACGCCGTATCTGGTCTTCTCTTCCTATTTCGACAACTGACAACTTAATTGAAAAGTCAATGCATGCTAATGCATTTAAGCTAGGTGCAGGCATGTCCCTTATTAAAATTCCTTTTGTAATGTTCTTTTGACACTTTAGCACATAAAACTGTGATTTTTTCTCCAAGAATGGACTTTTTCAGCGAGTTTGCATTTTTTTTCTTAATTATTTCTGAATTTTTCTTATGTAAACTTCAACTTTTATTCGTTTTCTCATGTTTTCTTACATTGCACTAAATACATAAGTGTTTTGTGCACACGTCAACCGAATTTGGTGTTTCTACATTCATTCATTTGCAAATCAAGCGCACCAAGCGCAAGAAACCGATTGTTCCTTAACTTTTGAAGACTAGTCTATTATTACATATATTGATTGAGCTTATTTATACATTAATATATATATATATATATATATATATATATATATATATATATATATATATATATATATATATATATATATATATATATATATATATATATATATGAAAAGAGATTATTATTAACCTTACTTTAATAGGTCAAAACTGCGCTTAAATAAATGTTGAAAGTAGCATTGTTTTATAATATTCAAAATAATGCGGGAAAAAAAGAAAAATGCAAGAAATTACCATTTATACAAACGTAGTTAGTAACATAATTAATTGAAGATATCTCTGTTATAACAACGTTTAATTAATGTAATAATTTAAATATGCCATAACAACTAATAAAATTAAACTTAATCGAAATAATTTAAGGAAATGCTCAAGAATCCATTCGATCGAAAGAGATATTGTACAATATTTATCCGCATTTCAAAAACATTCTGTCTGTTTAAAATGCTTATTTTTGATTCCCTTACATTTGTTCAAGATTTTTTTGAGTAGTTTACCGGTTAGAAACAAATATCTTGAATAGATGTTTTGTTATTACCAAAAATAGAGTTTCATATTATCTAGATTATATTTTCTTGCTGAGTGCATTATTTTTTATTAGATTATTGGTATTCTTAGTGGATCACACGCACACATTGAATCGATTATTTCCTTGACACAAACCACAACCTTTCCTCACCTCGATAGGTGAACTTAATTTCCGGTTTCTGCTAGCACGTGCAGATCTAATCATTTCCGGATATATAACCTAGTAATCCTAGTTAATGTGCCACTGCAAATACAAAGTAGTAAACAGTGCAGGTGCTTTTTCATTATTAGATATTAACTGCCATGAAAATTAGTATGAATTTAAAATACTAACGTAAATTTCATATTCATATGTAATACCGAAATATTATTCTCATTTATAATACTAATACATAAAATATATTTCTTGATTTGATGCAATCTCTCAGTCTGCACAATATCACTATATATCAGAAAAAAAAGTTTCAGTTATTTATTATCTCCAAACAAAACTATATTGTCTTTCATGTATATTAACAGAGTTTGGGAATTTTCTGTCCACTAGTTCTTGCTTGAGGTAATTTGCGATAGTATAATGTATCTATAAATTTTATTTGAAAATTATCAACTGTTTCTTTTATTATCAAAATTTATATCATTATTTTCTTATCTTAAAATAGTTTTACTTACAGACTAAATATATATTAAAATTACTTACTATAATTATATTCTAAAAAAATCAATAATTAGTATAACTTCAATCTGAGAATTTCAATATTAAAATAGTTTGCAAATTTTTTGCTATAACTATTTAAAGTATAACATTAAAAATGTAAAAAAAAAGCTTTCTATTAAAAGTTTTGCTAAAAAATCCTTTTTTTTTAAATAAGATTTTGAAATTTTAATGCTATGATAATTTATTAAATAGAACATTTTTTAAAAAAAAATAAGCACTGTTGGTTCAGATCTGTTAAATTATTACTAAAGTATAAGATATTTTTGTTGTAAAAGTGGGAAACATAAATGTAAAAATTTTAAACTTGTAAGGGATTTCTTTCGAAGAAAAATATGTGTTTCACATGGAATCACGGAGCTTCGTCTATTGACCCTAAGGAAATCCTATTACATGCTTGTCTTTTCTGCTGACATATAGTAGAAAAATTGTCTGGAAACAAACTGCCTCCTATGGACATAAACAAAATACGAGCTGTACTTTAACTCTTATATTCATTGAAGTTTTCTCTGAGAGTTTGACATTTCTTTTGAAATTGTGTTTTCGTGAAACTTTAATGTTTTATTTTCTTGGAACTATTATTCTAAGTTATTGGAACTAAGTTCTATTATTATATGTGAGTGTAAAAACTTATACTCTACTCTTTAAATTCAGTAATATAGTTTTATTTTCTACACATATGTGAACTATAATTAATAAAAAACATTGCGTTTTATAAGCAAGATTTAAGTAAATTTTTATACATTTGAAAATTTTCTTTGAAGTAGAACTAAAAAGTAATAAATTACATATAAGTAATTTTATAATCACCATTTAAAATTTTGTTTTGTGTAAAGTAAACACAATTTTCATACCACAAAATGCTCTACTATTAAAAGTGTTTTGAAATACATTTATAATAGACGATCAAAATTTATTCAGAATAAGTAATGAAAACAATTTATGAATGGAAAACAAAAGATTCTGCAGATATTCTCACGCGGAAAAATCACAGAAAAAAATTTAGTTTTGGAAACTCGGTGGTCATGCTGCTTCCCTACCATGAGCGAATGTTCTTTAGTTGGCATGTACTTGACATACAAGTATATTTTACTTTTGCTGTAATACATACATTCACTAAACTTGTTCTTTTGATAATCACGAAAAAGCCATTCTTCATGATTATCAAAAGAACAAGTTTAGTGAATGTATGTATTACAGCAAAAGTAAAATATATGTCGTGTATATTCTTATGTCTTAAGTTTTCTTAGATGAGATTTAACAGTTTTTAATGTATTTTTAACAAATATGAATCCAATTCAAAATATTTTAAAGATATACTCTGGCTTTCAAAAGTTTTGGAACAACTGTTTTTTTGCGCCTCATTTGCAAATGAATTAATGTGAAAACACCAAATTCAGATGACATATAAATGAAACAGGTATTATATGGTACAGGTATGTGGCTGTAAATATATGGTTGCAACATAGAAGTTTACAAAAGAAAAACATATTAATGATTTGCAACAAAAATAAATCTATCTGGAGAAGTTCATTCTTATAAAAATAAATAATAACCGCTTTATGCTGTATAGAGATATAACAAAAAAGGATTTTTAATAAAGTATATGCCCAGCACTAGCTCGAATGCATTGGCGGCTTCGGCTTTCCATGCTGTCACTTAAGTTTCAGTTATCGAAATGGGAAGCGAAGACCAAAAGCTGTTTTTCAGCTCTCCTGCAGATCTTGGAGAAGGAATTAAAGCAGCAACCAAGATAGTCCCACTCATGCTGTATGGGATTCAATCTGGTGACAGAGCTGGTCATTCCATTCACTGCAAACCAAGACTCACAAAATATCCCTCAGTAACTACAACTCGATGAGGTCGTGCGTTATCATCCATCAGAACGAAATCATTGCCAATTGCACTGTCATATGGGAGTACATATGGATCAAGGATCTCATTCGGACATCTCACAACATTTATAGTTCCTTCCTTTAACGCATGAAGGTCAGTGGGAGATCTCTGCCAAAACGACTATTTCACCATAGCGGTAACTCTGTCTTTCCATAATGTTGGATCATCACACGTACTGAATCAATCTTCTCTCTGAATCTGGAATTATATGTAAAATGTACAAAAGCCCATCCTTGTCTATTTCAGGAAATATGTTCTCTTGCCCAAGATAAGCTGGCTTTTCTTTGTCATCCGGCGAGGGATACACACACAACTGGTCGTTTTGCATAGAGACCATCAAGGTGAAGACGCCTTCGCTTTGTACTAATTTATATTTTTCTCCTTAAGTGGTCTGCAATTAGTTGCGCACCGAAAAGCTTCTTCTTCATTGAGCCGAAATATTTATAAAATGATCTTCTGCAGTTGTTATAACTTGTGGTCGGCCTGGAATATATCTTCTTGGCACAGAAATTTTCGGTTGATATTGATCCCAGAGATGATGAACCAAACTGAGACACATTAGGGCGCCTAGCAGCATCAGCCTGTGGCATCTCCATTTTCAATCATACGACTGTCCACTAACTTAACGAATCGGACAAACTGCTTCTCTTAGCCAATGCTGGAACCCTCTGACTGTTGTCTATGAATTTTTTAACAAAAGTCAAAAATAAAAAAAATGTTGCATGATTAATTACGAAAGCTTGATGTTAGTATATTTTTCTCTCAAAAAGAAAAAAAAGTCATAGTCATACATTTTTGCATAAATTTACATAAGTTCATTTTTATCATTTACATAAACTGTAAATTTAATCGTTAGTGTAATTTTTTATGTGTGTGGTTAACTTCGAAAAACCTATTGTTCTATAACTTTTAGAGGCCAGTATATTGGCTTATAATTTCAACCTGTTTAACCGTTTTAATGCATTCTTTCTTTTATATTTTTTAATATTTTGCAATTTTTTATTTTGAAAAAAAAAAGGAAAATTATATATTTTGTTTTGTTTTAAACAACGTTTAAAATGACTAATAACTAATAGAATAACAATACTCTGGTGTGTGTGTATTAATATTATTCTATTTAAAGTAGCATTTTTACTGTTCACTCTTTTTAATTTAATCTTTAATAATTAAATATTACAAATTTTTAAATATGCTTATTTTTAGATTCGTATTACAATCACGATAAAGGTCATAATAAAAATGATACACATTTCATTTTTCTTATTGTTTCATGTATGATGACACATTTTTCTGGCATTCTTTTAAACTCCCTAAATTAAACTTTCTCCTCTGATCGATAGATGCATTTTCTTACTTATGAAGTATTTAGCTGATAATACTCTAAAGGTAGTAAACCTAAAACTTAGTAACCATCGTATAAATTTTTAGGTATTTGAGCTCCATATATACCTAAAAAGTTTAAGAAAATTACGTACATACTTATATTTTCTTTAATGACAAATCAATGAATTAATTCCTGCTTTTTTGAGTGAATTACGCATTATATCACTATGGTAAGATAACAGTTGTTTATAATTGAGCTTCTAATCTCATCTTCTTTAATTAATGTTCTCATTCTGATTTACTTCCCCGTTCTTCAGCATCTTTTTAACTTTTTTTTTTTGGTTGCTCTACTTTTTGGTTTCTCTGTGATGAAAGGAAACTATTATTTCACGAGTGTTTCGTTTTAATTAGTATTTTTGGTAATAACTTGCTTAACGAGGAAGTTTTTTTAAATTGGAATCAATTTCAACTAATCCAGTTCTGAAAGCAGAATTAACAGATGATCACTTTTTAAAATTTCTATTGCAAGAGAGAAAAAAAGTATTAATTATTTACTAATTGAAGTTAGACAAACTTAGCAATAAAGCAGAAAATTATATATTTTGAAACAAAAATATTCGTTAAGATTTAGTTCTTATCTTAAAATGATCATAATATTTCCTATAACATCTATAACTAAGACGATAGTGTATTAACAGTAGGACTTAAGCTAATACTCTGATGCAAATTAGTTAAATTGTTGTTTTTTATTAGTAATAATAATCAATTCTTAATATCTCTTTTTTAAATAATGTATATTTTTATATAAAATTTTTTTTATAAAATATTTAAATGCAGAATTAAAAAATAAAAGTGTATGTCCTAAGGATAAATAAATAAGATTATGAGATGGAACCGAATTTATTAAATTCATACCTACGTTATTATTCCTCATTCCCAAAGTTGTATTTTGTTTACAACGTATAAACTCTTTCCAATCCCAAACTAGAAATATTCCTTTAAACTTGTGATGTAATGTAACTCACTATTGAGTAAGAATACAAAATATGATAAAATTACAAAATTTAAGTAAATTAAATAAAGCTTTATTTAATCAGTTTTCACACACATTATATATATATATATATATATATATATATTTGTTTATCAATAAATTAAACACTTGTCTTTATGAATGATACATTCATTTTTCATTCAAATGTGTGTGTGTGACTCATTTCTTTTCTCTTTAACTTTTGATAACTACTTAAATAACTTCAACAGTTTCTATTGAATTAATATTTGAAAATAAAATAATAATCTCATAGCGGATTTCTTGAATCGAATAATTAGATTCCAATAATTAGAGTTATCTTATTATATTAAAAACAGTTTTAAAAAGTAACTATTTCGAGAATAATAGCTAAAGAACGAATTTTTATGGCATAAATTTCTCATTACTGATAGACTCATTTAAAGCTCTAAAATATAAAAGAATAGAGCAAAGAAAAAACTTAATACAATCTTAAAATAAAGATATTTATTTTTTTAAAAAAATATTTAAACTATTTACTTATTACAAGCAATAAAGCAAAATTTCAACTGGTTTAATTAAAACGAAAACTCTTAGAATATGGAAAAAATATCGGAAGAACATGTTACCCACATTGTAAGTAGTATTATTTTTTTATCAGGGAAGATAAAAAAATTCCAGCGACCATATGTGGTTTTCATACGTTGCATAGAATAGCCCGTTTTATAACAATAAAGCCAAGTGTATTTATGATAATTTCTACAGCAACTGACGCAGAAGTTTAATATGTGGGTCATTATGTAACACACAATTATTTTCCATCAATATGTTAAAAGTTTGATTAACGTACTTTGAGTTGAATTCATTGTTTTGTAAAATTTAGTGACAGGAATTATTTGATTAATCCTATTGCTAGTTGATTTTGAAAGTTTTTATCATTATTTCATGTTTTTAAAATTTTTATTGAGTCCGTTATTATTATTCTTATTGTTCAAGATTAGGAATGCTATAAACTTGTATGCTGAATTTTCCAGATAAAACAATTAGCTGTAAATCTGTGTATGTTTGCTTAATGAACGTATATCATTTTGCTGCGCTATCTTGGGCAAAATTTGAAACTGGTAGAAGTGAATTTTTATTTTATAATGTACTTACTATTTAATGTTTTTGATTTAAATACAGCATATAATTTTATGGAAAAAATTAATTTGGAGTTAAATTTTGTCACCAGATTGGATAATTGTATTTATTGTACAATTTCCAAGAATCTGTTTTTTGCCTCGAAACAAATTCTGAAGTTTTTAGTTTTTGTCAGACCAGAACCATTTATTTACAAGAACTACATTCCACCATCACAGAATTTAGTTAAAAAATAATCATTGTTAATAACGTATTTAGCAGTTATATATGAGGGTAAAAAAATGTAAATTTCGACATTGTTGATATTACTAAGTTGCAAGTATGGAAAATTCATTGTTTTCATGGAACAAAATATAAAAATTTAAGCGCATCAGATAATAAATATAAAAAAATAATAATTTAATTATTGAAATATACGCGTAATACGCACATTATAACATAAATATTATAAAAATGGAATATTAAAATTATACTTTGACTTGTCAGTAAGAAAATCATTCGACGTGTAAATTTAGTAAAATCATAATTGACTTACTCAGACATTATTCTGTGTGATATTGTTTATATAATGTTTCTCTTTTAAATCATTTATAATTTAAAATTAAATAGAACACAAACAAAACTTCTACGCCATATTAAACAAAAGATGTAATTATTAAAATATGCTTAATATTTTGTGTTATTTTAATTAAATAATTTTCCAAAAATTTCAGGTAGTGTGAATACTTTTGTCCACTACATTATGGTTATTAGTCAAAAATGCAATTTTGTATGGTACCTTTTTTAAATTAAACATGTATAAAATAAAAATTTGAGAATACATGACCAGAAAAAATTTTGCCTTGAAAAATTAGATGTACACAAATTTTAAGTATATGTATATAAAAATTCTAAAAACGATCATTTCCTCTAGGATTACGGTTATGATTAATTTCATATCAATCATACACAAAAGATTAAACTCTTTGTTACTATTAGTACATGATCCACTTTTTTCTTTTTTTTTTTTTTAAATATACATGTTTTCTTTATAAAAAAAAGCTTGGCTTACATCCAGATATTTTCTTTAGTCTTTTGAAATATTTCGGAACTTTCTTAAGAATAAATTTTTTTCTTTTCGCTGAAGAAGACAGAATTGTTTTGAATATAAGCGCAGCTTTCATGAGATTCAATAATGAACGTCGTATGTATAAAGTGTGTGAAAGAGGACTTTTTCCTTTTTTTTTAAAATTTAATCCTTAAAAATTGGATTAAAATCTTATTTTTCACAAAATTTTCTTTATCCTCTTTTTTTTACTAAAAATAAATAAAAAGCGAAATTAATTTACGCACCTGTTTCAATTTTTACAATTTAATCAAAATAATTTTTCCTTTTATTATGATATAAAAGCATTACTTTAGAATTTTGTGAAGAAAGTTCTTATTATGTGATTTCATTTTTCATAAAAAAGCACAGCTTATTGTATTACACAAATAAAATTAAATTATTTTTTTTCCGTAAATTTTTGCATAAAAACAAATCTTATGTTATATATATATACACGTACACTGATTAAAAGAATTTAAACAATATAGAATTTTATATGTTTAGTGGAATGGTTTGATTAAGATATGATAAAATTTTGCATTTTAAACATGATTACCTTAATATACTTTTGCTGAATTAGCATTAGGTGTAATAAGGGCATCAATAATAAGTGGAATAATAATAATTGTGCTATAACTTTTTCTTATAATAATTGCGTTCACCTTTCGGTATGAAAAACTCAAAATAAATTACATGGAACCGGTAATAATGTTCATATGTGTGCAATCATTAACGAAATTTAAATTTATACATAAAGTTATAATAGGCTTTTTTTGTTTGTTTTTCTACAGAAACTGTTTGTGCACAAGGCTTACTTCAACTTCATTCTATGGCTTAAAGTGAAACTGCAACCGTAGTTCAATAGTACTTGGACTAAATTCTACTAAAGACACTGTTGAACAATTGGAATTGGCGTTGCTTTTCTATGGGCACACAAATGAGGTGGATGCTTCGGCGTTTTCCAGGTTTTCGCCCTTGTGATGTGTGAATGTGGACAACAATCTATGACTAGTCGTCTCGGAAGGCAGTTTACACTGTGGACATTAATGTCCTAACAACAGCCGCAGAATGTTAGGGTGCTCAATGCGCAGTCTCAAAACATCCACTCCTGAGGTGAGAATTGAACATACAACCTATTAAACTAAAGACAAGAACAATAACCATTCAGCTACCAACTCGGCATTAAAGTTACAACTGCTCATCGGAAATTTTGATTTGGATTAAATTTGGATACGTATACTTATAGCAAGCAGAATTTGAAATGTCACTTTAAAATTTAGTAAATTGGAACAGAAACTTTATACTACAGTTCAAAAATGAATATGATAAAAGATAGCCTTTTTATGAAATACTTATGCGTTAATGTTAGAGTATTTTTTCGTGCATAATTTATTATAGAACATTCTTAGTTATTTTTTATTTCGTAATTTAATAAGCAATTATATTGTGTAATTTATATATAAAAATCCGGTTGAATATTACGAAAGTTTACGAGAATACAAGATATTTAAACATTGTGTAAGGATTAATTTCCGTTATTTCTGAAAAAATCTCCTGTTGATATGAGTTTTTCCAGCAAGTGGGATATTCTAAAGTAATCAAAATTTTCTTCTCAAAAATTTACAAGTCAAGCTTTAACTAAACTTCCAGATACAATGCATGCGAACTAATATAAAAAGTTTCAATATTTTATATCTGTTTGGGGTTATATATATAGAATCAAACTGAAATAAGATCTTTTTTTCGCTAAATTAAATCTATTCTTTAATTTTGCGAAAATAACGTTATTGCTATGAGTTTTGAATATGTTTTAAAATAAATTTTATGTATAATAAATTATTTTACCATAATTATATTATTTATACATTTATAGGTTTCTTTTTACTTATGAGAAATATGTACTAATTAGTCGTATTGCATATTATTAATATATTATTTTTTTTCAAACAATTTCTAGAAATGTCTTTAAAAATCACATGTTTTTTCTATACAGAATTTAAAAATCATATTTTTAATCCATTTTCATTAAGAAACTGATAATTTTTTCACAAATTTTTATTTGAATGATATATTTTTATCATAATTGCACCGGTCTAATTTGGTATACGAAATGTTAATGGGCGAGGTTCACAAATCTAGACAAAATGTAGTTATTGTGCCAGGCAGGAAAAGCGAAATTTAGAATCATTCCTTATAAATTTTTGCTAATTCAGACTCTCAAAATCAGAGAAGTTGTTAGAATAAACATGGATATTTAGAGAGTATGGATTTTTGATTCACTTTTTAATTAATACATTTTCAGTAGCTTTTCTTTATAATTTAATATTGAGGAGAATCCTATGAATCCTATAATATGCAACTACTGCCCAAATATGCAAGCGGTTCACAATAGTTGTATATTTTTAGAAATTTTGATGATACTCAAATGATTTTAACATTTATTATTTATTACAAGAATTCTACAGCTTTGAAATATTTTCCGAAAACTTAAGTCTGTAAAATATTATTTGAGGCTGAAATGACTTCTGTATTTGATATGGTTTTAAATAAAGTTTTCAGTATAACATTTTATTAGATTTCGTCTAGACAATCCATAAATACATGCGCGAAATGTTTTGCAATAAATAATGAATTGAGATAAAAGTAAAACCAAATTATAAAGAATTTTGTATTATTGTTCTAGAAATATGCTTACTGAAAGAAATTAAAATTTAAAATAATTCTGTAAGCGGTTTCGAAATTTAAACATGATGTTAATAGTGAGAAAATTAACAACTTTTCTATCGGCCTCTATATTACATTGGCGCTATAATTAGAGTGGATTGAAAAAGATAATGTATTATAACAGAGTTTGTGCGACGACCGATGACTGAGTGGTTAGCGTTCTTGATTCCTGAGCTGTTGGTCCCGGGTTCGAATCCCAGTTCGGGCATGGATGTTTCTTTCCTTCTCTGTCCTTTCTTCTGTGATGTAGTATGAATATGGCCCACCCTATAAGCGATTTTGTGGTTGTAGGGCGCAGGCAACGCTACTCGCCTCCGTGACTTGGTTCATAGGTGCCCTCTGGGTAATGACAAAATGAGTAGCAGTGTCTAGCCATATTGTGACATAGGGTTCGTTACCCAAGTGTGCCCGCCGTTGGAAAAAAATAGAGTTTGACTGAATTCTTATTTTGTGAATAAGATATTAAGTAAAGAATTATTATTATTTTAGGCAGAGAGAGCTAGCTATATACGCTAGCTTATATGTTCAAAAATATATAAATTCTTAGAAACCTAAATAAAATATAAAGAAATAGTCTAATAATTCAAAGTATGTATCTATATTACGTAATCTAAAAGTTTTTAAGAAATATTTTCCGTAAATATTATGTATATTAAATTATACGCAATAGGAAATTCCGATATTACTTAAGCACAAACATTTATGTTTGAAAAGATTAAGTACATTATTTTTCCTTTGTTTTATCAGAGAAAACTTTCGCTCAATTTATTAATTTTAAATGTTTTATTGCAATTATAGGAATGTGTAATAATCAATCTTCTTTTTGAAATACCTTTTATTCTTTATTATGAACTGTTAATTTTTTTAATGAATTTTGATTTTTTAATGAATTTGCAACTAAAAGTTCGTAAATTTCAACAAATTACTGTACTAGTCTTTTATGGGCAAAAATTAGCTACAACAAATAATTTTACAACATATCACAACCTTTTGACATATGCAATATTTTAAAATCATATATATATATATATATATATATATATATATATATATATATATATATATATATATATATATATATATATATATATATATATATATATATATATATATATATATATATATATATATATATATATATATATATATGTATATATATATATATATATATATATATATATGTATATATATATATATATATATATGGTTTAGTATTTATTACAAATTTTTCACATAAATCAGTTTAGCACACATTTGATTAATGTTTCACATTAACAGAATTAATTAGCTGTCGCCTACCGAATTGGCAACTGAGTGGTTGAAGATAGAAATTTCAACTTTAGAGCTCATTGGTTCGACTCCCACTTCGAAGGTGGATATTTTTAATAGTTCAGATTCTCTTTTAAACAAATCTTAAATAATATTCATACATAAAAAGCAGGGCTTCGAAAACGTTATTTTGGTCTAAACAGAAATTCCAACTAAACAGAAAAAAATTATTGTTTTATCGATATATCATCAGTCGTTTTGTTATTATTGTATGATAAAAAATTAATACATCTTTTGTCATTTTGTTACTGTAACCAACTTATCAATATTTTCTAATGTAACGTCTCTCAACCATAAAATTAATATTACGTGTACATCGCTTCTCAATTTCTTGTTTTGATGTTCATTAATATTTTTCTGTTTCGATTCGCATGTAAATATTTGTAAAGGCAGATTTGATATAATTGAATGAACTAAGATTATAGATAAATTTTTACGACAAATATTAGACTAATTTATATTCTTCGCATCTTAGCATGTTTAGATAGACAAAGTAGTGATACACTACTGGCCATTAAAATTGCTACATCAAGAAGGAATGCAAATAACAGAACGATATTTATTGGGCACATACATTATAGTGGAAAGAACAAGTGATTAGATTTACAGGAAATTAGGATGTATAGATCTTGAGAAATCAGTACCCAGAGCAGCCACCTCTGTCTGGAATAACAGCATTTATTCGCTTAGGCATGGAGTCAAACAGAGATTGTATGGTATGTACGGGGATCTCAGTCCATGCAGCTTCAACACTATGCAACAGTTCATCGACAGTAGTGGATGGTGAGTGATAGCGTGCCAATCGCTCAGCAATCATTGACCACACGTTCTCAATTGGTGACAGATCAGGGGAACGTGCTGGCCAGGGTAACAGTCGAACCTGTTCTGTATCAAGGAAGTTCAGAACAGTACAGGCAATATGCGGTCGTGCATTATCGTGTTGAAACAAAGCATTAGGGAGGCCTCGAAGATAGGGCAGAGCCACAGGCCTTCAAACATCGGAAATGTAACGGTTGCTGTTCAAAGTGCCAGTAATGCGAACAAGAGGTGATCGAGACGTGTATCCAATGGCACCCCATACCATCACTCCAGCAGATGGGCCAGTATGGCGATGTCCAATGCAAGCTGGCAATGCGCGTTCTCCACGATGCCTCCAAACACGGATGCGGCCATCATGGTCCTGTATACAGAACTAGTATTAGGCAAGATTTATCTGTAAAGATGACTTGATGCCATTCCCCCGTCCAGGTTCGTCGCTGATCACACCATTGAAAGCGCTCCTGTCAGTGACGCTGCGTCAATGGTAGCCGAAGCCATGGTCGCCGTGCAGACAATCCATGCTGCTGCAAACGTCATCGAACTGTTCGAGCAGAAATTTTTTGCTTTGCAAATGACTCCATTTCTCGACTCAGGGTTCGTGATGTGGCTGTACGATCCTTTGTGACCATGAGGATAAGATGTCTGTCTTCTCTGCTGTTAATGATGGGGGATCGCTGAGATCCTGCATGACGTTCCGTATGATTGTCGTGAATCCATCGATTCCATATTCTGCTAACAGTCATGGGGTCTCGACTGACGCGAGCAGCAATATTACGGTACGATAAACCGCAATCCCGGTAGGCTATAATCCTTCCTCGATCAAAGTCAGACACGTGCAGATAGGCATTTCTTCTTCTTACACGAGGCATTACAACAACTTTCTTTGCAGAAAACAACGTTGAAACGGAAATTGAGTATGAGAAAACTGCTGTCAAATCTCTGGTTTTATACACATTATAGATGTCACTACTGTCACCTGCTTTGTATGAATGCGCTGAAAATCTAATCATTTGCATATCACAGCAAGTTCTACCTGTCATGCAAATTTCACGTGTGTGGTGTGCCGCTTTCCTGGTGTAGCAATTTTAATGGCAAGTAGTGTATAATATACAGTGCGGCACTGCTATTAGAAAGAAAGAGATTGTTATGTACGCGTTATGATACGCGCGTATCACTGTCTCATTGATCAGAGACGTAAAAAGGCTTGTAACAGTTGGAATTTATCCACGAAGAGTAAGTGTGATGGTCAAGTAGATTTAAATGTATATATGTAGTCACGAATAAATTAAAAATTACACGTTTAACTTTCAACCAGCTCTTTATTCTTTTGTTTTGCTCCTTAAACTCAATTTGTTCATGGCATTAAGATAAATTTTTTTACTCATAATATGTACAAATCTTTAGTGTAATGCAAAGATTTTAACTCATATTTAAAGGAAAGTAGTTTAGATTATTATTTTACAAACAGAACTAAATTAAATTAAAATTTTGATACCCCACAAACTTTAGCGGAAGCAATTTTGAAGCTACAAAGCGAAGAGATTTTTACGGAATTTGGATCCATTGTAAAATGAAGTTATGAAATTAAAAAAATTTCTTTGTAGATATTTTATATAATCAGTTATAAAACGAGAAAGTATTGTTAATAGAAAGTGATAGTTTAGTAGGAACAGTTTATTTGGACCCACATTACCAAATCTTGCTGTCCACATCACAAAAGCTACGGACTATGCTACATAGAATAATTGGAACAAATTACAAGTCTTTGGAAAAATCTATTTAATTGTAAACGAGGGAGCATATTCTTAAATCGAGGAAAAAGAAGACAACTTCGAGACTGTTGTTGTTACTTTTTCCCTGATGTAGGAAAACCTTTCCGGGTCCACAAGACCCTGATGCACAAGCTCCGCGTAGATTTTATCCTGCTCAACCTTCAGCTGCCTCCAAGAGGCGCCTAGATAGGTAAGAAGGTGAGTAGGACTAGTAGAGAGGGAACAGGAACAAAGAGGAAAAACACCCTCACCATTAAGGAATCTTAAGTTTTTTAAGAGACCACTTTTGAATCTCGCCATGGCCAATTTAAGAAGCCAGGGGCTACTACAAAATAGGGATTGACCCGGACTGTTTGAAATATACCATTGATGTACCACTTAGAGAATTCTTTAAAAATGAAGAATTGGCAACAAAACATATAAATCCATTGCATCAAGATTGACGTTTAATTTATTTCAAATAATTTTGACATTGACTAAGATTTCAATGTTGGTTTTGGCAACTCCAGTTACACATGTTCCTGTGTTAAAGGGCATTTCAAGATTTGAAATTTATTCTCTGAGACAACAAATGTAATCTCAGTAAAACCATGTTAAAAGATATATTTGTTATTAGAGAACCCTTTTCACATGTTAAGGAAATAAATATATTTTTTACATAATTATTGCAAAGCGAAGAGCGTCAAGCGGCCATAGGTACACATAATCGACATAATCATGAACATAGTTGTCAAAGTCGATTTTAATAATGGATAAAAATGCCAATGCTCACCGTTCGTCTTACTCATAGAGACTAAGAAACAATAAAATATTTTTCTTAGTCTCTATTTTTGTTTCAACTGTGTACTATGCAAATGCCGGAAAAAATGAAGTTAAGACCTTAGGTTTACTCAAAATTTGACGTCATTTTATCGATCAAGTTTATATTATTAGTTAATGAGAATTATTAATTTACGGGAATTATATATTAGTTAATAATATGAGACAGATAAATGATGGTTTAGCTAACTAATATAGAAATAAATAAAATAGACCAATGTGAAATAAACTGATTGTGCTGAAACAAGTATTGGAAAACGATATATAATTATTCAAAAAATTATTAAAATATTTCACAGATTGGAGAAGATAGTGTTATTTTCTTCCTAAACTAAAAGCACACATTTATATTTATATTTGTTGATGTAAATTGTAGATTTTAATATTTTTAACTCAAATGGCAAATAAACGTTAATTTTTAGACGAATAAATATTGTTACAAAACTAATATAATTGCTACAAAATATTTATAAATTAAATAATATATAAACAACATTTCTCAACTAATAGTTTAGCAGTAGTTTAAGTGTTTAACTAACATCAAATAATTTAGTTGGAATTTGTTTTTGAAAAATTTATATTTCTTGACTCTACATTAAAAAGTATATGAAATATTTCTCTTAAAAATAACTTAATTTCCCATGAGATCGCGTATCAAAATTGCATCGTTCAATTTTGCAGAAATGTTGCTCTTGACTTCAATAACTCTTACAATATATTTCTCTTTTAAGCATCGTTCTAAAATGAAATTATTCATGGGTGATTGGAAGGTGTGGGAATAAAAATATTTTTATATTTTATTAAATATGAACTGTATGAATTCATATTTACAATTTTTTATTTTTATACTTTTAGCTTGTTTTCGATCTTGAGATTTGATGACAGATAGCTGTTAAATTCTTTTGAAAGCTTCTGTAAAGCTTCTTGAATATGTAAAGCAAATACTTTTAGAAACAGATTCTTTGGGAAAAGAAAGGAAAGAACATTTTCTCCTTATAGGAAAAATTCTCAAAAATTTGCCAACTCACTTTGGTAAATAAATACATCATTCTTTATTTCTTTCTATTATGGTGGTAGAAAACCCGATTTTCTTTTAAAAGATCATAATCTAAATAATCAGACCTCGGTAAATTTCTTCACTTGACATTGTTAACATGTATAGCATTTTTCTAGTCTTGTACAACTTGCGTATTCAAAATTTTCTTTGGTTGGTTGGTATCTTGTCCAGGAAGTCAAATGTTTCCGTGACTGCCAATGACAACTTCACTATATTCTCTGTTTAGAGATTGCCATCAAATGGGTATTCTCCCATATTCTGGAGAGATGCTAGTATTGTTAGACGATTGAAAAGGTGGCTTGTTGAAAGTTCTTCGTCAGGACAATTTCTACATTTTACACATGTCCTTGCATTGTCTATATTTATTTTCTTGCCACCAAAATGGCTTGTTCTCATTTGTGTAATTGTCTTTGTGATTTCTATATTAATTTCTCATGGAAAAATGGTTGCAAGAACCCTGAAAGGTAGGACTTCTGCCTGTTGGTCCATGGGAGGTATTTTATTACCCTCCTACCACCCAACTGAAATCTGATGGAGGCATTCTACTATCCGCCACCAAGTGCAACACCCCCTAAAGACAGGGGTTTTTAAAGGGTGTCGTCAAGGGACCCACCACTCTATGGGTTACAAGCTCCCCCGAGGTAAAAATTTCTTTCAAAAACTTATATATTCTAATAAATTTTTTCTAACCATATAGAAATATTATTTTTAAGAATCAAGTATATATCTGAGAGAAGCATTTTATTAAGAATATTAATTTTCTTAATAAAATATTAGTTTGGTGAAAAAAATATTTACTTCTGTACACATTTCATCTAGGCGAAAATTGTAAATTTAACACAATGTAAAGACGAAAAACTATAATTTATTCTGTATAAGTATATACTGCATTGCTTTTGTTATGATAAATCATAATAGAGATAAGCTATTGTTTTTATAATCATAGAAAAAATTTCTCATGGAACACTAATTAGCTGATGTCAGTATGAATCCTAACTTTTTCATTGTTTACCAATTTTTTTAAACTATTTAATCATGTTTATATTCAGAGATACAGAATTTAAAAATATTTATTTAATTTAATTTTAGAAATTTAACTTTTCATCGTAATGAAATCAAATAAAGAGCTTAAAAATAGTATCAATTTACTAATTTAACTGATTCGAATCATCCATTCAGAAGTTTTGTATATACACTGCTGGCCACCGTGCAACACCCTGAAAGAAATATGCAAATAACATGAATTTTATAATATGCACTCGCGGAGGTGAGATATGCAAATGATTTCATGAAATATGCAAATTTCATTGCACACATACATCACGCGCGCCTAGGGTGCAACTTCAAAGCGCTATTTAAGGCTTGGAGATTTCGACAATTTCAAATTCGGTATTTGTGTGGGAGGGGGGAACGATCAAAAAATTATGCTTCGTAGAAATCATTGATCATTTTTTGAACAATCAGAGCTCGACAAAAGAAGGATAGTCGCCTACCGAGATTGTGGATTATCTTTCAGGGAAATCAGTAGTCTTGTTAGACGAAACCAAACAACTTTAATGCGGATTTGTGATCGTTCAATGCAGGAAGATACGACGAACCGACGTGTTCCATCGCATCCACCTCAGTGCACCACTTCACGTGATGACAGACAAATTGTACGCATGGCAGTGATGGATCGCTCAACCACATCACGAACCATAGCGCAACTTATTCAGTTCAGATCATCCAGTATCTGCGCGTACCATTCGACACCGTTTACAGCAGAATAGTCTGTCCGCAAAACGTCCATTGCTTCGTTTACCCTAGACGCAGAACCTCAGACGTCTCCGCAGCCAATGGTGCAATGAAAGAAGGATATGAACGGTCGAATGAAATGAAATTGTTTTTATTGACGAGTTATGTTTCTGTCTGGAGACACCGTGGAGAGAGGATGCTTAACAGTTGCGTTATGCCCCACCACACTGATCGTGCACAGGGTATTACGGTATGGGGTGGTATTGGATATCACTCTCGCACTCTCTAGTACGCATTGCCGGTACTTTAAACAGCCAGCGCTACATCTCTGAGGTGTTAGAACTAGTCTTGTCTTACCTTCAGGGCTTGCCCAAAGCCATGTTTTAACAGGATAATGCGTGAACACACGTGGCACGCATTGACCAAGGTTTCTTCGTCAATCGCCAGATTGAATTGCTTCCCTGGCAGACTTGATCTCCGGATCTTTCACCGATAAAAAACATGTGGTCCATGATTTCTCAACGATTGACCCTGATAGTATCCCCAGCTGCCACACCGGATCAACTTTGGCAACGTAGGGAAGCTGCATGGTATGCTGTACCCCAAGAACACATCCAAAGTTTCTTTGAATCAAGGCCGAGGCATATGGCAGCGGTGATCTACGACAATGGCAGCTAGCACTGGCTGCGGATTTTTGCAGGAACCACAATTAACAGAAGTCTATAAATTTTATCATTTGATACTTGGTAAACATGTTATCTACAAAACAAATTTTGTTGTGATATGTCTTATATTTCTTGGTTTAGTTGTTATTAGCAATTCAAGAACAAGCTGTCTTACTTTTTTAAAACATTTTACAGTCAAATGACACAATTTGATTTGCTTCGAATATTTGATTCTATTTGTAAATTATCTCATTAGCAAATTAAAAGTTATAAATACTTTTTTTACATTTCAGTTCTCAAATAAAAGCTATGCATTATTTGTGAAAAGAGGAAATATTCAGAAATGTAAATGATCACAGAAACATAAATTTCTGGAAATATTTAAAACAAATTCTAGTTGACCATTTAAATTTGTAAGTATTTTCTCCAACTCATTAAAATTTGAATGTATACGTAGATTTTACTGCAAAATTTAGGATTTGCCAGACATGTACACAAAATTACTGCCTGGAGGATATGTTTCAACTGTGACTTTGACTATTTTTAACAATTCAGGAATGTGAATAACTATTTATATGGAAATAGTAAGAAAAATATTTTTGTATGAAGAGCAACATTTGTTTCGCGTTATAGCTTTAATAACAAAGAACATGCTTGAATATCAAAATTCTATTCTTTTTGTTAATTATATATATATATATATATATATATATATATATATATATATATATATATATATATATATATATATATATATATATATATATATATTAACAATACAAGGATAGACAAGATAATCATATTTTGGAAACTAATTTAAAAATATTTAAAATAATCCATTAAGTGTGATTTGGTTTAGAAATTACTTTGAACCTCTTGGAGTTCTAACGAAACTCATCAAAAATACTCAACGATTTCTGAAACTAGCTTGCTCTTGTTTTTTGTAATAGATTGTCGAGGGGAAAAGTTTAATGAAGCTTCTCATAAGAAAATTTTGTTCATCGTAAAATGATGAACGATCTTATATCAAAAGATGCGATTTCACGCTCAAAATATCTTGCAAAAATAAAACCCTTTTCGAATAATGATTGTTTTTAAAAAATTGAGAAAAAATAAATTACTTCTTCACTCTCTCTTCTATTATCAAATTATTATTATCAAAATAAATTACCTACTTCAAGAGCCTTTTTTTCAATGTATATAATTTTTAATTTATGTAGATAAATTAAAAAATGCAGATATTCAAATATAAATAAGATAAGTTAAAAATGAAAATACTTTAATTAATATGGATAAAATCAACGAATTAAATTTGTATAGTTTTTGATAACATACCATATGAGATACGGTATAAAAAATATGACTTTGCTGCACAAAATCTTAAAATTTTACAGCTATATTAAAAAATTCAAACTTAGTTGAGTAAATCTAGATTCTTATTATTTAAAAAAATTATGATAAAAATATTTTTTGCTATTTTACTATTTCCTTAATATTATGAATGTAAAACTGAAAAAAAATGAATTACAAACTTAGGACCTTAAATTAAAAAAATTTAATAGCTTAAATTAAATTCTAAAATATAAAATAATTTCATAAAATTAAATTCATGCATCATATAAAATTTATACATTGATATTTGCTATATTAAGCTTTATTCTTTATGAATAATTAAATTTAAAATAATGCATACCATTAAAATAATACAAAATTTAATCTGAAAACTACGTATTATTTAAAAGTGAAGCATAGCTCTTAAAATTAAATCTGAATATTGAGAAGTCAACATATAAAAAGGAATGAAATGAATGAAAATGGTGTATTTCTTATACTAAAGTTTAATTTCACTGGAAATTCAATATAGGACTAAAAAAAATCGCCAAACAAGCTAGTAAAGTCAAATTAGAGATTACTGAGAATTCGGTATGTAAAGAACCTATCATTTCAGTTGAAAGGGAATAAACTTGATAGAAACTTCCAGAAATTCATTAAAATAAGGATAAGTATGATGTAATTTGAATACAAGCTGTGTAATTTACCTTATTTTTCAAGCTCTAACACATTTCTCTCGAATATTTTTTACTAATATATCATTACCTTTAAATTCCAGGAAATCAATTCCCAACTATTGAATTTTTTAAGAAATTCATTTAATTTAATAAAGAAATCGAAAATTAGGTCTTGAAAGAAAAAAAATTAAAAGCAAATTTATTTTTTGAATTTTTATGAATCTTCGAAAATAATTACGTAGAAAAATGTACCAGAAATAACATATATTTCACTAAAATCTTTCTAAGCGTACTAGTTTGATGTACTATGTATGAAACATTAAAACTATGCTGAAAATTATGCAAACTGGAAAAAAAGGAATACTTTTTGTGGGATCTGAATTCATTTCTTGCCTAATACTAGTAAGTTTATTGTTTTAACAAAAATTAGTTTTGCTATTCGATAAAATGGATCATAATTTACATATATTCTCATATGTTTGGCTCTCTCAAAATGTTTGTTTATAATATATTAGTGAATGAAGCGGAGCTAGTGGACTGGTGAAAAAAAAGATTAATTTTTCTTAATGATGTAAGTAACGTGGAATAAGTTTCTTAATTTAAGATTTCATTTTATTTTTGAGAATATTTCTTTATAATGAATTATAGATTGTGTATAATATTCAGAGTTATAAGCTATCGTAATAATAATTATACATAACTTTAGGAGAAATTTAATCTTGTCAACTAGTAAAATCCTTTCTCCCATTTTTTTTAAAGTTTTATGTTTTACTTATTTTTTTTTTAATTTTAATTTCCAAGAACAAAAGATTAAAAAAGATTTTGTATCAATTATTTTAAGCAATCAATAATTTGTCAAATAATTTTCCAGTAATAGTCTAAGTTTCATAAGTAAGCATTTTAAGTAATAAATGAAACTAATTATCATTATAAGTGAAATAATGTAAATAATTGAATTCAAATAAATATTTCATAGCCCTGTCACAGTTAGATGAAAATTGAAACTTTCATTTTTTTTCGATATAAAATCTTTCTAATTATTATTTTGAAAATAAAATTCATCTTCCTATTTTAAATTGTTACTCATTTTAAAAGTCTTTCTAAAATATTCCTAAAATAAATAAAATACATTAATTGAATATTTTTTATGAATATATATACATAGTAACATATTATTAAAATGCAGCAGATTCTTCATACAATATATCGTAATTGGTTACAACAATTTTCCAAAATTGTGGAAATTTTTATTTTTTCTTATTAACAAAAATCACCAAAAGTCTCATTACTACAATAGCCTTCAATGGGTACATACAACAAATCAAATGCACAGTAAATTTCATCATTGTAGATCAATAATGTAATAAAATATTTTGTTTGGTAACATGAAATTATATTAAAAGTTCTATTAAAACTATATTACAGATCCTGTAAATTTTAATAAATTTGTATAATTTAGGGACGTAAATTGATAATCTTATAAGAAATACATAGTTTCATATGAAAGAACACATAGTATTAGTTTTTTGACACTCATACTTTTAGACACCATTTTGACCCCCTAACGGCCGAAGGCTTAAGTAAGACATTTAATGTTCACCAAGTAATTTGCCTTCTAAGAGGAAATGTCTATCTAGAATTTTTCTAGATTGTGAGCCGTATTCATGTTCACAAGGGCAAAACCTCGTAAAACTCCCAAGCACTGACCCCGATACTCGGTATACAGAATTCAGAAACTCTACATCCATTTCTCCCCGTAGTTCAAAAGTGGCTGGAATCGAGCTCGGAATTAAATAGTATTAATTAATGTTTCGATATTGCACCGAGCTTCGTGGTTCATTATTCGTCGAGAGTCGATAAAATTATAAGGCTTTTATTCATAGCAAATTCAACTAAATACAAGAAATTCCAGTTGTAAGAAATAAGTTATACAGCTACAATACAGCTAATACAACAGGAAACACAATCGCTATCAATCACAGAAGTCTATTACGCCGGACAGAAATTATCTTCTAAGCACTAAATTTGTATTCAAGAGTGTTCGTCTTCACTAACAATCGAATTCACTGTGATGGGCGGTGGTATTTATACCGAACTTGGCATTATCCTACAGAAACCTACTAGTTTCGCCAAATTTCTAGAGGATTCTAGGCTATATCGCTAAATATTGGTTCTAGAACTTAGGTGATGGATTTTTCCAAAATTATCTATGTCTCGGGAAGTCGTCAAATTTCTCGCCAAATGATCGCCAAGACCCCAAATTATTATAAATACCGTTTTTTAACGTAGAACACGCCTAAATTGCGTACTTTTTGAGTATTTCCGAAATATCTGAAATATTTTAAGACAATTGCAATGATGTTCATAAAAATTTGTAACTATATACATAGAAAATAGTGGTAAAATAAACGATTATATGCAGCATAAAACTGCTCAGAACAAAGATCTTCACCCAATATTTAGTCATCCAACTGTAAACTATGCAATTATCATAAAAGTCCTACATGGGGTTAAATTTAGCGTCCAAGCTAGTACGCCTAGCGTTAATATTTAACTAATAAATATGAATGTACAAAATTCAAAATATTCCAAAGAAAATAAAACTATCAATATATTTTGCTTGTTGCTAGCTGAAAAATGCTAGTTGAAGTTATTTATTAGTTATTATTGAAGCTATAGAAATTTCTTATATCAAAAACATATTTTTTCATTTTCATGTGTTGCTTATAAATCCTCATCATTACTGCATTATAGCATTATACCAATAATTTCACAAAATTACTACATAATGGTAATATATATATATATATATATATATATATATATATATATATATATATATATATATATATATATATATATATATATATATATATATATATATATATATATAGTAATTATAAATTACTTTTTTAATATATATATTTTAATATATTATGTCATATTAATTTTTAAAGTATTTTTGAAATTTTTTAGTATGTTAAAGTAGAATAAGATACATTATTTTAATTAAAAAGTTGTTTTACTGTTAAAAAAATTGAAAATAAGGATAGAATAGGGGACGGAGTATGATGAAGAAGATATTTAATCAATATTCTTGTTCTATTAAAAGTTCTAAGCTTATCCGGTTTGGGAAAATTTCCATGGTAAAAGCAGTCAGCTGGAAGATTCATATTTTGCTCGCCAAATCAAAGCCACAAATTAAACTTACTATAGGCTCGATCTTTTGTGAAAGTAATGTAGGCAATCTGAATGCAAATCATGCGGGAGTTTGTTATTGAATTGATTTCAATTTTCTCCTAGTTGTTCGAACGAGAAGAAAAAATATACTGATGCAACCAACTTCTTCAGCCGCTCGAAAGTAAACTTAGAATAAAAAACGTGTTTGTTCCGGAAATTCGTAAAGTAATTGCATGCTATGTATCGATTTAATAAGCAGAGAAGAACACTGGAATAGGGGTGAACAACGGGAATGGCAGCCTAAATTTTAACAAAAAGGTTCAGCCAGAAATTGTATATATAAGAATGCTATTTAAAACTTTAATTTTTCATGTTTCATTAAGATTATTATGGAATAAACGTTACTTTTCCAGCCATAAGATATCTAAAGACTATTAGGGAAAAAATCCTTGATATTTTAACATTATTTAAAGTAGCTAAAGTATTTAAGCAAATTATAAAGTTTTAATTGTATTACATAAATATAGCATAATTAAGTCGTTTTGGTTACCAAAAATATTCTGATATAAGTAAGCAATATAAAGTTCTTTTCATTCCCTTTACGTATGTTTAATTTTGTAAATAAAAGAGAAATTTTTGTTATTTTATGTAATTTAATGCTTCTGTGAGTGTAGAGATTGGTTTGAGATTATCCTTTAGGTAATATACAATGTGCTACTGGCCGTGGTATCCTAGTGATTAGGGTATCGGCCTTCCATCCGGAAGGGTGGGGTTCGATTCCCAATGCCGTCAAAGACCCACCGAGTACATGCGATATACGTGCTCGTTAAATCTGTAGAATCGAAAGTCCTGTGGTCGGTCGTTGAGCAGTTACCATGGGTGCAATGGTCTGGAGAAAATTTACTCCCCCTTCAGATCAATGCCAAAATTGAGGGAATGAATCTTCTGGTGCTGCCATCTATCGGAGGATTTGAAGAGCAAAGTCGTAATTTTACCTTCATGGTGCTCTGATTAAACGAAAAACGCTCCCATTTGACTTAAATTCGCATAGCCAAGGCACAGCGAGCTTGGCATGTCCAAGTGTCATTAGTAACAACAACAATGCGCTACTATGAACTAACAACAAACTTAAATGGATGATATTGAGTACCATAGAAAAAAAACATTATTATTGTATATAGTATTATAAAACCATGTTTACTTGATGAAAAATCAGAAAAAAAGAGGAGTGTCATATTGAGTAGGATAAATGATATACGATAATATGTAGATGGAAAAAATCACATTTAGTTGCATGGTCACAAATTATTATGAAATTTATAAAATAAAATATCATTATGTGTTCAAAAAATGCTTAAAAATAAAAAATTACCAAACCACATTTGTTTGGCAACATGATTAAGTAATTATTTTTATCGAATTTCAAGTATTTTTAGGTTTTTAACTAAATAAGTGTTGTTTATAATAACATATTCATATTTTTTATACTTAATATTATATTCTGTCGCTAATGTATGTCCCTTATTCATGATAATGATATGTATTTCTAGAAAATTTTGAATAGGTGAAAGACAAAAGATAATGGATTAAAAAAAGTAGCTTGAGTCATAGAGAAAACGTAAATATAAAAACAAGTAACATTTTTATTCATCACAGATAAGGCAAATCTAAGGTTGTTGTTTCTTAACTGATGGGAAAAATATCATTTTCATAACAAAATTTTTAGGGTGTCCTTACGAATAATTTAACCAAAGCTTTTATATAAGCATGTAATGTCTGAAAAAATTTATTTTCTATATCCATGCATTAAATTTCGTTTCTATGAGAAATTGTATTGACATATTTATAAAAAAAGCATGACTCAGAACTCTTAGAGAATTTATCTACAATAAATTATTTAAAATGACAAACACCCACCATTTTTGAGAATTTTTTCATTATTATTCAATATTATTCCTCAGAAAAAATTCACGAAAATAGCGTAAATGGTTGCAAATATTATTTAATCTATTTGAGGAAAACTATACATTTGATCATCGTATGGTTTAATTTTGACGAAATAGTTAACTAAAAAGTGGTTGATAAGTGAGTAAAAATTTGTCTATTAAGAGAAAGAGCTATCAGTAGGTAAAAAGTATCTACTAAAATTCATTTAAATCTACATAAATTAAATGAAAGTTATAATGAATTAAGTTCTCCAAATTTCAAACATTTCTTACCGCATTCTAATTTAAGAATAGCAAGTAACACAAGACTTTTCCGGTCAATCAAAATGCATTTTTTCATTTATTCAAAACCATTAAATTATTTTTAAGATTAAATTAATTGATCCCAAAATTTATTTTATATTTATCTAATATAAAATAAAAAATGAAACCAGGAAAAAATATTTATTATATTAATTATTATATGAATTCAGTATCGCATTAATTCAATGTTTATTAATGCACTAATAAATTTTATTAAATAAAACAAGAAATTATTGTTGAAAACTTGAATGATGTGTATAAAATTTTAAAAAAAAGTATTTTTTTATATTGTAGTATTTCAATGCTTACAAGTTTTAATAAAAAATCATTATAATTTTCTAAAATTAAAAAGAAAATTTTTTTTATATTATAGTATTTAGTGCATACAAGTTTTAATAACAAGTCATTATAATTTTCTACAGAAATAACACATACAGAAAAGTAAAATTTGTAAGATAAAAATATAAGATCATGAACTTGTTTTTATCTTTTTGACTTTTTTAGAGAAGAAAGTAGAAACGAGAAAATAAATTACTCTTAAAAAGATACAACAGTACATTCAACTTCTGAATAAAAGGTGATATGAAGTGGAAATGTATTAATATAATCAATTATATGTCATAGATGGTTAATTTTTTTTCTAAAAAAGGATTTATAAATTATGTATAATTTGTTATGGAAATGACGGCCATTTTTTAGCGAGTCATTTTCAGATACACTCATTATTTAAAAACAGATTTAATTTTAATTTTTAAAACACTTTATAAATATTTAAAGAATTTGTGTTACAAAAATGATGCAAGGATGGTTTTTAAATCAAGATATTTTGTATGAATGCATACAAGTTATTCATGGAGAATAGATAGATTATGTTGCTTTATTTTAGATATTTCGAATATTTTCTAGTTGATTTTACTTGATTTTTTATTCATTATTTTAGTGTTCACTCTGGTAACATTTACTATAAAAGAATATAAATTAAACTATAATTGTAAATAGATTTTGAATCATTAAAAGCACCTGTGATCATAGTGAAAATCGATCTCATGAACTGTGAAACTGAAGATCAGAGCTCTAATCATTGAGATAGCAACTTCGTATTTCTTGATCCAAGATAGGACTTTATTAAACATTGGAAAATTATTTTCGTTTATGATGTTGATAAAATTTAATTTTATAAAAATGTAATTTTATTTGGCTTTTAAAAATATATTTAAACAGTCTTGAGAAAGATATCTTTTAAGTTATTTTTCATATTCCATTTAAAGAGATTTTATCTCATTTCTTGCAATAAATTGTATTTTTGAAACTAGAATTTGCTTGAGTTGAGGTAAGTGATCTTGAGAAAATTTACAGAGTTAAAAGCATTGCGAAAAGGGGATAACTCTGAAGAGGAATAGCGAATTTTTCTGAAGAAAAGAAGTATGTTTCAAAATAAACTTTAATATAACCACTACATGTTTCCTTTATAATCTTACATCTAATTCCAAGAAAAGTAAGAAACATAAGTTTTATCTAACAATGTGACTTATAGCAGCTTTAACAAAATTCTATGCGGAAGACACTTTGAAGGCAAAAACCTCTAAATCCTTTTCTTTGAACTTTGGTGAGGTTGAAGTGGGTGCTACGGTAACAGAATCGATGATTTCGTCCGAAATTTAGGGGCAAATTCCACAAATATTCTTTCAGAAGACGTTTTTAAGGCAATTTCTCCAAGAAAAATCTCACGTTAAGTCCTTCTCTCATTTTCTTTGTTGTCGAAGATAAAATAGATCCGAAATATAGAAAGATTTGGGAAATATGAGATATCGGAAAGCCTTATAACTCGTGATACAGTTGTTAGAATTTCTTCTTTTCGTAAAAGCCTTTCAATAATTCAACCAATTTCTCTTAAAAATTTCCAATTATATCTAAAGGAAAGAGTAAAAGTAATTCTATTAATTTTCAAGAAAGTTTTCCACAATAATTTGATTACAATGATTGAAGTAACTTTTAAAAAATTTTTCCATATGGATTCACGTCAAATTTATTATTATTGTTCATTTAACAAGAATGATATAAAATTTATAAACTTTATTTATAAAATATCTAATAAATGGTATTTTTACTTTTATAATTTTATTTTTAGTAAAACCAGCTATATATTTTATAATAAGTACGTGAATAATTATTGTTAAAAATATAATGTAGAATAATATTATCAATATGAAATTGATCATAGTAAACAACCCAAAGGAAAGAGATAATATATTACATTATTTTAAATGCCATATTTTTAAGATAAAGTAGAATTTATATTAACTAATTTAGCTAATATTAAGTTGACATGGATTAGAAAAACGAGTCGTCTACTGTTTTGTTCATAAAATACTTATAATTTTAAATTTTTTAAAGATAAATTTAACTACTAATTAAGAATGTTTTATAGTTCTATTTTACCATTAAATAATATAACATTATTTGAAGAATATTGTAGATTACATAATACTTTTTAAATTTTATTACAGATTTAAAATATTATAAGCAATATATGTAAATATAAGCAAGTTTTAGAATGGTAGTATTTACTTATTTTGCTTACAATATTTGATGAAATATATAACTGACAGAAGTATCTATTTTGTTGAATAATTACAGAAGTCAAATTTAATAACATATTGGGTAATATTAGTTTTGCAAAAGAATAAAAATTACGGGTTAATAACAAATTTAGATGAATGCTTAGAATTTTTAGTTATCTTAAGGAAATTATTAATAAAAATTATTATTAAATTGTTGGCTTTCATTAAAAGTGCAATTACTTATACAGATATCGGTGAAATACTTTCTACAAATCATTTAGAACTGCGTCATTTCGTGGTCATCACATTTTGTAAAAGATATTGATGAAAGAAGATATTGAAATATATATATATATATATATATATATATATATATATATAAAGTTTATTTCAATGGGAAATAATAAATTTATCTTACTTAACGGATAGCACTAAGAAAACTATTTTTGTTTGATAAGTGGGTTCCTTTTTTGTTTCGGTTCCATAAAAGATTTGAGACTACATGCCTACGCATTTTTTATTAAAGTAATTTATCCCATTTATCACTTATGATTTGTTTTAAGCTTTCCGATAGGATGAATATTGAGGAATACTGGTATAATTTTTTTAAAAAGTACGACAAATAATGCACTTAAAAATTTAATTTTATTTATCCTAATATAATTTAATCATCATTCTGATGATAAGCATTAAATAATAAAATCTAATTAATGTCTTATGTTCAATATTTAAAATAAATTTAAATGTGGATAATTAAACGTTTTGAGGAATAATATGTTTTTTTATTATTTACGGTTATATATTTTTTTTCTTAAATTCGGATGCTGATTTCTTATATTATTTACTGCAACATAAAGATGATATTTTTTTATCGCAACATAAAGACGAAAGAAAACTTTTTTCTTATGTTAAAAGTTTTTGATTAGTTATGCTTATAAATTTAAAATTTAACTAATTTAATGTGATAATTCAGTTGTATCATTATTGGTTCAATAGTTATAGAGCATATGAAAGACATAATTTGTGTGATAAGGCTTTTTAAATGTCAATTTCATTATTAATTGTATGATAACATAAGACGATTCGCTATTCTTATCTGTGAATAAATTTTAATGTCGGCACATTTGAAGCTAAAATGAGGTTCTAAGTGATTTGATTATTAATATTTTTGTGTCACATTGTATAATATTTATTACTTTAAAATCACACACACAGAGGACTTAACTACGAAAGTCTTAAACTTTGATTAGACTTACATGAAAATGGATTGATCAAATGAAATTTTACTAATTTTTAATTTAAATGTTTAATCTACTTTAATTCCACAAATCTAGATATCATGATTTAAATCAATATAATTACTTAATTTGGAATCTGAGGTCTCGAGTTCGATGATACTTATTGTTGAATTTTAGAAGAAGATATCCGCTTTTTGCTTCTTTCTATGCATCGATTGGTGTAGATGCTTGAGAGTGTTCTTGGTTTTTGTTGTTGGCTGTGCCGGACTATGACGTATACGTTATGAAACTTTCCTCCCTAAGGCAGTGTACATCAAGTGATCAAATGTCTACATGTCTGACCAAAACAATCAACATTTAATTTATAAATACAATATCAAATGTCACATATCTTGACATTAATTAGAAAAAAATCTAATATAACAGATGAAGAACTGCTGTTTAAATAAAACTATTTCTCTGAAAAAAGAGTTCTTAAAATTGAAGAAGTAATATAGGAAGTGATTACATTTCTGATGATATCTTTTTAGGCTTAAGTCATCACTGTTGAACAAAGGACAAGCCATGGCTTATTGGTATATCCCATATTTCGATTCTAGCCTCTGTTTAACAATGTATGACAGAAGTTGTGCTTCTGCTTTCTGCTTGTTTAGTGTTTGGAAACTATCTGCAACAAAAGATATATCCGACTGACTATGAATTGCTTTCTCGGATGGCAATGAAATGCTGTGGTTGTTGAAAAGCATTACAACAATTGTTGATTGCTAGTGGCTAGGTGGGGTTAAAGTGGTTATACTAAGCCTCATAATTTTCTTGTAATAGAATCACGATTATAAAAATAGGAATGCTTAGGATTCTATCCTTACCACTGCTGTATAATGGGCAAAAGATTTTGCACCTTTGTTTTCTTACAAGCAAATATATAAATTGGATGCTAAGAAGATTTTAGGATTTTCTATTGTATCCCAATTGAGTGGATTCCCCTTTTGAAGGAAGATCATCCAGAAAGTAAAATTTTGTGTCGATGCTATAAAAAGCCTTACAATATCTTTCCAAATACCAGATTACCGCTTACATAATATATTAAATGGTAATAACAATGTTGATTTTATTATTTATTTTCATACAAATTAAAAAAAAACAAATAATATACTAAATTTTAGAATAGATATAATATATAAATTTCAGAAACTTAAATGATTTTACTATATTTTTAACATTTTTCATAAGGAAATATAAATTGTGACGTATAATAATCACATGAGATGTATTCAAATATGCATTTTCTGATAACAATTGACATATGGGATTACAATTTTTTTGTTTCAATGATGCAATATATTTTACTAAAAGTCTTATAAATGTATTTAAATTTTATAAATATTATGGTAGTTCGAAGATAACAATTATTATTAGAAGATACGAGAACTTATTTAATTTTGGTGGCAAAATATAATAACTTACTTACGATTTTAGTTATTCAAAAAATAATAAATGCAAATTTTTTTAATAATTTTACACATTTCGTATTATTAGTTACCAGAAAATTCTATATTTTAACACCTGAAAGAAAATCATTTACTTTTTAAAAGTTATTTAATATTTATTGTACATGGCTTGTAAAAAATATTATTTTCACTGAAAGAACAATAAAATAGAATAACAGCGTTTGCAAAGTTGCACAATAGATGGCGCGAACTTCATTCATATACCGGTATATTTGACAATTTTTCGGGAGTTGAACCACTTATTCGGCGTCAAGCGCATCTCTGCGTTCGTTTCAGGCGCGCTTCGTTTTACGAAAATGTGGAATCTACAAAATGACATGCTTTTCTCCTCCATATTTTTATAAAGTCATTAAAATAAGTAAGTCCGATTATAATTGATCAATAATTATAAATTAATTTGAATCATTTTAGCATTTAAATTTTGCCTCTGATATTTTATAAAATGATTATTTTGTAACACGATGAAAAAATATTATATAAGACGTAATAAATTTTTATAAACAAAATTCCCTAATATATTTTCTTATCAGAATTAGTTGTAATAAGAGAAAATATTTTTTTTCATTTATAATAAAATTAAAATATACTGTTATTTAATAATATAAAAATATACTCTTTTTTTCGGAATTCTGTTTGTTACTTTACGTATCATTTGTGTATGTGAAATAATAAATAATTTTCAAGAGTCAATTATAAAATAACTGTTATTTTTCGTTTAATTTAAATGATTATCTTTTTTATTTAAAATGTTTTTAATCAGATAAAAATACTTCCTAAATTTGATGTTTAAATTAAGATGTTTGGCTTATGCTTTTGAAATCTGCGAAGTTTCAAAAAGACTTTGAAAATATTTGATATCAAATACAGGAAAATGCAAGTTATAAATGAATAGTTGATTAAAATCCAAAATATCAGCTCATTTGTTCAATTTCTATGCCATAAAGTCTTTATTTTTAAAAAAGCAATGTAATAGTTTTAATAAATAAATTAAAACCATAATTTTTACTTTTAGTTTTGAAACCCTCTTCATTTCGAAATTATAGTTGGTATCTTAAGCACAGTGTAGTTTCATAAATTTTAGCTTTAGATTTATTCATCTTACATTGATACAATCGAATTTTATAGTCAAAAATTCTATTCAAATGCGAAAACATTTAAAATTCACTCTTACGATTATATCACAAATTTGAAAATGTTGAGTAACCTTATTTTTTAACAATTAAATTACAATAGTTTCGCACAATTTATAATAATTTTAAAAATCAAAATTAAAGAAAAAAATGCTTAACTTGAAAAATTATCGAATAATTTTAGTTTTTAACACAAGCTCACATATTAAATGATTAAATTGTACTGAATATGTTTTTAAACTTTGAAAGTGTACAAAAATAACAGTTTTAATTACAAATTATTAGTTAAAATAAATGAAAGTAGTAATTAAATGATTTATTATTAGTTAATCTCATTTGTAAACTTTTTATTTAATATAACAGTTGAGAGTTATCATTTTTAATGAAGATCAAATAAATATTTTTAAATTTAAAAATTGCATCAGAAAACAATACAGAAATTAATTAAAAAATATAATCATTCCTCTAATTATTATTGAGCAATGATAATAAGCGTTCTTAAAAATATAATGAGTATCATTCTTTTTGTACTAAATAGCAAAGGAATTATTTTGTTATTAAAACCATGGATTAAATTACACACTGAAAATATAAGTAGGTTTGCTTAAATTTAAACTCTATAATACACGTAAACATAATATATATATATATATACATTGGCATTACCCACACTAGAAATTATTTGCGCACTCAAATAATGACTGATTTATATAATATTAAAATTTGAAAGAGTAAAAATCGAGCTTTTGCTTTTTATCTTTTCGTGTTTATTGTTTCACACAAAGCTCCACAAACTTAATCAATGGTTCTTAGAAATATTCATCGATTATTCATTAATACAAGTTTTATTAAGATGATTGAATATAAAAAGAATAACGATCCACTAATTTTCACTGATTAATCATGGAGGTTCAATGGATGATTATGATTGTCAGAATTATATCATGGGTTAATTAATGATGATAATGCAAATAAATCTTTGATATCATATCAAGGAGTAATTTTTCTGCACAAATCTAATAAAGATCTAGTAAATGTTTGTAATAAATAAAGTATGTAGTATATTGTTAATGATATTTACAAAATTCATTCAGCACAGCCAGTTTTACGCTTTTCCATTTTTAATTAATAATACGATATTTCTTCTTAATTATTAACGATGCAATTGTAAAAATAAATCTTCCAGTAATTAAAATTAAAATGAAGATTTAAATTTACATTTTTTAAAAACGTAAATATAAAACTTCTTATCATCAACAAGCATAATTTTTACATTGGAATAACTTTCGGACAAACTATTGAATGCCTAATTATTTAAATTTGGCATCAATTTCAGTTTTTTCGAAGGTAAATGTATTTGCTTGAAACTAAATTCCTGGAATATATACTAATATTACTGCATTAATATTAATAAAATAACTGTATTCCTATCATTTCTATAAAATATATCAAGGAATAGTTTTTTCCTTGGAAAAAGCGAATTACATGGCCCTCTACTGATGCATTGAACTACATCTATGACGTATTATGTTTAGAAATTAACAATTATTATTTTTGTGTCTGAAAAAATATTTTATATGCTTTTTCTGATACAAGTGATACAAATTTAGTATTATGTAAAAAGTCTTGATTCAATGTTAATTTTGTAAGATCAAAAATATTATGATCATATTCATAATCTTTTTGATTATGAATATGTATATAATATACATTCATATAATATAATATACATTCATAATCAAAGAAAGATTCATATAATATTTCTAGCAACTGTAAGACTCATCATAATAAAATACAGTTAGATAGAGTTGTTTTAATAATTTTATACAGTTATATTGATGTATTAAATAACCATGGATATATATATATATATATATATATATATATATATATATATATATATATATATATATATATATAATCATTAATAATAATTATACTTTCTAAAATGTCTCAGTAAACATTTATTGTAAATTAAGAATATTTCTCATGTTTCGATAGTTAAATAACCATAAATATATTTGAATACTAAATCTTGAAAATATTTGTTACTTTTCATTTCTAATTGGGTCAGTAAAGAAATTACAATTCTTAATCAGAACAGATTGTCAATACATCAGATGAAAAAAAACTTACTTTAATATCTAAAACTTTACAGATTTTCACTTTATGAAATGCATCATGGGCGGGTTATTTGGCTTTTAGAGAAACCGAGAATATATACCACAAAACAAAATTTTTGGATGGATTTACAGTTTAAGTTATATACAATTCTTGCTTATTTTAAATACTTACACAACAAATATTTTAAACGCATTATTCAGATTACTTGTGATGAAAATATATCTAATGATACCTTTTTGTGTAACTAATGGTGACTTTTGATAACAATGTACTAGTGAAGAAATGTAAAAATAGCAAATTGAGAAAATGCATTTTAAACTGTACAATGAAAAATGTTGCAGATTGTAAACAAGTTTTAGTCGTTCTACAAAAAATCAATTACAACTAAAACAAGTCATTTATTTTAAAATTTCCTATCTTTGGATCACAGCTTCCTAAATGAGGTAAGGTATCCAAGAATTAGACAATGAAATCAATTTAAAATTCTTCAGTAGCATGTTAATTATTCTTCACTTGAGTTCATTATTCTTCTTAATGAAGTTGAGAACAATTAACTGGTTCATTAATCTTTCCAAATGTAAGATTTGAGATTTTAGTGAAACTTTAGAGGATTATGCGTTTTCATTTTCTATTAGATGAGATAGTTTGATTTAATTTACTTAACACCAAAGAGTACAATATTATATGTCTTAAGTAAAACTTGCGTTGACCTAGAAATAAAATAGCACTCTTCAGATCTATATAGCATGTTTCGATCCAATAATTCTTGAAGAATGGTAGACGGTTTTTGTGGTTTTGCCTTTTGCATGCAAGTTTGTCGCTTCCCATGCTTTGAAGCATTCTGGGTTTTCTCCCTTGTGAAATTTAATTATGACCCACTATCTCTGAAAAGTCCCCTTGAAAAACAATTTATGTGCTGAATATTAAAATGCTTTGCAACTGCCTTAGGCCGTTAGGTTATCCTCTGTGTGGTATCAAAATCGCACCCTATACTAACATTCACCGTGTAGTAATTATAAAACCGTGCGCTTTGCTATGGCTAGTCGCGTGTTTAGATGCAGTCATTGTTAAACGGAAGGAAATAAATGCTATACTTCTGTTTGTTGCATTCCCGTTTGTATAGATAAGTAATTTTCAGTGTTTCGAGTGTCCTTCTTGGCGACACATAAATACGACCTTCTAAGTCCCTTGGTTGATAAATACGCAGCGAATACTTAAAGAAACTGAATAAAAGTTTCCATTTGTTCAACTGCTCATTATGTGGTATCGAAACTTAATACTATTATTTCTTAATAGATTAGCATTCAGCTATGATTCAATTCATCCAAAAAAATGTTCACTTTCTTTTACATGATTTTAATTCTGAATAAACAAAGAAAAAATAAGTGCATTCAATATATTATTCAGTTTATTTTAAATATTTCATATTTTATGTTGAAAAATAAAATTTATATAGTTAATTCTAATTATTTAGAATTTTTTTTGAAGATTAAATATGGAATACACAAGCACACACGCATGTACATACTGCTCAACTTTTGAAAATGAAATACCAAGAAGAAATAACCAGAAAATAATAAAACTTTCAGAGTTGACACAGCTTATCGAGTTATGCAAATGGTGTCAAATGCGCAGTTCCACAGCTCCAGGATGAGATATAATGTGTAGAACCGGCAGAATGGGCAATATTCGCAACGTTATTGATGCTTCGAAAATAATCGTTGAAAGTTTATTCTTGTCGCAACGACGCTTGTAATTGCGGAGAATGCCAGACCATCGTCGACGGAATCAAATTCAACAGATAGATAGATGATTTACGAGGGGCATGGTGATCGGAATGAGAAGGGCAGGTTGATCCTTATGGCAAATTGCAGCTAACATATATCTGGAAGCGTCCACGGTGTGGTGAAAATGGTTCTAACAAGAACTGTGAAACGTTTGTGGGGTGCCGGTGCAACCAGAGTGACGTCAGCATGCATCCTACGGGAGGTGGTGGTGGCCTCATAAAGTACGTCTACTGAAATTTTGCAGCATCTGCAAATGATACTGCTCGACATGGATGCTCCCATGTCGAGCAGTATCATTTGCCATCGATTGGTTGCTAGTGGCCTGCGCTCATGGCGTCAGTTAAAGGACTGCAATTGACCCCACAGCATAAACGCCAACATCTTTCTTTTTTAATTGTATTTAATCAGAGTGATGTTGATGACGCAATGGTACAGAATCGTCTTCTCAAATGAGTCATCTTCTGTATTCGCCTCATATGAGAGTGGCGTCAATGTGGAGACAGGTCCAATCCTGCAGCAACTCTTGAACGCCCTATCATACAACAACGTGACATCATGGTTTGAGGCGCCATTGAGTGCGATTTCAAGTCAACTCTAGTTCATATTCGCGACACTATGACAGCCAAACGTTACGAAAAGGATGTGCTGATGTCGGTGACACTCCCCTACCTTCAAGATATGTCCAATGCCGTTTATCAGCAACATAACGACCGATCGCATATTGCTCGAATCAAGCAACATGATTTGCAAGGTGTGCAGCTGCTTCTCTGGCCACCGTTCTCACATGATCTTTCATCAATCGAACACATATTATTAGAAGCAATTTGCAGACTCTGCTACTGCCTCCAACAGAAAACGCACTTTGACAAATGATTGGCAGGGATTGGAGAGCCATTACTTAGGACGCCATCCGCACTCTAATTGATTCTGTGCTTAGACGTGTTGTTTCGTGCCATCCACGGTGGTCCTACAACAATCCTGGTCTCGCTCTGCATTATGCCTATCATTCCGAAATACAGATCATTTATTGCTCGTTGCTGTTTCTCTCTGTTTGCCGAGTTTCGTCACTTTCTGGCAACTTTTCCTTGGTGTTGCATTTTCAATGTCGGGCAGTGTATATATATGTGTGAGTGTGTGTATGTATGTAATGTTCACAGTGACTAAATGATCTTCTTAGTGGAAAATTCAAATTAATTCCAACAAAACAACAGAAGCTGGGTGTATGGTTTCTATTTTTATATCTATATCTGTTGAGATTCGTTTTTGGCACAATTTTTGGGGTCTGTTTCCTCCTTAATAATAAGGGAATTCAGTTCAGTATCCATAAATATTCCATCTTGAAGGTAATATTTCTCATATTTTAATTACTTACAGCATCCTTTGGCTGCTATGCCATTACTTATATGGTATCAAAATACATGTTTTATTTTTATCATTTTTTTGTAATAATTATTTCATATAGTGCTTATCCTATGTATATAGATGTATATCCATATATATATATATATATATATATATATATATATATATATATATATATATATATATATATATATATATATATATATATATATATATTATTATTATATGGGTAATTCTTTTTCCTATAGACTATAGAGATATGAGTCTTGTTCGTGCATCGGTAAAAGTAACTTTTCTTTCGTTTTTGTCAACTGAAATTATATCGATATAAGTCTTATATCTAACATTTTAATATAGTAAAATAAGTTTTAATTTTATTTTCTCCCCTAGGATGTAACAATATTTTGTAAAAATTTACCGCAATGTAACTTTTAAAATTTTAAGAATTAATTAGTTACTGAAGTTTAAAAAATAATATAACGAAAAATGCTTCTGATGATTGTGTTAAATTGAATTAATTAAAAAGCACAAATTAGATTTATTATTTTGCCTTTAAATAGTTAACTCTTTTTTTAAGAGAAATGAACAAAAAGCATCATTAAATAATTACAATTAGAGAAAAGTAAATTAACAGAAGTCATTTTTATGTTCATAAACTATTACAAAAAAGTCAAAATCTGACCATTACTAAGAAAATAATTATTGTATTTTCACTGACAATACATACATTTCCATTTAATGTACTTTATGTCAACTCAAAATATTTTTCTCTCAACTCATGAAAAACTTCCTTGAAAAACTTTCACTGTACTTGGTAATTTTTCTGAATTTAAAATTATTTAATTGAATTGTAATTTTTTGTTATTAAAACTAAACACGTTCTTGCTGAAATTAATGAGCCAGTAGTAAATTAAGATTAACTCTGTTACGTTAAAAGTTAGTTCGTTTAGAAATTTGGAAAAAATAAAAAATAACTGGCATTCGTAAAACTTTTTCTCTCGGCATATGTTAGCGATAGATATTAATCATAAAGCAAGAAAGAAAATTAATTTTCATCGTACAAATATTAGGTTAAGCAGAGTTAACTTGTGTTTTTGAATCTGTAACTTAAGGAAAATAACATAAATTAACAAATAAAGAAGAATAAAAAAGAAAAAGTCATCCACGTATGAAACATTTACTATTTATACGTGTATATAAAACACATTTTCAACACAAGTGTTATTATTTAGACAAAATAAGTTACATAAAAGGTAAAAAAGGTTGTCTAAGTGGTAAAAACTTTTGCTTATAATTGTTGAAAATATTTATCAAAATAGTTGCGAATACTTTATTTTGTTTTTTGAGTTAGTTATTACCTTCTATTAAATTCTATTGTAATTTGAATATGAAAAATCATGATTATATAGGAATAGAGAATCTAAATTAGCTTCTGTTTGAGCAATGAATTCAGTGCAAACTGTGAAAAATAATTTATATAATTATAGAGTTATTTTTCAAAAACTTGGATCATGTGATCGTTTTGGGATTTAAGTCATGCTTGAATCTTACCATCAATTTTTATACAATAAAATCATGGATTTTCTAAGTAAGTAATGTTTTTAAAGTCATCTAGCATCGAACTAACATGTTTGAGCCTTAGATGGAAAACTTGGTTATCGATGGCACACTTCTAAAAATTCCATTTTATTGCCATCCTATCACTGTGATATTTAGCTACACTGTTTTAACTGACAAGCTTTTCATATGCCACATTCAGATTATTGTAGTTGTTATTTGATGTCCTCTGTTGTTTATCTGCTGAAATTTATTAGGCTACTCAAACGCTTTTAATCGCACTCATTACATAAATATGGTATTCATTATGTATATAAATATGATATTCATTACATAAATTGTCATTCTAATTGTTGCATTGTCCTTATGAAGAGGAAATATAGGAATTAATCTGGGAATTAAAGACATACGTTAACACACTAAATTAAAAATGTTGAATGCCTAATAATTTCCACAAGGTAACATTACATACGTCATGCTCTAACTAGCATTCCGCTTTCAAATTTTGTTAATTCTTGTTTTTATGTGTTATTATCAGGGCAGAAAACATATATATGATAAATGTTATACATGCAGTTATTATTTAGTTATATGAATACGATACATCATTTGTTGATATCAAGCATATTATCTTAATTCTTTTATGATATTTAACTTTATATATAAGTAAATTTAATACGTTTAATTACATAACGGCTATTCAAATCGAAGATCAAAGTAACAAATATTGGTACTTTTCCATTATATCCTGTACGATAATAGTCGTAATGGGAAAGAAAAAAAATTATAAATTACTGTCTTAAATATTCCATTTTCATCGTGTATTGCTTAAAGGTTTTCAGAAACCACTAAAGAGAGATACAAACATTTTATATTTAAAATTTATAAACTAATTAATTATCACTTATTGACAAAACTTATTTAAACGCCAGTTTATTTCTTGTGGAAAAAGATTAGCAAACTCATCGGAAATCGACTGCGTACGTATATAATAGTACCTTTTTTTTCCAATGAAACGAAATTAAATTTTGATCTATTTGGCTTCTTTTTTTTATCCTTTGGAGGTTTGTGTCCGTAATGCTCCTTTTAACCGACAAATTATTTCTCTTTTGAATCAACTAGCTTTAGTGTTATTTAGCACTTTGATTGTTTAGCTTTGTTTATCACTCTTTAATCAAATTTTGTTCCAAAGAGAAAGAACAACAATTCAATTAAAATATATTTGATTTAAAATAAAATATTGAGCCATTAGAATGACCATGTCTTTGTATTATTCCTCACTTCTTCGTTAGAAATATGCTATTTCTTTAAGATTATAAGCGGGAATATAATGAAAAAAATACCCAAATATTTTACAATTATACAAAAAAATCAAATTAAAAAAGGTATTATCAGTTATTTTTAAAGCTGGAAAGCCAAACGAAAGCTGAATACTAAATTCATTTACCAGAAAATTTTTTTTTTATAATGCCTCTTATGAGGATCTTTATATGGTAATGCAGTAACTGACATTCGTGATTTTAGAAATTGACATAAACCATCTCGTTTTACCATTCAAAATTAAAAAAGAGTTGGATGAATTGAGAATGGAAATATTTATTGGCGCGTTTTTTCTTGTCAACACGCCCCAAAAACCGAACGATTGATGATATAAGGATTTATCTTTGAGGAGAGTTCTTTGAAATGCTCGTCTCATCTTATTTCTAAAACTTTTAGATGGGTGAAGCTTCACCAAAAGTTTTCAAGGAGAATTGATTGCTGTATGTGGATTTTTAAGAAAAAGCATGAAGTCATATATATTCATTAAGAAAGATGATTAAACTTAATTGTAAAGCTAAGCGAAAATTGCGAAAATTAAATTGAGTTAAAACAAATTGAGTAGTTGAAACTGATTGTAAAATTATTATTTACAGATTATGAAACTTTATGTCGTAAAGAAATATAGAAAATTATTTAAATAAAATTTTTTGAAAGTTTTCAGTTTTTAAAATGAAAGTTCATTATAAATATTTTATGTTCTACATAACAATTTATAATTACAAAAAAAAAATAGTATAATGTTATAAAAAATTAACGATTTCTGTTCTACAATTTCCCCATAATAACTTCTTAATATCACTTAACAGCATAAAATATAAATATAAAGATTCTCAATCAATTATTTCTGATTAATTTTTTGTTTGCAGAATAACATAATTTTGTATGTGCAGGGATGTAATTTCTGTTAGAATACTTCTCACTAAAACATTAATGACTGTTAAATATTTTAAAAACTTTCAACGACAGAAAAAATAATCTATAAGAAGCAAACAACACCTGATACTAAGATAATAATTGTCCAGAAAATGATTATGTTTTTCATTTTCTCATGTAGCCATTTTAAATTTAACTTTAATAAGAGAAATTTGCTTATTATTCGATAGTTCTCTAAAAAATACCATTTTGTGTGCTTTAGGATTGCAGATAGATATGTATATAGCTATTGTGCAGATGAATTGTGATGTAATTACATGGAGTGATTATAAGTACTCAGTATAAAAAATTTCGGATGTTTCATTCGTATTGTTATAAAATACTCACATTTTAATTCATAAGAATTTGGTCTTTTTCCTTAATTCAATCATTTTTAAATTCTGTTATAGATTTTATGTCAAAATTTTGTAAAGTATTTTTATTGCTACTAAAAGAATTAAATTTAAAAGGCGTTTCAAATTTCAAGAATAATTATTGACTCTCTAAAATAAAATTAGTTTTAAAATTATTTAATACAACATGTTATATATATATATATATATATATATATATATATATATATATATATATATATATATATATATATATATATATATATATATATATATATATATATATATATATATATTATATATATATATATATATATATATATATATATATATATATATATATATATATATATATATATATATGTATATATATATTACAACTGTTGTTTCTTCATTCGGATTGAACATGAAGTAGGATTTTGATAAATGTTATTTGCTTACATGACTCTTTGATGTTTATCATTGGCGATTTAATTTTTGAATTAAAGTATGCAGTAATTGAATCCACTTTTAATCCCAGTGTGGGAAATTTCTATTGTCATTTCTTTATCAAGACACTTTGGTAAACTCATGTGATATTTCTTAAATGATTGTCGAAATTGATAATTTCAAGATGAGGAAACCAATTAAATTTTCCGTTGAATAATTTTATATTTAACTGAAAATATAATCGGATTTCACAATTGTTTTTGTAAATTTTATCTTATTTTTTGATTAAAATTCTTTTGAAAAATTTCGTTTAATTCTTGCGAATATATTAACTTTTTCATTTAATATATTTGATGAAACTATTTATTTCCCAAACTAAAAATTTTCTAATTCTTACCCACAAGAATAAAATATCACGGTGAATAAATTTATATAAGCATTTATATTAACACACCGAAATTATGCAGAAATTTTGAAATAAAGTAAAAATTGTTATAAGATAACAGTAAAGTATGTTCTATATGAAATGCATAAAAAAATGTACTTAAAATGAACAAACTATTTTATGTATGAATGCTTTAAAATATAGAAGAAAATCAATTTAATGATTTTACTCGTAGATGTTATAGAATTTGATTAATTTTTTTGGATTCCTAAAATTAACGTAAAACTGCTTCTTAAAATACTTCTTACTTATAGATTTTATCCAAAAAATATTTTTAATAAGCTACAAAACATAAATATTTTATTAATGCAAATTTATCTTCAAATTTATAAATTTAACAAAATTTTTCTGTTTTTGAAAATCAAGTTTAGATTATTGTTTGTCTTGATGACTCACAAAATTCTTCCTAAACTGAAAAAAAAGGAAATTATAATTTTACTATCCAGTAAATTTTAATAATTTGTAAAAATAAATAAGTAAATTTTAGTATCCAATTTGCAACAAAATGTAACACATTTTTTTATTTAAATACGGACAAAAAATACGATAACTATATACAATTATATAATATAATGTGTATCTATATTTTATAATAATATTAATTATATTCATTTTATATATTAATATATGTCCTCATAAAAATAATAAATGAATTATTAAAGTTTTTCCTTAAGTGTTAATTATTAAAAATGTTAAAAATTATATCTTATGAAAATCTATAATATATATTGTACAATTTTATCAAATAAAATCAAGTAAAATACCTGATAAATGTCAAAAATATCTGAGAGAATACTACTATTGATTAGAAAAAAAGATATTTTTTCTGACCTAATTCTCGAGAATGTCTTGTAGTTTTTCTTCCAGTGAAATATTATAGAGGGAATTAGTTTTGCTTCTCATATTTCATATTGGTGACAGTCACACAAATGATCAGATAAAGAATTTTATTTTAGATCGTTATATATTTTATTTGGCAAAAATTAAGAAAATTTTGTATCAAACTCAACAATTATTTTTTATTTCAATTTTAAAATCTTTTTATTTTCGAAAAAGCAAAAAATATCATGCGATTCATTTGCTTTTACCTTTTTGATTTTAATAAAATATTGATAGACTTAATTAATGCTTTTAATACATGATTTTATTCTTATAGAATTTCTTTTTTGTTTTGAGTAAATATTTTATATTAATAAAAATTTTGGCATACGAACCTCAGAATTTTAAATTTATGAGAATCAATTGAGACTTAAAAGAGCTAAGCTTAGTTCCCATTTCTACAAAACGAATCTTCCATATTCTCAATTAAAAATATTTCAGTTTAAACCATAATTTTACTTGTATTAAAGATAATTACCTATTAAAATCTAATCAAATGTATTTAATTAGAATAAAGTTCAGTGATTGTGAGACTGTTACTTAAATTAATGATTTATTTAATTTATCTCTTTTGATGCCAGATGTCATCTTAGAATTATCATAGTAAAACTTAAGTGCCACAATGGCTGATTATGAATGTGTCAAAGTTATTATTATTGTTTTAAATGCCTCAAAACCATCAACTGAGCTTAATAGCAACTCTGAAACATCAGTAAATGCAAGTTTATTGAATTGCTAAAAGCCTGAAAGTATTTTCATTGAAATAAAATTAATTAATTTTGTGAATACCATTTCATGTATTTGTTTTTAATAGTTATAGAGGGAATTGAAACAAACCAGCTGAGAACTATCAAAATTCTTGAAAGCTTGTTGTGTTACAAAGTTGCAATGTAAAGAATTATAAAAATAATGCTAATTGATGCTTGTGGTGCCATCGTCGACTTTGATGTAATTTAGGTCTTTGGTGTCATTGTGTTAAGTAAATAAGATGCAGAGCTGAGAAATGCTTACTTAGAAGGACTTACTTGGTGTATTGAGGTGTTGGTGGGACTAATCTCCATCTGGTCTAGTTCCACTAGACCAGATCCATGAGATCATAGACAGCCAAAAAGTCCAAAAGCAGATGTGGACTTTTCACAGCCTCTTCACGAGAAAACTCCAAGCACTTCAAGATGTGTAGCGGGCAAAACGGAGCATTTTCAGCACTTGGGGCATGTTGGGTATTTTCTTTCACCGGCCTCAAAGATCATACACTTCAAGTGGCCAGTAGAAAGTCGAGACAGTGTCGTCTGATGTACTCTGGAGCCCTTAAATGTTGTGGCGGCTCCAGGAACAACATATATTAAATAACTTTACGTAGACCAAGTTTAAAAAGAAGTTGGAAGAGACCCTTGCTATAAAAATGGCATTAAAGAGCCAAATTCTGCTTAGAAACCTGTCAAAGAAATGTAACACAACAAGGCAATTAAGTATTATGGTATGTTGCTTGTGGAATCCAAAATTATAATAAAGTACCAGAAAAATACTACGAACATAAGCCAAGAATTATCTCTGATGCAAATGTCTGTTATTAATGATTTAATGTAGATTCCAACATGTCTACATACCAATCATCGATTAAATTCGTGTTTTTCATTGTTACAGCAATGGAAGTAGTAGTCATGACAGTATAAAAAGAGAAAGAGTGAGAGAAAACGGGAGAATGTGTTGATTTTTCTTTCAAGGGGGCATATTAATTTTTATGTAATCATGAAAGAAAATTAATGGTGGCCATTTCCGTTTACAGCTAAGCTTAATGATTTTGCTCATACTTATATATGGGCTGAAGTTAACTTGTACCAACCATGCACTAGAGATTGAATTCATTCTAAAATCGATTTTGGTTATTGTTAAACAAAGGAAAATGGATTTTACTCTTCTACCTCTAACATGCTCGTTTGTCAAAGATGGATGTTTGAGAGATTTCCTCTGTGCAATAGGTGTTATATAGAGCACTATCCTTGAAAATTCCTTAAAAATGCAACGAGATTGGTATTAAAATGATTTAAAAAGCCTCATTAGCACTTTTTTACGCGGTAACAATTATTTTCTATTTAATATTCCAGAAAGATATGCGCAAGAATGAATAATGTTTCTGTATTGAGGAGAATAGTTTTCGATGAGAGCATAAACTGTATTTACTGCTTTATGAAACTTTCTGTGTACAAAAATGCAGATATAACATATTTAATTATATATTGTTCGTCCATATATGCTACGGCGCTATTGGAGATGTGTTTATTTTGCAAGCAGATAGTATTTGCATCAAGCCTCACAATTTTAAAGAAAAAACTTTTCAAAATGAAATTTTCGACATGCTCTTGAAACTAATGCTATGATCTTTTTGTGGAATACATTTGGGATATTCATTATTGGCCAATAAATTTTGTAACTCCCTTGTAACTTTAAATGGGCTTCGAAATGTTTTAATTGATCAATGAATAGTGATGTCCACATAACTTATTGACAACATCATATATATACATACCTTGCGGTAAAGAGGTGAGTCTCGAATTGTACCTTGAGGTTAACGGCTTGGAATATTCTACCATCACCAAGTGGCTCGTAACTTTGAACCACGGTCAGATGACGAAGTCACACTTGAGTTGGTATTCCCCTCTTCACATCCAAGTCACTCCAGCAAACCAATTTAGGAAAGAATTTTGTCACACTGTTGATGCCTGTCCGCGGAAAATGATACTTCGCTTTTCTGATCTTACTTCTTCTTCTTCTTCTTAGAATTGGGTTTGTATGTCATTGGGCACCTCTGCTTTTATCAGCATTTTGTACCATTAACTCCAAACTCAATGTTTCCTAGTTCCAGTTGCTCGGGTCACCCACTCTATTAATAAAGTCCGATAACCCTTTAATGGAGTCTAGGTGTAACTCTCTAGTATGGATGATGCCTAAAGAAGTTAATCTAGGGAGGGCAAGAGCCTCACATTCGTAAATGATATGCTCTGCCGTTTATTCTTGCGTATGACATTTCCAGCAGATAGGGTCTTGCTGAAACAGTCCCATCTGGTCAGAAAGTCAGTCATACTAGGGATAGCTTCCTGACTTTCACCAGAAGAAGATGGTTTGGAGGTCATTTCTACCTAAATTGAAGGATTCATTGCTGCCCCTTTACAAGATTGCCTCTGAGTTCCCTTGTCTTTTTCAGCAAGGTCTACTTCAGAGGCTTCACCTGCAAATGCAGAAAGGTTTGTTATTTCTTGTGTCTTTTCAGCCACAAGATAACAATTAAAAAGCTCAGGTAATATAAGTCCACCCAGCATTGCCTGAGCTACTGGGCAAGGCAAATTACTCTAGAAGTTCGCCAAGCAACTAGAGGCTCCGTTAAGACACCAATACCGCGGTGCCAATTAGCCCTAGGCACGGGTCGCATAACACCAGGGTTTACGGGAGCTGGTTCGCGGCCTCTGATTCTATATTTAAGGCTATCCTGTCATTCATACAGGACATTCGGGGATCCACCACCTGCCGACGCGCCTGGTTGCTTCTCAAGCCCCAGGAAGGTACGCGTACCCCCTGGTTCCAGGTTTCTGATCTTAACTAACGGGATGCGGAGGGAAGCTGTTGATCTCACATCATAAATATACAAAGATAACTTTGCAGGCGAGCCCCGAACTGTACCTTCAGGTTAATGGGTTTGGAATACTCGTTCATCACCAAGTTCCTCGTCATTTTGAACCACAATCAAGTGACGAGATCACATTTGAGCTTGCAACCTCTTGTCACATCCACGCCACAACTACGGAAAGACTTGGGACGTCGCATATTAACGTGGTCACAACCCCAACCCATGGAGCTTCAGCAACCCAGTGAAGGAGTAACGTGGTCATCCTCCCGATCACTTCCTATGGCAAATGGTGCTTCATACCATACAATAAGGTTTGTGTTTGCTTCTCGGACTATTCATACACACAGATGAGAAATGCTGTAGTATCCATTTCGGATGTCTGAAAATTAAGAAATTAAATATCCTGAATGTTTTAAATAACATAACATTTTCTTGTTGTTAAGTAGTGTCAAATGGCTTAATCAATGTTTTTTATGAAATTCAGACCAATTTTCTTACATACTATTTTATTAATCTTCAGCTTTTTGTTTGTAGATTAATTCTCTAAAATCTTCACATATAATGATATTTACGTTTGCCTATGAATTTCCTATATACTTTTTTAAATTTAATTTTAGTGTAATAAGCAAGAAAATAATTTTGTATGTCTGCTTTTTATTTCATACATTTTATATATATATATATATATATATATATATATATATATATATATATATATATATATATATATATATATATATATATATATATATATATATATATATATATATATATATATATTAAGTGGATTCATCTAATTATTACAAAAATTTAATGAAGAAAATTTTTGATTTGAAATTTTGGATAATCACAAAATTGCACAAATTTGAGATAAGTAAACTTTTGCTCATAAATATTAAATTTAAATAATTTAAAATTTAAACCCCACACCACATCTTCAAAATTAATATGAATGGATTTTTTCAGATTTATCTAGGAAAAATTGAAAAGAAAAGGTACAAAAAATGATAAAATATTTATAGTTTAATATTTTTCTTGAAAATTTTTAATAATCTCTGACAATTTAATTTTTAAATTAATATGCATTAGATTTTAGTGTGATTATGAGTATTCAATTATAGTATAACCATATTTCAACTAAATGATAATGAAAAAATATTTCCTTTGTTGCTTAGTTTAAAAGAAAATAATGAAAGTTTAAAATAGAGTAAATTAATTTTATTATATGTATGCAAAAGTATTATATAAGAACATTTATTTTTCCTTTTTGACAGAATTCTTTTCAACTCGAAGGCATCTTGCTAGGTTATGCATATTTTCTAAAGTCTGTTATAAAATTGCTCCCATCATTAATATTGCTACTTAATTCTTAGGTTTTGAAAAGAGATTTCAATTTTTTTATTTTTTATTTTGGCATAAGTCATCTTTTTGGTGTGTCAAAAATTCTCAGTATGAGACGACATTCTTTGCTTAGATGTTATAAAAAAGAAAGAATACGGAATATATTACCTTTTCAATTTTCAGAATTTACTGGTATATTTTTTTAGAAACACAGAAATGGAATTTCATTAATAACATGGCATGTGACACAGATGTGTTCAAAAAAATGTTTCTTAGATAATTTCTGTTGTTTCCTTTTTTATTTTGCTCATATATTCCCCCCATAATTGGTGAACGGAAAGCTTTAAAAAAGATAAGATTGCTTATCTCTTTAAAAACTTTTCGTTCTTCAGTGTTGTACCTAAGCTGACTGCAACATTTATAAATTTATGGATATATAACAGCTGTTGCAATAAACAATAATGTGTCGTAAAGATATCGAATTTTCTCTTTAGAAATATCGGAGAAAAATGCATGTAATGCTATCGAATTACTTCTCGTATTAGAAATGCGTTGTTCTTATTATTAACACAAATATCGATTGTGAAAATACGTTTAAAATATTTAAAAAATAAAAAAATACAAGCATTCTGCAAACCCTAATTGAATGATTCATTTAACTACGTTATATAGGGTATATATATATATATATATGATATATATATATATATATATATATATATATATATATATATATATATATATATATATATATATATATATATATATATATATATATATAAATGCAATAACTAGATGAATAATAATTGGTATAATCTATATGTGTGTTAAAATTATTTTAAAAAATAGATGGGAAGAATTTTAATCATTTCTAACCTAATTGATGGATTTCTAAAGGCCAAATTTGCTTATATCTCGAGCACTTCACATTAATAAAGTAAAAAAGAAATAAATGTTACATAATATGAAAATTCTTAGTATCAATGTTTTTGAAAGTATTTCTAAACTTGTTTTAAGGAAATATAGAAATTTAGAATTAAAATGAAATTATGTAGTTATGACTTAATCTTTTCGAAATCACATATGTTAAATAAGACAAAAAAGTTATTAGTCAGTCATATTAGTTTCAAAAATGAAAGTAATTATAATAAGTGTAAAAATTAATCAAGATGATGTATCAATTAAATCCATTCATTTTAGAATAATGTGTAGCATTCTGATAGTATAAAACATTTATTGAATAATATGTTAATATTTATTGAGCACACACACATATTAAAAATATTCTTTTTTTCTGATTTCTACACTATTCAAAGTAATTGTATTTTAAAAGCGGATTTGTTTGTGTTAAAAAGTTATTCTTTTTAAAATGTTATATTTTAAAATTGAGCATCATGGAAAATATATTATTATTTGATTTCTCGAATTGTAAACTTTTTCATTATAAGCGTATATCCTGTAATATTATGTGTATAGTTTAACTATTAATTCACTGTTTAAAAGATCATTAATTTGCATAATACTCCTTCTAAAAAATTAATTTATTCACAAAATATAATTTAAATTAATTTTTACAATAAATATTTTACTTGATGATATTGATTTTGAAATTTTTATATAAATTCTTCTTCTTAACCTGAAATAAAATATATATATACATAAGTTTAAAGATGAAGGTAATGAAATGCATGAGGTTAACGAAGAACAGAACTTTATGATAAATCTTTATTAGTTTTTTAAGACATAAAATTGCATAGTAAAAAACGCTAATCATACATTTTAATCTAAATTTGATTTTTATCACAGCAAATTTCATTTATTTCTGAGTACATTCCATTAGTTAATATATTAAATCCACTTTTTGAAATATTTATTAAATATTTATAAAACAATTAATAAAATATAATCAATTTCATAGTTTTCAATGATTAATTTCGTTAGCAATCAAAACAAAATTAAATCCATAAATAATATGATATTAGACAATGTGTTGTTGTTGTTACTAATGACACTTGGACAAGCCAAGCTCGCTATGACTTGGCTATGCGAATTTAAGTCAATTGGGAGCGTCTTTCGTTTTAATCAGAGCACCATGAAGGTGAAAGTACGACTTTGCTCTACACACATGCCATAGGTACCCGTTTATAGGGTAGGCAACCATTCACACCTCATTCATACAAGAAAAGGACAAATACAGGATAGATAGAGAGAAAGTACATCCATGCCCGAACCGGGATTCGAACACAGGACCTCCTTATCTGCAGTCAGGCACGCTGACCACTAGACAAGTTGGGCGGCATTGACAAAATTACAAAGATTTTACATTAGACAATTTAAAATAGCTTAAGGAATTTGTCATGTATCTCGTTTCAATTAGATATCTAATATCTAAAATATGAAGAACATTACAAAATCGTGAATATAAAAAAGTTAGAAATATCATCAATACATCTAATTTTGCGTAATTGACAACAGTATTGTAAGCCATCAACAAATGAGCTATATCTCTGATACAGTTTTTCTTCGTTTCGCTCAATTCAAATAATTACACACATAAGTATGGAATTTTCTAGCATATAATCAGTTAAATTGATACACTTGAGCGTTTTCTATTTTATCAATTTTATTTTAATTCCCTAGATCAAAATTAAACACCTTGTAATGTCTCATAGACAGCACTTGAAATTTGAAGAGCCTCTGATGGGAAGGGTGAGTAGAGAGACGGTTGGTGCCAGGAACAGTCTGACGAAGCAGTATTTTTTTTCTTTGAAGATTGAGACTTACTTTTGGTATGCTACGCAGGCGTGAGAGATGTTAGCGAACCTAGATATGACTCCTTTGTAATTTTGTTTCTTTATTAATTTAATGTGTTTGTTTTCAAAATTTGGAGTCATTAATTTGTTTCATAACAACCTGATAAAAAGAAGGGCAGACAATCTCAAAACAGAATTGTCGAATCGATCTCTTAGTCAGAATTGTAGATATTTATAAAGAAGTATATATTAATAACTTTTACAATATTGTATTGTGTTTTGATTTTAACCAAAGAAATAATAACATTTCATAATTTTTGGAAATCCTTAACTGAATTTTGTAATAATTACAAATAATAAATATCATCACAATGTCTGCAAATATGTGTCTAGAAGACCAAAAAATAAAAATTACTAATACTATAATTAACTATATACTGATGCATAATATATAATTAATTTTATACTATAATAAAATTTTCATTTCAACATTGAATTCAATGCTTGTTGCTATCAGTTTGTTAATTGAAGTCATATTTCTGATTTACTTTTGATTTTTCTTTAACCTCTCATAAGATAAGAAAACAATTTATGTTAAAGTAGAACCTCCCCATAAATTTTTAAAGAAATAGGTGATATTAATATCAGCCACAGTGATGAATAAATAATTTAGCTTTTTATATGTATTATAAATAAATTGAAATAAAAAAGACAAAAAATCAATTATTAGCAAGTGTACCCCGATAATCTTACAAACGGGAAGAAAATTTAGTTTATAATATGGATAGGAATTTTCAAATATAAGAAAAAATAAATTTCTAATAAAATGAATGCAGAAAACAAATATGTCTGCTGATTTTTACGTTACTTTAATATGATGATAAATTTAATGCTAACCAAAAAGTGCAAATCGCACTTATCGTATCTGAATGGCCAACAATGTAAAAATAAATAAGAAATGGGAACAATAACATATTTAAGGACAATTTGTTGCTTCTTATTAATTTTTTATGGAGACAGTATTTTTGTTGTATACATAAAATTTGAAAGAATATAAAAAATAATTTTACTATAACTTATGCACTATATTTTTCAGGAAATATTTATTTTATTTATAAACAGAAAAAAAATTCCATAAGGTTTGGAATGAAAATATATTTCATGAAACATGTGGGCTATAAAACTTCTCCAAATAAACAAACATGCGATAAAATAATATACGGGTACAAAAAAATATATGTGAATAGCATAGAAAAATGCAAAAGAAAACTTCTAAAGAACAATAAAATATGATTAAAAGTTTTGATGACTTATGATATTTATGGAAAAGATATAATATATAGATAGAAATGTAATAAGATGTGTAAGGAGATATAACCACATATTTTAAAATTGCTGTTCTATACAGGGATTCAAATTCAGATCAATTAAATAAAAAAGAATTCTTTAATGACTGTAAAAAATATGGCTGATGGATTTTGATACAGACAATCCTACAAGTTGTTTATGTTATTAATTTTACGATTTTTTGAAGAATATGGAAAACTAATTATGAATTTTAAGCAAAGATAAATATAATCAATAAGAATCGGAAAATGTGCAGCATTATCATTCTCATAAAATCCTTAAAATGTTTTGCAATTATATTCCAAATAACATATATCAAAGTTAATAAAAATCAAAATGTGGATTCTATGGTCTTTTTAAATTAATTACTTTAATTTATATTTTTTAACAAAAGTTTACTTTCGCACTTGAGAAAGTCTTAAATTTAATATGCAGGGAAACGTTTGCGTGGTTCACTTTTGGAGTTATTTTGTGGGTCATTTTAGAAAAGTTCAATCCTTGTAGTTGGTTATTATTTTTCTATTAATTAGAAATTATATTAGCATTTTTAAATAAATGAATTCCTGTTAGAAAGCAGTTTTTGTATTTTTATTTATGCAAAATTTAATAAAACTATTTTGAATAAGTAAAAGGCAATATTAAAACAATAAGTTTAAGTTGTTTTGTCCACACTTTATAAATATATTTGATGAATCTTTCTTAATTTAAAGAAACATTGACAAAAATAATTGCATCTTACAATTCACTTCTATTACTCTCTTTTTAACGTTTCCTATCTTTATCATTTCCTTCATTGTTCTATATAGAATACATTTATTCTTTTTTCATTTCCATTAAAAGGAAGAGAAAAACTAATCACATTAAGCGAACAGTGATTAGTTCAAAAATTTGAACTCTCCTCCCTTAAGATGTTCCTCTAAGTCTTATAGTCAGAAGTTGTTTTTATTACATTTAACAATACTTCGTGAATTTTTCTCATACATTCTTGCATCAAATTAAAGATTTATCAAGCGTAAAGAAATTCGTATTAATCTCTTTTATTTTAGAAGTATGTTTCCATTCACTAGTATTTAATTATCAGTCAAAAAAGGATAACGCTTTCTCTTTTAGTTCCTCATGTTCTTTTCTAAGTTCACCTTTTCTTAAAATGCATTAATTTAATTTCCCTTTGTTTCTATCCTTTCCATCCATATCCATTTCTTTTATTATTTTTTTTATGAAATTTATGTTGCGTATATATGCTATTGTGTAGACGTTTTTCTTCCTCTCTATTATCTAAAAATGCGGAATATATAATATTTCAAGAAATGATTTCTTTTTCTAAGAAAATAATCATTGCAGTATTTATAGATACATGGCTTCGGCATCTTACTAACAGTGAGTTCTGTATATATATATATATATATATATATATATATATATATATATATATATATATATATATATATACACTACGAAAAATAAATTAGAAAGACACTGCAAAAATATTCTCATTTTTGAATCTGTAGCACTTATTAAAGTGCTACAGATTCCAAAATGAGAATATTTTTGAAAATGAGAATATGTTGAAAGCTTTGTTTTTTTAAACTGTTTTTCTTTCAAAAGATGTATTATGTTGAAAAAATCCTCAATTTTTGTACGGTCCAAACTCCTAGGGAGAAACTTTTAAGTGACTTTCAGAAAGACCAAATTGTGGGATATAAAATGTTGTTAAGGTGTAAGAGAAATTGCAAGTCGTCAGTCCAAACCCTGTTTCTAACTTTTAGAAAAATTCAAAGTGTCAGATGAAAGCAAAGACTAGCAGAACAAAAAATTGATACTACGTGATCAATGAAAAATCCATAAAGAATTTTAAGAAAACATGTAAAAAAGCATTGGAAAAGCACACTGGAATCACACGTGTAAGCAGAACACTTTACAACTACATAAAAAGATCGGATGCTTTTACATGTATGAAAGACATATTGAGCACTGGCTTCTGAGGACCAAAGAATACATGACTTGGATCTCCAAACGGACTTCTATTACTTTTTCTGATGAAATAAAATTCAATGTAGATGGCCCAGATGGTTATCAATATTATTGGCATTTTCTGGGTACACAAGAAGAAACTTACTCTACCTGGCAAATAGGAGGAGGCAGTTTAATGGTTTTAATAGCTGTGTTGGGTTCGGTTGGAAGACTAATCTAGTGTTTCTGGACGTAAAAGAGAAACATACAGCTTAAATTCAAATTTTATATTAAGAGTTTTTTTCCTAAGGCACTGAGTTAGGAAGAGAAGGTTTAATATTTCAACAAGTTGAAGCATCAATTTACACTACAAATGGCACTAAAAATTGGTTTGAAACAAATAATATTCGGATGTTGCCATAGCCTGCTAAAAGTTCAGACCTCAATATTATAAAAATATATAGTCAGTAATTGTTAGCCTTGTTTACACATTGGGAAAGCAATATGAATCTTCAATCGAACTTCGAGAAGATTTGAATTGTGTTTGAGAGACAATGTTTGTTAAACCTAAATTCAAGACTTATATGATTCAATGACAAATAGAGTCTTAGAAGTCAATAATGTAAATGGCAAAATTCCTTATTAACAAGATTTTTATTTTCATTATTTAGAATTGTCCTTCTACTTTTTTCATGCAGTTTATATCATGCAGTACATATATATATATATATATATATATATATATATATATATATATATATATATATATATATATATATATATATATATATACAGGGTGATTATAAAAAAACTTTGCCAACATCTGCACTTCTAGCGTCCATTCTATTTAACCGATCAAGTTGATACTTCAAATATAGTTCTTTTGAGATATGTGCTCGAGATTATGTGAATGGCAACACAGTGGCCCTCGCGGTTACAGTTATAGTGACAGAAACTCGAAATTTTCGAATGACAACGCCTACTTTTTACCATCGCAAAATGTTCAGCACATGCGAAAATCCTAAATAGCGTTGAAACGGTACCGATATGTCCGAAAACCGACGTGTTATACACATACAAACAGTTCTTCAAGGCGCACGGAGGAATAATGCATACGACAGAGACAAGACACTGCTCAATGATGAGAACACATAGAGAAAAAATCTTTATTAATTTCAAACATTTTCCACATGAGTGTCATCACAGGCAATTACGCATTGCATGCGGGAGACGGTGGACAATGTCGCTGCACGCAACATGGCACGAGGGATGTTTCCAATCTCACGCGGTATAGAATCCTTTAAGTCCGACAATGTTTGAGGATTGCACAGATAAACTCTGGATTTGAGATAGCCCCAAAACCAGAAATCCATAGGCGTCAGATCTGGGGATCGCGCAGGCCACGGAAAAGGATAATAGCGTGAGATGATGCGATCACCAAAATGCTGATCCAGGAGCCTTTTAACTGACCTCGCTATATGTGGAGGTGCGCCATCTTGCATCCAAACAATGTCATTGAGTGCATTCAGCCGACGCAACTCCGGTAAGACATAATTTTTCAGCATGGCTGCATACCGAGGGCCCGTTACAGAACATGTTGCAGGGCCAGTAGTGGTCGTTTCCTCAAAGAAGAACGGGCTCAGAACAAATGTAGCTGTAATGCCGCACCACGCAGTCACTTTGGCGTCAAATAATGGTACTGGCGCCACAGCATGAGGATTCGTCTCTCCCCAGTGCACACAATTCTTTGTGTTAATGCTGCCATTTAAGGTGAAATGCGCCTCGTCCGTCCATAGTATGCGAAGTGGCCAGTCGTTATCCGCATCATATCGTAACAAAAATGCATTTACGAAGTCCAGACGTTGTTGTGGGTCACCCGGCTCCAACATCTGGACGCGCTGGAACCAATAGGGAAACATGTGAAGTACCGAGCGCAAGAGCTTGCGGACCGTTGAGTTAGGAATATCCAACACGCGCGCTATGCCTCTTGCGGTTTCTGTGTGTCCTGCAGTCACTGTATGGTGCACTTCCATGACAACGTCCTCAGAAACAGTTGGCCGTCCGGAGCGCTGTTTGTCACAGGTGCAGCCTGTATCTTCGAATTTCCGCACTAAATCACGCAGAGCTTGCAGAGTACATGGGCCGCGTCGTTGTCGATGATTGCGGCGATACACACGCAAGGCTTCCGCAGCGTTCATCCCATTTTGGCAATAGAGTTTGATCAATTCACCGAGAACTTTCCTAGGAAGACTCATATCGTCGGCATGTGCGAGTTCCCGAATGACGACTTCGCATACCCGCTTGGTATTTTATAGGTTTCCTACGCTGAATATCTGGCGACCGGCGTTCTGTGATTGGTTTCTTGACTCTGTCACATGCAAATTTATTGCGTGCGCCCAGATCGTGTTTTATTGGCCGGTTTTCAGAACTCTTTTTTGTGTTTGCAGAACACGTCCGTTTGTAGACATATCGGTACCGTTTCAACGCTATTTAAGGTTTTCGCATGTGCTGAAGATTTTGCGATGGTAAAAAGTAGACGTTGCCATTCGAAAATTTCGAGTTTCTGTCACTATAACTGTAACCGCGAGGGCCACTGTGTTGCCATTCACAGAATCTCGAGCGCATATCTCAAAAGAACTATATTTGAAATATCATCTTGATCGGTTAAATAGAATGGACGCTAGAAGTGCAGATGTTGGCAAAGTTTTTTTATAATCACCCTGTATATATATATATATATATATATATATATATATATATATATATATATATATATATATATATATATATATATATATATATATATCGATTGGCTGTATCTCGTTGGTTTCAATTTGCTTGCTATTTCAATATATCATGACTAATTTCTTCTCCATTTGTCTCGTGACTTCCTATCACGTTTTTTTTATTGGAGATTTTGGTAATTCTTTTAGATTTCGTTCATGAGATTAGTTAATCCTTATGAAACCTTATCTGAAATGTATTATTAGTTAACTTTAGATCTGAATACCGATAAGGTAGATATTAAATTCTAAGCAGTTAAATTTCATTCTCCATTGAGTAAACTACAATATAGCTTGTATCATGTCCAGAAAAAATGTACTGAAATTTGATTTAAAAATTGGTCACAGATATCAGAATCGAATTTTAGGGTTAAGGAAAATGATATGTTGTAGATTTCAGTGAAAAGACATTATAGAAATCACAGTTTTGTCAAACTATAATTCCGAAAAATTTATGATCGTTTTTAAAAAGAAAAAAAATTACAAAATTAATTATTATTTGTCCAGACACTATTTCTTACAGCAATATGTACGTAAATTATGTCGATAACTGTGATCAAAATATCATTCTGGAATGTCACGGAGAAAAATCAAATAAGTGGTTGAAAAAGATATTTGTGGATATGGAAGGAGATAGCTATATATATATATATATATATATATATATATATATATATATATTCTATTGTAATTACCTGCATTATGAAGCAAGGAATCCTATAATATTATTCATGATCCTCTTAACAGAAAGCTTATAAATATTGAAAGGAAGAAAGCGAACACATACATAAAATTAACGTGTAAATATGATCTTTCATTTAAAAGTGTAACTTCATTGAAGGTAGGAGACAATCTTCGCGATCAATAAATTAAGAAGAAATTATGTTATAAATGCTCATTAATAAAAATAAAAACAAATATTTAGTATTTTTTAAAACCTGAAAGTTTCACTAGATAAAGAAGTCTTTATATTAAGTCATACTTAACTGTAATGCAAGAATACAATATTTGATGATTTTTTTTAATTTTATCATTTATATTACTATTTCATTTTATTACCACATGGAGAGTATGGTTAATATTACTATGTTCTGGATGATTGAGACCTATTCCTGGAAATTTCCAAGAAAAAAAAAATTGTAAATTTAAACTCCTTGTATGCTTTTTTTAACATTAGTACTCGCATAAATTGCTTTTCCTCATTAAATTTTATGCAAAAGTCGAGCCAAAATGTTAAGGTGTTTAATAGCTAATCCTGCTTTTCTCAGTTGCCGCATTAGTTTTTTCTCACTTACCATGCAATTTGCCATACGTAACATACTTTTATCACTTAAAACACACACCTGTTTCAAATCGATTAAATTTTAACTGTTGAATTCAGATCAATCACAAGATCATTTAAGTTGATTAACTCCCAACCATGTCTTTTATGGAAATTAAATTTAATCATGATATCTCACTTATATTTGACTTTAAAAAAGTTTTTTGTATTGAATTTGTAATTATTTCTCACTTTCTCAGAAATATAAAATTGTTTGAGCTGTAACAGGATTGATCATTCAATATTGTTAGAAAATTCACTTGAAAGTTTTAAATTCTTTCATTCTACCTAACAAATTGAATTTCCGGTTACATAGTTGTTGAGGAAGACTACAAATGCTAACCAAATTGTATATCTAATTTAATTTATGAATTTTTATAACAATTAATTTTAAAAAATTTTTATGACTGAAATATTATTAATGAATCCAAAACATAATTGTGAATTTTAAAAACTCAAAAGTTTAATAAAAGTTGATTATTTGCGTTTTTTATTACATTTATAGTGCTTTTTCAGATAAATTACAAGAAAACTATATTTTGGTCTTTAATTTAGATATATAATTTACTTCCCCTGCTAGATTAAATTAAATTTAAGAAATCTAAAAAAAATTACGACTCTTTGCTGTTGTAAATAATTTGAAAAGAAAGATGGCAACAAATGTAAGATAACTATTTTTTGAGGGGAACATTCAAATTAGAAATGCTTGAAAATTAAAAATGTTTATTTTTTTCGTGATTTAGTAATTTTATAACATTTTATATATATTAAGGAAAAACATAATTCGTTCATGTTCATTAAACTTTTGTAAAAAGTTTTCCATTTACCAGATTGAATCTTCCCAAGAAGAAGATTGTGAAATTTAGTTTACCATTATTTTGACAAACTTTTCATGGAAAATTTAATAAATATACTTAAAAAATATAAATGAGCAGTAGCCATTTACCTCGTTCTTATTATTATGAATGTAGTTAATCAAGTACCCCATACATACATATCTGTCTTTATTTAACTTTTGAGTATATTTTAAATCATACCGCCTTAAAAACAAAGCAATTTTGTAGAGAATTTAAAATGATGTTTTTAGCTGATGGTGGTCTTTTAATAATAAAACCTCTTTAAGGGAAACCGCTTTAAATATATTTAGATTCGAAAATAATTCTATGAACTGGATTTTTTAAATGCGTGTATCGTATAATGGATAATGATATACTGTGTGACGTCATACAATAAAATTCACTTATTTTATCTATCAAACGATCTTAAAGAATCAATTACTTTGTTTTATAGTTTTGATCGCAGTCGCATAATTATTATAGAATAAAATCAAATAAAATGAATTAATTTGTAGAGAAGAATAAACTTTAACATTTAGAAAAATGTAATAAATAAGAATTGTATACTTATTATGATTTGAATCCATATAATAACATTTCGTGAAACGAGTACATGATACAGTCTAATAATATATTGAAGCAGATTAAACATGCCTAAACAATTATATAAATATAGGTAGAATATTTTGTAAACCCTTGCTCATTATTAAATGTTTTATTTTTTTAAAAATAAATTTATTTTTTTTTTGTAATTTTAAATATGTGTTTAGTTTTTAAGATATTACACAAACAAATATTAGATAAGTTAGAAGCTAAAGTAGTAAAATAAATAACATGACAAAAATAAATTTATTACAATTTATAAAAAAATTCGAATATAAAAACATAAATATTTCACAAGTTTTGCATTTTTATAATTTAAATTAACAGTTTCTACGTGAAATAGTTATTAAATAGAATACCTATGATTTATTCAATGAAGTTGAGCTTTTTTAACTAATTATTCTTTAGTTTTTGTTATATTTTTGATATATTTGCTACATATCTATTTATAATAAAATATTATATTTATAATAAATAGTAGTTTATATAAAACTTATTACAAACTATAAGTACATAGTAAAATTTTTAACTTAAAATTACTGATGTATATTTGAAGTTAATTTAACAAATATTTCCATTCATTTTTTAAAATTTGTTTATAACTGATATAGGCAATAAACATTTATTTCTTTACTTTAATAATTTGTTGTTTGTGAGCTATAGTCGGAAAGTAATAGAAAAAGAAATCTGAGAAATAATAAAGTGATAGAAAATAATTATAATTTTTAGAAAATACAAATACAGAACATAGTTATCGGTAAAAATGAACCATTGTTTTTATAAAATATGGTTAAATTATATTTCAATGATGTTTTTTGACAAAAATTAAATGCCCTTTGCAAAAAATTGAAATAAATTTTCAGCAACAGATTTGATTTGTTTTATTTAATGATTCCGTATGTAATGCGAATAATTATTTTCACAATAATTATACGATTATTATAACATTACATAGAGCCATACTTATTCAGATGTAACTTCAAATCACTCAAAAAGTGCTTTTGTATTTATTTTAAAAATTACAATATCAGAAAAAATAATATCCAATAAGCATCTTTAAAATTATTTTTTATCTTTTCTAAATTACCAATGTTATTTAGCATCGTGCATATTGCAAGTCAATATTGTAGCTATTTAAGAATTATTTTTAAAATTAGCTTACATTATTTCATTAATATTTTAATAATGTACAATATTTAAATTATAAATTTTACAATATATATATATATATATATATATATATATATATATATATATATATATATATATATATATATATATATATATATATATATATATATATATATGCTGCAAAATAACAAGACTAATTTAATCTTCTGATTTTCATCATAAATATTGTTAGCTTTTAAACTAAATAAGTTGATCTAAATAAATGGAATTTACTATACATACACATTACTTTTTAGAGATATTTAATTTCATAAATATTTTATCAACAATTAATTTCTTTCCATTCAGATATATGTCACAAAATTATAAGACAATTCCTTAAAATAATTTTTTCACAAAAATAAAAATTGTGATCCATTATTTTTTAAGACAACTTCATATACATTATTTTAGTTAAATTAATTAGGCTTCTTAATAAAGTTTTATGAGTTATATTATCCCATTAATTCCTGATTAATGCTTTTAATTCGTACTCAGGATTGTATTGACAATTATAAGCAAAGATTGAAAGCCAAATGATTCCCTCAATTTTTTTTTAAATTCAAGTTTAAGTAACGGATTGGTCAGCACAAGAGACAGAGAGAGAGAGAGAGAGATTCTTTCTTTCTGGAACCAATTTTAATTGATTTTAACCTATGGCATGGCGCATTATCTTCCTGAAATTTTCGACCTGACAATTCTCAATGTCAATTAAAGAGTTTGAAATGTTATTAAATCAATGATTGATAAAAATATAGTCTATTTTCTAATAAATCTTAGCAGTTTCCATTGTTTGTGGTCTATAAAATTCTCCTTCATAATAACAAACCTACCAATATTCCTATTTTGAATGTAGTACTGATAAAAAAATCTCGAGTTTTTGTTCGTGATGTTGTTTCTTATGACACTTGAACAAGCCAAGCTCGCTCTGCCGTTGACTAATTAAATCAGTAGGGTGTATCTTTCATTTAACCAGAGCACTACAAAGATGAAAGTACGACTTTGCTCTAACATTCTCCGATAGATGTCACCAGCAGAGGATCTATTTCGACAATTTTGACATTGATCTGCAGGAGAAGGAAATTTTCTCCAGACCATTACATCCATGGTAATTGCTTAACGAACGATCATAGGACTTTCAATTCCACAGATTTAAGGAGCACGTATATCGCATGTACTCGGTGGGTCTTTGACGGCATTGGGATTTGAACCCCACCCTGCCAGATGGAAGGCCGATGCCCTATGTTCATAAATCATGCCCCGCCTATGTTCATAAATCATGTTAGTAGAAAATATTATGGTTCGAGGCATCTAAATAGAATTTCTTTTCTTTGGATATATATATATATATATATATATATATATATATATATATATATAATCAAATATCGTTTCCTGTCATGAAATCTTGCAATTGGATCCAATCTTTACTATGGTCTTTTAACAGTCTTAGTTTTTTTAAAATTTTGCCAATAGTAACATTTGAATTTTATTTTCAGGTGAGTCAGATTACGTACGATAATTACAGTTGTCTGTATCATTATTTTACGAGCAAATGAATTCTATTTAGTTAAAATCGTGAAAATTTGTCTATTATTATGAATTTATGATATATTCTTCTTCCAAATCTCTTATATTTTCCAGAAAAATATCTCCTTCATTTTAAACTTTATGAATAGTTTTTGAACACTTAATGATAATGCATGTCTTTTATTAACAAATGTTATAGAACTTTTGTAAAACCAAAATTTTAAAACTTCTTTTCTTTCTCGTAACATTGTGAATTGTTTCATAAAAACAAACAAACTGTATTCGAATTTTCATTAAATTATTGTTTGTACTTTCTCCATAACGCACAGATTTAAGAACATTTTCAAAGAAAAAAGCTTATAATTTTAAAATCTCAAATGTCTTTGAAAACAAAATATACGTGCCTTATATTTATGATACACAGAAATTTTAAGAAATATTTTGTTGTGTAAAACTAACTCAATTTTGCTTTCATTTAACGTTTTTTTAAAGTAAATTAGCTGTTTTAATCTTTTAAAACTACAGAATCTTTAAAATTTTAAGATTTTAAAGCATTTTAAAATTATAAACTTTCAATTTTTAATTTTTATGTAAAATTTATAATTTTAATTTAAATAATATTTTTAAATGTAATATTTATGTAATATTTAAATTAATGCTATTTTAGGTAATTTATAATTTAAAACATAGAGTATATATATTAAACAAAGCTTAGAAAATATTGCTTTCATAACCTTTTTTAAAATTATAACTTATGTAATCATTTTAAATAAAATAAAAAAGTATACTTCTGATTGTAAGAAATTTAATTAGACTTTTATCGTATTATTTCAAAATCATAAATCATATTAACATTCCATTCTTAATGTTTTTTCAATTCTATTTATAATTGGGAATTTGGGATATATATATATACCGGGTGATCCAAAAGTCAGGACGAACTTTAAAAATGAATAATTCGAAAACGAATCACGATACAAAGATGCGGTTTGCACCAAACGGATGGAAAAGAAACCGGGTTTTGTGTGGCAATGAAAAAAAATAGTTCTGTTGGCGACCAACAGATGGCGCTATAGTGTTTTATTGCAACAAAAGATGTTTTACAAATGAAACAATGATTAATGAAGTCAGATTAATTACAGTTAATTAGTACTTACTACAGTAAATGTTCAATGTGCTGTCCATCATTCAGAAGTAAAGCTGTGAGACGAGTCACCACACCATTCACAACATTTAGTAGCATTTCTTGCGTTATGGCAGACACATTTTGGCGGATGGCATCTTTCAGTGCCGCTAGTGATGCCGGTTGGTCGCTGTACACTTTTGACTTCAAGAAGCCCCACAGCCAAAAGTCACATGGTGTGAGATCGGGAGATCTTGGAGGCCATGCGTGATTAAAGTAGCGACTGATAATACGATCCTCCCCAAATGTTGAGCGTAGCAGGGGTTGCACAGGCAAAGCAATATGAGGTGGTGCTCCATCTTGCATAAAGGTGACTGTTTGGAGTGCCTGTCGCGCTTGCAGTTCAGGAATAATGCTGTTCTGTAACAGTGCTAGATATCGCTTACCGGTGACAGAAACTGTTTGGAAACCTGTCTGTGTGACTTCCTCGAAAAAAAATGGACTAATTATGAAATTAGCAGTGAAGCCACACCAGACTGTCACTTTAGGCTGTTGCAAGGGTACCTCAACAAATGCATGTGGATTTTCTGTGGTCCACACTCGACAATTGTGGGTGTTAACAGCGCCAGAGAGTGTGAAATGTGCTTCATCTGTCCAAAGCACAGTGTGGAGCCAGTCGGGCTGCTCTTCCATCTTATTGAAGACCAAATTCGCAAAATGTCGGCGAGAGTCGAAGTCAGGAGGTTTCAGTTCTTGGTTATGTTGCAACTTGTAGGGATACCGTTGCAAAGTTACTCACAGCGCTCTCCAGACACTTCCGTACGACACTCCTGTCTGCCTCGAAACTTCTCGAGCACTGCACTCCCCATGTGCAGCAATCGCCGACATGGCTTGCACCGTCTGCTCCACTGTCGTGGCAACAGCAGCTGCAGTTGAGGAATGTCAACTTCTTTGACGTGATGCCAAAGAACCTGTAGCTTCAAATTTTTTCACAATTTTGTTCAATGCAGAAGACGTTATTGGTCCTTTGCTATCTCGCAATCCCTTCATGTAGCGATATGCTCGCAATGCCGCAATGGCACTTTCCAAATTCTTATAAAACAGTTTAGCTAAGAGAGCTTTCTCAACTATGGACAGCATTGCGATGCATACCAGCTTCGACTACCATTACCTGCTGCAGTTTCTTCTTTTTATATCGTTTGTTGCTTTGCATAATCCTACATCAGAAATCCGACAGCGCCATCTGTTGGTCGCCAACAGAACTATTTTTTTTCATTGCCACACAAAACCCGGTTTCTTTTCCATCCGTTTGGTGCAAACCGCATCTTTGTATCGTGATTCGTTTTCGAATTATTCATTTTTAAAGTTCGTCCTGACTTTTGGATCACCCTGTATATAAACGAGATATGCTTTCCAGTTTTAAGGAAATTTCTTAGAGCAATTCAATTTCTTTTCTATTGTTTACATATATCATGTCTTTGTTTACATAAAATAATATAAAGTTCCCTTTCCTTAAACTAAACATGTCATCTAAAAAAGTATAACTTTATTTAACCTAAGCACAACAGACTAATTAACCGTCTAAACTGCAAGGAAAATACTTAACATTATAAAAGTTATAACAATTCTTATTTGATTTTTTTACTATTGTAACTTGAGAAACAAAGGAATCAAGTAAACAAAGCGCATACAACTTTCAAACAGTGTCTTCTAACATCTGCTTGGATTGATTTTTATCAGAAACTATGTTTCCTCGTTGAAAACAAATATGAACTCTCCAGATATATAAACAGAACAATTGACGGACATTTCATTTGCCAAGTGCACCTGCTAATTCTTGTGGGGAATATTGAGCTTTGGAGCTTTTATAGCAACTTTTTTGAAAAGTAATTTAGTTATAAAAAATAATAACTGTTATTGTATATAATCAAAAGGATAAATTTAATTTATCTCCAACGAATAAATTTTATTTGAAGTTTAGAAAATGGGTGAAACACAGGTATTCACCTATTTATAACAAAATCATGATAGCTTTTTTGTATGTTTTAATCATAAAATTATTCTTTAGACATTTATTTGTCATAAAGATTTACAATATAAGAATGGTTATAGAAGATTGTTTGAGTTTTAAATTTTTTCTGTAAAATTTAAAATATATCAGAAATTTAGAAAATGAATAAGGTTTTTTTTTAACAAAGATCTTAGGAAATGATGAGAATAATTATTTATTTTATTATAATAGAATTTTGATAGAAAGAAAATCAAATTGGGAATTCGTTTGTCTACAAAAATGTAGGTCGTTAATGAGAACTGATTTTTTCAATAATAGTTTTTATTGTTTGGAAAATAATTAACTATAATTGATTCTTTTAGTTCAATATTATTGTTGTTCCAAGGCTTATGCTGGTTTTGATTTTCTTCTGATCAATTTTTATTTTCCCCCATTAACAAAAGTTTGCGATTATAATTCACATTACTTATCAATGCTACAGGATAATTATGAACTGATAGCAAATATTTTTCATTGCAATACAAATTTTATATTTTATTAAAATCCAATAATTGCATCCAATTTGTCAATAAGTTAATATTTGATTACCAGAGTTTACGTTCCTAAAAAATGAAAACCAAAATTTTTGAAAATTCATAATTATTATAATATTTTTCCGCAAAATTTTTAATTATCAATATGTTTTCATTTCTCCTGTATTATTTATTATTAACAAGAGAATGTCCAGTAGCCGGTAATCAATTAAAATCAAAATTTCATTACTGCGCTAAATTAAAACTACTGAGGAAATATCTAATTTGCTCGTTCAATTAATATTATAACAATTATATAAATTTTGGAGGGTATTTTTTCAGCTATATGTAGAAATGTAAAATTTTTTTTTCAGAAATCTATAAAATATCTAAGCTTAATAATTTTACGGATTATGTGCATCAAATTTGAATTATGTATATAAAAAGATTTTTTGTCAGAGAAATGTAGAAGATTCTTATTTCATTTTATTCATTCTGTACCTAAAATTATTTTTATGACGTCAAATATAAAATATTTGATGCTATAACGTCAAATATTAAATATTAAAAGACTTCATTTCAATTCCAATTTTTACAAATAATGGACACATTAATAAAACTAAATAATAAAAACTAACAAATGGAGTTTTTTCTAAAATACATTACATAGTGGAATCATCTACTCGTTTATTTTAATAAAATTTTGCAGAAATCATTTATACTCCCCGCAAAAAGTGTTAAGTTTCAAAACTTTTATCGTATTCTTTTTTTCCGATATTTGTTCTCTTTAAAGCTAAAGAACTCTTTATGAGAAAGTTGATATTTTCAAAAGAATTGTATTATATGTAACAATGAAAATTCTACTCGTTTATTCGATCCGTTGCGAGATGAGGATGTGGAGGACAATTAAGGACTTTTAGCGAAAAATGATTCGATTTTCCACAGGGAAAGTTGAAACGGCTGCCCGCAAGCGGAAAAGGGGTCATTTGCTGGAAGTTAAGTGTAATAAGGGGAAATGGGTGAGAAAATAAAATAAAAAACTTTTCCCTGGGGTCATATTTACTCCAGTGTCGTTAAGCTCCGAATTCGAGTGGCAAATTGTGTTGCCACAAGTGAATGCTTCAAGCAGTGGCATTGTCATGTTTTGGTCTTCCATGTTTTTTTTTAGTTATTGCATCTTCTTCATCTCATCTTCTAAATTTTATTCTTAAAAAGAAAGTGATATATTTTCCTTCTTTGCTCCCAAACATTTATTTTTCTCTAAAGTCTTTCAAAATGAACTTTATGGAATAAAATATAAATAAAAATGGCTTATTCAAAATAAGCAACAATAATTTTTATCTTACTGAATATACTTGTACTAATAATGTAATGTAAATGCTTGTAATGAAAAAAAGAATGAATCATTTACAAGATATATATATATATATATATAGATATATATATATATATATATATATATATATATATATATATATATATATATATATATATATATATATGATAAAAAACAATATATATATTGTTTTTTTTTAATTTATTGATATCAAAATTTTTCTAATTTATTTAAAAATGATAAAAGTATTTCTTTTTCATTTTGGCTAAAATATATTCTAATATGCCTTTCTAGATTTTATTACGTACCCCACTATGTAGATACATTATAAATATATTTGGAATTATGAAGCAAATATAACTCTGAAATATTGGGCTTTTATAGACCCTAAATAATTAATTAAAATTAGAAATCATACATTTCTTGTATTTACTATTTTCATTCATCAAATCTTAAAGAAAATAAGCTTTTTTTGGTAGACGTTTGCCTCTCTATGCTAAAAGCTATGTGATAATTTTAAATTAAAATTAAACATTCTTACCAAATTATAGATTTTTTTTACACTGAAATACTTCTTAATTGTATAAATAAAGTAAAGAGAGGAATTTTACATACTTCACAACAAAGAAATATATATTTGGCTAAAATATGTGTTCTGAAATATATGTCTGATCTTTGTATTATTACTTATGTTATGTATATAAAATATGTTTTAGCAGGTTTCGTTATTTTAGCAACTAATCCAAAAAAATTTTATGCGCAAAATTAATGAAAAATATTTTTAAAACAAAACCAAAGAAATACAAAAAAACCCATTGAATTGTTATTAAAAAAACCCAGCAAAAAAGACATTGAAATGCAATTAAATGAACTCAACACAATTAATGATTTAAAAAAAGAAAATTGGGAACATAAACATGTATTTTTTGGTGATTACACAAACAACTCCAACATCAAGACTTCAACCATAGTATGAACAATTCATTCAGATAGTTGGGACCCATTTTAAACTATTTTTTAAAAATATTTTATTTACGAAACAATGTAAAATTATTTTCAAAATATTCCAACAGTGATGTAACATTCTTAAACAGGATAATTAAAACATGCTTTATAAATATATATAAGGTATTATATTTCTCAGTAGAAAGGATTCTTGCGAAATTTTATTTTTAAATCTTTCATTTTCATTTCATCTCTGCTCTTTCGGATTATTCCAGGACATCACCAACTATTATTCAACTGCTTCGATTCCAAATGATTCAATCTACTCAAAAGTGCTTGTCAATACAGTTAGTTTGGGTTCCGGGACATTCAGGGATTGCAAACAATGAAATCGCAGACTCATTGCTGAAAGCAGCAACACTGAGTCAATATGTTGTACGATCTATCTCTCCTGAAGATATGGAGCAACACATCAAGAAATATAAAGAAAGTCTCAATCAATGGGAAAATAGCAAATATGCTGAAGCGTTCACTCATCTCACATCGATTCGCAAAAATCACAGGCTGTTAAAGAAATCGCGACTAGAAGACGTATGGCTGGCCAGAGCAAGAACAAGATCTTTTCCTACCAATTCGATTCTATTTAGGTTTAATATCTGGCATACAGACCGCTGTCAGTGTGGTGAACCCGAAACCATAGATCATATTCTCCTAGATTGTCCTTTATACGAACACCTGAGGAATCAACTACGAAAAAAATTAGGAATAGAAACATTATCATTCTTTTGGATATTTGAACTATCTACAAATCCGGAAATTAAAATTCTTGCTTGCTGAGAATTTCTACGCCTGTCTAGCAGATTCTAGTCTTAATGAAAAATGAAAGTATCAACTCAAAAATTCTTGAACTATTTTCTAACACAAATTTATAAATCTGAATTTTCTGCTCATATCAAGACGTATTTCTTAGTGTTCACCGACTTCAATCGACTTTACTTAAATAATGTTAGTCGATTTTGACTATATATATATAAATCCTCTCCAAATACCTTCTTCAATGAGAGCTACAAGCATCCTAGCATAAAGCTCCAAAAGTGTCCGCCATAACCTATGTACCTTCATTTTCATTTTTATAAAAAATACGAAAATATTCTAGCAAATATTAAATTTTATCATAAATGAAATTGTGACAGCATACAGAGATTTTAAATGCAACTTTTTTTTGCGCTCTAATCTATGCTTCGTACTCAAAACGTGTAGTTTAATGCAGAAATCCTTACCTAAAATTATAATAATTTATAAGTTGCAAAATTAAAATCCACCTACATTGGTCTTTATCTAGAGCTTAAATTAGTCTTCATTCACAGAAAGTATTTATGAATTTTGGTTAGAACATCAAAATAATCTTACAAATTTCTAGTTGCTAAAAAAATTTTTTAATTATATTGAATAGCATCCTTTTACATTTTCGAGTTTTCATTATTCAAAATTGAATATTTTTCAGAGTTATTGAAAAAGATTAAGCTTCTTATCCTTCATCTCATAATCAAAATTGAAAAGTTAAAATATCTTTATCTAAGAAATGGAAAATAGGATTTTTAAGATCACACACAAAACCTATTTCCCATTTCTTAGAATAGTTCACACATCTTTTCCAGCTTCTTTTAAAGCATCTGAAAAAGAATTAACACACCTTAGGAGTTTTAGAAAATCTTAAACAAAATGACAAACTAATCCAAATTCTCAAAAAACAAACTAATTTTACATTTGAGTTTACGAAATTCCGTCATAATTTTAATTTCTAACTTATAGATGGTTTTGTTTGTCTTAAATTTATCCCAAAATTCGCATTTCACTTATCAAGTTCCATCAAAATAAAATACAATCAAGGTCAAAATCAAATTTTGAATCAAAATCAAGTTGAGTACTCGAAGAAGTTTATCTGAAAAATTTTAGTATATTACAATAATTTTTAATGATTAACATTAAATTATTTGTTTTCTTGTCATTTATTCATCATGTTCTAAAAGTATAAAGTATGTTCTTTTATCTAAAAGATCTTTAAGGTCTGGTACTTGTGAAAATAACTACTGATTACAATCACAGAGCCTTTTTTTATATTGGATTCTTCTATCACCCCTTCACCGGATTATCTATTATGATAAATTTTGAAGACTATACACATTCTGTGTAAATTTTCAAATTTCATAGAAGAAAATATTCTATCTTATTTTGCTCGATATTCTACATCGATTCAAAGCACAATATCATTTCTAACTATTTAGATTAGTTTTGATGCTGAGAGAAAATATGGTAACTTACTTTGTAACGAATATGGAAATAAATCCCCTATCATTAGAAACACAACAGAGTGGAGCGGGAATTGAAGTGGACTGATATGTGTTCTGAAGTGCTTGTTTTTGTTTTATTTTTTTGGGCGCTCCGTGGCTGAGTGGTCAAAGCATCACTTCGCTAATCGCTTGAGAGCGTAGGAGTGTGAGTTCGATTCCCACCGTGGCCCTGGGTGTTTTCTTCATTATCTTCTATGGTTGTACATTTGTCATTGTGCTATTTGTCCTATTATCGACGAAAACTTACAAGCGGATCTCAAGAATCAAGCATACAAGTCTGAATATATGTAATGTAATAAATAAATGTATTATTTTTAATACGGTTACAGTGTCTTAGTGTTTGTGAGTTTTTGTTAACCCAGAGATTTGGGCTGTCATTTTTTTTTTAATACCAGTTACGATTCTGATAATTTTACATTTTATCGAAAGAAATGGGGAAAAAAAAACTTTCAAACTGGAATATTACTCCTGAAGTCATTAATGTGTTCAGAAACAATAAGTAAAACAAAATATTAATATTTTATAGTTTTCAATTTAACATGAATGATAATTTTAACCTTAAGAAGGTATTGAATACATCAGTTTTTAGTCAACAAGCTGAAAATAGTTTCATTCTTCTCTGATATTGCTTTTTCAAATGATTTGTATAATGCGATTTTACATAATGCTAGTCATAAAAATTCCATCGAATTTACGGATGGAATTTTAGTTTTGAACATGATTTGGAAAATTATAGCAATCAAAATTTAGTGATATTAATAAGCTCAAGCGTATTAACTTTAATTCATTTGCAAATGACGATCGTGTTTAATAGTAACAAAAAAGATTGCAATGAATAAATTCTGTGTAGTTTGCCATTTTCAACAAGAACTTTCTTTTGCTTCAATTAAATATCACAAATTTATTGACTTCAAAAATTCAAATTTTTGGTTACAAACGTTTGGGAAAAATTAAATCTATTTTGATATTCATATCATTAATTCACAATTTCTAACTTAATCATATAAAAGGAGCTTGGATCAATTATAAAAGAAGTTTTTAGACTTGTTTTGATCCTAAAATTATATCAGAAAATGATATAACTAAAAAAGTTGTGCTTAGTTCAACTTAATTTACTTTGGTATACATAATAAATGTTTTTCCTTTTCAATGACTCTGAATGTATAATTTTTCAAAACTGTATTGATCATTATTTCTCTTTATGACTTTATTTTTATTGCTGACATGGAAATCTAAAGAATTTTCATTTTATATTACAGAAGTATGTTAAATTTTAAGGCATTTTATTACTTTGTCTCTACATTAATTAATACAGAATAAATCAAGTAAATTTAATTAAAATTGTAAGCATTAATTTGAAAGCATTTTTAAAAAGTCACATAATTTCAGTGTATTTTGTGTTACCTATTTTTATAGCTTCAAGGAAATCAACTACATATCTTTTACTTACTCCTTTATAAATTCTGAAAGAAGCTGAAATTTACTTAAAACATTACTAATCCTTTTAAACATATTATTTCAATTGTAATAAATTATAGCGGTAAATATTGACATACCATTATTGTTAAAAAATAATTCATAAATTATTATTTTCATTAGAGTTAACTTTATATATGATGAATGCCACAAATAAATCGAAATTAATTTATCTTTTTTAATTATTTTAAATTCGCATTATATACTCATGTTCATTATAATGAAGCATATTGTATTTTTAGGTAAAACATCGTATAAGTTGTTTTTTATTTTTGAAGAGGCTTGTCAAATTAGAATGATTTCCGAAATAATAAAATAACTACAAAGTAAAAACTTTCTTCATAAGTATTTGAAATTCTTATTAATGGTTTCTTTATGAATATAATTGAAAATTTATTGAATATTATTAATTAAAATTGAATATTTATTTCTGAAGAACCACTCGTGCAACTATCAAAATAGCAACAGTTAAAAGTAACAGTAGAAATTATAACAACAGCAAGTAACAGTGCTAAATTAAAATAACATTTAATGTTCAGTTCTATGCTCATAAGAAACCAATGAATATGAGTTGGGAAGATTATTGATTTATTGCTTAATTTAATGGTAATTATTTTCAACAGTATAAAATCATATATATATATATATATATATATATATATATATATATATATATATATATATATATATACACACACAAGCTGACCCAGCCACGCGTTGCAGTGGCTGAGTTTTTATAATACATTGAATCAATTTTTTACTAATTCTTGGGTACAATCAACTTAATATTTTCTAAAAAAATTAAAATAGGTTCATACATATGAGATTAAAAATAAAACGTTTCGCAAAAATTTAAAAGTAATAGGTAAAGTATCGAAATTTAGAAACTAAGCACAAACCAACATATACTTTCTGAATTTACATTTTATTCATCTTATATTAAATTATAGTTTGTAATCAGTGACTTAGTTACAAAATATACTATATAAATTAAAAACATCTAAAAATAAATTGTTATAAATGAGGTAGATAACATTGACATCGAACTATTATTTTTTCAATTTTAAATTATTAAAACTAAAAATTATCTAAGTACTACTTTGTGTACAACATCCCTGATTAACCTGTCTTTCGCAAACACCAAGAGATTTGATGGTTTTCCTACACGTGAGCAGGCAACATATAGCTGTCCATGTGAGAAACATGTGTTTTTCAAATCCAAACAGCAAATAGACATTGTTTGGCTTTGAGATTTATTTATGGTCATCGCAAAAGCTAAACAAATCGGAAATTGGAGCCTTTTAAACGGTATTGGAGATTCTGACGCTATCAGTAGAATACGTGGAAACAGAATGATATCTTCTTTAAATTTACCCTTCAAAATTGTTGCTTCGAGAATATTTTCGGTCATTTCTTTTATGTCTAAACGTGTACCGTTATATAATTGAGGTGGGTTTAAATTACGTGGAAGAATAATTGGTGAACCAATTTTCAATTGAAGGTTGTGTGGTGGCATTCCTGGCATATCCAGAGAATTAAAAAATCCACTTGGAAAGTTTACGGCTTCGTTTTCATCAATAACTCTGTCGATTTATTTAAAAGACATCAAATCACCGGGCAACATCTGTTGTATATGGAAGTTAATTTCGTTCACATCAACGTTTCTTGCTGCCAAAATAGGACGATTACAGAGCCAATAATCAAATTATAAAATAAAAATAAAAGTCTATAAAGAAATACTTACATGTTTTCGAGGTGATATGAAAATTGGTAGAGAAAATCAGTAATAAATAAAATTTTATTTTACTATTTATAATATTAAAAATATTCAAATTGAACATTGCACAATAATAACACAATACAAAATATAATTATAAAAATGATTCACGAAAAATTGTTACAGTATGATTATACATCATGAAAATATATGTAAATTCTATATTCAACCACACGCTTGCGCTCGCACGTTAATTTTTTCTGGGAGATAGTATAATCCAGAAAAATAAACACGTCGCCATCTGCCGAATACCTGTGCAACTTAGATTTTAAATCGCCAACTATTTGGAAATTACAGAACTAACCAATAAATAAACTTTAATATCGTATAATAAATATTGAGTTCAATAATTAAGACATAAAAACTATTCTATCTTTTAAGTTGTACCAAATTATAAATGGTTACAAAATTTTATCAAAATCGGTTCAGTAGTTTCGGAGTTTATCGCGAACATACATCGTTACACAAAATTTATATATATATAGAATTGCTGACCCAGCCACGCTTTGCTGTGGCTGAGTAATTATAATACATTGAATCAATTTTTTACTAACTCCTTGGTACAATCAAATTAATATTTTCTAAAAAAATTTAAATAGGTTCATTCATATGAGATTAAAAATAAAACGTTTCACCAAAATTTAAAAGTAATAGGTAAAGTATCGAAATTTTGAAATTAAGCACAAATCAACATATACTTTCTGAATTTACATTTTATTCATCTTATATTAAATTATAGTTTGTAATCAGTGATTTACTTATAAAAATATACTATATAAATTAAAAACATCTAAAAATAAATTGTTATAAATGAGGTAGATAACATTGACATCGAACTATAATTTTTTCAATTTTAAATTATTAAAACTAAAAATTTTTTCCGCTGCATTATACTGAAATAAAAAAAATTAAAAGAATTTTTTATTTGAATAAATAAATTAGATCAAAATGTACTGCTGAATAAATTAATAATTATCAAATTATAAGATAAAAATAAAACAAAATAAAAGGCTATCAAGAAATACTTACATGATTTCGAGGTGGTATGAAAATTAATAGAGAAAAACAGTAATAAATAAAATTTTATTTTACTATTTATAATATTAAAAATATTCAAACTGAACACTTCACAATAATAACACAATACAAAGTATAATTATGAAAATGATTCACGAAAAATTGTTATAATATGATTATACATCATGAAAATATATGTAAATTCTATATTTAACCACGCGCTTGCGCTCGCACGTTAATTTTCTCTAAGATGGTATAACCTAGAAAAATATACACGTCGCCATCTGCCGAATACTTGTGCAACTTAGATGCTTAACCGCCACCTATTAAGAACTTACAGAACAAACCAATAAATAAACACTAATGTCGTATAATAAATATTGAGATCAATAATTAAGAGATAAAAACTATTCTATCTTTTAAGTTGGACCATATTATAAATGGTTACAAAATTTTATCAAAATCCGTTCAGTAGTTTCGGAGTTTATCGGGAACATACATCGTGACACGAAATTTTTATATATATATATATATATATATATATATAGATATATATGTATATATATTATAGTGGACTGAAGAAATTTCCTCAAACAAGCTGATGAACTTCAATTTATTTATGGGACATGGTAGACTAGTAGAAAGCGCATCGGCCTTCCATCCGAAAGGGTGGGGTTCGATTCTCAATGCTTCCAACGAGTATATGTGATATACGTGCTCGCTAAATCAGTAGAATCGAAAGTCTTTTTGTCAGTTTTTTGAGCAGTTACCATGGGTGCATTGGTCTGGAGAAGATATCTTCCCCCTTCAGATCTATATGTCAAAATTGTGGATCTTCTGGGGGTGCCATCTATCTGCGGAGTTTAGAGAAAAGTCTTCCAGGGATGCAAGATGCTCTGTGGTCAAACGAAAGACGCACCATAATGACTTAAATTCACACTACTTGTCATTTATAAATTCATGCTCATTTTTGTAAACCTTGAAGAAAACCATGAGTGCAATGGTCTGTATTTTATGATTTAATTATTTTATAAAAGCGGATATTTTGAATAATAAAAAGATGCTATTTGGATTTTTCGATTTTGAATTTCATGATAAATTTGCTTGTGATACATTGATGCATTGGGCTTATGAAAAGATCAATTCTGGATATCTCAGACAATCCAGAATATGGTCAGGAATGGCCTAAATGTCAGCACACTTCAAACAGGCTGGGAAATACTTTTTTCCATAAGAGCAGGGCAAAAATCTCAAGCTTCCACTGACAAGCCTGGTGATGCCGTCTGGTCCCGCCCACAATACTTGATTGATAATGCGCCCGGCGGGCACTTTTCCTGGTACCAATAAATTCTAAGCTACAGATGGCATCAATTCTGCGCAGCAGACAGCATTTATAATGAGTGAGATGTATGGTAGGCATAAGGAGGATGTTTTCTGTAAATTATAATTCCAAAATTTTTTCACATACCTTTACGATGAATGGTTAGTGTTCTGGCTTTTTCTTCAACTATTTGTGGCTTTGGATCCTAGTTTGGTGAAATACTGCAGAAGTTCGGAATCCACTTTAAACTCACATTGTAGATACCGGTCTTCTTGTGAAAAATATGAAAATTGAGAGTAATAAAGAATCATTTGCAGCAAATTGTAACTTCCACAGCAAATTGCAACCTCTCCATTTCTTACTGATTGAAGTTTGAAAATACCTATTTTCCTCTGTTTGCTTAAATTGAAAGAGTAGATGTGTAAATATATTCATTAAGATCAATAAGATTTGAAAACTTCATTTATTTTCATTTAGCCTCTCTTACATAAATTTTTATTTATATTTTAAAACATATTTTCATATTCAAAATTTAAAGCTACATAAGTGTGTTTAATCTAAAGTATTGATCTAAAATTATAAAAAAATATTAAGTATAAACCGATTTTTCCATGATTTACATGCATTTTAAGCAATTATTTTCTAATTCAAAAATTTTAATAGTATTGATTAAAATAATAAGTTGGTAAGGAAACACAAATATATATATATATACATACATATATATATATATATATATATATATATATATATATATATATATATATATATATATATATATATATATCATATATATATATATATATATATATATATATATATATATATATATACTATATATATATACATATATATACTTATATATATATACATATACATATATATATATATATATATATATATATATATATATATATATTACATAACTCATTTGTTTATAATATAATGTTTAAATTGTTTTTAGCTATGTAAGTTTCTTCACTTTCATTTTTGAAATAATGAAACCATTATAAATGTAAAAATGAATGCATACTATTTATTTTAGTATTTTAAGGAGTAAAATCCTCAAGCAATATTTAAATAAGTTTACAATATTTTAAATCAGTATTATAATACTTGTTCCATTCATAATGTATGTCAAGTTTTTAAAAGAGTGCAATGAAGGACATAATTAAGATAAAGAGACATCTTTTTTGTAAAGAAAAAATTATAATATGCCCACAGAAATCTCATTCAATTCAAAGAGAATATATTTTGATGGACAAACTCAACATCCATTGTAAAAAAATTATACTTTTAAAATCTATATATATATGTAACGAAAAATATTTTCCCTGATATTTTTCTAACTTCCCTGATATTTTTCTAAATTAAGTGTGACTTGTTTATCTATCATTTCGTAAAACATTACGTGTTACCAAATGATCATTTACATAAGAAAAACGAGTGACGTTAAAAAAATTAAGTTTATCACTTTACTTGCTCTTAATTTATTTTTCTTTCTTTAAAAGAAAATATCTTAAATTTATTTTATTAAGCAACAATAAATGGTTATTTAATAGCATGATGTATTATAATGCCTTTTCTTCAAGTGCTAAGCTACTAAATTTACATGGAATCGACTTGCAAAACGAGTATTGTTTGACAGACATTTAATTTGTTCTTTGAAGTTACTGGCTTTTTTTTTTTATAAACACTGAGAATAGTTAGAAGCAATTATTTTTCTAACTAGTTAGCTAAGTGTTAAGTTAAATAGGTACCTCTATTGCATATAAACGAACTAATTATCACGATCCTATTTCATTCATTAAAAAACAATTTCCAGCTGTAAAACAGTTCATTCTTACATTAAAGCTTTTTAAAAAATGGGAATTTTATTTTAAATGGCTCTACTTATAAGCTTTGTAAATTGATTTATGTATAATAATTTCAGAATACGTGAGGACTGAATTATTTAATATAAGTTATTGGACTTAACAATTAATTATTTTGAATAATTTATAACTCTTATTAATTATATGGTAAAAATAATTTCTTGTCTATTATAACAGAATTTCTTAAACTTACTCTGATTTTCTTTTGTTGTTTATTTTGCTGTCATTTTTTTTCTTTTATTAAACTTGTTTCCAAACTCTTTATTAATTACTAAATCCAATATTTGTATGTATTTTTGGTGGGGAAAATCGTGAGCAGTAAACATTATTTTAAATGAATAAATAGGACTAAAATAATTCGGATTGAAGAAATTAATTATCATCGTAACTACTATAAAAGACATTTAAGGATACTCTCTTTAGAATGTGGAAATCTTCAGTTATATCCAGAAAAATAAAAACTTGTTATTTCCATTTCGCAAGGTTTAATTATTTTATGAAAAGTATTTTTAGTTATTGTGTGTGAAACTCTGTTCGTGACATATTTTTTTTACCAGAACAATGAAACTAATGATGAGAGTTCATTAAGGTATACCATAAAATTGCGTTGTTGTATCAAAAAGATATTGTTTATCCATTTTGTTTTGATTTTAGTCTCAAAATTTTTTTTCCTGTAAAATCAAAAATAAGAACCTTTTACATTTGAAGCTATCTCTTAATGAAATAAAAGATAGCAAAATGTAATCATAATAAGAGACGAAAAAAAAAATCTTAAGAGTTTTGTGATTGTTGTTTATTGAAAAAGACAGTGGGAACAAAAATTATTTCTATTTTTTATCAAGATTATTTTTTGTAGTTTGATTTTGATAGAAGATGATTTAGGTATAGAATGTTTTATATATTGCTTAAAATACGATCATTAAATACAATAATTCAGTATACATCATTACAAAGGAAAATATATTTTTATAAAGATATGCATTTTGTCATAATTATGAAATATAAGATACACTTTCCACATGAAACATTAAACAGCAGTTATATATATGTATATATATATATATATATATATATATATATATATATATATATATATATATATATATATATATATATATATATATATATATATATATATATATATATATATATATATATATATATATATATATATATATATAATAGTTTATATATTATATAACCCGTGTAGTTTACATTTGGACGAGTTTCAGCGTGCATTGGGTTTTTATTTACTGTGTTGAAAATGTCGAATTTTATGCCTTTCGACCACGATTCGCGGACAGCATTAATTTTTTGTTACCATCTGAAGAAAGGTGCTGCCGAGTCGCACCAAATGCTTGCAGAAGCATACGGTGGGAATGCTCTGAGCCGTGCGCAGTGCTATAGGTGTTTGAAGAGTTTCAAAATGGTGATTTTGATGTGAGAAGCGAGGAGCGTGGCAGACCAGGAAAAAATTTGAAGATGCAGAATTGTATGTAAGCAATACTCGATGAAGATGATGGCGAAAAGCAATAACATCTTGTAGAACAATTGAAAGTTGACCAAAGCACTGTTTCCCGTCGTCTCAAAGCAATGGGCAGACCAGGAAAAAATTTGAAGATGCTGAATTGTGTGTAAACATTACTCGATGAAGATGATGGCTAAAAGCAATGACATCTTGTAAAACAATTGAAAGTTGACCAGAGCACTGTTTCCCGTCATCTCAAAGCAATGGTCAAGATAATAAAGGTCGGTAGATGGATACCACATGAGCTAATGGATCGTCAGCAGGAAAACCGAAAAATCATGTACAAAATGCCGCTTGCCCGTAACAAACGCAAGTCATATCTCCATCGTATTGTGACTGGTAGGGAAAAATGGATTAATTTTGAGAATCCCAAACTTAATCAACCATATGTTGACCCAGGACAACCATCCAAATCTACCGCAAGGCTCAATCGCCTCGGCCACAAGAAAATGCTGTGTATTTTCTGGAATCAGGAGGGACCAATCTATTATGATCTCCTCAAACCCAGCGAAACCGTTAATACTTATCGCTACAAGTACAATTACTTGATTTGATCGATGTTATACTCGAAAAATGCGAGCAATACAAGAAACGGCAGCACAAAGTGATTTTCCTTGATGAGAACGCACCTAACCACCGTGCTAAACCGACCAAGGACATCGTTAAGGCGCTCGGCTGGGATCCCGTAGCGCATGCGGCTTTTTCACCAGACTTTGTTCCTTCCGATTACCACCTATTTGCATCATTGCGACACGCATTGGCTGACCAGCGCTTCACTTCTTAAGAAAATGCCAAATCTTGGCTTAATGACTGGCTGGCCTCAGAAGACCGATTACTTTTTTGACGTGGTATTCACAAATTGCCCGAAAGATGGGAAAAATGTGTAGCTAGAGATATGTATATTATTTTGAATAAAAATATTAATAGTTTTCGCAAATTTATTGTGTTATTTTTAAAAAAATCGTCTCATTTCATTTGCATACACTTGGTATGACAATTTTGACAAACAATGTAACTTAAATTAGAAATATTGAAATTTTGGATTTGTGTCGCACAGACTTATTTTAAACCTTATCAAGAAGTAGTGTCTCATAATTTTCAGTCATTTTCAAGTGAGGAAGAGATAAATAAGACTTCTAGTGTTTCATATTTGATAGATATAACATATATATACAAGTATGACCTTCAATTGATGAACTGACAGATTTCTCTCCAAATTACCGTAATTACTTTCTATGATCAATACAGTCTTCAAAGATAATTTTATTTAAACATTTGGTAAACTACACGATAAATTAAAATGTACATCTTACATCTTTGGTCGCATTAGAGTCCTGTTTAAAATGGATTAGAATATCTTCAGGACTTACAAATTCTATAGAATTTGTATACACCAATGTGAATGCGCTGTTATATTTTTAGAGTAACAGATAGCGCATTATTTTTTACAAGGCTAAACAGAGTACTATAAACATGAGTTTATTTGATATTTTCTGTTAGTGTTACTATTTTTGATAAAAATTTTTTATCATTTTTAATAATACGTATACATAATTCCTTTCAGCTCTTATATAGATTCTTCCATGAATTTTTTAACAAAACATATTTTGCCGGTTAACGATTATTAACTATCCAAAAATACTAAACATGTTTAAATAAATCAGATTTTTAAGAATAAAGCAATGTATCTCAATGCGTGTGTCAAAAAAAGGTACAAACAGAACTAAAAAGTACTCATTAACAGAATATTTTAACTGAAAACCTCAATATAATCTGGACTTCGTAAAATTCTCTTTGTGTCAAAAATTTTTTTCTTAATATCAAATGGATGCCATGTTATCAGAAATTTATAGCTATTGCAAATAAACTAACTCATTAACAATAATTTCTCATTCATAGCATTTAATTTAAAACGAGACTCAACTTTCCCTGTAGTTAATTTTTCTAAAAAGTTAAATATTGTTAATATTTAGTAAAAATTCATTTTTTATGAAAGTTTTTACGAGCATTTTTTGAGACAAATTTATTTATATATTATAGAATTAAAAACTATATAGTTAACATTGCTCATAAAATTTTTATTCGAATAGGAAAACAAAATTAAGCGGGAAACTTTGTTTTTTATCTATTTTTCAAACAATTATATAAAAACACTTGAGATTGCAATAATGATTACATATTCATTATTGTAATACCAATTGCTTTTATGTATTAAACTGATGGTTTTTTTTACAACGAAACATAAAATTACATTTAAGTATTTATTACTTTTAAATTATGTATGTAGAGAACATTTGTTGCACACAAACAAGGATATATTCACAGATACTTTATCATCAACACACATAAAGATGTTAAATGTTTTATCAATAAAATATATATAAATAATATGTTTACTAAATTATTAATTAAATTGGTAATCATAAAATGGTTATTTATTTCGTTCCAGTTGTGATCATGATTTAACCACTTTATTACGATTCTCCTTTGTTTAAAATATACATAATCTCAGTTTCGTCTACATCACATCGTATTGAGACGGCGTTGCAAATCCGACTTGTCGACGAACGTGCTGACTGCCTTCAAATTCGCATTCTTAGAGCGGCAGCAAACAAGGCGAAGTTCACCATCGAATGTCTGAGTGTCGTCGGCGATGAGAATAAATCAATTCATAATTTTTGCCAGTAATAAAGAAGTATTTTTTTAATTATAATTTTTTTCCATTTGTAAAAATTTTCAAAATCATGAAAATTACCTGTTGTTTCAAATAATTAGTTTTCAAGTTTTCATATCTGTAATGATGTTGCTTAATACGTTGAACACAGAACAAAGGAAAAAGCGAAATGAAAGGACAAGACAAAACATACACTTTATGGTTAGTTTTTAAATCGTTAAGAACTTAAATTCTTTATTTGCCTTGCATTTTTTTAAAATTGTTTTTATTATTACAGTGAAAACATTTATTAACTATTCGTAAAAAATCTTATATATAATAATAACAATTTATTTATATCGGTATCCAACTTATAAGCACAAGGAAAACGAAAGCAATTACAATATGCTGTAAAATATTTAATGAAATTTGAAAATGATTTTAAAATACGTCAAGTTAAGAATCTTTAACTGACACTCAATAAATTAAGGGGATACAAACAAAATTAAAATGATTCAATTAGAGAAATAATGCGTTGAAAAAGCATTATTTTTTAAAAACGATCAGAATTTTCATAAGAGTAAATTGTAATATTTCTTAATGAAAAAAATATTTAATTTGACAAAAAAAAATGTTTTTTTTTACTTCTGAAATTGATAGAAGTATCAAACAATATACTTAGATTTTATAACTACTTTTTTGGCATTTTTCTGTACTGTTTAGAGTATTGTGCATACTAAAAAAATTGACTTTCTTATATTTTTTTCTTGGAAATATATCAAAGTCTTTATATTTGTTAAAATTTTAGTTTTCTTGGGGTGACAGTAACAGAGATGTTTAGTAAGGTTATATATCAAAAATGAAATTCATACATTTCAGAAAACATGATATAATATATTATTTCTCAGATAAACTTCATATGGATTTCTTTCATTTGAGTAATGTTTTATTAATAATTTCTATAGCAATCATTAAGGATTTATGAACACATATAATTTTAAAGTTGAAACTAAAATGCTTTATTCTGAAAATGCATGTAAACTGGCAAAACTTTAAAATTAGTCCTAATCTGAAAATTTACAACCAACAACTTGTGTTCAGGTTAAACATATATTACGCTGGTATTCAAACCTGAAATGCAAGATATTTTAGTGGAAATACAAAAGCACTAGTTCAATTTTTGCTTATGAGTGATTATTTAAATTATATTAAATGATTCGTAATTACATCATTAGTAAATTTTAAGTATTGCGAATGATATAATTACATTACAGAGTTTAAGCTAGTGATACAATTATACATTACAATATAAATGAAATATCATTCGTAAGAACATTATTATGAACACATTTTCTAAATTTATTCAATTCATACAGTTAATATAGTTAAAATAAGCGTACTTTGTTTTTCGTTTTATTATTTTTTGTTAGTCTAGGTGCTCTTCAGTCCACTTAGAGTAACAAAAATGCTTAGGTTAACAGATTGCAACTAAAAATTTATACTTTGTTAAACCATCTTCTTTTTAAAAGCTCTCTTAACCTAATTGGCAAGGATTCAGTTTGTGGGGGTATCTCTTTTGTAGCCATTTTGTTCCACCTTTTATTAAGCTAAATATTTCTTTTATTAAGCTAAACACCTTTTATTAAACTAAACATTTGGCTGATACCTTTTGCTTCTTAATTTACGTTTAATGGAATATTTCGTTTAGTTTATTCTGATAAGGTTGCAATGATCCACGAACTTAATTTGGTTCACGTTGAGCACTCATAGATTTTTAATGTTCACTATTTGCTTCGGATTGTTATTCTTTAAGAAATTCCTCACTTGCCATTAGCGTTTTGCCAATTTACTGGATATTTTCCGTTCATGTACAAGTAATCAATTTTATAATCTCTCAATTCAATACATTATTTAGTTAAAAACTTAAGATTAATATACCTACTACTTATCATTCACTTTCAAAGCTAAAACTACCAATACAAATGTAGTTTTATATAGGAACTCGCTTTCTCGCTTTCTTTATTAATAGGAACTCGCTTTCTTTTTCTCAGATGCCCAGCTTCCTTCAAAGATATCTTCAATTTTTGATGTCTAAAATAGAAAATAAACATTCTTCCCAAAATACTGCTGTTTTCTAAAAACCGATTTTTGAAAGTCCTTTAGAGAGAGAAAAGAGCATTCCTTAAGGAAATAAGGCCTTAAGGTTTTTTTTTATAAATATGGCATAAAAAATATGCTCTTTTTCAGTTACAGATAACACAATCTTTTTTCCAACATGTGTAAAATTGTGTTCCCCATTCCTTATTGAAATTATCTTTCTTTATTTTGACTGCCATTATACGAAGCAAAAAATTAATTTGGTTTATTTGTCATGTATAGTCAATATTCCAAAAATATCTTTATATATTTATTTGAAAAAGAAACTTAAAAAAAAGCTATAATTATTGACAATATCAAAGTTTTAAAATTTCGTTTTTAAAGTGTTATTACAAATTATTTTATATTTATTTTATATTATATTTCAAAACTTACTTTATTTTTTTTCAAATAAAGTAAGTTTTGAAATAATTTGCCATAAAATCAAAATAAATTCATTTAGAACTTGTTTTAAGAACAGAAAATAAATTAATTTATTCCAACATAAAACGTTATAAATGTTTATTGAACGCTTATTTACGAGTAATGTATCTATACATATGTAAATGAATAGTATTCACTTATAAAAATCAATATATAACTTGCTGGATAATCATTTTTTTACAAAAATTTTAGTATTTTTAAAATAATATTAGCAAAATTTAGACTGGTATAGTGGATTTAAAATACAAGCATTTTTTAAATTGATCAGACAATTTTTAAAGATAACTTTTGCATGAACTAAAAATTGTTTTTCTTCTTGAAGATCTTCCTTTGTATAATGATGCTTCATTAAATTCCTACTTTTTGTTAAGATTTTCAGAAGGAATATAATATAATAACATGATTAGAGGTAATTAAAGATTTATCAGAAATTAATCGCATTAAATTATTAGTTTGTATTATTTCCAAAATTGTATAAAGGAAGAGCTGTTTGAGGTTATTCATATTATTCTAAAACATAAAAATGATTATAATAACAAATGAAATTAATTTGTTATTATAAATGAAATTAATTTTATTTTTATGGTTTTTATAAACAAATCTTATGAAATATTAAAAGTAATAATACAATTAAATATATAAGAATGTATTTTATTTTTCTACTTATATTTTTATATTTCATAAATATGATCCTACAAGTTTTCATTTTTTTTGGTACAGTAAGATTATGCTTGTTTACGATAATATTGGTTGGTCTTGCAGTAAAAATTATAATGATAAATGTTATTATTATTTATAACTAAAAAAAATTAAAATAATATGAAATTGCATAAAAAAATTTTTTTCATAAGTGAATATATTTATTATAATGAATGAAAAGATGAAATTTTATAAAAAATAATGAAATTATTCTTGATCAAATAAATTAAATTAATTTGTTCTACTTTTAAATATATTAACACTGTTTTATATATAAGCAAGATTATTTATTATTCAAAAAGTTGATTGCTGAAAAATTTCATATCTATTTATATTGTACTATATGTTTACGTTATTATCTTGTTTCATAGGTAAATAAGTTAGTTAATTCAATATACAAAATTTAATTAATAATTTACCTTATTTAATTCAAACTCTTTTGCTTAGAAGAGAAAAATCTTTGCGCACTTCATTCATCTAATTAAATCAGGTAATATTTAAAGGGAAAGTTAACCAGATCTTATAGACAAAGCACAATCCACAAAATAAAACAAAATGCATATGTAAATGAAAAACATAATTGATACATAATCAATTGAATATTTAATCAGCTGAATATCGTACCTAAAAGAGGATAGAAAACTCTCAATTACAAATAATGTTGAATAGAAATTGCTCAATATAATAAATGTCAGATGTACAAAATATTAGTTAATTAAGAAACCAGTGCCAATTATGCTTAAACTCACGATATCAATAAATTGTGAGTATTTGTGATAATTTTCGACTCTAATACATAGAAAAAGTAAACAAAGAAGCAATTTTCAACCGATAAATGGAAGATGACTTTCTGTTTGGTAGGCTTTATATTAATTTATTTATCTTTTGATTTCCTCATATTTTCTGTAATATCCATTTTAATACAAAGAGTTTAAATATTATCAGTTTTTCTAATTTTAAAACATTAATTACATAAATATTTAGTTTTCTCACATTAAATTTTCATTATTACGTTTCATTTAAAGTGATGTATGTGATTTTAAATTAAATTCTTTTCTTTTCAACCAGAGCAAATTTAAAAATAATATTTTTTATTTTATTATATTTTGAACTAAATATGACTTTATAGAAATACAAACAGTATATAATTTACTTTTACTCATTTAACTTTTAAATATGTATCCAGCTTTATAATGGAAAGTGAAGTTTTACTTGTAGCATCGATTTTTATTGAGCTATTTATAGCATAACTTGAGTGTAAAAACTGGGTAAATAAAATTATTTTTATGAAGTATACAGCTGTTTCATATTTAATTTCTTAAGAATTAAAAAATTACTTAACAATTCACACTGCTAACTTCATGTTATCTAGTAAATGGTTTAACATTCTGACAGTAAAGTAAACCTTTTAGAATTCTCAAAAGTAACATTAACTAAATTATTCGATATTTATTCGCGGAAATTTTTTTATATAACTAAAGTGTTTCTATTCAGAACACTGAAGAAAAAATCTAATGAATGATTATCGAAATGGCTAACTAAAAATAATCTAATGGCAATCGAAGAAAATTTTTTTTATTTTATATATTTAAAAACATTCAAAAATGAATAGTAGAAGAAACATTTACCCCTACGTCCAAAAATGACCAATATAGAGGGAAAAACGAGTTGCGAACAATAAATGATAAATTTAACAATATTCATTAATAAATTCAACAATATACATTAAATAAAATTTGACAAGTGATATAAAATTTTGAAACATATATACATTAGTAATAAGGAACAAATATTTTTAACTGTTACGTCAAAACATAATGCAATGAAGAAGAAAGGATGGCTGTATATTTAAAATTTGTTGGTGCATTCATTATATTCACATATGGAAAAAAAACGCATTTTGTGAAAATGATTATTTTATGACATCTATGTACCTAATGTTTTGTTATTTTATACTTGTGCAAAATTTTTCTTTCTATCAAATGACAATGCTTCGAATATCTATACGTAAATTATAGCCTGAAGAAGAATTGTACATTGTCAAAGGCTATTAAATGTCGAACACGTTGAATTTCTAAATCATAAAAAAGAAAATGTACGATTGATTGCTTGATTATTTGAAGATAGTTAAAAATTACTATCTTATAATAGTGGATCAAAAGTCAAACATTATTGCTTGCGATCAATAGTTTTTTCCCGCATCGTGGAATTTATAGCTTGGAGAAACTGAATTACTAAGGCGATTCATCTTTTTTTTTATCTTTTTTATTCCAATTAGATCTGAGAGGAAATGCACATTGAGTATTCTTAGTATCTAAAATTCTAAATCTAGTGGGGTGCAGGGAGGAAAATTCCATTTGAAATACTAACCACATTAATTTTGCATCATTAAAATTGCGTATTTTATATCGATATACCATAATTCAATAAAAAATCAATGTAATCCAATGTTTTTCCACAGTCAATGGCAACTTTTTGTTGTAACTAAAGCCATTCTTATTCTAGATTGTCTTTTCCATAATAGTGATTGCAAAATCATCAAATTTTTACTCTGCCTAATATTTCTGACTTTATTCTAGTGTAACTCAGAAACTTCTAATATTCTCAATCTGTTAGCCGAGTTTTTGGGATGTTTTAAATTTTCAGATGCTATATATGTACTCTTTTAACTGCAATAACGTCTGTACTCGTAAAAATACACAATAATGCTTATATTATTATCTCTTGGAAAATTATTTTGAATGTTATAAAACATGCTCAAGTGATGAGAGTTTTCTAGCAATCATCGAACGTGTTTACAGAATTTTGAAATGATCACAGAAAAATTATGCTGAAATGACTTGTAAATAGCTTCTTAAAATATGTGATGGCTTCTTTCCTTTGATGATGCAATAAGGAATGTTTGCTGATGGAATATAAGAAACCACTTTATTACCATTTTCAAAAGTTTAAGACAGTTGATATTTCCTTATAATGATTAAGTGTATACTTGAAGTACATGAGACCAGCCCAAAACCAATCGATTTGGAGTCAAATTGCTAGGGAAATTATAGTTTAATATGAAGTAAGTAAGCAAGAATATGATATCTGCGAAAACATTTTATAAAGTTACATTTTAATTATGAGCTACATTTAAACAAAATGAACCAGTACCTGATAATTTTTTTGCTTGTTTAGTTTTAAAACAAAACATTTTATTGTTTTGGAATAAAATGTCTTATTTTTTCTAAATGAAAAGATATAAATTTATTTCAAGAACAAAATTTATGGATTTTTCCTTCTAGAATTTTTCATAGAATATAGCTATTCGATGTTGTTTCTTGTCATTGTTTTAATAATTGGTAAAGGACAATGGCAACTGTTTTTTAAATTCAGATATAAATATTAAACTTAATAATATCGAACCATCGTAAAATAACGAGGTTATACATGTTTTGATCTCACCATTTAAATTTTCATATTAAATTAATTCAAATATAGGCTTTATGATTTCAACTAGGTAAGTCATATCATCTTGATAATTTTGTCAGGAGTAGAATTAAGTTCCGAACACTTGATTAAAAGAACATTGTATTTACCAATGTAAAATTGCATTCCACACTTTCATTAGATGAGGAAAATTATTCCATTGTATTGTTAAACTAGGTGAAGTTTATTTTTAAATTATATTTATGATAAAAATAAAAAAATTAAATAAATATTTATAAAAAATTTTAAAATAGTATCTCTTAAATTTAATAAATGGAACAAATTCTGCTGTGTTTATATGACAAGGATTAAGTTTACTGATGTGTGATTTTATTTATTATATTTTCTCTTTCTAGAATTTTAGTTCTCGAAAATAATTACTAATTGAAATGTCAGAAAAAGATTGCAGTTTTAATGAGACGAGTTACAGATGTTGCTGACTTTGTTTTTTTTCCTTAAAAAATACATGATTTTTTTATTAAATCCCATCAAATATGAAAGAAATTTTTATTTTTGTGTACTGTCTTTTGACATCTGCTTGTTTTTCTCAGTGAAGAGAGATTTAGAAAAAATTAAAACTTCAGTTAGAAAAAGCAACAGTTATCATTTCATTGTCAAAATTAAATAATGAAAGAAAAAATATGAGATCGTTTATAAAAAGAAGAGAAAAGTTAAAATAATTAAAGAATCAACATTTTGAAAGAATGATTTTTTTATTCTTCCTTTTCAAAGCGTGATTCGAATTTTAAATACTTTCAAATTAATTTTCTGTAAGAAATGTAATAGATGTATTCACCCAATACAGAAAATATGAGTTAAATTCTGAAATTAACTTAAAATGTTATTTATATTAAGAATATATGAAATTGTCTTATTTGAAATTCGATTAGATCCAGTTGAGTTTATTTTACTACAATGTATTTTGCGTAAATCAATGAATTTAAATTTATAAATTACAATTTAAAAATAAAAAATATGATTAATTTTTAAAAAAATTGCAAATATTTATTAAATATAAAATAAATTATTACATATATTGAATAAAGTACTATATTAATTATATTATAAAATGTTACATTAAAAGTGAGAAATATGCAAACCTTGTGTCAAACCACTAATGTAATAAAAAAGTCAACGAAATGTTGTCAATTTCCATTTAAAATTTTTTGAAACATTATTTGCTCTAGTTAAGCTTCTATAGTTTTATTGGGAAGTAATTAATATATCATACCCATAATAAATGCAAAATTCACCATCAAGTAAAATTTATGAAGAAAGCTTCTAATATATAAATCACGTATTCTTATGTTTATTGTTTGTGTGAAATTATTTTCTTACGCTTGCTGAGAGAAAATGATGCACTTATTAATTTGATCTGGTGAAATCATAGTTTGAAGAAATTGAAAATAGTTTCATGGAAGTTTTATTACCATTTTTATTGATACCGATTAAACTATCACTTTCAAGAGTTATTCAGGTGTTACTTGTACAGTTATTTCACGATGGTATATTAAAATCACATACCCGCCTGGACATATTGATTCTAAATTTGAACCATTTTCATTTATTGTAACTGCATGAATCAAAAACTCTGTGATGTCATTTTCTTAGATGTCTTTAGGTCCTTTCAATCTCTTAAGTGCAGATTGCGACAATAGTTTAGTAATTTTTCATGCCACAAAGAATTTTTGTGATAGAAAGGAACCCACTTATCAAAACAAATCAAATTTTGATTGAGATGAATCCTGATTTACTGAAACTGAAAACTTTCTTAAAACATTATTTCTGTTTACACTGATAGAGATTTAAGTTATTGCCTTAAGAAATTCTCCTTAAAATGTAATTTGTTCAGTTATTTTTAGATATTTTATTGTAAAATACACTGATTTAATAATTTAAATCATTTTTATTGATTGAAAAATTTCTTCTTGAGTCGAGAACTGTGTGATGCCATTTTAGTTAATTTCAGATTAGTGCTGCACACATTACACTATAACCAAATCATTATATTTTTGTGAGATTATATGTGTGATACCGAAAAAAACAGTTATATCTGAAATAAATATTTTTTTACTCAAGACCAGGGGTTCCTAAGCCAAATCGGTTGCTCGGCCAAGTAAACATTTCATAATCTGAGATGGGCCACACATATCAAAATGAAACAATTGTTCAAAATATTTTTTTACTATAGCCAAAGATTCAAATTATTTTAATACCATACAATTAATGTAACACTTGTTTTTTATATTTTACTTGAGATTTTTCTTTTAATATCAACGGTTTGTTTAGTCTAGGCACATCATAGTTTATTAGTCATGTTTTCACCGAGCAACTGTTGCGATACTTTGTTTTTACCATGTTTAATTTGGAAAAAATATGCCTCGCAGCGATAAGTATTTCCAAATGCTGGTATATTGCGCAATGCCAATTGTTTTGAATTTGGAAATTTATTTTCGAGGATATGTTTTTGATAGTTTTCATACTTATTCCCTTTTGCACAGGTCTTTTAGCTCGATGTTTGATTGCAATTTTGTTAGCTCTGTTTGTAAATTTGGAGGAGCTGATTCCCCCTCTACATTAAATGGAACTAAAAATATTGTTGAATTAATTACCTTCATAACAACAACTTTCATCACATGAGACATATTTAAATACCTGTGCACATAGGTTCTCGATGTTCAAAAACAATAGCAAATGAGCATTTCAAAATAATTTGAACTGCTTCCCAAAGTTTATGTGTGATCAAAAATTAATGTAACAGCACCAATATTTTTTTCCAACCATTGAAAGAGCCCCATCTTTTACAATGCTTACAAGATTTTTAAAATTTATCTGACAACATTCATCGTATTTTACGACAGTATCATTAATATCTCCTGGTGGTCATGCCTTTCAAACTCATAAATACGAGTAGTTCTTCAATTATATTCATTTGACAACTCTAATAAATTTAGCTAGTTGAGCAGTATCATTTATATCTGACATTTTAGAGCAGAGGGTGTTGCTTGTTTTAGAATTATTACTGGACTTGACTATTAGCGGGCCCATTCGTATAAAATTAATTTAGCCAATTCACCTTTTTGTGTGCTCTGTGTGACACCACTCCTATGACTGGGGGGCATCTCTCTATTTGCCTTTCTATTGTTGACATTCAACCCAGTAACGACTTTCGAGCTCTTTCGCCTTCTGAAGCTCTTTCAATATTGTTTTGGACCACAAGACGCCTCATGTCTGAGAAGACGATGGAGGGTGTAATTAGAAAAGTACTTGACATTTCCGCCAAAGCCAGTGAAATATGAGGATTGTTTTAATTGTGTTTAGCCATGTGCACAAATCTCATAGAAATGTTTTCGATTCTTCCTTCTAATGTTTGACGTGACAGACCAATTTGAGTAAAATTTGAGTTTCTGGACACTTTTCTTCAACTGTGGCAATTAGATAGTTTTTGATAAAGTTACCGTCTATAAGAGACTTACATTTTAGCAATAATGTGGGATACTCGAAAACCAGTTCTGACAATATCATTTGATGGAACAGTTTCCTTATGAAATATGTATTGTTGAAATGTCAAATTTTTCTTCAAAAATTGTAACTTAGCTCTCCGTTTTGAAAGAAGAAGTTTATCAATTTCTCTTTGTTTTTGTTCATTGTGTCCTTTTAGGTTGTATGATATTAATGTTGAAATTGAATGATGACAAATAATTCATACAGCATTGTCTCTTACATGAATAAAAAGTACAAATTTTTCCATTCATTCTGAAACTCTCTATTTTCGTCTTCGACTTTTCCTCTTTTCAATTTTTCTTTCAGCCATGACGAATAAATATCTAATAGAAATAAATACGATAGTAATTGAAATGATAATATAAAATAGTAAGTTTATCATTTACCTGAATCACAATTACTACAAAGTCGACCAGATTACACTTGTTGGGGGAAGAATATATCCTCCAAGGCTTTTATCTATAGTGGTTTTGTGTAGCCATCTGACGTTACGTAGTATAAAAACTATCTGGTTAATATCTTCACATTTTATACTTGTGTTACAGAATGTCAGCATGAAATTCATTTAGACTTAGGTTTTCAAAATTTTTATTTCAAATGCAAGAAGGTAATTAAGCAAAGAAGGACAACATTGTAAACAAAGAAGAACAACAGTGTAAGCAAAGAAAGCAAAGAGGGACAGCATTATAAGCAAAAAAGAACAGCATTTTAAATATTACATTGTTCGACAAAAAAGGAGTTTTTCTGCCCGATCACCAAATGTTTATTTTCTTATTGCTTTGAAGTCAAATGAAGGAAAAAATTATTTCGGAAAAAATTTCACGGGGAGATGTTGATCGAAACAAGATTTTTTCGATTCAACCGTCTATAGTCTAAATGTTTCAAATAATACAGACAGATAAAAATTTCATTTGGGCAGCACAAAGTCTTGAAATGGGCCGCGGGTTGGGCATGCCTGCACTAGACATGAGTTGAAATATGGACAATGTTAAATAATATTATTATGTTTTACGTCAGGATTTTATTTTACAGCAAATACATTTAATTACACCACTTCACTACAATAGCTAACCTATGGTCCTTTTAATTCTGTGTATTTTAAATGCTTAAATACCTTATAATAATACATGTGTAAAATCTCGGTCTAGGAAAAATTGTCTCCAGAAAGTACTATTTCTCGTCAAAACATGAAACAATACATTAAATACATGATTGTTACTTTCCGAAAAGTAATTTTTCTCATTTTACATCTCAAAATGATAAAAAATATTGGGATATATCTAATACAAAACAGAATATATGTATGTGCGTATGATTGCTTTGGCAGACAGTATAATTTCATTCTTTTTTTCAGAAATTTCATAACATATATAATTTTGTATTCGTTAAAATAAGGGATTTTAAAGTGACTTCATTTAATTATGTTTTCAAATATACTAACTTCTTTAATCGTTTGTTCTAAAGTAGTAACTTCCACCTTTTTCAAAAAAGGTGCCTTTTTTTTTACTTCTCATTGTATAAGTCTTGCAAAACAATGAGCAGTTTGGCAGAAATAGGGCACTCTTTTTTGGTTTACGAGATTATAAAAATGTACTTAGAAATGTTAATGATATTTCTATGCATAATGTAGTTAATTTAAAACTTAAATTTACCCCTGTAGTTTACTTATTATTTTAAAATCATCTATTATATACAATCAAAATTTAAAATTTCGATGTATATTTTTTAATTTAAAAACTGATAAAAATAGTTTTAATAAACTTGTATGTTCCCACTGGATAAAAATGTCATCTATAACATTGTTATAATAAATATGTAGCATAAACATCTAATTTGATTAGATTTCAATATTTTTGAACAATAAATATTTTAGTGTAAGTTTTTACTACAAGCACATAACATTCAGAATTTTAAGTTTGGATGAAAGACTAATTCTCAATTTAATAGTTACTCAGATAAATATATCCATTATATAAATAATAAATTTAGAATTTTAAAAAATAAAATGTGTTACCACATCTGTGTTTTATCAGACAGAATACTAAATACATATTTATATTTAATTAAAAATTATTTTTACTTATAAATTCATTCTCAAATGCAATTTGTTATTTTTGCAGTATATTTCAAAAACATTTAAGAATATTTCTTACTTATATAACATTTCTGATGATAATGAAATGTTTTTATAATATTTTTAAGTAAATTCTTTTATATTGCTATGAAATTTGAACGTGCTTTCTTGGTTTAATCGAAGCTAAGATAAAAATATTTTAATCTTATAATCACTGAAAAAATATTTTGATTTTAAATATATAAAGAGGAAATTTTATACACATAAAAGAAATCCTTTATTTGTTGTAAGTTAAGTATGATAAGAATTGTGTTAAAAGAGATAAAATAAAAACTATGCCCGGAGGGTCCTTTTTTATTCTAATGCTGTTAAATTCAAAATTCATATGGCAAACAGAGTTTGTGTGTGGGTGAATATCATGATATTTACATTTAGTTTTCATTATTAAATTGATTTTATCCGAATTTTTCCATGCTTTTAAACTTTTATTTCCTAAATGTTTAATATAGTTAAAGAAGATGAAACATTTTGTTCATTCAGTTACAGTTTTTTCAATTCAAAAATTCAAAACATTTAGCGAAAAACTTGCCAGTGATTTTTGTATTTTTTTCCACATTTTTGTTCTGGTAAAAGTCTGAAAAGTAAAACTTCTTTATATTATATCAAAAATTCTTTAGATTATATTTTATTTCAAATATATTTGGCAAAGTCTTCGATGTTAACCTGTAAAATGTTAGTTTTCTTTAATTATCGTACATAAAAGTAGTTTACATTTGATAGTAATGTTTTATTAAAATTTTTCATGAATATCTGATATTTAAAACTATCTAAAACATATTGAGAGATAGAAATTATTGACTTTTATTTAGATTAAAACTAAAATTTTGGAATAATTTATTGTGTTTTAAACTGAGTGACTAAACAATGACAATAATTTCAAAAGTTTAAGGTATTCTTTATGAATCCACACATTAAGCTCTTTGATCAGCATTATTAATATCCTAATAATAAAATATTTATCTTTATCATTATCACATATAAAAATTATTACATGAACCTGGTTTGTCTGTATGATTATATTTTAGGAGAAAATAATGGCGGGAATATGATGCGTTTTAAAAATGATGCATTACTATCACATCTTACTATTCAAATATGATTGGAATATAAAGTTGTATTCTCATAAAAATTCCGCAATTTATTTCTCAGAAATCGTTCCATTGAATTTATGAAATGTTCCAATATTTGACTATTGAATTATTAAAATATAAATTACAAGCCACAGAGTTTTTATTAAAAAAAGGAAGCTCCTTAAGTTTATTATTGGCAGTAAAATTTTAACTGCCAATCAGAAAAAAAGCATCATCTTTAGGAATGCCTAAACATTTAAAAAATTATTATCAATTATATACTCTAATCTGATTAATAATTCATAACTAATTGATTAATGTTTTCCTAACTCAGTAACTTTTGACAAACGTTTATTTTGGAAAATAAGAATTTTAAAATTGGCAACGGATCTAAATTAAAAAGTAGTTACTTTAAAAATTTTTGCAAATGTCCTCATATTTCTAATACAAATACATTATATAAAGCGGTGTTTTAAGATGTTCACGATCAATCATCAGTCACTATATCCACAGTAAAAATGTCAATTACACAATGTCAATAAAAATTAAATCAACTTTTTTAAATACAATAAAGTTAAAAAGATCAAATGACTGTCAGAAATTACAATTTCAATAAACTACTAAAAGAAAGTCTTTTTTATTTAAAACGAAATATGTGCGTCTTAAATTATATTTCTCGAATATGTTTTTATGTGTTCACTTAAAATATTGCTTTATTTTAAGATTTATTTTGAAATATATTTTCAACTAAATTAAAATGCATCTCTGAATTTTATTTTTGGAAATAAATTACATTGTATTAGCTAAAAAATTTCTGTTCTTTTAAATGTTCAAAAAAATACATTTCAATTTTTCTGTTGCTAATAAAAATAATAACCACATATTTTTCTGAATAAATACAAAAATTTTAGAAATAATGTGAATGATTGTTTCTTATTGAATATCTAAAAGTCATTGACGAATTTTATTCAGCAAAATTAATTTTTCTAATAGTCATCAATATTGTAGAAAGGATAACGTGTACTTTTTACAAAATTAAGGGTCCTTCTACAATAAAAAATTTCATTTCAGGAAAGTGCTTTTAGATGAAAAGTAATAAAAACTAACATAAAGTAATCGAAACAAGGTTTTTAAGCAATAAAATAATGGACATATAATTATTTTTATGGCTCATAAATAATAAAACTTACAAAAATTTAATAAAAAAGCTCTAAAAACAATGTAATAATGTAATCCTGTGTTCTTCAAAAAAATTTTGAACATTTTAAATTACAAATGTTGATAAAAAAGATTTTGAAATAATTTGTAAAAAAACTGAAAATAAAACTGTTATTGAAGTAATGGTGTGGTGCTGATACTTTTTATGAATATTTAGAGGAGTGCATGTATTTCTTGATCACTTATAAAATTAATTGGTGAAATAGGACGTATAGTAAAAAATAAATACACAACTTTTTCAAAACATTTTAAGCTTTAGCAAAAAATTTAAAAATAACTAACATGTAAAAATATTAACCTTTGTTACATAAAATTGAGGCAATTTTTAATTGGTTATTTTAAATAAATTAGTTTGTAATTTAATATTTTACATACAGAGTGAAGTATTACTGTATAGTTCTAATCATTACTACTTCAATTATTCAATCCGATGATATAATCAGTATTAATATATTGTACTCTAAAAATGCAAGCCACAGCCTAATATGATATTAATAAATTACTCATAATATATTAGTTATTGATTACATTATTTATTAATGGTTTCTATTTTTCTCAGCAACTATAACATATACAAGAATTGAAACTAATTTGCGATTAATTTTTGAAAAATGTAAATGAATCAGACATGCTTATTAAAACTAAATCGCATTTAGATTTGAAATCTAGTTATTAAGTTTCAAATCTAATAATTAAGTTTCAAATGTTATAAACATTTGAAACTTAATTATTACATACATTGAAAGAAACTTAATTATTACACATAGTACATTGTATATAAATGACTTGCCTGCAACTGTTTTGTTTAAAATACAATAATTACATGTGAAGTAATTTATTACATGTGAAGTAATTTATTACATGAGAAGTAATATAGGGAACAGTTATTTTTCTCATTATTAAGTCGATAATTTAAGTTGTATTAATTCAATGATAAAGTGAATACATTCTTTCAATGAGGCACAAACATTATTGGCTGTTAAAATTTTTATAACAGAAAGAAATGCAAAATAAAGAAAAAATTATATTCATTGGGAAAATATATTATATTACTAGTAATAGGTGATTAAATTTTGAAGAAATTATGAAACATCAATTTTGAGAACTAGCATTCAAAACAACGACCTTTGGCAACAATAACAGCATATATGAGGTGCATGTTAATTCAAACAGTGTGAAAAATATATGCAAGTACTGCTTCAATACGATGTAGTTCATAGGCAATAAATGACTGGCGTATGATGACGAACTATTCACTTGGCCACCAAAAACTGGACATTTTTAATTTATTAGAAATATGGCTAACGTGTTAGTCAGGCCAGCAGCCAGACATCTTCTACAACAAGAACGAACTGAATAGCACCAGTAACATGCATTCCTGCAATGTTATTGCCGAAGTGTCTGTTTCTCAGTCTTCAAATAAAATCAAAACTCAACCATTTACTACAACAGAAAGGTAATGCTACTATCCGTCATCAACACGAATTAGAGGTTAGCAAGTAAGGAATTAGAGGTACTGTTAGGTGATAAGCAGAAAATAATATATTGCCTCCACGATTCCACCAAGCACAAATAGGATCTTCAAGATGCTCTAAACAGAAAAGAATTTGGTCTGAAAGCAGTGAAGTCAAACTTTCACTGCTTCCAAGTTTATCATAATTACATCATTGAACATATTTTTATCTATGATGCATCGTCAAAGATACCCAAAAACATCGTCGTAGAGTTGATACTTAATGCAGCAGCTATTGTCGTAGAATTGTTTATGTAGGTCATGTAATCTTGAAAATGATACTTTTCTTAAATCAATGATCATGAAATAGTTGTATAATTCGTAAAGACCACACGGATAACATGTCTGTTTTTCCAGATGTTAGAAGTTGTGGGCCACTCTGTATGAAACTTATACTTATCGATTTTATATTTTTCAACTTTGGAATCTCGACTTACGCTAACTTGACAAATTATAGTCACAAAGTAGATTACAATCTGCCTCTATCAAAATTGAAAAATTGCCGGTAAGCAATGTTTCTTCTTATACGACCGATCATTACAATTTTCACCAGTCAACAACATTCAAATGCACCTTGTATAGGAGAAATTTGTTGTATAAATTCTTAATTTAAATACGTTGTATATATATCACTACCGAAACTTGTTTTACACAACTGCATTGAAAAGAGGTTTAGAAATATCAATTATTAACAGAGTATACAATTAGAAACATATATTTTCTTTGATATTTATATTTAATAAATGATTAACAAACAATTTTAACGAAATGATTAATGTGTTTCTATTTTATGTAAAATGGTATATGAATTCAATAAACCTAATATTTTTATCTATTACATCTGAATTTACTTTTAACTGAACATCAATCAATATATTTTAGTGGATAAGTGGTTATAGCTCCTAAGCATGGCCTTTAAAGTTTAGTATTCTTTTATAATTGTATACACATAAAAAATAGATATTCTATTGATAATTTATTTAATGTATTTAATAATATAAATAAGTAAATATTTTTCTGTATATGAAAGTTGAAAAGGATACTTTATAATTTAATTAAAAAATTAACTCACGAAATGTATCCCGTATTTTAAAGTTTAACTAAATCATATTCATTATTGAACTTAGTTTCGGTAACGTTTGATATTTATTCAGTCAGAAAATTAGGTAATATTTTATACAATACATATATTTCTAATTTTCCAAATGAACAAATGTGTAGAGTGATAAAATATTATTATACTTTCTTATATTGGATATTTTTGAAACCTTCCTAGGAATTAAAAAATTATCCTTCACAATTCAGTAGTTATGAGCTACATTATTTTTAGTCACATTAGAAGTTAAATAATCTTATCTACGATGACGGATAGTAAAAATATTTATGATACAAAATTTGGCAATGATTAAGATTAATCAAAACAACATGTTTCTTTAAAATAATGTAAATAATTTTTCCTTCTATAATTCTGAATTAATTCTGGTCTGACGTGTAAAAAGGTGCAATGAATTCGGAAAAATTTTTAAATTATCCAAAAGGTTCTATTGTATTTCGAAAATTAAAGTAAAAATTAATGGATTAAATACTAATACGGGGTCCCCAAATTTTGTTCCATTGATGAATGCAGTGATACATTCGTATCTTCGTTAACTAAAACCCCTACTTTTCTAATAAATTATTTTTTTATAATATTTTCAAAATAAAGGCTACAGTGGCGTTTATTATTTCGTTTAGAAAAAAAAGAAAATTATTTTGATTTATTTATTGTCGAATTTTCTATATAATTTGTTTAATGAATAAATGCATAATCATTAGGCGCTTTAAAAGTTTATGCGACATTTTATTAATACGTATTGTGGGAATTTTTGCATATATATATATATATATATATATATATATATATATATATATATATATATATATATATATATATATATATATATATATATATATATATATACTGCTAGAAAAAGTAGTACACTTGGTGTTTTTCAAATAAGAGAAGCATTTGGAACTTCTAGAAAATAATTTCATTACAACACTTTCAAAAACTTATTTACAATCAGATAACTATGTATGTAACATGAAATAAAATACTATTTGCTTATTAATTTAATTCACATCATACTGTGTAAAAAAAAGTAGAAGGACAGTTCTATAAAATGAAAGTAAAATTCTTGAATAAGGATTTCTTCTGTCATTTGGTTTAATTACTTCAAAGATTCTACTTTTTTCACAAGCCAAAAACGCTCAAGTACTATTTTATAATATTTTTTTGTGGTAAATAAAACTCATTCCCAGAAAATATAAGAAAAATTACTTTAATTTTGCTAAAATTTACAGCATAGTTTGTATAAAATTTGACTGTTCTACTTTTTTCCAGCAGTGTATACATATTGTTACAAATTTATAAATAATGATTATATTTGTCTTAAAATATCTCAGACAGATCAGAAATTCTCACATTTTGGGCAAAAATTGCGGTATTTAGACGTGTTGTACTTTTAAAAGCGGATTTCCTAATGATTTGGCGGCTTGGCGACAATTGGCGAGATTCTTGGCGACTTGGCGACTTTTGGCGAGATTTTTGGCGACTTGGCGAGAAATCGATACTTCTGTAAACATCCATCACCTAAGCTCTAGGACCAATATTTTTCGAGATAGCCTAGAAGCTTCCAGAACCTTGGCGAAATTGGTAGATTTCTCCGCCAAGTCAGGTATAAATACCGCAGCCCGACATGGAAGAGTCAGTTTTGTGAAGACAGTCAGTGAGTGAAGACGATTAGTTGTGACTACTAGTTGTTCTCTGTCTGAGGTATTTGAGACCTGTGATTGGAAGCTATTTCTTATTGTATCTGACGAATTGTAGCTGTATAATTGTAATTGTTACAGCGGGAATTTCGTTAATCTTGTGAGATTTTTACGAATAAAAGTCTTGTGTTCATTAAGTGGTTGCTTTATTCAACTCTCAATCAACACGAACCCGTGAAGCTCGGTACAACTGGTGTCAGAATCGGGATTGAAGAGTTGATGCAGCGTGTCACAAGAAAAATGGATATGGATTTAATGAAAAGTCTTCTCGAAAAATTAGCGGAGCAGATGGCTGAGATGAAAGCTGGACAAGAAGATATGAAAACCGAGATGAAAGCTGGACAAGAAGAGATGAAAGCTAGACAAGAAGAGATGAAAGCTGGACAAGAAGAGATGAAAGCTAGACAAGAAGAGATGAAAGCTGGACAAGAAGAGATGAAAGCTAGACAAGAAGAGATGAAAGCTGGACAAGAAGAGATTAAAACCGAGATGATGAAAGAGATAAAATCTGGACAGGAGGAACTTAAGAAGGACATTGTAAGTGTTAAAGAAGAATTCTCCAACATCATTCAGGAGAAGATGAATGCAATGGAAGATAAGGTAACTTCAGTTGAAACTAAAGTTCTGGAGATAGAAGAAAACGTTGAAGAAGCATTAGACAATATGAATAAGAAGATTGAAAGCTTGGAGAAGCAAATATCAAACAAACATGAGGAACCCAACGTGACATTTGTGCCTTCCCTAGCCAATATTAAACTCTCAACATTTGATGGGAAATCATCCTGGCAAGTATACAAGACCCAGTTTATGATGGTAGCGGAAGCTAATGGATGGAATCCCCGAGCCCAAGCTTTTCACCTGGCGGCTTCTTTAAGAGGAGACGCGGCTGACATCCTCGAGACGCTTCCGGAGGAGCAGAGGCACGATTTCCAAGCCCTATCGAGTGCGTTTGAGCTGCGGTTTGGAGATAAGTGCACTAAAGAATATAGCAGACAACAGTTAAAGTCCCGCTATCAAAAAGCGGGTGAAAGTCTTCAAGAATTGGCTGCCGATATTCAGCGACTTTCCCATCTAGCATTTTCAGACTGCCCAGCTGAGACACGTCAAGATCTGGCTCTCCATCACTTCATCGATAGTGTGAGGGATCCGGAGATACAGAAAACACTTAGACTCGCCGATGTCAAAGATATTGGATCTGCCCTAGTCTACGCACATAAGATAGAAGCTGCCCAGCAGGCCGCGCGTAAAGACCGGCACTCAATCAGAGCCATCTCTACTACTGATACGGACTATGATCTCAGAAAGCAAATCGAAGATCTGCGGCGAAAATTCCGTAACTTAGAATTGAGTAAAGGTGGCAGAAACACGAAAATTCAGTGTTGGACTTGCGGTGTAGTCGGACACGTTCAGAGAGACTGCCCGAAACGAAAAAAGGGTGGAAATGATCTTCCACCACAGCAGGGAAACTAATATGTGGCCATCTCGCGGGGCGGAGAGGTCCAGAGAGTCAGAAGCCCCATTTCAAATCGTTTCACATTTCTTCCGTAAGTAGCGGCGACAACGGACTTTTCGTTATGGGACATGTCAACGAAGTTCCCTGCAGAATGATAATCGATACTGGAGCCAACGTAACTATCATTAGGACAGATTTGGCTCGCAAACTTGGTGACAAACTCATCTGGACGCCGCCCTGCATTACCCTCCAAACTGTGACAGGTGATAAGATTAAAGTGCATGGAAAAGTCAATCTAAACATTGCATTTGGTAATGCCGTGTACCATCATATGGCATATGTCGCTGATATAAATGACGAATTTATTCTTGGATTGGATTTCCTCAAAGAAAACAATTTCAAGTTAGATTTTAAAAATAATGAACTACACTCATGTTCTGAAGACATAGCGATTTTTAAGACGAAATATTCAGATATTAAATCAGTCCATCATATAACTGCAAAAAGTGAAACAACATTACCACCAAGAACTGAGACAATAGTTTCCGGAGCTCTTTCAGAAGATAATAATTTTCATTATGGATTGACTGAATATCCAGATTCCGACAATAGCGTTAAAGGAGTACTAGTGGCTTCTTCCCTCGTCGACCTTTCACGAAATGTAATCCCGGTAAGAGTTGCTAATCTAAGCAATAAGGTAAAACTAATAAAAGAAGGAGAAGTGCTGGCGACTTGCACTCCAGTGACCTGTATTAACCGAAATTCTCAAACCACACTATCTGAGCCTCCTGACACTCTAATTAATGAACTCCTTCAGAGTGCAGAGTTAGATGATAAACAGAGGAATGCTGCAAGAAATCTATTATTAGAATTCGGAGATCTCTTTTCCAAGAAATCAGATGATGTTGGGCGAACCAAATTGACGCAGCACCGAATCAATACAGGAAATCATCCACCCATTAAACAACATCCGAGAAGATTGCCATTCGCTAAGCAGGAAGAGGTGGATAATCTTCTGATGGAAATGCAGCAGAATGACATTATTGAGCCATCAGAGAGTCCTTGGGCTTCGCCTATTGTTTTAGTTCGGAAGAAAGATGGTTCTACCCGATTCTGCGTTGACTATCGTCGGTTAAACAACATCACTAAAAAAGATAGTTACCCTCTTCCTAGGATTGACGATACACTTGATGCTTTATCCGGAAAATAATGGTTTTCGACTTTGGATCTCAAGAGTGGTTATTGGCAAGTAGAGATACATCCTGAGGATGGAGAAAAGACTGCATTCACCACAGGACAAGGACTTTGGCAGTTCAAGGTTATGCCATTTGGGCTTTGCAATGCACCTGCAACGTTTGAGCGCCTGATGGAGACAGTATTACGAGGACTTTCCTACGAAGCCTGTTTGGTATATTTGGACGATATCATTATTGTAGGGCGCACATTCGAAGACCATTTAAGAAACATCCGAAAGGTGCTGGAAAAATTAAAAATGGCCAACCTGAAGCTGAATCCTTGCAAATGTAATTTATTCCGACGTGAAGTAAGCTATCTGGGACACATTATTTCTGCTGAAGGTGTAAGAACAGATCCTGAAAAGATCTCCGCAGTCAAGGACTGGAGTCGTCCAAAAGATGTCCACCAATTAAGAAGTTTTCTTGGACTATGCACATATTACAGGAAATTTGTTAAGGGTTTTTCAAGTATTGCCAGACCTCTTCACAAGTTGACAGAAGTTAAACAAAGATTTCTATGGACAGATGAATGTGAGAAAGCTTTTAAGCAACTGAAGGAGGCGTTGACATCTTCGCCCGTTCTTGCATATCCCCAGCCCGAAAAATTATTCATTTTAGATACGGATGCCAGCAACGAAAATATCGGAGCTGTTTTGTCGCAAGAAATTGATGATAAAGAATGTGTCATTGCTTATTGGAGTAAATGTCTATCGAAACCAGAGCGGAATTACTGTACAACCAGGAAGGAATTGCTGGCAATCGTTAAAGCCATAGAACATTTCCACCATTATCTCTATGGAAGAAAGTTCTTGCTCCGGACAGATCACGCATCCTTAACCTGGCTTTTGAATTTTAAAAATCCGGAAGGACAGGTAGCCAGATGGATTCAACGACTCCAGGAGTTTGACTTTGAAATACGTCATCGCAAAGGAACTCTTCATGGAAATGCTGATGCACTATCAAGGAAACCGTGTAATGAAAGCTGCCGATATTGTTCTAGAGTAGAGAAGAACTATCAGCTGATAAATACTACGGTACGCCAAGTTACTGTTTCACCTCCATCAAAACCAGACCCATGGAGTGATAAAGGACTTAGGGAAGCCCAAAAAGAAGACCCAGATATAAATCCAATTCTTGAATTGAAAGAATCTTCTAGTATGAGACCAAGTTGGCAGGATATCTCCACCTACAGTCCTGCTACTAAGCAATATTGGGCTCTTTGGGACTCACTCCATATAAGAAATGGTGTCTTATACAGGAAATGGGAGTCCGATGATGGACGTAATTTCAAATGGCAGCTTGTTCTTCCAAAATCAAGAATTTCAGATGTTTTGAAAGAATTGCACAATAGCTCAACTGGAGGCCACTTCGGAGTAATGAAAACGCTACAGAAAGTTCGAGAACGCTTCTATTGGAGCAAAACGAGACAAGATGTAGAGAAATGGTGCCAATCTTGTGATGACTGTGCGGCACGTAAAGGACCGAAGAAACGTAGCCGAGGAAGGTTGCAGCGGTACAACGTAGGAGCACCTTTTGAGAGGATAGCATTGGACATTTTGGGTCCTTTACCACGATCCTCAAATGGCAACAAATACATACTAGTTGTCATGGACTACTTTACTAAGTGGCCTGAAGCGTTTGCAATCCCCGATCAAGAGGCGACTACAGTAGCCGAGGTTCTAGTGCAGCAATGGGTTTCCAGATTCGGCACACCCTTACAAATTCATTCTGATCAAGGGACAAATTTCACCTCTGTTGTGTTTAAAGGAATGTGTCAAATTCTCGGAATAGACAAGACGCAGACCATGCCACTACACCCACAATCGGATGGCATGGTAGAGAGGTTTAACAGAACCATCTTGAATAACCTTTCACTTATGGTTTCCAGAAATCAGCAAGATTGGGATTTGAAGCTTCCGCTGTTTCTGCTTGCATATCGCAGTGCTGTCCATGAGACTACCGGATATACTCCTTCACAGATGCTCTTTGGTCGCGAACTTCGTCTCCCTTGTGATCTTCAGTTTGGTCGTCCACCGGATACATCTTCATCGCCAGAGGAATACCTTCGAGACCTTCAGGCACGTCTTGAAGATGTCCATAACTTCGCTCGAGACCGAATCAACCTGACGACCGAAAGAATGAAGACAAGGTATGACACAAGAGCGACGGGACATGAATTCCAAGAAGGTGACAAAGTTTGGTTGTGGAACCCGATTCGACGTAAAGGACTTTCTCCAAAGTTGCAAGCCAACTGGGAAGGTCCCTACACAGTCCTAAAAAGACTGAACGACGTCGTGGTTCGTATAAGAAAATCATCTGCTTCAAAACCAAAGGTAGTACATTATGATAGATTAGCTCCTTATCGTAATGTAGAGTAAAAATCAGTAGACCATGGTCTGTTTGTAAATAGTATAGATAATTTTAATCTTTTCTATTTTTTGTATTTTTAGTTGCTTGTGTATGTAATGTATCCTCTTGAAATGTAAATTCTCTTATATTAAATTTGGCCTCCTATCAGGGGATTGTACTGCCCGGGACGTGCAGTCCTTGAGAGGGGGGCAATGTTACAAATTTATAAATAATGATTATATTTGTCTTAAAATATCTCAGACAGATCAGAAATTCTCACATTTTGGGCAAAAATTGCGGTATTTAGACGTGTTGTACTTTTAAAAGCGGATTTCCTAATGATTTGGCGACTTGGCGACAATTGGCGAGATTCTTGGCGACTTGGCGACTTGGCGACTTTTGGCGAGATTTTTGGCGACTTGGCGAGAAATCGATACTTCTGTAAACATCCATCACCTAAGCTCTAGGACCAATATTTTTCGAGATAGCCTAGAAGCTTCCAGAACCTTGGCGAAATTGGTAGATTTCTCCGCCAAGTCAGGTATAAATACCGCAGCCCGACATGGAAGAGTCAGTTTTGTGAAGACAGTCAGTGAGTGAAGACGATTAGTTGTGACTACTAGTTGTTCTCTGTCTGAGGTATTTGAGACCTGTGATTGAAAGCTATTTCTTATTGTATCTGACGAATTGTAGCTGTATAATTGTAATTCACACAGTCGTTGCACGTGACTGTTTGCCCGAGAGGAGAATAACAAGCAGATGCTTATTAGTATGGGATATGCTCTCACTAACTGCAATGATATCTTCACACCGTTTATCCATACTGAACAGCTGATAATTCAGCAATTTATAAGGTATAGGTGTCTATTCTTCATTCAACATCTGTTAGAGTTGTTGGATGTTCCCCGAAGGATGTTATCATGCACACAGATAGACATGTCCCCAAAACATTCCACGTCTGTGCTACGGGATATAAATCAGGGTAATAGGATAGCCAGTTCCTTAGAGGGATATGTTTCTTTTTCTGGATTGGAAGTGATTTGTCATTTGTCTGATACTAGTTTTACATTGAGAACAACATAGTTAACTTTAAATCAATGAATAGTTAGAATAAGAAGGGTACTTTAAAATTTCATGAATAATTTGTAGTTGATTATTTATTAATTATAATCGAACGTTTAATTATATAATTCATAAAAAATCAATTTTTTTAAAGTTTTCATATAGTTTTTCAGTAAATCATTGTAAAAGTACTCCAATGACTTTATGAAGAAAAATTAATTTATACACTCATGTCCATAAATTAAGGATAATTCATAATACGTAGAAATTGAACTCTAAAAATAAAAAATTCACATGCAGAATTACACACATCTTGAAGAATAATATGCAAATTGCAAGAAACCACCAGAGGGCGTCGATGGTAAGTCAAAATGATGAAAGTGTAAGAGAGGTTTATATAAGGAATGGTTCCAAAGAAGCAAAATTGTTCACAAGAACTTTAAAAGCCTTTCATTGCAATAACCGCATAGTTATGGCACAAAGGAAATATTTGGATGATGTTTCACGTGGTAGAATTATCGGCTGTCTAGAATGTGGAGGTACCCAGCTGGAAGCATCCGTGGAACTTGGAATCGCCCAGAGTGTCATCTCCAGGTTTGGCAACGGTTCAAAGAGGATGGTAATGTAAGTAGACGTTACAGCACAGGTCGCTCCCAAGTTACAACGCCGAATGAGGACCAGTATTTGGCATTTACTGACAAAAGGAACAGGGGGACTACAGCATCAGACCTGTCTCGTCAGCTCTCTTCAGCTACCGGTACGATAGTTTCAAAGCATACCAGGTACAGACGCTTAGGGCACCTTGGTCTATATGTTCGTAGGCCTGTCAAATGTGTTCCACTTACTGCAACTCACTCGCTGCCTGCGGTTAGCCTGGAGTAGAGGGCATGCATTGTAGACAGCGCAACAATGGTCTTGTATGATGTTTTCCGGCGAGTCCAGGTTTAGCTTTCAGTCTGATTCTCGTCGTACTTTCCTATGGAAAGAGCCAGGTACCCGTTACCACCAAGAGAACACCATTGACCGACACCGTTACGGTGGTGCAGGATTGCTCGTTTGGGGAGGACTTATTCTGGGTCTAGAACTAACCTACATGTTCAGAATGTAACCATGACAGGCCGCATCTATCGGGATGTCATTCTAGAACAATATGTACGTTTGTTTCGGGGTGCCATGGATGCAGAATTTCTGTTTACGAATGACAACGCCCATCCTCAATGTGCAAAAATTGTAGGCGAAAGCCTTCAATCGGAGAATATCACCCGTATGGGCTGGCCAGCATAATCACCGGACTTGAATCCAATAGAGCATGTGAGGGACATGCTTGGCCGACGAATTGCAGCCCGTCAACCAACTCCCACATGTCTACCGGTACTTCGGAGAGCATTGCTTGATGAGTGGTGTAATATTCCTCAAGATCATATAGATAATTTGATACTCAGCATGCCTAGGCATTGTACGGCCTATATTGCATCGTTTGGGAGGCATACTGTATATTAACCATTATACCAACCATGATATATTGATTTTTGTAAATAGGTACTTTTTTGAAATTTGCTCTAGGGAGTAAAAATCTCAAGTTTTATTAATGTCAAACATATAGTATCTTTTTTGCTCTTTGCCTTTTGTTTAATAAATAAACTTTACAAATAAGTCGCATTTGTTTTGTTTCTGTCTCTTTCTTTACCTGAACTTGCATTATCCTTAATTTATGGACACAAATGTAGTTATTAATTGGTTGCCATAGGAATCAATATCCAATTTTATTTAGCCTCAATATATATTTTTAATTTCCGATAAAGTGGTTAAAACTTCCTTTCCTTTCTTTAAAACAGTAAAAAACAGTTTAATAGCAATTTTTTTGTTTTATTCCTTCATAGAAGCAATTTTTTCCATTAACTTTAGTAAGATTTATTGGTCATGAACTGGCATCTATGAATTCTTTCCTTATTCATTAATGTATTCGTATTGACATAAATTAAATAATATATTGAAGTTTATTTTTTATAAAGAATACTTATAGAAATCAAATTACTTTATTATTACGTGATAAATCTTATAACTTATATTATCGGGTAAAATAGTTCATAGTCAAAATTTCTAGTATATATTTTTTAATTAACTGTATTTCTATCGAAACAACTAGAAAAAAGCTTTATTTTACTGAAAAACATGTGATATGTCATAATAGTATAGTATACTGTATAAAAACTTCAATTGATTTTGATTGGTATTGAATTATTCATAGATTATTTATGCAACTTTGACAATTTTAAATAATTTATTAATTTCGTATTATTTAATTATTATTTTTAAATTTTATAATTTTTTCTCCACTCCAAAGAAACACTTTAGTTAACATTTTAATGAAAATATGTAAAATAATATTTAAAAATGTTTAAAGTTTTTATTTATTTGAGGGTTATTTAATGATTATAAATATTATTATATCAGTCTCTCTCTCTCTCTTACATTGACAGGAGAATGCTGAGAATACAATGATTTATTAGTGACTTAAAAGTATTTATAAGCATTGGGAAATAATCAGTAATTTTTTAAAAATATTTCCGAGATGAAAATATACATTTTGTATAGGAACGGAAACATTTTATGCTGCTGTTTTTTACCCAGAAGCTAAAATTCTGGGAGTGAATGATTTCTGAAAAACTGCCAACGATTTAATGGGATTTCTGCTTCATTTTACGAGCATCTCCCTAGTTTATGACTACAACTTGACAAATATTTCTTTCCCCTTTCTTTTAAAAAGAATAAATTCTTGTTATCTGATGTACTTTATGTTTGTTGGCCGCGCTGGAGCTCGTCTACTTTGCTTCTGTTTATTTGTAGTGGCTTAAAAATGAATCCACAGAGGAAAGTATGAATTTGAAAGTAGATTTTCCATTGATGTATCTATTCAAATTATGTATCAAGAAATCATTTTATTCTTAATGCACAATAGATTACTTAAATCTTTGTAAAATATATGTTTTCGGAAAATGCATTTGTTTGCCATAGTTTTGTTATGGAGTCCCATTTCTGTGAAAATTAATTATAGATATTAATAAAAGATTGAAATTACATTTTAAAGGAAAAAGGCATAAAGAAGTACCAAGTTAAATTCAAAATAATAATATTCTATCTTCTGCAGTTACACTGGCGTTTGCATTTATTTATTTATTAATTTGTGTATTTATATAGCACAAAAGCTACTTGATAAAGATATCGGTAATTGCTTGTGAGGCATTTAATTCCATGAAATTTGAATAAAGGTTGCGCTAAGTAAATTAAATGTTAATTAAAATAATTTTATATCAGTTAAAATTTCATAACATACTAGAAAAAAGACATTAAGACGCATTGGTTAACGAACTTACTCTCAATCAGCATATGAACAAAGCGAAATTATACAACTTTGAACATGATTATTGTATTTAGGAGCATTTGTTTTATATTTCTAATTACAAATGAACACATATTTTTTTATACATTATATTTAATAAAATTGTGCATTTTATTTAAGCAAGTTTTATACCTGCTACATTTTCAGAGCATACTAAAAATGATAAATATAAACATTGTTCACACACGAGCATAAGCCCAATTAAATTATGAACAATAAAAAAAATTTCATTTTAATCTCGATTACCATATGTAGAAGCATTTATTACAATTTATTCAATAATGAATATAGTATATATTGAATAATACACATTTTATGATTTTTATATATTTTATTTACTCAATAAAATAAACAAATTTCATCTTAATTTTATTAATAAATAAATAAATGCACTTTTATTTTAAAAAACTATGTATGGTTGTTTCACTTTCCAAATCGATTAACTTCTTTTTCTGAATTTTATTAAATTTTAAGACCAAAAGACGTATTTGATATACAGGGTGATCCTAAATTGTTTTTACAAATTAAAAGAGGCGTTAGTACCAATCCATACAAGCAATAATTAATTAGGAACATAGGGTTGCATTCCACTCTGAAAGGCAGAAAAGAGGAAATTAATACGCATCAGGATCTATGACGAATTTAGAGTATGCAAATTTCCACAGAGAAAAAAGCAGTATTTTGCTCTTATTGGTTACCGGAGAAAGTCAATCGCAGTAGATACTGTCCTTTAAAAACGCAATCAACACGTTTGGTCTTACAATAATGCCTACTGCAGAATCCATCGTACACACCAGCAGAAATTTTCCGTGAACACCTGGGCAGGTATCTTTGGTGATTACCTGATAGGCCCTTACATAATGCCAGACCATTGACTAGCGCAACATACGGTATCTTCTTGGACCAAGTGCTTCCCAGTTTATTGCAAGCTGTTCCACTCCCCATTCTGAGAGTCATTTGGTATAAGCACTATGGAGCCCCAGCACATCTTTCTATCACGGTCTGTAACTTTTTCAATGCCACATATCCCGCTCGATGGATTGGACGTAGCAGACGTACGGTTTGGCCTCCTCGTTCACCGGACCTCAACCCACTGGTCTTTTCTTCTGGAGGCACATTAAATCCGTAGTGTATGAGACTTCTGTGAACTCGACTGAAGATCTCGTGATGAAAATCGTTATTTCCGAGGACAAAATTAATACGGCACCAGGAATCTTTGAGAGTTAGCGCCAGTCATTCCTTCACCGGTGTCAATTGTGCAACGGCACACATGGGCGGCATTTTGAGCATTTGCTGTAAGGTTTTTCACTAAACAATTAATATGATTGTGATACTTTTGGTATTATTCATTCACTTACCCAATACTATTGTCAGTGTTAGGCAAGCACTGTTAGGTGGGAATTCCTCTTTTCTACTTCTCAGAGTGGAATGCGACCCTATGTTAATATGTAATTATTGCTGTCTTGATGGGTACTATCACCCATCTTAATTTGTAAAAATAATTTCGAATCACCCTGTATAATATTATACACTCTAACAAATTTCTCTTAATAAGAATTATTACCACAAAACCTTATTTAAATAAAATGAATAACATTAGTTTTAATCAACATAAAAATTTATCGTTCTTTTCAATTTATTGTTTTATGGAGCTAATCAATTAGACAAATGAAGAGTTCATATAAAGAAGAAATTCGAGTAAATAATGCAAGTAATGATGAATACTATGAAGGATGGTAAAATATCAAACTTAAAAATTGATCAGAATATTAGATATTTAACCAGATTTTTTTTCAGATAATTTTCATAAAAATATGATTTGCACTGTCTTTAAATAATATCAGTATTCTACCCGGACAGAAAAAGCTATATTAAATATGTTCAAAGCCATCATTGAAAAAATCATGAAATTAAATCTAAGTAGTAATTTATGTTCTAATAAAACAATTTCATGCAGGATAAAAAAACTTCGATGTAGCAAAAAATTTTTATAGCGCATATACATATAATGCTTTAAGTTACATAAATGTAAACATTCAGAATAGAAACTAAAGGAAAAAAATGCGTCAAACTTGAGAAAATTTCAATTAAAATTAGTACATATATTGAAAAAATATAAACCTAATAAAAAATATCTTTCAGTGAAAAAATTATTCCATTATATTAAATAATTTTCAAATATAAAGTTCGGTGAAAAAATTATTCTGTTATATTGAATAATTTTCAAATATCTTCCAGCCTGTTATTTATAACTTGAATCCTAAGAAATATAGAAAAATACTAAAGAGATCGCAATACTCGTTTGCAGTCGTAATATTTATATTTTAAGTGGCCCTTATGTCACGAGGGACTCTAAGACTGAATTTAGTAACCGAGATAAGTTGTTGCTGAAACTCTTTCCTCACATGGGTGACACAAAACTGGTAATTTACGCAGATTTAATATGAAAACATGTAACCCTATCACCGTGTGCCAAAGCTCCGAAATCTTAACTGGCTTTATTCCAAACCCGAGAATAGTGAAGACGGTTAAAAACAAATATTTCACTATCCAAAGAGGTACGTATGTCAGACCCATGAATGAACACATTATCGAAATTCTAGGTCGTTTCTCTAGGGAAAACAACTTCTACTGTCAACAAATCAATCTGTTTGGTGATAGAGCGAGTTGGTTTTTTTTTTTCTCAGGAAACTAGTAACTGTGAAATCGAAATATGTAAGATTTGATTGCCTTGAATTATCCATTTCCAAATATCATTGAAGAGTTTCGATTTCTCCTAATCTTAATTTTAATATAATTTTCAAGGGAAAAACATAAATGTTATTTTTATTGCAAATGTTCTGAGTGTGTCTTAGAAAATATGCCGGATGTAATTCAAAACGTTAATATTAAAGTTTTGTCCATTTGATGGTTTATTCAAATGAGAGAGATATATATAAAAGAGAATGTAGTCAATATATTTGATTGATTAAGATATTTTATCATATAGAGTATTCAAATCATAATTATTTTAAATAAATTTTACTGATTTTCAAATTTTTATCGACTAGTTTTAAGATAAATATTTATGACATTCCTTTAGAAGTATAAAGGTGGATACATCAATTTTTTGGATATTGTGAGGATAAATTCTAAAGAGAATTTTAAAGTGTAGAAATGCTTGGTAAATTAATTTTCGAAACTATATCTCTTTTCACAGTAAGGACAAATTTGCCCATATCATAATTCAAATTCGTCCAATCATTAGCCACCCAAATTGTCTAGTGGACAGAATGCCTGACTGCAGATTGGGAGGTCCTGGGTTCAAATTCCAATTCGGTCATGGATGTACTTTCTCTCTATACCAATCCTGCTTTTGTCCTTCCTTTGTATGAAAGGGTTGTGAATGGTTGCCTACCTTATAAACGGGTACCTATGACATGTGTGCTCTGAGGAAGTCGGACTCAAATACCTAAATATGGTTCACTTGGAAAAGCGGAGCAATCGCACCCCATAATGCCAGCCTAGCTGGCACACGAGAACAACCACAACATCCTATCATTACAAGTACCCACGACAAAGTGAGGATTAACCTTTGAACTGTGAATAGAAAGCCAAGGTCTTTCAGCTTTTATCTCGGCAAATGGATCGCAAATTTTAAAATATGATAAACGAAAAGAAATTTACAGTTTTTAAAAATTGTAAAATAAAAATGAACTCACCTATATAATTTAAAATATGTACCCTGAAACGTTATGAATTTCGGGATACCTGGTGTCATGTGAATTATGAGCTGCCTCAAGTCTGGAAGTGTCACTTGAATGAAATCATAAACAGCTTAGTAAAATAAAAAGAGCTACTCATGGTATCAATAACAGTTAGTTGCAAAATTAGTCATTTTATGGATCTAAGCTCATTTGATCGTGCTCAAATCTCCAGATCCAATGACTGGCGTGAATTCTTTTTAGAATTAGATCATACACTAGAATATTTACGCACTAGTGTATCAAGAGTATGTATCGTAAGTATATGGATTCCCTAAAACTGTTTTTGTGAGGGTCAATTCCTGAAAATACAGTATTTAGATGACCAAGGTAGACGGTAACTACCTCGCATTGTACACAGTGGAAAAGTCACTTTTTAAATTATGGCTAGTGAACTACAACAAGCAAATTGTCAACTATACAAAGTCATCTCCTCTTACTGAAGATCAATGAGTTTAGTATCACAATGCGTTCCAAATGATACATCACTTTATGTGGTTAATCCCTTAAATTCATGTTCCTTTCCATTAGCATTTACCAAAGTGATGATCTCAGTTCATTACTTTAGGCAACATTTCATCCAGTTTTAATGGTCATCGACAATTTTCTCGTATCCATTAAGTCCTTCAGCTATCGTTTTTGTACTGTGAAACAAAGGATTCTCGTTGGATGATGAATCCAGAATCTGATTCAGAATAATTCATTTGTGAATTTACTCTGTTTTGTAGCTTACAGCTCATGTACACAGCGTTAAATTGAAATGTAAAGTGTTGCACTGTAACCCATGTCCATTTGCCATTAAAATGAGGAAAAGGCGGTAAAGGCCTTTTCCATCTGCATACTCTTGATCAGAGCAGTTGAGACGGGGATAAAAGAAAAAAGGTAAGAAAAGTGATCAAACATTAACTGTTAAAATAACTATTTGTGTAACTACCTGGAGTGAAATTTTGAGAAATATAAAACATATTTTAAATATAAGAATATAATTGTGAGATACGGTTTAGAGACAATTTGCAGAATCATTCATCACATGCTTTTCCTCAGCGATTACTCATGAGAATTATATTAGATCATTGTATACAGCTTGAAGGAGCAGTAAATATTTCAAAAATGCACCTTGTAATAGGCATATAGCTATGTTAGACGTATATTTATAACAAGCATATAATAGTTCCAAACATATTTTATTTATCCCAAAAGTATTTTTATTTATTACTATAGGAGACATTTATATTAATTAATATGTGTAATAAAATTATAAAGCATATCTGTGTTACAATATGTCTCTAATTGTGAATGTTTTTTGTATTATTTAAATTATATTATTTTTTCATCGATTTCTTTACTCACATTCTAATATTCTTATGATAAAGAACATGAGAAAATGTTGCATGAGCTTTGTATTTCCTCATACAGAACTCTTGTAAAATCATATAAAATGAAAGTAATACCTATATCACTTTGTAGGACTAAAAATAAATTATTTTTCCATCGATTTCTTTACTCGCATTCTATTATTCTTATGATAAAGAACATGAGAAAATGTTGCATGAGCTTTGTATTTCCTCATACAGAACTCTTGTAAAATCATATAAAATGAAAGTAATACCTATATCACTTTGTAAGACTAAAAATATATTAATTTTAACGAATAACGTAAATATTTTATCAGCGAAAGCATTGTTAAGATTCCCCAAAAATTACTTTAAATATATATATATATATATATATATATATATATATATATATATATATATATATATATATATATATATATATATATATATATATATATATATATATATATTCTTTAATTACTTATATGTAGTTAGAATTTTTCTCTACTCATAAAATCCCTTATACCAAAAGGTTTTTCAAGCAGTTCAAAGCTAAAGCTTACATATTTAAGACCTCTAAATTCCCCTGAAAAAAATTATGTATGTATGTCAGCTCTAAAATCAGATTACACTGTCATATAACTAAAGAGAAAAGTAATCTCCTTTAATATAATGCTGATTCATATTAAAACCAGGCGCCGGTTAGTAAAAAAAAAATTAATACATTGAAAGCAATTTTCAAATAATTGCGAGCCAGCATACAATAAAAATGATGCTCAGTTTTTACAGCATTGTAAAAGTCGAAACAGGTCGTAAAAATTTTTTAATGTTTGAAAAATGCTGATTGCATCACATATTTAGTTCACATTGAAAAAGAATAAAATAAAAATCTTCCTTTCACAAATTTATCGTAAAGAAAAGCGTAGTTGGAACAGAGTAAATTTGAGCTCTTATATGTAAAAGCTATCAAATATGAGCATATTTTGTTATTTTTATTCTGAAACTAGAATTGTATTTCTTTTTTTAAACGATATATGATTACGAGTTTTTATACTCCATAACTTTTTTCCGAGAAATTACCTGAGGCGGTATATATCTGAATTTATTTATTATAGTAGACGTCTCTGTATTCTTATGAAGGACCAAATTGGGTTTCATAAATTTCAAATGGGCCGCAGCATTCATATATCATCAAACATAATGCAAAATATCTGAGAAAAAATAATTAAAGAATTGAACAGTAAAGTCTATAAAGATTAAAAAAGTGTGCGAAAGTTAAGACATATGTTAAAAACATTTGTGAAATTCAGTTTTTTGTTGTTTTGACAATATTATGAAAATTATGACCGGTATACGATATAAAGTATGAGGACTAAATACACTGCCCAGAGGAGCTTATGGAGTCTCCTGATAAATAATGTAATTTTTTCTAATTTAATGTTTATTGCTGATTAATTTTTAGATATTCTAACTGTAACAGTTTTATTTTTTATCATGGAAATAATATTTGATTGAATGAAGAAATATTGAGTACTAAATATCACAAAACCTACCTTTGTTATACATTTTTTGCCAACTTTTATTTTTTCATGTGTTTGTTTTATTAAAATTGCTCTTTTTACACAATGAATTACTTTACTTTTGTGCAATACTTTTATATGCTATTCAAATTTACTGTAAAAATCTTTGTATTAATATTCAGTTATAGAATTATATTTAAAAAATATATTAAACATGGTAGATAAATCTTTCTTTTGACTTATATTCACAAAATTTTATTCAGAAAATTTAGTAAAACTTTCGGAACTTCCTGTGGTGAATTCTTTTAATGAATTTTCAGTATAGAATAAATAGTTTTTAAGATAGCTTACTTTGTCTTTTATAAAGAAAAAAGTCTAAAAATATATGTATTTATTTATTATCATTTTAAAGTTATTAAAAATATTTCTAACTATTTTTCTATTTAAAAATGTTTTCTTTGTTAGTTATAATTTTGTGTTGTAAGAAGAAAGGAATTGAATAAACTTCCTATTTAAATTTATACATGATTTTCATTTCAAATAATTAAATACATTTAATTGAATGATTTTACTAAACAGTTATTTGTAATTATATTTCTTTCTAAACTAACAGTAGTCAGTCTGATTTATAATTATATATTTTATTTATTTTCATCAAAAATAATAATCAATTATTTTATAGAGATGCTTCTATTCACACAAAAACAATAAGTATGTTACTATTATGTGTACCTTATTTAATATAGCTTAAGTAATTCTGAATTTTAAAAGTTGTAATTTACACTAAAGAAAAACGTTTACAAATTAAAAGAAGTTTCATCTCTTTTGTATATAAGAGAATTAAATTATAATTAAGATTGTAATATGTATATTTTTTTTAGAAATTTAAAAAGAAAATTATAGTGACGCAAATAAAAAATATTAAGACTTGCCTTTTTTAGTTATTTAAATTAAATAAAGAGAAAAGTATGAAAATATTAATTATTATAAATGAACATAGATAATTACAAGAAAAGTTCACACCATTTTCGCGTTACCATTGAATGAAGAAAGGATGAGTGTGTTAATTAGTGTATGATGTGGTTGAGACTTCAGCCAATCAAGAGTAGAAATATCAGTCGTTATAAAAGAAGATCCATTGTTCATCAATCGTAAATCGTACAGTAGCGCAGAGAAATGAACGTGATGAAGGAGCTCGTTCAGTGTTGTTTACTTCACGACTTCAAAGTGGGCTTATCAGCTGCAGCATCAGGTTGTCGACTATGTCAAGCATTTTGGGATAGTGCTGTGGATGAACATATAGGAAGGCATTGATTTCACAAATTCAAGCCTGGAGATTAGTCTTTCTGCGATGAAGCTGGTGTCTGGTAGATTAGTCATCAAGTGGTTTACTATGAGTCTCTCCCAACAAGTCAAGCGTTCATTGCTGACATGTAATCGCATCAAATGGAACGTGTTTATTAGGCATTGATATGGAAGAAGCCAGTACTGGTTAAATACAAGTGTGTATTATTCTTGGCCGATAAACCGAGGCTGCATGTCATACGAGTGGGCCCAAATGCTATACAGTGATTTGTATGGGACCCATCCTTATTACTGAATTGACGTTGCGCTATCAGATTATCAACTCTTATCATCGACAATCATCTTCGTGGAAATTTCTTCACCGATATAGCAGATGTGTGTAAAGCACCCACCAATCTCTTGCTTCCAAAACCACCGAGTTAAACCGCAATGGAATTGCACAACTGTTGGATGCCGATAATGATTACTTCGAGGATTAACAATAGACAACGCTTTCTACAGGATATGTAATTTCGGATCATTAAAAATGGCAAGAATTTGGTTTTGCTTTAACTTTAACACATTACATAAGAGTACATACAATGAGATTTCATAAAGCGCAAATTATCTATATAAACGAAAAAGAAATATATAAAAAATTAATCTAAATATTATGCATTCTCAACTCTACGTTTATAATGCATTTACTGTTATTTTTCTTAAAATCAGTGTGCTCATTATTTTGTAAGAATTTTATATTCTTTACGAGAAAGCATGTTTTCCCCAGGAAAATTATTTACATTGCGTATTGTTATCGTAAATTTTAGTTATTTTAATTGTTTTCAAACTGAAGTTTAAATTAAAACAAACCATGATTTCAAAATCAAGTTATGTCTAAAAAAATTTAAAAAAAAAGTTTTTGTTTTTGTTTATTTAAGTTTTTTTTATCACAACAGTTCTCAGCTATCAAATTTTACAAGACTCAATTTATGAAACAATACGAAGACTTCTTAAAAATCATTATCACTATATCAGTTTTAAAATAACTATGTTTACTTTAAAATGAAGAAGATAAAGAAAGAAATTTTTTCTGAACTTTATAGAAATAGTTAAGGGAAAGTAATAAGTCTCAAATTGATTTTCTCAAATCCTCTTCACACAACTGTGACAACAATATTCCGGTAGTTTACTATATTCTGCTAATGAGAAATATTTGTAGAAGAGACAGTCTACAATAGTTTTGGTAAAACTTATTTTTTTAAAGAAATGAAAATGAAATTTTTAAGAATAGTTGTGAAGCAATGCGCAGATGGAATTACACTTTTGTGACTTATACACTATTTCGATTGTCAGCATATTTTTTCTCAATCAATGTAAGGCTCTAATAAGTGAACAGATTTTAATGGATGAAACTTTTAATTGATGGTTAATATTACTTTCAAAATATAGTTTTTAAAACGTGTCGTTTGTTTAAAATTTATTTTGAATTATAAATAAGGCATTGAATTTATTCTTTCGTGAAAAATAAATCATTATAGATTTGTAAATAACACATAATAGCTAAAATCTCTATACTGAACATCAAAGGGAAATGGACAATTCAGTGATCATAAGAAATATAATGAACATAAAATATTTATTTTACTAATTTTGAACAACGACTTTCAGTAATCTGATTTTAAATTTCGAAAATAAGAGCAATTTAATTGAAAAAAATATTGATGGACATTTTTATAATTGTATGTGGAACTAATATTATATCTAAAATTAACATTATCTCAGAAGTCAATCGCTAATTATTATTCTTAATTAGGGTGCTTTTACCAATTTTGTTATGTTTTCCAATGAAAAAGGAGAAAAAATAGTTCCAAAATAACAGCAAAACACATTTAAGAAAGAATATTTAAAAGCTGATATCAACTTTATCGACATAGAAATACATTATTACTAGCACGGAAGAATTTATATTTAAGATCAATATTTATCCCTCAAAATCTCTTTAATTTGTTTTAAAAATTTTACAGTTATATATAAATAATACAAAATGTTTGGAACAGAGACAATCAAGGGGATTGTGATACTTATTAGCTATTCAATATAAATATTTTTCGAGAATTTGTAGATTTATTTTCTAAAAATTGTTAAAATAGTGACGGAAAATTGTAAGATAGCATGTAGAACTGTAATTTAACGGATTTGAATTTTATACTTCTGATATAGGTTCTGACATAGCTACTTTATTTTTCATTTTTTTAATGACAAATTTTTAACATTTCTTGTAAACTCAGAAAGAAGCGAAATATATTACAAATAAACAATATTTTTGTATGTAAATTGAAAACAAATTACGAATAAAACACTCTTAATACAAAAGCAAACAAAATAATATCGTGAGATTTTTAATGTATCAAAATAAAGTAAATCTGTTATAAATTAAGTAAATGCTTTCATTAACATCAATTGAGCAATGATGTCATCAATTTATAAGTATGATTCCCTAATTTCAAATTTTTGAAATTGTTAAAAAATACTTCACTTTACCTAAAAAATGAACCAATTTGGTAATTTTTATCTTCAAAGATTTAATTCCAGTTACTTATTAAAGGAATTTATAGAGCAAATGTTGAGATCGTAGTTTATTGCATTCATGGAGCAAATGTAGAGATCGTAGTTTATTGCATTAGCTCACTTATCTCATTGATAATATTGTGATGTATAATATTTCTTTTTCTAAAGTAATACAAAAAATTCATAGATATATTGATACATATACGGAAATTTTGTAAAGTGTTGGTAATCGATTAGATTTTAATCAATTTTTAATAGTCTATTAAATTTATCTCATGAAACGTTTTTGACTAATACAAATTTTGAATGAAAATGCAAGTACGTTAAAAGTCCAATTTTATTTTAACGAAAACAGAAAATTACATCGCCAATTTTTTTTATTCAAATACGATCTATAGAGCTGGTTTCTAACACGATTTATTCTTCTTAAGCTGGATGAAAAAGGATAATCAATTATATGGATAAAAGGAATAATCTATTAGCGAATAACAAGAATAAAATATTTACTTGACCCCTTAGTAAATAATATCTCTCTTCATGTATAATGATTAAATTATCCCTCTTTTATTTATATAATTATTTTAAACAAACTCATTTTCTCTAGATCTTAATTCGAGATCGAGTAATTAAGAATATGATAAGTAATTCATTATTTATGTTTCTTAGCTCATATAGCGAAATCACTACTTGAAATTATGAATGAACCTATTCATTGTAATGAGTTCATACCATATTTTTGATCAATATGAAAAAAAACAAATTGATATTTTTTAATTGATAATTTGATATTTTCAGAAAATTCTCTGAAGTAAATCTCTGAACTTTTTCATTATTTAGTTTCTATTTATATTCTAAAATAAGTCTTATAAGCAAAGTAATAATCAATAATTAATTTCATTGTTTTTCTCAAAACCTTTCATTTGCTATTTTTCTGTCCAATTTTATGACTAAAAAGCTGGTAATTATAATCTTAATTATGATAATTGTAATTATAATGCACATGTGCCGTATAATCCATGACGCCAAATTCTGAGATGGGCGATTTTTTGGCGCATTTTCTTATGTATATGGCAACCTTGTTTTTGTTACGTCATACATATGGAGACCAATAAGAATTATGCAGAAAAATCTATTTTGGTAACCCCAGTATTTACGTCATCACGCGCGTCACGATACGTCATCTTGGCAACATTTCTTCATTCAGAATTTGGAATCATGGATTAGACGGTACCTGTGCCATTATAGTTTTCAGCTTATTATAATTTAAATATCTTTTCCAATGAAAAGGTGCTTTTAAAAATCACTAAAGAGTCTATCACTAAAGAAAAGATTAATAAATAATCACAGTACATACTTATCTATTTATGTATGTAGATAGATATTTAAACAGGTTTCCAACTGCCGTTTTCTACTAAAGAAAGAAACTAAGCATCAAAAATTTCTCTATAATTTTTAAGCACGGTGAAATCAGGAAATGGACACCTAAATTGTTACCTATTTCTTTGCATTATATTCTATCAGAAAAGAAAAATTGAACTCTTTAAAAGATTTAATGTGCTAAAGCTCTGGCAGCTAGAGAATCATATGATAGTATCAAAACTCAACTTTTCATGATGCTAAAATGTCTCCTTTACTCCTTGGTTTCTACTGTTGTCAGTTTAACTACTTAAAAGAGATTAATAAATGATTTCTTGAGTAAAAGATTATATACATCCAAATAATAATTAATGTTGAGAAACGCTCTTTAGGTTTTGGGTGTAAAAATTCTTTCTAAGTAATAGAATTATATGCAAGCATATTTTAAATTAAAAACTTTTTCCTGTAGTTCTAATGTATCATATATTAAATTTTTTAAATAGAAATATTTAAAAGATTCTCAAAATGAACCGATCCGAGTAATAGTAAAACTGCATATAATTTTTTTTCTCTTTAAAACAAAATTGTAGAAGTATGAAATGAATGAGAAATGAATGCTTTCTTTATAACAATAAATAATTATTCATAATTTTAGGAATTTACAAGAATTAATTTTAACGATTCACATAGCAATATTTTCCCTTAATATTATTTGTCTGACTGTAGACGCTGTGTGTTTAAGAATTATAATCTTGCTTAAACTATTCATTTATTATGTGCATCTGCTTGTTACTACTACTAGCCAGAGTCAAAAATGGATACAGCTGCCGTACAATACAGCATGCAAGTTCTGAGTTTGGCGATACTTTTGGCGGATTTCCTTGTTTATCTGGCAACCTGGTTTTTTTTTTTTTTAATTACGCCACAGATATGAGGACCTATAAGAATTATGTTAAAAAATTCTACTTTGGCAACCCCAGTATTTATGTCATCGCGAGACGTTATACTTCATCTTAGCAAAACTTCTTTATCGCCAAAAAAAATTCAGAATTTTACATGCTGGATTATAAGACAGCTATGCCCAAAAATGTTATATACTAATAAACTTTACACACATATATACTTTGAGAAAATTCATTCATGAAAATGAAAGTAAATTTCTCAAAGAAAATTGAAAATATAATAGATTTTTAGGATTAGAATAATTTAATTTATTTACTCTAAAAGCTAATAAGTAAGATTAGGAAAATTAATTTTTAATTGCTTAACTTATCTACAAGAAATACTTTATTTTAGGCTTAATATTTTAAAAGAATCTTTTGCTAGGTTTTATTCAACTCTAAGTATCCTTAATCATAATCTCTGTATTATTCCAACAATATCTATGAACAATGAGCTAAATTATAAATTTTTGATTGGTGAATAAATAAAGTTGCAGAAAAAGGAAAAGCTTTCAAGTTTTATTAAAATAAACTTTGTTTCCACTATCTCTTGGAAGAAAGCAGCAAACCCATTTAGTGATGAGGAAAATAAGAGACAAAGAAACATTTGAGATTTCAAAATCTTGAACAATGATGTATCTTTATAAAAGGTTGTATTTATTGTTCTACTTGCATGAGAGCACCTGTTAGAAGACAGTGTTTAGGTACGTGTTGAATAAAAGTATCAAACTCACCTTCGATTCTTCTTCATGTTGTTAAGAGAATTTAAAAACAAAAGCTGCATTTGTTAAGAATTAGGTTTCTTATTTTACGCTAGAATGCATTTCTTTTACTTAAATCAAGTCTTTGTAATGATGCCAATGTTACTTTTAAATTTGTGGGGTTGTGGAAAATTATAAACACAAAAGTTTTTATAATAAGATTTAAAAGCTCTAGTATTAAAAATATTCATTCACCTTTAATATGTAAGTAAATTCCTAAATGTGTATTCCTTTTAAAAGTTTTACTGAAAATCTTTAGTTTTATAACATAAATGATATTTTAATATTATTTATATTTATCTATATAATTGTATCTATGTAGCTCCGTAATCATATTTGACTCTTATCCAACATATTTTAAAGCTATTAGGAAAAATTACTTACAAATTTAATAATTTTCTACATTTTTCTCACATTTAATATCCTTTAAAAAATAAATGGTGAATTTTTCTCCGAACATTATAATAAATTTCATATATTTAACATGCCGACCGATTGGCTGAGTGGTTAGCGTTCCTGACTCTTGAGCTGTTGGTCCCGGGTTCGAATCCCGGTTCGGGCAGGGATGTTTCTTTCCTTCTCTGTTCTCTCTGTGTTTCTCTGTCCTTTCTTCTGTGATGTTGTATGAATGTGGCCCGCCCTATAAACGGGTTTGTGGTGGTATGACGCGGGTAACGCTACTCGCCTCCGTAACTTGGTTCACAGGTGCCCGCTGGGTAACAACAAATGAGTAGCAGTCTCTAGCCTTGTTGTGGCATAGGGTTCAACCCTCTTGTGCCCACCGTTGTGAACAAATAGTATTCAACACTTTACATATTGAACATAAGATATACTTTAACATAAAACACATAACTATAAGGATACCTTACTAAAACACTTATATAATTCCTGCAATTTGTATCTTTTTAAAGTAATATAAAAAGTCTCATGGATAATATGATAAAATTTTATTTCCAAGACAGTCTATATATTATATATCCTTATTTTGTTTCACCTCTAACTTTTCGTACAGAGTAAAACTAAAAACGGCTGCTCGGAATAAAATGAAATCTCTATGGAAATCTGCTTGTGAACTTAACATAAAAACTTGCTTTTCTTAACATAAAAAACTATCTTTCTGTTCAGATTTTGACTGTAGGGATTTTAATTAATTTAAGACAAAATTAAAGTTGGTATGTATTTTCACTAAAGTAACTTATGTCTAGTTCAATAAACTAAAGCAAGGTAACATACCACTTCCAAATATATATGCGTTACTATTGAGAATAAAGAAAAAAGCATTGAATCCTCTTTTTTTACTTTCTCCCAGAGTAATAATTTATAAAAGAAAGCGATATTTTTATTAAAAAAAAGCATTGCGTCTATCCTGTTTAGCAAATGTGTTTTCACTTTTAATAATACGTTACTCACAAATATATTAAAGTGCAGATGAAAATAATGCTGATTTTAATATTTAATAACTTCGGAAATGAAAAAAAGTTATGAAGTATTATACACATCTCATTCGATTAACATTTAGCTAATTTAAATCCGAGCTTCATTTCGTAATATAAAACATCGTTTAAAGGCGCTTTTGATAAAATTATCTGTAATGTGTACATTTTCTTCATATTTCCGTGCTTAAACTTGAATTTCAGTCCGAAGGTATTTTTAATTTCCTTCAGTTTTTGGATTATTTCGATACACCCTGTACACAAAATTATAATAAGTGCTCTACTTTTGCTTTCTTTATTTATAGTTTGTATTTTCAGTTCATAATTACACAAAATCTTTCATATATTTTTTCGTTGCTGAATTAATTAAGCATGTGGTAAGTCAGACATAAACTATATGTCCATTATAAACCAGATCTTGAAATTAAAGATCAAACTGGTAAATAAGCTCTGTTACAACAAAAGATTTCAAAAGCATAGTAGTCTATAGGGAGGGTCAAACATTATAATGAATCAAAAGAACGAGTTTTTTAATTAAATATTTTATTGAAATATTTTTAACAAAATGAAATCTCTCATATAAAAACAAATCTAGAACTGATTTGGAAAAACTTCTGATGAAACTCATCAAATGTCTTTAATATATTTTGAAGTTTTCTCACTGCTACACACATATCCTTAAATTAAAGATAATTCAGAAGCACACGGAAATCGAACGAAAGGAAAAATTCCAACTGTTGAAATATCACACACATGGTCAAGCATTATATGCAAATTAATAGAAGGCACATGGTGACGCCGAGCGTACACCAAAATGAAGAGAGTATGAGAGAGAAGTTTGTAAGAACTTGTGGCAACGAAAACATGTTCAGTGCCTCGACCGTATGAGGGTGATATTTTACGTGGTAGAATTATCAACCACCTGTGATGTTTGTGTATGTAGATGGCAGTAGCCGAGAAACTCGGAATTGCTTAAACCATCATCTCTAGACTGTAACAACGATCTTAAGATGATGGAAATGTCAGTAGACATACAATACGAGTCTCCTCCGAGTAACAACATCGAGTGACGACCGGAATTTGGCAGCAACCGCCAAAAGAAACAGACGGAGTACAACAGCAGACCTGTCACATCAGTTATCGTCAGTCATGGATATGACTGTTGCAAGACGAATCCGACGTTTGTAACAGTAAGGTCCTATATTCTCGCAAGCCTATCAGATGTGTTCCGCTTACGGCAATTCACTGTCGCCAGCTTTGAAAAGAGAACATGCAGTGTGGACACCATCACAATGGGCTTATGTTACGTTTTCTATCGAGTCGAGGTTTAGTTTGCAATCTGATTCACGTCGGACGTTCATATGGAGAACTCCATAAGTACCCAGTACCACCAAGACAACATCATTGAACGGAAATGCTATGGTGGTACAGGAGTGCTCATTTAGAGTTTCATTGTACTAAAATCCATTATAAATGCTACAATGATGGAGCCGTCAGGGACTTCGTAGAGCTGTGGAGCACACTAGGTGTTGGGGAGACGGCACCTGTTAACCTTAAGGTAAAGTCCGGGGTTTCCCCGCACAGTTATGTATGTATGTACTAAACTCCAGAACATATCTGGATGTTCAAATCGGGACACCATTCTAAAACAAAATGTCAGTATTTTAGAGTTGCCGTGAGCACTGAATTTGTGTTTATGTATGACAATGCCCGTCCTCAAAGTTCAAACATGGTCATCAACTGCTTACAATCGAAGGATATCACTCGTATTGAATGAGCATTGTATTGCCAGCATTCTCATTGGACTTGAATCTGATCGAGCCTGTGTAGGACATGTTCAGCATACGAATCACACAGAGCGTCAACCATCTCTTATATATACCAGGTCTTCGAAGTATATTGCTTGCTGAATGGAATGCTCTGCCCCAAGTGCATCTCGATAATGTAATGCCTAGCTTACCTCGGTGTTGTACTGACTGAATTTCTTCGTATGGGACTTGCCCTATGTGTTAACTGTAATACGAACAACGTACTGTTCTGTTGTTCTGGCGATATGTGGTGTAATTGTTTCAGAGAGATAATAATCGTGGTTTGTATCCTTTGTAATCATACACACGCCATGTCTTTTGTCCTTTCTCATAGGCTTAATACATGGACTTTATGAATAAATCTCATTCGTTTTGTTTCTGCACCTTTAGTTGCCGGTTCTGGTATTATCCTTAATTTATGGACATGTGTGTGCATAAAAAGTTTCAGATTAATATTATAGAGACTTAACTGTCTTATATATAAATGCTAGCAAAACCATGTTATGCGATTTAAATTATTTATACTACTATTATTTACTTATGAAACAATGGAATTCAAAATTGAAGAAAATTTTTGAGAACAAAAAAATGCTCCTTCACTTTTTACAGTTTCGGTTATTGAATTAAAAATGGAAATCTTACTTTGATGCCCTTTAATAATCATTATAAAAATATGGCGTAGAGGTTAGTTTATTCAAATTGTTATATACAGTAAACACAAACGTATTCACTTACGATATTCCAATTGACCGATTTAATATCTGACCTTAGAGTTTCTGAGAAAATTAAAATGTTCACTTAGAAAAGGTTTTGGTCACTTCCACAGTAAAACCAATTGCTGTGAAATATATATGTTGGTGTAACTTTTTCCATTTATTTCCAAAACGTTGCTAAACTATACGTTTGAAAACAAAAACACTTCTCCAAGCTTTTGATTTTATTACGCAAATGAAAATTTAATATTTTCACAATAATTTTCTGAATTCTCTAAATTTCTTAAAGAAAAATTTTCTTTTTGTGTTTTCATATACAGGTAACCCTCCTATGACACGGTATCTTATAACACGGTTTCGCTCTAACACGATTCGTAAATTGCGGGAAAATTCCTACAACACGTCATCCTATAACACGGTTTTGTTCCAATGTGAGAGCTTGTTATCGGTCGGCGGAAACATGTTCACTCCTTACTTCTTTTCTAGGTTAGCGGCGACTCTCCGCGTCTTTTCTTCCGTCTGGGCCCTCTTCAGTTGAAACAGAAAACATGCGTGAAACATCAGAAAACGAAATTGGTGCCATATTAAAAGTCGCTAAATCAATCGGAGGCAAAGGTTTTGTGGATATGGCTACTGAAGACATTCAAGAATTATTAGTGGAAAAAGAAGTTGACGATGCGGATTTGATGGAAATGGCATCCCTGGATCCAAATCAAATAGATTTTGAGGACGCTAGCTTTGATGAAGATTGTGCAGTTAAGAATTTAACATTAAAAGAATTACAAGAAGGCCTATGCTTAGCGGAAAATCTCGAGTCATTTCTCTTGAAAACAGACCCTTCCACGGAAAGAAGTCGAAAATTCAAAAGGGAGCTGCAAAACTGTTTAACTCCATACCGCGAAATTTACAATGACCTAGTAAGAACTAGTCAGCAAAGTTCGATTACCGATTTTTTTAAGAGGGGAAAACATACAAAAACTTTAAATGGAGAAAAAAGTTCTGAAAGTGAAGGCGATATCGTTCCACCCTAATAACGTTCTCGGTTGATTGTACTGAGCAGTGACGACGAATAAATTCATTAAATTAGGGTTGCGTTAGATTAAAATATTTTTTTCTTACTTTGTGTTGGATATACATTTATTATTTAATAAAAATTAAGTTGTTTATGTCGAATTAAAAAAATATTTGTTTTTAATAAGTTTTTGGAACGTAACCCCCCCTTTTTGTACTAGTTCTGGGTCTCGTACAACACGATTTCACACAACACGACATTTTCTAAAAACCTAACTACCGTGTTATAGGAGGGTTACCTGTATATAATTTCCTTTGTGAGAATTTTAAGAAATGCTAATATGAGGTGGGTACAACAAATATAAATTTCATTCTCTTTGAAATTTAGGAAACCTATATTCTATTTGCACTTATATATCAAGTTTTTATTCGGGAATAAAATACATTTATGATATCGAATACATTTTTATCTCTTTAAAAATATAAAAATTGTCAAATTATAAAGATTTCCTTCGTTATCTTCTTAGTAGCTTCTTCATAGTAGTTTTTCTTAGAAGTTTTTCAGAATTTAAAAATGTAAAAGTGTATCATTTAAAAATGTAAAATTTCAAAGTATATATGTAATATCATAGAAAATAATGCGTTTATTTTGGTAACTGAAAATCATGTGAAATTGCTTCAAAGTCCATTTTCTTACTCTATTTTATAGAATTTTCATATTCTGTATGTAACTTCAGTAAGCATAATTTAGATACGAATATTTTATGTTTTTGTACGAAAATATTCTTTGCTTGAATAAAAAAATAATTTTAAAAACGAGTTATAAGTTTTTTTATAATATGATCTCTCATCAGTATTCTTACTAAGGTGACTACTGTAATGTTATTCGAATAACAGTATTTCTGTAGATTCCTCAAATCTACATCGATAAAAAAGTATGGATTTTTGATTGTGAACATCATAAAAATGCAACAATCTAATGTTGAGACAACATATTTTACGACTTGACTCGCAGTTTATGATTTCGATTGATGTAGCAATCTTTTTACATTTCTGGTTTTATGGACGGGAAGTTCAAATGCCATTTGAACTAGTCTATATTTTTAGAGTTATGAAAAATACTGAAAAATAATGGTAACGTTTATATTTGTCTTCTGTTATTCACGGAATATTTTAATTTTTGGGGGTAGAAATTAAATTAAATTTTACACTAACAACATACAACTTATCTTAAGAGAAAGAGTTCATTCTTGCAAAACTTTTGGAAAATTCCTTTCTTTTCAGAAAATGTAAATTTTGTTTGCTTATTCTTTCGTATGTAGTTCTCCGCAGATTTATTTTAGTGCTAAAATTTAAATTTTTGTTATTTTCGCCTAAATATTATCAATATTATTTTTATTCTTCTTCTATATTAGTTATTAAGATTGCATTTGCCTAAAGAAACATTTTAATCATATAAAGATAGTAAAATATTAATTTCTACTTATCTGTTAAAAATTCTTCTTGAGCTCATGGAACATTTGTCAAAACATATCTTTAAGATTAAACAATCAAGGAATGATTATTTAAAATTCATTGGGTTATGCATAAGGAAATATGACAATCAAACGAACATTTATCAAAATGCAGTAATGATACAGTTCTTAAGCAACTGTTTTAACTGTATAAAGATAATTTCTAAAAGGTGTAGAAAGTTTAACATCTCTAACTAAAACACAATAAAAGCATTTTAATTGCTTTTAAGAAAATGTTCATGCTGCTTGTAATGATTTAAACAAATATGACTCAAGTTCTAATATTTTATAATGTGGAATTAAGGTATGAAAATATTATTTTAAATAAAACTGCTCTAAAAAATTATTCACAGAATGTAACTCTTTAATTATTTCAATTTCGAGAGATAAATTTTTATTGATTTTTCTTAGTCCTTCCTACATTGCTGTGATTATTTCTTTAAAATGAAATTATGAAATTTTCACATGAATTTCAGATTTAATGTAAAAACTTTAAGGTTATATGAGTCATTCTCAACTTTTTTATATTTGAAGGCAACATTTATAGATTTGACTCTTAAAATTGATTTCAGAAAATCCTTTTAGGTCATTTGAAAATACACACATACAAATCAATAAATTTCAAAATCATAACGAGGACTAAATTTGCATTTAAAACTAATGTTACTTTTAGGAAAGTTATTTGCCCTGAAATAAAAGAATGAATTAATTTAAACACAGCCAGTTTTAATGCCTATTTTCTTTTAAATCTAATCACGTAATTTATTGAGTTTTATATTAATTTAGCAAAAAGTAAAAAAAATGGCAATTAATTGCGAGAAGCTGTTTTTTTTAATTCCATTTTTTAATTCTCAAAGTATAAGCATAAAATGTTAATAAAAAGGTACAAAACGTCTTTTAATCACCTTTGACTTAGTTTTGATTCATAAGTACTTAACTCTCTGCAAAATTAAACTTCATTGTCTTTTTCAAAAAACTTTAAAAATTATGAGAATTAAAATACTGTTTGTATTTTAAACATGTTGTGGAAATTTTGTAACAAAAAATGGTAAAAATAATTATACCGACAAATAATTTTTTAGTATTTTCTTACGGAAATTCTACCTGAATAATATATTAATTGGTGACTATTATAAAATGCATGTTGATTTCTTTCTTTCTACATACTATAATTGATATGAATATCAAACCATATTATCAAATTTAAATGAAATACAATTAATGAAGAACAAGTAAGCCATTAGGTAATTTTTAAACAGAAAAAAATACTCTTATTAAAAATAGCACTATTTTACAAATAGGTAGCACTAAATTTGCAAAAATATTTTTTTGTCCATCTGTAAAAAACAATCAAACATGCATTTTTTTATAGAAAATACAAATAACTTCTTATACACAATGCTTTTATTTCTTACAAGTTATTCTCTTTTCTAAGCGTTGAGTAAATTTTTCACTCTTTATTATTTCACTAATTGCCAAAGATATTTGCCAAAAATAACAGGAAAATGTGTTTGTCAGAGTACAAAATGTTACAAAAGACAGAAATCTAAAATTAAAATTCGATAACAAACAATTATTATTAGCTTCAACTTGTAATGTATATTTTAATGTGTTTCTTGTTTGCATAAACTGTAGACCATTTTTGTCAATAAACTTAAACTTATTATTGTTTACAAACATAAAATTTAGAAAAAGGGGTTCATCTTACAATTTTTGAAGACTCAAAAAATTTTTTTAAGCAATTGATTCCGTCTCAAAATGTTCAGCCACGAAATTAAGTGAAGAGTGAATTTTTATGATTCACAAAATAAACCAACTGTCAATTATATTGATTATTTATAAAAGAATTTGGAACCAAGATGTCCAAAACATAAAATATAAATCATGTTAAGGTTACAACGTTAATATATTTATTTTATTTGATATAATAAAATATTTATTGGAATATTTTAAAATTACAGAGTGCTTTTAAGAATTTGACAATTTGTTTTCTGTTAGAGATTGAAGAATCATAAATTTTTCTGTTGATTAAACCCCACACAATAAAAAGGTGAAAAACAAGCACTACTTGAACATAAATGAAAAAGAAGCGTTAAAATAATGAAATGAAATAATTCGTTTCACATTTTAATGAAAGTGTAATCAAGCATTAAATTAGTTTATTTTAGAGATTGTATTTTTAAAAGATATATTGTGGTTTTCTCATCATTTCTTATGCTTTCTATCGAAGAATATAATGTAGAAAAACTAACTTTTTTTTCATTGAAGTGCAAATGAACTCAAAGTTTATACTCTTCTGGAAAAAATATATTATGAGAGTTTTCTACTTAACATATACATTTTACATGATTTAAATTTCTATATCATGGTATCGTACATTTAACATCATCCATTTTACAAATGATTATAATCTGATCAAGCCTTCATAATATGTCAATATTCTTAAGATTATTTCCCAAAATGTTTTCCTAAACATTTAATCGGTGAATTTTTGGCGCTTTTATTTGATTTATTTATATAAATTATTTGAAAGACATCGAATTTTTGCAAGAAAGGAATAAAGTTAAAGTATCAATAAATAATTAAATATAGTGAATATAAGTAAGTAAAAAGTATTGAAAATATATTAAGTAAAACATTTTACTCTGTGAATATGTATGGTTATTTTATTTATAAAATAATAATATATGTTTATTTCCTTATAAATGAATATGATAAGATTATATTATTTTACATCAAAAATTAACTTCACTAAACAAAAATTAACATGTAATTTGCATTAAAGAAAATTAGAATTTATAATTTTTAGTGCTACAATATGAAATATATTTTATAATGTTTGTCGCTTACATTTCCCTAGATATACGAATTATTTCCAAAATATCTTCAATTGAATTGAAGTATCGATATCGACATACCAAAGCCTTTACCACGAGTAACAATATAACAAAAAAAATTAAATTTTTAAAATTTTTTACTTTAATTAGAAAAAGTTTAGAGATTTAATTTAAAATAGCGTTTATAATTTAGTTTCAAAGATCAGTGCTCTATTCCGATATTTAATTATCATATGAAATGTGCATAAACAATGTAAAGAATTAAGAAATAGCAATAATATTGTAAGCAAAATGGATTTTATTTTTGGAATAAATTACATTTTTAAAATATTATTTTGCAAATTTAAGAGCCTATATAATCATCTACAGTTTATGATATTTCTTACTCCAAACATTTTCAAAATAAAAAATACTCTAATTAAAACAATTAAGTAAAGACTGAGCTCCAGAATGACTCAGTAGCTTCACGCCGCTTCCCGTAAGCTCAACAAAGTGAAGCATCATTTGCCGCGGGCAGTGGTTGGGAGGGTGACCACGGTGTACTCTCCTTCACTGGGTTGCTGGAACTCCCTGGGTTGGGGACGTGTCCAGGTTAATCTGTGACGTCCAAAGTCTTTCCGCTGGTGTGGCGTGGATGTGGAGTGGAAGGTGCCAGCTCAGGTGTAACCTCGTCACCTGACCGTGGTTCAAAGTTACGAGGCAACTTAATAGAGCAAAGTCGTTCTTTCACCTTCGTGGTGCTCTGATCCAAAAAGAAAGACGCTTTCTATTGACTTAAATTCGCATAGCCAACGGCATAGCGAGCTTGGCTTGTCCAAGTGCCATAAGCAACAACACAACAACAACAGGTAAGGACTGATTAAATTTCATTTTTACTTGGCTGAGTGGTCAAAGTATCACTCCGCTAATCGCTTGAGAGCGTAGGAGTGTGGGTTCGATTCCCACCGTGGCCCTGGGTGTTTTCTTCGTTATTCTTCTGTGGTTGTACATCTGTCATTGTGCTATTTGTCCTATTATCGACGAAGACTTACAAGCGGATCTCAAGAATCAAGCATACAAGTCTGAAAATATATGTATGTAATAAAAAAAATAAAATAAAAAAGTTTTTACACTTTCATCCTAAAATATATCGTACCTTAAATAAAATTGAAAAAGGTAAAATAAAAGTGAATAATATTTTAATATTAGTTTATTTGCAATATCATATAAAATTGAAAATTTTTGAAATTTCAATTCAATAATTTAGCAGAGCAAGATTAGCACAGTAAATGCTACAACAACTTGTGTGTGGCAACGAGATAATTCTATATATTCTACGAACATATGGCTATAAACATTTCAAAAATAACATTTTACCGGCATGTGTATTAATTTCTTTATTGAAAAGTAATCTTTAGATCTTATTAATCTTATTTAGTAATTTTATTTTCGAAAAAAATAAGTTTCTAATGCTGTTAAAATTGAAGACAACGGGCCAAATAATAAGCCTTTATGCCTTCTTAACCCTGTTAGAAATAAACAATTACTTTTCTAGCTTTAATTAAAGCTTCAAACTTTAATGGCTTGCAATGGTATTTCTCAATTATATCTGAACTTTCAGTGACATTTAGAGGTTTCTCTCACAATTTAATTGTGAAATAGTATTTTGCTTTTATTTAATTCTAGAACTATTACTTTTGTGTTTCATCACTCATAAAAAAACACGTAGCAGTGTTCAATTATTTCATTAAGAAAGGTTTGACATTTTAGGGATTTCTATGGTACAATGAATTAAAAGAGAGAGAAATCATGTTATTGTTATCGAATAAAAGCTTTTCATTCACCGAGTCTTACATTACACAAGAAAAAAAAATAGAAACTGTTTAAGTTGAAGTGAACTTTTGACTATAAAAAAGTGGAAACAATGATTAATCACAAAAATAAGAAAGCGAACTTTTGAAACAGTTGCTTATCAGTTTTGACAATGAAAAATGAAAAGTAAAGCTTTCTTTTGTTTGAAAGGACTAAATAAAATGTTGTTTCCCGATATTCTTTGGTGTAAATAAAAAGAAATGTGAAAGTTTTAAAATATTTTACTTTTTAGAAAGTCTGGACAGTAATAATCACATTTTTTAAATTGCATACTTATTTTAATTCACATTGTTGAAATTTATAAAATAAATTAACATTTCATGAGTAAATATATATGCACAATAAAATTTTTTAAAGTACAAAATTTCTAAACTTTAACATTAAGTTTTGCAATTATAATTTCAAAGGGAAACATTAAAGACATTGATTATTAATGTTAAGAACACAGAAGATTCTATTCATATAATTAATTATTGATTCATATAAATAAATTATCTGAGAGGAAAATTTTTTAAATATTAATAATAATATTAATAATAATATTTGTTAATAATAATAATAATAATAATAATATTTATATTATTAATAATAATAATAATATTTACATTATTTCTAAAAATGTATCTTTAAAGAATGTTCAAATTTTTGATATTAGTAAAAAAATTTCAATAGTCTTGTTTAAAGAATTCTATTTTCCTAATAATTCTTTTAATGATTATTTTAACTTCAGATAATTTATAAGAAGTGATTATTCTAAGTTTTTCTATATTTTAAAGTATTAATTTCGTTATCAAGAGAAACGTGTTATATTTGCACATTTTCACTTGAATTTATATACACATTTTGTAATATTTCTGTTTCTGATAACTTGATTTTTAATGGATTTTAAATTGAGCCATTATTAAATCATAAGGGAATCTTATTTTGTTATGTAATTCCTTTTTACGTAAAATAACCATGATTTTAATATTTCGAAGAAGTCACAAAATAAATTGCTTCTCAAATTGAATTTTTCATTTATAAAGCATAAACAAAAATAATAGTTTTACTATTAAATATAGAAGAAATAAAAGAAATAAGGTATGTTTGAATATTTAAATAAAATAAATATTTTATGAAATTATTATATAATGAATTTTTCTTTATGTAGCAATAAAACTGCATACCTTTTGCTCTAAACTTATCAATATTTTGAACAGATATCTATAAGTGCAAAAAGTTTTAAATTACAGAATTTAAAGTTACATTAATTTAACAAATTGGGCTCTTCATTTTAAGCTCTAAACTTTTGTTTAAAACTCCTACTCTATGCATGTATATTCATATATTCATACCATAATAATTTTATAACTATTTGTGTTAAAAATGACTTTATCAATAGTAAGAATAGAATCCACTTAAGAATGGTATAGTTATAGGTTTTTCACTTAAAAACAAATAAATTTTCGTTTTTAATTTTTTTTACATCTATTTATGCTCAATTTTACCATTATTACAAACTAAATCATGTCCCGAAAATTGAGTTTGCCTAGAGTTACATTTATTAATAAACGGGAAAATTTAATCATACATTGATGATTTCCGAGAATTTTCATGCAAAACTAGAGAAAATCTTAATGAATATTAATAGGAAAATTAGGCAATCAATAATTGCTCTTCCAAACTTAACAAAAAATGCTTTTATGTCGTCAAAAGACTTTTAGTGAATTCATACAAAGTTCTAGATAATATATTTTATAATAAGACAGTCTGAAAATAAGTAGAAATAACTTCATGAATTTTGTAATCTTGTGAGAAAATTTTGTATCTTTATTGTGCATTTAATAAATCTATTTTCACATAAAGAAGAATAAAATGTTTAAAATATTCATAAGAATTGTGTAACCAATATCGAAAAATCTTACTAACTATGCATAAGTTAATGTTTTCTACAAGTTTATTCATTTCCAAATTTGTTTCATATTTTACTAGCAAAATACATTACTGTTTCTTTTATTAAAAGCAAAACGAGAGAAAAAAATTTGCTTCCGCATATTAAAAATTAGGTCTAAGAATGACGGAAAATATTTTGGCATTTCTACAAATTTTATTACATGTCCAAGAATATAGTTATCTAATTTATAGTTGAAAGTACAAGTAAAAAACCGGGAGAAAAACCCTAATGTATGACAAGAGAATCAAAAATATATAGCAACAGAAGTCAATGTGTGGCGATATTACATTGCCAGAATTTATTTTACTAGAACATATGATTTTAAGATTGGTTAAACATTGCCCATGTTTTCATCATTAATCTTTTAAAGCGCAAAGAAATTGTTTCGATTGATAAAATTCATGAATATTCTTTACGAAAAATTGATCATGTTAAGAGGTGAAGCTGATAAATTAGCTCTAAGCCACATAACTGAAAATTAACATTTAGGTAAACGAATGAACGTATTAGAAGGGATAATAGATACGATTCAAATTTGTTTTGTATTGTTCTATCGTTATACAATATGATATACAAAAATTTCTTTAACAGTTTCGCCAAACTAAGTTTTAAGACTTTCGCATAAATGTAAAATATAAACATTAAGTAAATAGTATTAAACTTAAATAATACGAATATAAATACTATGTTTATGATTTCAACAAAACTGAAAATACAGTTTATGCAAAGTATATTTCGATACTTTTACTTTTAATACATGATGCTATCATTAATTTCGTTCTAATACTGCATATTAGCCACTATAGATAGATTTAATATTGCACATACGAATTATAAGGACTAATATGACCCGAGTCCAGCGACACCTACATAATAATGTTCTCCTATGTATATGCGAATATTATTCCATATATTCTACCTCTTACGTAATCTTCAAATAGGTATCTGTTTATTAATGTGTAAACCATCGTTCAAATAGTTTGTTGGTGGTGTTTTGCGTTGCATACTAAAATGAATCTAAGAAAAATACCTTGTCATTTGAAATTATGGTAAACAGAAGCAAATATATACTTGAAATTTGAATTATACAGTTGATATGGAATAACTTTATTCCTAATGAGCACCTGATTATACCTACTTCTATGTTATCTAGATCACTGTATGAATAAATTACATAAATGTTGACAATAACATCAGAGTTTTATAGTATTTTTTAATCTTAAAGTAAGCGGCATTCACATAACAAACTTTAATAATTCTAGTTATTAAGTTAAAAGAAGATAATAATGTGAATTTCGAATCATACTTAAGCTTATGATCTGTACTTCTTATATTGGTTTTAAAAGTAAATTTTTCATGTTATAAATATTTGTGACAGTACGTTTTTAAATTAGGACATAAATAATTTATGATATTCTAACTGAAATTGTGCTATATGCAATGGTAATATTCATGACTATAAAAATCTAGTACGGCAAAGAAAGATTAGAGGAACAAATTGACATTTCATCTATAAACTTGCTTATATTTTTTTTAATATGTTTGGAAAGTAAAAATAAAGGAATGATTGCAAGAGAAGTTATATCGGAAAGTAATGTTTATAGCCTTATTGAATTACTTGTAACTTTAATACGAACCCATCTATTGAGCCGTAACATTTCTTCTTATGTCCCCCATGAGGGCTGTATCTGAATATTAACACAATAGGTTACGATCACACTTCGAGTATAAGCTGACACCATTCAATATATGCTTGTAAGGTTAAAACACTTCCTATGTTATAAAATATTTCTTAACAGATATGCAGTTCGAAGTAAATAAATTTTAATGATAACTTTTTTTTAATTTACATTTAGATAATAAAGCAATAAGAATTTTTACAAAAGAAATTTTTTCTTTGTCTGCAAATTTTTATCATAAGGAATACTCAAGTACTGCAAATCTTCTTTCTGGAATCCTAATCGTTTCTGAATCCTAATTCTTTCTGACGGAAAATCCTTTCTGGATACTAAAATTCTACAAATATTTTATGTTGACAACTTTATATTTTGATATTCTGAGAGTAAGTTTTTCTACAATAATATCATGATCATCTAAAAATTCACTAGAGATAAGCAATTATCATTTCATATATATATATATATATATATATATATATATATATATATATATATATATATATATATATATATATATATATATATATATATATATATATATATAATTTTGATTACCAGCAATTAAATATTTCCTTGACTGAGAATCATATAAGTTTTAAGCACGTATAATTACGAGAAACACAGTTTCAAAATTCAGTGTTTATTTAATATATCACCGACTACCTAATAATACCCAAGCAAAATTTGTTTCAAAATAAAATGATAAAATCTTAGTTATTTTTCTCATCCTTTAACAAAATTGCAATATTACTTACATTAATACAAAATCGATATCTCATATTTTTACACTTAAAATCACTAATTCTGTCATATTTTATTTATATAGTTAATATAGATTAATTCATAAATGCATAATACTTACAAGTTTAATTATACTTTTCCTAATTTATGATTTCACGATAACTTGTGATGACTTTCAAATTTTCTTCTGTTTATGATTTCAATGCTTCTACAGAATTTGCACATTTTTTTCTTTGAATAAGAAAATATTTAATACAAGGAGTGAAAAGTGGTTTGTACGATTCCTTTCACAGAAGTTGATCAAAAAAAACTGACACTTGTTAACTGTTTTGTAATAAGGATTGTGATTCGACAGAAACGATGTAACATGACTTCAGGAAATATGTAACCTGCAGAACTGCCACTTTTCTTATGCCTGGTCAAATACCATCCATTTATACAGAAGCATTGATAATTTCCCAACATATAATTTCCAAATAATGGAATCAGTCCTCGGAATTTTTCAAATTCCCAAACCTAAAAATCAAAATATTTATTGCTTTTCGAAGATCGATACAAGGTTATAAACCTGCAAAAACACAATTTGAGGATTGATATTTAACACTGACAGTCAGAAGAAATTAAGCTAAAAGCAACATAGCATCAGCATATACAGAAGGATACAAAAATCAGATTTTTGGCGCATACAATTTCCAAAACTGACTGTACCATGTGAGTTTGTTTATTCAAAATTATTCACGTTTCCTTTGTTTGTTGACAGATGATCACAGTGGTGAACCCAAGAAGTAGGCATAAGAAAATGTATAATGAGAAGGAAATGAATTGAGCAACATGTTCTTCACTGACAAATCCATTAATGCACGATGTGCAATAAGTGTATTTTGATCTGAAAGGAACTAGTACTTAAAATAATCTTGCACTTGTGCATAAAATAATCTGACATCTCGAACACAGATGAAGTATCTGAAGTGGTATTTTTATTAATGGCTACGCCAACATATATATAATCAGGAAAGAAGCACCAACCACTTAGTACAACGGGGCATTTTCAAATGCATTGTGATCATTTACAAAGCTAAAAAATGGGTATCATAATGATGAGTTAAAGGATAACATCTTCCCTAATCTTTCAAATAAGCTGATTAGCTTATTCCTTAGATATGAAATTTGCTTGGGAAATACTCATGAGAAGGTTATTTACCAATCCCAGAAACAATTCAAGATTTTAAAATCTTTCTTCTAGAAGTGGGAGAATATACGCTGTCCATCGTTGATAACCTCAATAATTCTATGCTTTATAGGTATGCGACGATGTTTTGACTAAGATAAAACATATTCCTTATTTAAACTTATTTTTACCTGAGAAATCTCTTTATTGGTATAATAAGCATAAATTGTGAGTTTTTCATTTGAAAAAATACCATCAATAAAATTTAATAATTCACTAGTCATTGCCTTTTTTCCTTTCTTGAATCTTATAACATACATATTTGTCACCAAAACATATATTCATCCACATTTTGCATCTATCTCTCTCTCTCTCTCTCTCTCTCTCTCTCTCTCTCTCTCTATATACATCTATATACATATATATATATCATATATATATATATATATATATATATATATATATATATATATATATATATATATATATATATATATATATATAGCATGTATTGCTATAATATATAATAATATATTATAGCAATACATTCAGTGCGTAAAAGCAGCTTAAATATAATTACAGTAAAAGCTCTTTATTCGTGGGGTATATGTTCCATAAATATGCTGCGAATACAGAAACTGTGTTAACGGAATGGTAAATTATATGGGATTATTGGGGATAGGTTCCTAGGTGACAAAATTAAAAAAACAAATATATAAATAATGCAAGGCAATGGTTTGAAGAATTTTGTAAATTTCTCTCTTGCTTGGCAGTTTTTATAAGCTCCTTCAATTCAGACTGATACGCAGCAGTCGCATTAGCAATTTGCCTCTTAAAAATAAGACTTCATTCCATAGACGGATCAATGTTCACAAAGAAATCGCAAAGCTCATTTGCCATTTTTAAACCTTCACTAAGATTTTTCAAATAAATGTCATTTTTCAAGTGCTTGTTAAAACCTCTACTAATGGGCTGTGAATTTAACATTTTCTCCAAGTCAGTTTCAGTCAAATCTTCATCTTGCGATATAAACAATTTCTGAATGTCACTTGATTCTCTCTGTTCGAACCCATCTCGTCCTATTCCATTCGCGATTTCGGCTAAGTTTTCAGTCAAAGTTTGAACTTGCACAGATTCTTCGAAATTTTCCGCAGTCAGAGCAGGCCACAGTTTTTTCCAGCATGACTTCAAAGTGTGTGGCTTCAGATCTTCCAATGATTCTTTTATGTTTACATTCCATATTACCTAATATGATTCTGAAGGTTCGTCTAGTGTAGTAGAGCTTAAAGGCTTGGATTATTCCTTGGTTCGTAGGTTGAAGCAAAGCTGTCATATTCGGAGGTAAAAACGTCACTTTTATATTTGGATGCATAGTTTCTAGGTTGCTAGGATGACCTGGTGCATTGTCCAAAACTAGAAGTGCTTTAAAGTCTAAATTCTGTTTTTAAATAAGTTTCAACTTCATTAACAAAGAAATTTGGGAACCAATCACAAAAAATAGCGCTTGTAACCCACGCTTTCTTATTAGCACGCCAAAACACTGGCAGGTTGTCCTTGTTTTGATTTTTTAAAACCCGAGGATTAAATGACCTGTAAAGCATCAATGACTTAATGACACAATCTTCAGATGCATTAGAACATATTAGCAGTGTAACTCTATCCTTTGCTGCTTTTAATCAAGGAGCAGGCTTTTCACTTTTAGAAATGAATGTTTTGTTTGGCATTCTCTTCCAAAACAATGCAGTTTCGTCTACATTAAATATTTGCTCAAGTTTGTATCCTCTATCAGCTACTAGGTTTGCAAATTCTTCTGGATATCGCTCTGCTGCAGCAGTGTCTGCAGATGCTGCTTCTCCAACGATTTTAATGTTATGCAATGATTTTCTCACCTTAAATTTATTGAACCAACCTTCCGATGCTTGAAATCCTCCATTTGTACATTCATCACTACAACTACCATCAGGTTCTTTAAAATGAGTATAAAGACGTTTTACTTTTTCCGGACCAATGGGACTCAGGGGAACCCTTTTTTAGGCCACAACGCCACTTCCATTTTTTCTATTGCTGGATCACGAATAACTTTCACTGACAGTGAAGTTGAAAAAGCTACAGACGACCTTATTTTATCTTCGGATTTTTTTAATCGATCGCACACTTGATTTGTTGTCATTGAATGAGCAAGATATGGATGCAAATGACTCTCCAATGCGTAAACGATCAAGCATTTCTATATTCACTGTAAGCGGTAACACAGATTTTTTTTTTCGTGTCGAAACTCATTTCTCATTTTTTAAACTGACTTTATAAATTAGAAAAAGAGCGGTAGAGACGTGTTACTCGATCACAATTTTTGTAACGAATGTGAAAGATGAAACAATAAAACACGCAAAGTGGCTTTTACCATAGAACGGAACAACAACATTTAAAAATATGTATTATTCATTGAGCAATAAAGTTGCTTTCATTCTTTTTGTTTATATTCTCAAAAACACTGATCTCGGCGTAGGCGGCTTGTGTCATAGTCCCCTGTGATATCATTTAACAAAATACTTTAGGCAAAGTTGTAATAAGATCTATTTTACTTTTTTATTAGTTCATTTGACGGCATTTACAAAGGATATTGGGTTATATACCTATTGGAATCCTTTTATTATTATGTATGTACTTATTCGATACGCGAATAAAGAAATTTTTAGCCGTGAATATAGGAATTGGGTTGCATTTCTTTAATCCGTGAATAGTGAAAACGCTAATGAAGGAAGCGCAAACAAGAAGCTTTTACTATACGAAAATATAATAAATCATAAATTTTTTATAAAATTAAATCAAATGCCAAATGAAGAATACTAAAGTTAAAATACGAAATATAGTAAACAGATGTAATATATATTCAATAAAAAGTTCAAAACTTATTAGAAACATAGAATAAAAGGAAAAGGAAATGAAGCACTAATATGGATAGCTACATTAGGGGTTGTTGACCATATTTGCACAATTTATGGCTTTTCTACATTGGCTCCAGACTGAAGTCTTAATGAAGCCAATACACCCTAAAGCCACGCTAAAAATATCAAGTGAAAATGTATAATATCAAGCGAAAATAGAGGAAATAAATTTCAAGCAAAAATGTAAGCCAAAATATAATATTAAATCTAAAGTTGCCCAAATATACTATTAAATTTATAGTAGCCAAAATCAAATCCAATTCCAAAACCACAAAAACTGCAAATAAATATTAATAGAGGAAACCTAGAACATAAATTTAAATACTAAGCGTAAACACACACACTACTGCAATTCAAGCTTCCTATAAGACCTCCAAGGTGACCTCTCTATAGTTTATAATCACGCCTTACTTCACTTTTATAAGCAATAATCTACAACCCAAATAGTGTTTAATGAAGTTAATTGGAATATTGTTATTAGTTCAAAAATTTTCTAGTCTTTTTATTTGTTTATTGATACTATTGTTGTTGTTGCTGTTGTCGTTTGACAAGTGCAAAATGAAAAAAAATTGAAAAAAATGAAAAAAGAAAATTTAAATAAAGACAAGTCATATGGGACCAAAGACAATGAGCGCTGCCTTGGCCACATCTTTAGCTTTTTCCGTATAAAGTGTGTCATGGCAGCAGTTGGGGTTGATGCTGAAGAGGGTCGAGGCAACAGAGATGCCTCGGATCCAGTGGAACTCCGGTGTAGTGCCTGCATTCCGTGTAGGTTCTAGATCCATCGGGCATGACTTTCATATCCCTCACGTGCCCAGTCCGCATTCTGCTGATGGTAGAGGTGATACCAAGGTCAGGATTAAGCACCGGTAGGCACCATTTTTTTTCCGTAGTCCCCCGCAGAGCTATTGATACTATTAAAATTATTATAAATAAATAATTCTATTTAGTCGATTGAAAATAACAATTTTATAAGTTTTAATTAAAATATTTGAGTAATATATATATATATATATATATATATATATATATATATATATATATATATATATATATATATATATATATATATATATATATATATATATATATATATATATATATATATATATATATATATATATATATATATATATATATATATATATAAGTTTGTATATAAGTGTGATGTACCAAACTGAAAATCGATATTTTCAAGACGTTTGTTTTTAATAAGAATTATATATCTAATCCAACGTAAGTATTTAATGTCCTAAAGATGATAATATGATAAGATTTTAAGTGAATAAAGATGATATTCAATAAGATTTATCACAAAATTACAATAAATTCATTATTCTAATTTTATAACTATCTCATTTTTTCTGAATTGGTTTCATTTTTTCTATGATTGCGTGTGGTAACATATTGCATAAAATATTGTGTTTATTGTTAAAAATAAAACTCATACAATTTTAAATTGATTTTTGTATATGTGAGAATCATTAAAATATGTAATATATATATATATATATATATATATATATATATATATATATATATATATAACTGTTAGTGTAACATTTAAAATTTAAGATGATTGTAATATTTTTAACGGTTTTATTTTTAGAAAATAACAATGTATGTCTTGTTTAAGTTCATAATGAAATTTTTATAATAAAAAATAGTTAGAGAAATTTCTATAAGAATTTTTAAAATAATTAGCTTGGGAATTGAGAGATAATTTAAAGAAATGTTGTTTTTCTCTTCAATAACTATGACTAAAACAATTTATTTTTCATTTATATCCATTGTACACACAATTTTTTTTCTTTTCTTGCTTACGACTGTTATGTGACAAAATGAGAAAAGGGAGGTGTGACTGAAATTGTGACAGCTGCATGCATATAAATAGAAATGAAAACAGGAAAAAGCAATGAAAATACGAACACTGGCTTCTCTGTTTTATATGCTGTCTTTTCACACGTATACAAATATCTTTTTTCCATTACTTTTTATATGCATTTACAAATTTAAGGGTTTTACTTTAGAAGCGTCGTAATATTTGATAAGAAAATATTTAAGGGTTACAAAATAAGGGCATTGCATTAAAAAAATCTATTAATTTCTAAGTAAGGCAGGCTCGATTCCAAACTTACTGAGCACTTGTAAACAACACTGCTTTTTGAAACACTCCTTAAATCATCAAATGACAGCTGTTTTCGTTTCAAATGAATGAATTTATTATCAAAGTTTCCTTCGTTTCTAAGCAATATTATCAATAAGTATTTTGTTTTCACACCAAGTTCCGGAAACGTTTTATTGTTTTTCTAAGATGAGTGATTGCGGAAGTTTTTTTTAATTAATCAAATGTGAAGAAAGTTTGAAAGAAGTCTTTAACTTCAGACTGAAAGTTCATTTTTTAGAGATGTTACAAACACGCAAGTTAACCTTTTACTTAAAAGTATCGTCATTTACTTGAAAGTACCAACACAAACACGCAGGTTAGAGTTTTTTACTTGAAAAAATCGAATATTGTTTTTACTTACAACAGATTTTTTAGTCACTTAAAAGGAAACACGCTTTTTAAATAATAAAACAAAATTTATATCTTTATGAAAATAACACTTGTTAAATATTAATTTTATGCAATTTTCTAAACTAGTTTCCAATTTTTCTCTTTTTTTATATCGGTATATTACCTTAAATTTAAAAAAAACAGCCATTAACTTTTAAATTAATAAACGTTTTAATGTTTAAATAATGAAACTGCTATCTATAATATTCATTAAAATGAAAAAAATGCAGGATATCTTGCTTGCATATATCATTATTATTAGAAGTCTTTAGATATATATCAAATAAATTGTGTCTACTTGAAATATATGTCCGTTCAATGAGCGGAGTTAAAAAGAATTCTCTCCGGTACAAGAAAATTTCCTCAACTGAGAAATGAACCCCGTTTAAACAGAAGCTATTGACTCAACTAGCAAGAAGATATAGTTCTATTTTTCATAATGCATTTATTGTTTTTACAGAAATCCATGTTTTTAATAAAAATCAGCAGCATAAAAAGTGATAAAAAAATTAGTTTACTTAAATATCTGGGGAAAAAATATTTAACTTCATATTCGAACGTGTATTACACTGGTATTTTATCTTTTAATAATTTTATTTATGATTGGTTGTTTTTTAAATATTATAAATGAATACAGAAAAAGGACATGAAAGATTTTTTTCTCAAATAAATATGGTCATAGTTGTATAGAAACTAGAATATAACATGATACGTGATTGAATTGGTTCGGCATACGAGTAGCTATTTATCAGACTTTAACATTACGGTTAAAGTGATCCAGTGCTATTAAGACAAATGTGATAAAAAGTTTTTTTTATTAATATCTTAAATGTACGGTAATAAAGATATTTAATTTTACAGATGAATACATATCTCTGCCTTATCCACTTGCAATAATTTTATTTATACTTATTTTGTAAATAAAATAAAATAAATGAAAAAGTAAATGTAAAAGAAATTTTAATTTAAAAAATTTTTATAAATCCAAAAAAATTTAATTTATAGTCTCTTGTTAAAAGTTAGATTTTAAATATAACTAATGTTGCTCAATTATAAGACTATTTTACATTAAAGAAAACTCTGTACCCATTTTAGTACTGAATGAAAATTTAATATTTAAAGATTTTTTGGAAGTAACTGAATGATTAAATTTTATAATTTGTATTTCTCTTAAACTCTTCTTTAACACTTAGAAATGTTTTATGTAAGAAACTTGACATCAATCTATTATTGATATAAATCAGAATACTATTGTGATTGAACAATATAAAAATATATACCAATAAATCTCTGTAAGAAGTTTTTGAATTATTTAAGTTACATATAGCAAATAAACTATTGAATCTCATAAAAATGATAAAAAATATTATATTAAAAGACCAGCTAAGACGAAAAACTTTAAATAAAATATTTGTTTTCTGAAATTTTAATTTAAGTTTAGTGATAATTCAGTTAAATGTTAATTTAAGTTTAATGAAATGTTAATTTGTATTATATTTCTAAGAAAACAATGTTTGTCATTATAAGTATAGCCTTTGTAGTAATAAATGTTTCATAAAATTTTTTCATAAAATTAAATTCAATGGAAAAAAGAATTACATGATATTGAGGAATAACAAAATAAAGTATTTATATTCTCATAGAATTTTGGATTCCTAATGTTTCTGTGAAATGAAGTCCAGCTCAGTGAAGTAGAAGCTCTTTTGTGGTGCCCAAGACACAAGTCCGAGGTTCGATCCCTGTGTTGGAGAAGTTACTCAACCTTTCATACCATTAGTGGGTCGATAAAACTGAGTACTAAGCATGTTTGGGAACTAAATACTGAGGGTTTCGAGTTTAGTTGCCCCCTAGCCGGTACATATGCGGTACTTGGGCCCTTGTTCAATAAAATGGATATGTAAATTGTAGGTCATGGCAAAAGAGAGAAATAATTATGAAAAAGACATAAATATTGCATTTTAGGAATTTTAAAATCGATTAAGAATTTCTATATTCGAGTTACAAATTCTTTCAATGCTTAAGATTTTCAGATACTATTATGTTGATTTTAAATTATATGGCATATAAAGTTATATACATTATAGATAAAAAAATATACTTGGATTAATACAAAAAATAAAGTTTACCTTCAAATATAAAATTGTAACCTTGGTATTGTGAATACATTCATAAAATTAAATACGACAAAACATTATATATTTTAATTTATATAGTTTCAAATATTCTCTAAATAGGAAAACTCACTTCTTTGTTATTCAAACCGCTAAACTTTTGATGATCTGTAATTCTTTTTTTTTCCTAATACTTTATTATTTAGCTATAAAAAGATTAAATATTTTAGATGAATACATTATGCTTTAAATATAGGACAAGACTCTCAAATCTGATATGAATGGTTGACATTCCGTGTCTATTATTTGCCTGTGGTAATACTCTTCCTGAAAGAAGAAAACTAATATATTATTCAATGGGAACAAGTCTTTATATACATATATATATATATATATATATATATATATATATATATATATATATATATATATATATATATATATATATATATATATATATATATATATATATATATATATATATATATATATATATATATATATATATATATATATATATATATATATATATATATATATATATATATATATATATATATATATATATATATATATATATATATATATATATATATATATATACTGCATTATTAATAAAATTCTGGACTAACATGAAAATGCATGGAAAAATGTAGAATTATTTCAGCATGAAAATATTTGAAATTAATAACTGAAAATAAAATTTTCTAAATATGATGCTATCAAGAATTAAAATAAAAATTTGATTATATATATCCTTGATGTCTTATACAAAATACTTGGGGGATCAGATGTACGTTGCAGAAAGTTTCGGGGATTAGTATAAAAATATTAAGTACACATTTATTAAAATCTAAATTTTCTGTTATCTTTTTTAAAATTTATTCAGAATTATCTGATAAATGTTACAATTTTATGAATAAAATAAATTATGAACTATATCTGAGCATTTATTTTCAACAAAAACATCGAAACTTTTTTTTAAGAATTTAGTTTTTTAACCTTCAATATCGTTTTGTAGTACAAAATTTATGAGATTAATAATTTATCCATACGCACAAGAATTTACATGTTTCATACTTTTAAATTGCCAATCTATAACTTTAATGCTTCACACACACACGTATATATATATATATATATATATATATATATATATATATATATATATATATATATATATATATATATATATATATATATATATATTATTTAAAGAAATAAATTGAATTTAAAAGAAATAAGATGCATCAATTATTTTTAGTTTAAAAAATTATGAAAGTTTCAGTATACAATGTATAAATACAATCAGAAACAATGTATCAATTTCTTATAAAAATGATTATACAAATACAACTTAAAAGAAAAAGGCTTTTAAATAGGCATAAATAAATATCTATTTATAGTTTTTAAAACTATACAAAATAAAAAATTTTCTTACATTTTGTTAAAAATTTTCTTGCGTATTAGACACGTGACTTTATTTACATTGTATTTTTGCTTAATGTATGCTTAAAAGTTTTTGCATATTAACTCTTTTAATAAAACGCGGAGAAGCGTAATGTATATTTGTATATCCAATTTAACTTACCTTATTCGTGTATTCGAGAAATTATAAATCATTTTCTTTTACTCAAGTACTTTTTATATTTTTCTCCAAACTATAAACGAGGTCTATTCTAATTATTTGGTATTACTTTTTAAATATGTGTTCTTATGTAACATAAATGTACATTTTGCTTTAAGTGTAACATACTTCGAAAATTTCACAAGTTAAATTAAAATTTTAAATGAAAGTACATTAATGTACGAGGTATGTATGCTTAAAAGTTTATTAAGTTTAATTTTATGATAGACATTAAAGAAAAATACATTTGATATGAAAACATTTTATTTATTATACATCAAAAGCATTTTACTTTGAGTTTTATCGCTTGCAGACAACATGTCGAATATTATTTTTTTCAAAATTACGTCAAAATATAATTGAATAATTGGAAGAATGAATCCACTCATTATCACAATCTGTTTTTTATTATTACTCATTTATAAATTGCGCCAAATCTTACATAATACCAAAAGACAAAGTTTATAGTTATGTTTGAAATAATACCTGAAAATTGTTTTAAATAACTGTTCGCATAAACTTAATTAGAGAAAAAGGGAATTACTGAAAATAGTTTGTAGAAATTTCCTTATTTGAAGTAAAACTAAGTGTTTTATCAGGTTAGTTTTCTTATTTAATTGATTCCCTTATTGTGCCTCATAAAATTCCACAACCAAAATTTTATTATATTTTCAGATCAAAGCAATCTACAGTCAATGATAGATTAATACCACAAACTATCATTGACTACTGTGCGTTGGTGGTACTTAGAATTGACATTTTGTGATTTCTGACCATTCAACTGGGTAAAGTGAGGATCATTTTAATTTTTAATTTGTTTAATCTTTATTCAAAGATGAAATAAAAAACATGAATCCTTCATTTCAAAATGATGTTTTGTTAAAAAAAAATTTTCAATAGACTTTACCCACTGGCGCCATTCAGCAATACTAATTGTTATTACTTTTATGAGTAGAAATAAAATGAAGTTTTTAAAATTTGAACAATAAATAATTTGGTACCAGCCGACCAATGACTGAGTGGTTAGCGTTCCTGACTCCTGAGCTGTGTATTTCAGGTTCGAATCCCGGTTCGGGTATGGATGTCACTTTCTTTCTCTGTCCTTTCTTCTGTGATGATGCATTAATGTGACCCACCCTATAAACGGGTTTGTGTTGGTATGCGCGCAGGCAACGCTACTCGCCTCCGTGACTTGGTTTATATGTGTCCGCTGGGTAACGACAAATGAGTAGCACTTTCTGGCCTTGTTGTGGCATAAGGTTCGTCACCCAAGTGCCCGCCGTTGAAAAAAAATAATAATTTGGTACCAAGAGTGTATTGTTAGAAATTTGTGTCATCATTTTTCTTTAAGAAATTTTTTACTTGGTTAGTTACATCTGTTTCATAAAATCCTTTTTCTTTCACGAAAGCGTGTACATATGTAAATTTTATAAAGTTTCCGTATAATTTTTTTTCTATTTATATTTATTTAAAAAGGGCGATTCCTTAAATTTTCTCTTTTTTAATTTAAATACAAAGTGATGATAAAACACTTAATTGATATTCAAATTTATATAAATTGTGCTCTTTTAAAATAAGGGATTAAATTATTATTAAGTATTTTAATATAAAAATTCAAATATAATGAGTAAAGGAATGGTTCAATTCTTGCCGTTATGACTATAACTCAATTAAAAGTGTGTTAAATAGTTACATATTATACAGAACTATGGTAATATACTGAAGAAATAAATAATATTAGGGCAATGTATGCAGATTATGAAATGCCTAGACTGTCAGAGGCTAAAAGAAAATGGAGAAACAACTATATCGTTCACCAGGACACTAATTGATTTCTCAGTGACGTAGCTTATCTGTCTTTATTGATTGATCACATTATTTTCTTACTCTTTGACTAGCTCTGACGATTTATGAACCACAGAATGCTTCTAATGCTCTTTATACTTTCTTAGAATAGAAAAAGTCAATTTACTTTTCCTTTTTTGAAAAGCATGAGATTTTGTTTGCAGCTGGTAGAAGTTGAGTGTTTCAAAATATAAACTTAAGAATGATGTAAAAAATTTTCACTATTTCCTAAGTTGAAATCTTAAAATATATCAGCCGAAATTGCACTAATTAACTTAAAAGATATTAACTTTTAAGACAATTACAAAGTTTCTTATTTCTCATATATTTATAATTTATCTGCAAAATAGTTTTAATATTTTTTGTATTATTTTTATAACAATATTTATTCATAGGCATATTTTTTTCAACTTCTGATGCCTCCAGTAATGCAGAACACTTTTATTTATTATGATATTTCTTTTACTGCTATTAATTAAAACCAAATTGACAAAATTTTTTCAGCTCTTAAAATAGTTATAGAAATGTGATATTTAATAATAAATTGCCTAAGCTGAATATTTTTCTGATGCATTCACTCTAATAAAAGAAACAATAAATGACTGAAAAAGAGTATACAATAGAATGGTTTTTAATTATACTATCCATTTTCTATTGACTGTTCCATGATCTTTGAATACTTTGTTATATTTTATTGTAATACTTTAATAATAATATACCGATATATATTTTGAAAAATATTTTACAATTTTGTAATACGAATGCGATAAATTGTTGTATAATTGAATATCAAAATTATAACTGGCGCATATTATATGCTCATGTCTTCTGAATAAATGAATTAAGCGTTTGTTAAATTTTGAAAGTTTTTCATTTTTATTCTAAATACTCTCACAAAATCCTTCCCTTAATTTAATTATTTCATTTAATCATTAAAATTTTTCTTTTTTCGCTATTCCATTCCATTTATTTATTTAGTAATTTAATGTTTATTTTATAATTTAAAGTTTAATTAATAATTTAATGTTCATTTAATATTTTAATGCATCTTTAATAATTTAATTTTTTATTTAATAATCTTAATTATATTAATATATTAAGCAAATAATAAGAAGTGAATTTAATCCCCTAAATATTTTTCGAAACAAAATAAATGTGCGTTATAAACATCAAAGATAAAATTGATATAAAAATATATTGCTTTAGAAAGTTTAACTTTTACAAAGATAATTTTATTCCATATTTTAATGTAAAATTTGTAACACAAAAGAAAACTGAGAAAATAAATGTTTATTCAAGATATATTTCATGACAGCAGAGTAAACAAAAAATATTAAATAAAGTTACCAAGATAAATTCACATCTATACTGAGAAGAATACATTTGATAAGTAAATTCTTCAAAACATTTTTGCTGAAATATTACACCAGTGAAGTTTGTAAAATAAAGTTATTAATAAGAAACATGTTTATATTAAACTAGAAATCATTGGGATACATTTTGTATGAACTGTATGCAAAATAACTTCTATAATTCGGAGAAAATAGCAAGATTTAAAAATGTATATTTCTCGAGTGGAGTTCTTATGCTCTTTATCGGGGTAAATTGAATGCATTATATGATTAAGTGAAACTGACAAAAAAGTATAAACATGACAGTGTGTCTGTTAATCGAAAATTAAAAAATTGTGACACCATTTGCTTAGTTAAGAGAATAGTCATAATAAATTCTGTTAAGAGTACATGATGGTTTATCACTCTTCTCATCAAAAGTTTTATCAGTTTCAAAAAGTAATTTCGTAATTTTTGCTACTTTGTGGGAAAAAAAATGTTCGCTAGTTCTTTCCTGTCGTTTCCAGCATTTCAAAGGAATTTGGAATATTTCTCTTCTTTTGAAAGGTAAAAAATATAGAAATTTGTTCTACTGGAAGATTGAACTTCTTTTGTAAAATTATATTCTACTATAAGCTTTGATAAATAACTTGTTAAAACTGTTTTTTCCTGAACAAGATTTAATATAAATAGCATCTTTTTCTGGCATATTCTGGATACAGTATTTGAGGATTTTTTTTTAAAAAAGAACTTTTTGGGCTCTTTCAAATACCATAAGTTTTACGTTCTCCTATCATTTGCACATTCCATCATATTTTTCATGTTACATCTTTTTGAACACAATCATCTGTATAAATTATTCTATGTTCATCACCTGCTAACAGTCACCATTCTTATAAAAAAACTGCTAGTTTTTTTGAAAACTTGTAAATATTTTTTGACAAAGAAACTAATTTGTAACGAATGAAACTGAAAATTTATCGAAGTAAAACATATAAGCATTAAAGAAAATATAAAAGTTGTAAATTGAAAAAATTATAATGCATAAAATTTATATTTTCCAAAACATTTTTTGGAACTCCAAACCCCATAAAATAAACTTAGTATCATAGTATGGAAGGAACGCTTTTTAAACGATATAAATATCAAAGCACACAAGGAACCATATTATAGAAATTATTTATTAAAATTCTAGATATCATATTGTTCAAATCATATGAGAATATCTTATATGGAATTCAAATTTTGAAACATTTTATGCAATATATTTTGAAATATATGTATTGTACAATATTGTATTCATGCAACACATTATGTAACAATATAATTTTATATGGTATTTTTTAAAAAAATTTTTAACTATGTGACTGATTTTCCTGTACAATCCTTTAGTAGCATTAAATAATTGTATTTTATTGATTTTCATTCTTCAGAAAATACATTATTTGCTACTGGCTGTCAGTCGATCCATTTATCAGCTTTCAACCAGTCGGTTTGAATTGGATATCGACAAAATAACCTATTCCTCACAAACATATATAATATACAGCAGATTACTCAGAACTGTAGTTAATTTAAATAATGTTGAAGTACTCAATGTGAATGCTTAAAACCAATAACATTAAATATCAAACGGAATCGACATCTTTAAAGTAAATTGAAGCAATCGAAGCAATTTTTTTCTACTTAATTTTTAATATATTTAAATAAAAAATCAGTGATATGCAGTTTCAGCGGTTTCTTCTTTTATTGTTTATCCAAAAATTTAACAAAGATATATATATATATATATATATATATATATATATGTGTGTGTGTATATATATATATATATATATATATATATATATATATATATATATATATATATATATATATATATATATATATATATATATATATATGTGTATATATATATATATGTGTGTGTGCGTGTAACCGTACGTGCGTATGTACGTGTGTGTGTGTGTGTGTGTGTGTGTATAAGTACACGTGTGTATGTGTGCGTGTATATGTGTATGTATGTATGTATGTATTGTGTATATATATATATATGTCCATGATCTATATTGTAATATCAATATATTATATTGCTATATGGTTTCTTAAATAAAAAATACGGTTGATTTTAACACAAATCTTAATGTAGCTTTGAACTATATTTTTTTTATATTAGTAACCACGATTTCTCTCAACACAGTATCACTGGAGTGAAACAAATGCAGCTACAGAAATAACTTATCCAGCTGAACCAAGTTCAACTTACAGAAAGAAATAGGATGAACAAGAGAGACAGAGAATATTGTGCGTAATTTTAACTTAATAATTCTTGATAAAACAAAAAGAAACTTTTCACTTTTATCCACGATAAAATTCATGGCTTTCAGAAGATTTGAAATAAAACTAAGAGAATCTGCAACGCTTTTCATGACTGTTTGTTAAAACACATGTTTTTATTTTTATTTATTGTATTCTAATAAGATTTTTAAACTGATGTCAACTATCTCTTTGCTCGAAAGCAAAACCAATGGATACTGAAAATTAAACATAATAGATGATAAAAACATCTAACTGCAAACGCTTATGGGTAGATGTTAATTATAAATTGTGTATATTCACAATCTCCTTTTTATTTCACAAGAATTGTTTGAAAGTGAAAAATGTTGATCTAGATTAAATCACTTTATTTTACTCTACTGCATTCGAAAACAAAGAATGTGTCATTCAATTTACTTAGGTCGAGCGCATTAAGGAATGTTTTCCCTGATTCTAATTTAATCTAGAGTGACTTCTTTTTATTAAAATTGACTTCTTTTTCGAAACTATACTGTTTACATTTTTTCCAAATTTTCTCTACGCCTTAGAAATTTTAAATAAAAGATTTAAAATTGCATAATACTAATGTTTTTTTTAGTTTCTTCAAAATACATTGTTGATTCTTTTATTTTCTGTTTAAAATACCGATTCCGCGTGGTAATTTATCTTTAGCAGATTTAAATTAACTTCTCCTATATCATTCCTTATTTTTTGATATTTTCATTAAATTATCTTTTTTTCTTATTTACAAAAGAATTGTTTGAACTTTTTTCTTCGCTATTTCAAAAAATAAAAGTAAAATATAACATTTTATCTAAATTGATTTGTATTAACTTAAAGATTATTTTTTCTCTAAACAAAAAATAAATTAAAAATTTCATATGAGTTTCCCTAAAATATACAAAAACATATTTTATGTAACATTAACATATGCATAGTATATATATTCTTATAAAATATTTTCATCATACAAGATTGCATTTATTTCTATTACATGGCCTATGAATAATCGTTTTTTTAATATATTTATTGCAAAAAAGTAATTTCACAAGCAAATATTAACATTTTAAAAGATTTTTTTCATTTCAACTTATTTCTGTTCAATGTAATTTTTATTCTTATATCATATACATACATGATTTTAGGAAAATGATAACTCATCTTCAATATAAGATTAATAATAATAAATGAAATTAATCAAGCCACACATATCAACAGCCTTTGTAAAATAAATATCTGCTATTCAATATTTAAAATAATATATTTACATATAAATATTGATGAAGCTGTGTTGTTATTGTTATTATTTGAATCAGATCAATCATAATGGAGCTAAAGATATAATCAATGACTTCGAATATCTTCTGTAGTACTTAATTAAAGCTCAAATTATGTGGCAAAAGTGCTTAAGCATTAATTTATTTAAGGTTTTCCTATAAACATTTCATTATAAGTTCATCAAAGGCAAAGGATTTGACTTAGAAAGACAATGCATAAAAGAGATTGTAGTGCAAATGATTCGACAGTTATTTCCATAGATATTCAGGGAGGGTTCACAAAGGTTCTAAATTGATTCAAAATCTATTCTATTGAAAGTACTGAAACAATATTTGAAGAATTTAATTACAATATATTAGAATTCAATCAGATATAAATGTTTTTAAATAATAATTATAATATGTTTAGTTAGCTAATAATAAGTTTATTAATAGTGATACTTTTGTTCGGCGTAGAAAAGAATTGCAAGTAGCTACTTAATACAATTATTTCTAATAAAATTACTTGAAAAAGGAAATTATGTAATACAACTTTTAGTATAAAAAAACTCCATTTTTAAAAATATCTTCGTTGCATTAAAAATGTGTGTAAAACATTCTGAATCTGAGATTGAGTTTATTGATTTCCTTATTTAATAAATACAGTAGAACTGCAATTATCTGAATTCCATTTACCCAGATTAACGATTATCCGAATCGCCTTACGAAGTTCAGAAAAATAAATTAGACTGAAGAAAAGAAAGAAAATGAGAAAAAGGAATACGCTCAAAAAAGGATAATTAAGAGAAGGGATAAATTAAGAATGAGACTCGAGGATTTCAAAAATATTTTTTTGAAAAATTCTTGGATGTTCAGAAGATTGCTGAAGATGTGGGAGAATGGATTATGAGTGAGACCCTGGATTTCAAATTCTAAATGATCGTAAATTTATTTGAAGTCTCTATTAAGAAGGTGGTCTTAATGTCCAAGTAGAAACAGACACGAAACCATCGGCTAATGAAGCGTTTGCTGGTTTTGGAACAGCCTTGAAGTGGATGGACAATCAGACCGAGTGTGACCACACATGCAAATTCTCATTGTTAGTGACTCGGCTAACAGAAAACTGATGAAGACAGAGAAAAGGCTTACTCTGACCAAAATGTTCATCAACTAAAATCTTTCCTTCACAGCAGTGTATTAATGTAAAACATTTGAAAATACCTTAACATGAAAAGATGTTGCATTTTCATTTAATTAATTAGAAATTCTTTTCCTTTAAAAAATGTCATTTTTACTTGCCTTTTCAATATACAATAATTACTTAAAATAGAGTCTTTTCTCGAAAGGAAAATCCAGTTGTCTGATTTTTTGATTATCCGAATGGAATCCGATCCCAACTGATTCATATAATTCGATTTATACTGTATTTTTATACCTTACGATACCTTTTTCTCTAATAAATTATCTTTTCTTATATTATATGAAGCTAACAAAAGCAATCTTGACCGAATATCATTCAAACTTTAAAATTAAACTAAATCAAACACACTTTATATGAATTTTTATGATTAGCTACTTGCCATCCTAAAATATATTATACGTAAGTTAAATATGTATTATTATTTAAACATATTTGTAAATTAAAATCAAAATCAGCAAATAGAATAAACAAAAAGATACTATGTATAAGGTAAGAAAAATATTACTTTTCCTTTGATCTTGTTTTTGACCTCCGAATATTACTCTTTTATTAAAAAATAATTTTACTATTGAAAACGGTTTTTTTATACGCTGAATCAATTTTTTTCTTTTCAAGCAATTTAGTTTTCTTTTTTTTATTTTGAATATGAAACTGAGTGAAATATGGATTTTGCTCTTTTTCATATTTAAAGCAAAAGTACTGCCTAATTTGCATCTATTTCAATATCTATACATTATATCCAAAGAATGGGAAAAATTCGCTGGAAATCATGCATGACTGTAAAAAGTCCTCATTGATGGTGAACATTAAAAGACGAAGAGTAACGCCTGAACTTTACATAAAAAGTAATCAAGTACTATTCCTATCGTTATGACCATTTATTATCAAAATAAAGTATACTCTCTGAGGAAAAATGGAAAATTTTCAACTATAACAATAATATAGTAATTAAGAAAAGTGATGTCTAATAATCAAAAATAGTAAATACTTTCACCATAACAATTTCCAAAGTCTACGAAAAGAACATTACTTTTTAAAAAGATAGAAACATTAAGAGACAGCAACGAAAAATGAGTGATCTGTATTTTGAAATGATATGCAAAATACAGAGCGACAACAAGGTAGGGTCAGTAGGTTAACGAAATGACAGGGCACCGGACTTTATCAACTGGTTATCGAGTTATGCCCAACCATCTCCGAGAGCCGTCCGTAACTTTTATGGGGGCCCACTTACGATGGATCAGTAGCATGTAGGGCCACCTCTGATGGTGATATACGAAGCAACACGTCTAGGGACAGAGTCAATGAGAGCACGGATGGCGTCCTGAAGAATGCTCTCCATTCCCTTTCAACCATTTGCCAAATAAGTCTTCTGAAAGGGGGAGTTACTGGGTCTGCAAATGGAGACCAATCATATCCCAAACGTGTTCAAATGTTGAGAGATCTGTTGAGCACGGTAGCCAGGAAGCAGCTGTAGACCTTACAGACATGTTGGCTGATGTGAGCAAAGTGATGTTTGATAACACTGATAATGGGGATTGAGGACCTCCTGAAGGTAGAAAAGTATCACCGGCTGCAGCACATCGGCCATGTAACGTTGGGCTATCATAGCACCATAAATACAAACTAGAGGTGACCTGGAATCATACTCAATAGCACCCCAAACCATGATACTGCGAGGTGGGAGCATTCCACGATTGGTGCAAAATCGGACCTGTTTATACATCGACGCCACATTCGTACGCGGTGGCTATCACTGAAGAAACAGAAGCGTGGCTCACATATGAAAATGATCATGTGCCATTTCGTCGTCCACATCGCTCTAATCCGGCACCATTCCAGATGTTGACGTCTTTGCTATTGCAATCTTCTTAACGAACGGCAGGAACGCGAGCCACTAGCAACTAATCGATTGCAAATAGTTCTACACGATATGGGAGCATCCAGAGTGTCTAGCACATGCTGCAGAATTTCGGTAGACGTGCTTTGCGAGTCCGGCACCATCTTCCTTCGGACACGTCGCTCCACGAGCGCTGACGTCACTCTGGCACTCCGCAAGTGTTCCACCGTCCCTTGTTCCAACCATCTTCGCTACAACCGGTGCAATGTGGACGTGTCCATGTGGATCAACCCACCCTTCTCAGTCCGATCACCATGCCCTTCGTTAGCTTGTCAGTCAGCTGGAACTGCTTCATCTACGAAGGCCTGGCATGCTCGGCAATTACAGTTATCCTCTGCCACAAGAACAAACTTTCAGTGATTATTTTCCAAGCAACAACAACGAATCGAATATTGCCCAGTATACCGGTTCCTCGTCTTATCCAACGTGCGCTAGAGAACTGCGCATTTCAAATCATTTGCTTAACTCGGTAAAGTTTGCCACTCTGAAATTTTCAAAACTTTCTGCTACTTTCTTAGTGTTGAATTTTCAATGTCAGGCAGTGTACACACACATATATATATACTGTAAAACTCAATTATCCGAATCATTCGGAACTGGATCCCATAAGAATAATAGAATTTTTTGAAGAAGGAGTCTATTTTTTAATTAATTATTTTACGTTGATGGGAGAGAACATGACATGTTTTTAATGTAAGAGTACTTTTAACCAAATAAATGAAAATGCAACACATTTATGTGTTACGCTACTTATAAATCCTGTACATTAATATAGTATGTATGTACAGAGCTGTAAATGAAAGTCATTGCATGCTGAACATCTCCGTCAGAGTAAGCTGTTTCACTGCCTTCATCCGTTTTCGAGCAACCAAATCGCACATCCGCTTTACAGTGAAAATTTTCATATGGTCATACTCGAGCTGATGCTCTATTCACTTTAAAGCAGTTTCAAAGTCGGCAAGTGCTTCACTCGCCGATGACCCCTTGTCTGCTTTGACTTGGATATTCTTAATCGACACTTTCGGTACGTTTACCATCATTTGCAGTTTGAAATCAAGGATCTTACTCATAAGCCAATCTCTGATATCTTTAGCATTAACTTCTTGAACAACCAGGAATTTCAAAAGAACGTTCTTGAATTCCTGAAGTATCACATCATTTTCGACTTCTGCCTTCTCTTAACTTTCCTAGTTTTTAGCTTTTTCCTTTTTCTCATTTTTTTCTTCTTCTAATTTATTTTTCTATATTTTATAGTTTTGTTATCGGTAATTTGACGAGAAAAAGAAAAGAAATGATTTATAATTATTATCATAAAATATGATCAAAGAAGTTTTTAAAATAACTATAGAGATACCTCTTTTAATATATTACAAATTAAAATAAAGTGATACTTTTGGATTTAATCTAACTTGTACAAATCTTGGAATTCAATCGGTGTCCACAAATTTTTAGAAAAAAAATTATAATAACATTTTTCAAATATCAAGTACTATAAAATAGTTACGGTTGCAGTGCAGATACTTCATATGATTCTTATTTCTCTTTCATGTTTTGCTTATAAAACATGTTTTTATGCCAGTCATGTTTATAAATCATTACTGTCTTAAAAATTATATAAAATCAACTCGAATAAGATTTTTATATTTCTATACAAATACTAAAATGTATGTAATCTAAATAAATTTATATTCAATTACATTTAATTCCTGTTTTATAGGAAAAAAAATTAAGGAAAAATTTCCTCATCGAATTATTTTTATCCTTTTATCTTATTTTTTTTAAAAACATGAAAAAATATAAGAATCACTGTAATTCTCTTTCCAATTGTAAATCTAATTATAAAATTTAAAAACAAATCTTAATTGCTTAATTACAAATTAAACATAGAAGTTAAAACTAATTTTCTAATTCTTGTCCATTTTTTATGCATTTTCTCATAGAATTTTTTTTGATTCCCTCTGGTTCTTGAATTATAGTAAAACAATAAGTCGATCTTATTTTAATTTATAAACTAGAAAAATATTCTACAGGTCAATTACAGAAAATTGACTTTCTTAGTTTCAAATCATTGTGAAAAATTGTAAAAAAAATTATTTTGGTTATTCACAGAAATAAAAGTGGTAATAAGGTTTTTTAAAAAAATCTTATGATACAGAACGTTTATTTGTAAAAAAAAATAATAATAATAAAATGACCACTCGAAAAGTTAATTGAAAAACAGTGTTCTATGTTTAATGCTGCTTTGCAAAATTACTTTTCGAGAAATTGTAGAAAAAAATACTTATTCCTAATCATGGTGCAAACATAAGTAAGAAAAAAAGTACTGATTTCTTTAAAATTATCTCCGTCTAACATGTGAAACCTATTAAATTAAATGGTTTTAATTAAAAGTGTTTTGGTTCTGCCAGAATTATGTTTTTAAAAATCACTTTCTTTTTGTTGGAACTAAAGTGGTAATTCTCAAAGGAGAAAATTAACATTTCTTAGAAGCACATTTTAAACAAATAAAACTGTATTTTCTTTATTATTATCGTGATTTTTGCAAAAAATAAATGTTTCGCCTGCTTTAAAATTTTAACTTTAAATTAAAAACTAAAACATTTTGATAAGTTTCACATTTTAAAAAGTATTTTCAAAATAACTTAATTTGTAAATATTACATTTGAAATTTTAGAATTTCATAACAAATAAATATAGAAAAAGCTACAACATGGAATTTATAAATATGAGCAAAATAAAAATTTTTATTGAAAATGATTAAGCACAAATTTGAAAGATATTGAATTAAAATCATATAATTATACTGCAATTAAATAAATTAAACGCTTAGAAATTATTTTTATGCTTTGAAATAATTACATTATCCGGCCAAATATCGGTTAAAGGAGTTTCTCGATGAAGATGAATTATCGATAAATCAAGTGGCTTATATGTTTGTTGTTTAAAAAAGTTTCAATTAATTGAAATTTAAAAAAAATTGTCATATATAGCTCATATTATCAGATCATATAACTTATAATATTAAATAAACAGAATCTCTCACAGCTTATTATCCTTTGTGCATTTGTATTTCAGAATTTAAATATAAACCAGGCAGATTTTGACAATGATTGACTTCTTTGTTTTCTAAACATCATTTTGAAATTAATTTTGATTTGTCTTGATTATTCTGATGTCAATAGTTCTAAATTTTATATTAAAGAAAGAACATTTTTTTCACAAAAATTTTCTAATGAAAAAAATTGTAGTTGTATTTATAATTTCTAGGAGAGATTTAATCTAATTTCAAAATATTTATTTTCATAAAAAATGTACATATTTATATTTACATGTAAATTTGACACAATTTCAAAATACTTTTAAAATTTTTTGAATATTAAATTAGTTTTTTTTATTATACTTTATTTCTATTTTTATAAATTTCTTAAAATATTTAATATAAATATTTTAATTTTTATTTTTTTATTCACGGATATAATTTGAAAAAGGTAATAGTTTTGCTGAAACACTTTATTATATATATATATATATATATATATATATATATATATATATATATATATATATATATGTATATTATATATATATATATATATATATATATATATATATATATTATATATATATATATATATATATTATATATATATATATATATATATTATATATATATATATATATATATATATATATATATATATATATATATATATATATATATATATACAGAGTGTCCCAAAGCGAGTGCATAGACTCCTCGTTGGGAGTACATAAAAACTGCCCAAAGAAGCGTTCTTGTACGATCCATAGTTTACGAAAAAAATGCGAAAAACACAGTATGACGTCATTGCCGGTGCAAGAAAAAACACTTTATGGAATATATCAACAGCAGTATATCGTTGCAGTGCAGCAAATATCGACGGGCATACTCCCCGGCAGTTCGTAAGGCATTTCCATTACATCGGTCGTACATCAAGTACATATAGTCACGAACGGAATACATGGCCACCATACGAAGACTACCGGTAGCTGCAGGATGCAGCCTTTTAATACCAGTTCACCGGCGGTTTAACGTCATTCCATGGCACGCGCATTAATAACACGATATGCGCGGTGAGTGTTTTAAACGTTATCGTCTGGAAAGATTTGAAAATACTGTTGTTGATATATCCAATAAAGTGTTTTTTCTTGCACCGGCAGTGACGTCATACTTTTTTGTACTTTTCTCGCAAACTAGGGATCGTACAGGAACGCTTCTTTGGGCAGTTTTTATGTACTCCCAACGAGGAATCTAGCTGTGCAGAGTTTATGCGGTCGTTTTGAAACACCCTGTATATATTAAGATTTAAAAGGTATTTTCATTTTTACATTTCTCCTATACATACAGTGTAGTGAGTGCATTGTTTTTACAATAATGCGGATAAACGAAATGAAAAAATAGCCTACATTCAAAGCACTGCAGCCAATTTTTCACTTGGCCTTGAAATATCATTTCAAAATCAGTTTACTCATGAGAAGTTTGAAAACTATATTTAATTATACAGACATAAAATAATCTGAAGTAAAACAACATCATTTTCAAATACTTAAACAATAGGTAAAATAGCACTTTTAGGGAAGGTCTTTTGACAAAATTTTCAATGCTTTTTTTTTTTCTTTAATATTAATACTATTTAAAAACTTATGTTTCGAATCAAAGTTATCAAGTTTTGAGTTTTCTAAAACTTGATATCGTTGTTCTAAGAAATTGATGAAAGCATCTCAAGTAAACACTACAGGAGAATCAACAATTAATTGAAATAGACAATGAATTTTTTTTATCTAGTTTAGCAAAAATTAAATTTAATAACAAAATTTCAACAAATTTACTGGCTTCAAATCCCAATACTTTCAAAGAACGAATTTTTTTCTGCATATTATCAACAAGTAAGCGAAGTTTTAAAGGATTTTCTTTTATTAATGGCTGACAATTAATTATATTTTGTACATGACTTTCAACAATGAGTTTAGTATGCTCCTAACGAAGCAAAAGAGCTTTAAGCAACGACTCATAATTATCGTTTGGTGACTACCCCTGTTTTGCAGCACCTTTAAAAGAAGTATTCAAGTATCTGAGAGTCTGATAAAGTTGAATTATTTTCTATTAGATTTTGAAACTGTTGCTTAAAAGTGCACCAATTATTAAACTGACCATTAAATTGTGGTAAAGGAATTTCAGGTAATCGAACACTTTTTAAACACAATTTTTTTTTAATATAGTCGATTTTATGAAGAAAAAGTTTTACCCTCTCTGACCTGAAATTCTTAAATATTTTCGCCAATTTTCTCCAGAATTAATTCAACTTCAATAAATTCGTTATCTTCTATTTCAAAATATTCATTCTTTGCGATTTCAAATTTGGTTTTAATATCCTCCAATAAGTCCAGTACTCTGCACGAAATTCAGTATAATTTAATTCTTTTAATGTTTTCGTCGAAAGTTTAGTTAATTGGGTTTGAATACTGCCGCGTTTTTGATTTAATAATTTAATGGATGGCATAATTCTTATTTGGTTCTCCGTCCCGACGGAGCAAAAAATGTGAAATGTTCTAACAATAATGTCATATTTCCATTCATATAAAGTTTTATTTAGCATATAACAGTTGCACGGAATTACACCCACTTTCAAACAAGTTAACAAAGTAACAACGAACGAACGATAATGACTACAAAAACTGAGTTTTTATTCCACGGCCTATTGAAACTGTTGGTGCTCTTGGCGAAAGAAAAAAAATAGCTAATATTCAAAGCACTGGTGCCAATATAGCATTATTTCATATAAAAAATCATTTTGATTAAATTATATATTTCAGATATAAGTTATTATAAGATAAAAAAATATACTTTTATTATTTTATTTAAAATTGAAAGGAAAAGTTTGATTTTAATGATAAAAGTTTTTGTAATATTAATTCAAGTTTAAATGACTTCAAACTTTCAAATTTTAAATATCAGCTTCAGCAAATTTTTAAAATTTCACCTTTTTATAAAATTAAATTATATATGATTTATAATTTTTGTTTTAAAAAAATAAGCTTCTCAAATAATCATTTAATGGTATGAAAAGTTACATTTTCTCAACACAATTAAGAACTTTAAAACGTTGAATTTCTAAGATATAATATTCTCTCTCAAGTGAGACATTACCAGAATTTCAATTATGAGTTTAGATGTTTGTTCCATGACAATTAAATATTCAGAATTCCATAAAGCAGTGGGATTCCTGAATTTGCATAACGCACTTAATGACAGCATTCTCTAATGGTATCCATTACAGTTATTAAAAATAAGCAAACAAATCTTCTCACGATTACTGGCGTTCGTCGACTTTTAAAAGCAACATTAAATTAATTGGGGAATTTGCTAAAAAAAAATAACTAAATGCAAGTGAATAATTTTCTGTAAATGATGCGTAAAAAGAATATTGGAATAACAATACGTGACTATGATTGTCGATATCAAAATAACAGTTTGAGTAAACAATCATGACTGAACGTAAATCAGTCCATTAGAAATGTAATTTAATACCTTAAGTCAAAGCATCGTACTTATGGAGACAGCTTGCATCTTCAATGACATTAATTGACGTATTTCCATAAATGTATGGTTATTTCGACACATGTTTTCTTTAATATACTATAATTTACTCGTCTCTCGAGTAATAAGACTATTATGAAATATTTATTAGTACACTCACGTCGAAAATGACATTTTATTTCCCTGAATGTTCATGTAATTGTTTGATTAAAAAGTAAAGGTTATGAATTATTTGATTTTGCTTAGTAATGGAAAGATAATTTCTTTAAAAGTTTCTTATCGTGTGATGAAAATTCAATATAATATAATTAATTTAAGTAATGTGTATCGGCTACAAAAATAGAAGATAATTAGATGTTGTAAAGTAAATTTGTGTTATTAAAAATCTTTTTGAGTTAAACTATAAATAAAGATGTATCGTAAATATTTTTTATTCAGTATAATAAGAAACTATAATTAAATTGTCATCACAGTTTTTTGTAACTCTGAATAATAATAATGATGATATCAACCTGTTATTACAATTTTTTTCTAATTTTGAAAAAAATACTAAATATACCTCTTCTCATTTATGGGTTGCATTTAAAAAAATATTTCGAGTAGAAAATTTATTTTGAGATAATTTTTAAATACTTAAATTGACTTCAATGTATAAACTATACATAGTTGATTTAATATTAATAAATTCATGATTAATTATAATTCAATTTTATGGATTATAGAATTAAAATTGTCATTGAGCCATTATTATCACCAATGAAATTTCATCGAATGTTTTCCCGGAAGTAATAGATTTTTTTCAAATATAATCAAATTATATGAAGATTAATTTTGCAAATTTTAAAGGTTAAAATATTTTATATTTTCGTATAAACTTTCATTAGAATACTTATTATATATATATATATATATACATATATATACACTACTGGCCATTAAAATTGCTACACCAGGAAAGCGGCACACCACACACGTGAAATTTGCATGACAGGTAGAACTTGCTGTGATATACAAATGATTAGATTTTCAGCGCATTCATACAAAGCAGGCGACAGTAGCGACATCTAGAATGTGTATAAAACCAGAGATTTGACAGCAGTTTTCTCATACTCAATTTCTGTTTCAACGTTGTTTTCGGCAAAGAAAGTTGTTGTAATGCCTCGTATAAGAAGAAGAAATGCCTATCAGCACGTGTCTGACTTTGATCGAAGAAGAATTATAGCCTACCGGGATTGCGGTTTATCGTACCGCAATATTGCTGCTCGCGTCGGTCGAGATCCCATGATTGTTAGCAGAATATGGAATCGATGGGTTCAGGACAATCATACGGAACGTCATGCAGGATCTCAGCGATCCACCATCACTAACAGCAGAGAAGACAGACATCTTATCCGCATGGTACACAAGGGATCGTACAGCCACGTCACGAACCCTGAGTCGAGAAATGGAGTCATTTGCAAGGCAACAAGTTTCTGCTCGAACAGTTCAACGACGTTTGCAGCAGCATGGATTGTTTGCACTGCGACCATGGCTTCGGCTACCATTGACGCTGCGTCACAGACGGGAGCGTCTTCCATGGTGTGATCAGCGACGAACCTGACTGCGGAAATGGCATCACGTCATCTTTACAGATGAATCTCAGTTCTTTATACAGGACCATGATGGCCGCATCCGTGTTTGGAGGCCTCGTGGAGAACGCGCATTGCCAGCTTGCATTGGACATCGCCATACCGGCCCATCTGCTGGAGTGATGTTATGGGTTGCCATTGGATACACGTCTAGATCACCTGTTGTTCGCATTACCGGCACTTTGAACAGCAACCGTTACATTTCCGATGTGTTAAGGCCCGTGGCTCTGCCTTATCTTCGAGGCCTCCCTAATGCTTTGTTTCAACAGGATAATGCACGACCGCATGTTGCCCGTACTGTTCTGAACTTCCTTGATACAGAACAGGTTCGAATGTTACCCTGGCCAGCACGTTCTCCTGATCTATCACCAATTGAGAACGGATGGTCAATGATTGCCGAGCGATTGGCACGCCATCACTCACCATCCACTACTGTCGATGAACTGTGGCATAGTGTTGAAGCTGCATGGAATAAGATCCCCATACATGCCATACAATCTCTGTTTGACTCTATGCCTTGGCGGATAAATGCTGTTATTGCAACCAGAGATGGCTGCTCTGGGTACTGATTTCTCAAGATCTATACATCCTAATTACTTGTAAATCTAATCACTTGTTCTTTCCACTATAATGTATGTGTCTAATAAATATCGTTCTGTTATTTGCATTCCTTCTTGGTGTAGCAATTTTAATGGCCAGTAGTGTATATATATATATATATACTGGTATGAGACACCGGTCAGTTGAGAGTAGGGATATCAGTCCTTACAAAAACATGTCCACCGCCCACATTCATCTGTCGTAACTCATACAGTAGCGAAGAGAAATGGGCGCGTCCAAGGAGCTCGTTCAGTGTTGTTTACTTTACGACTTCAAAGTGGGCTTATCAGCAGCTGCATCATGTAACCGAATATGTCAAGCATTTGGAGATAGTGCTGTCAATGAACGTACAGAAGGCATTGGTTTTAAAAATTCAGGTCGGGAGATTTGTCTCTCTGTTTTGAAGCTGGTGTCTGGTGGACTAGTTGTTTAGTAGATCATTATGAATTGCTACCAAAGGGCCAAAAGGTCACTGTGGATACTGTACTTACAGTTGCTGGACGGTTTGTAACAGGCATTGCAACAGAAGGAATCGCTCTGGTTAATCACAAGAGTGTACTGTTTTTGGTTGATGACGCGAGGCCGCAAGACGCGCGGGTGATCTGGAACACCATACAGCGAATTGGCTGGAAAGCCATGTGCCATCCTCTTCACTCATCTGACCTCGCACCATCAGATTACCACCTCTTCATTCCTTGGATCATCATTTTCGTGGAAAATCCTTCTCCAATGAAGCAGACATGCTCCAAGCACTCATGGCGGAATTCTTTGCTTCCCTACCACATCCATATTCAATAGAATACTGACCAGTGACGAAATGTGGCTCCTATATGACACGCTTAGGCGTCCCAAACATTGGTAGTCAACCCAGGATACTATCCACACAACGCAAGACCACCTATGCACCCATACAAGTTGTGTCTGGTGGACTAGTTATCAAGTGGTTTACTATGAGCTGCGGTCAATGGTCAAACGTTCAGTGCGAGCTTGTACTCACAGTAGTTGGATCGTGTGCAACAGGCATTGCAACAGAAGTAACCAGCACTGGTTAATCGCAAGGGTGTACTGCTCTTGGCCGATAACGCGTGCTCGCATGACACACGGGTAGCTAGGAATACCATTCAACGACTAGGTTGGGAAACTTTTGGCCATCCACCTAATTCACCTGATCTTTGCAACATCTAGGATTACCACTTCTTCCCTTCCCTAGACAAACTTCTTTGTAGAAAAGACTTAATCAATAAAATTGACTTGCGCTAAGCACTCATGGACTTCTCGCAAAGGGTTTGCATAACTGCAGACACGTTAGCAGAAGTTGCTGGATACCGATGATGAGGACCTTCAAGGACTAACAATAGGCTATATTTTCTGTTATTCATTTTCCTTTTGGACCATTGAAAATAGCAAGAATTTTCTTGTTTACCTTGTACATATATAGAACTACTGTATATAACGATAGTTTCTAAAATAATTAAACCTTATTATTAAACTTCTATTTTTTTTCAAGAGTCTTGATATAATAAACTTCAAAATATAAATTGATGTTTTTCATCTGTGTTTGTTTCTTTATTTTCATATCAATATTAGAATTTTTTTCTTTTGAAAGTTGGTAGTCGATATCTTTAGATTGCAAACAAACACCGTGTAATTTTGTTTATCACTGTTAGTTTAAGGACAGTTTTAACATGGTGTGCAAAAATAAGCATTTTCGACACATTTTTCTTTTTTATTTTCATGAAGGAAAGAAAGTGGTTGAGGTTCACAGAAAGATATATAGTGTTGATTGTTTGTCAGAATTGATTTACAAAATTTCGTTTTGAAGATTTCTCGCTGAAAGCTGACTAACATTCTTGACGACCTTCTGAATTTAATGGTGACAAAATGAAAGTCATAATTGAATTAAATCGTATTATAACAGTGCGAGAAATTGCAAAACAGTTAAATGTATCACACAGAACAATTGAAAATTATGTAAGACATCTTGGACTTATTAAGAAGTTCGATATTTGAGTTCCGCACGAATTGAAAGAAACTCACCTAACCCAACGAATCAATATTTGTGATATTCATTTCAAATGTAATGCAATCAATTTTTTTGAAATAATTATTATTGGCTATGAAAAATGGATCTTCTACCAAAACGTTAATCGAAAAAGATCATAGTCGGGCCATGATGAACCAGCACAAATCATATCAAAAACTAAGTAGTTTAAAAAAAAGATCATGCTGTCAGTTTCATGGGGTTACAAAGATGTGTATTTTGAGCTTCTTCCAAACAACCGAAAAATCAACTCAGATGTTTACCGCCAACAATTTGTGAAAATGGAGAAATCAATCAAAGAGAAAAGAGCAGAGTTGGCAAATCACAAAGGAATCGTGTTTTACTACGACAATAAGAGGCCTCACACATCTTTAGCAACACAAACGAAACCACTGGAATTTGGTTGAGAAATGATGTCGCATCCTCCATACAGATCCAACTTTCCATTTTCGGATTATTATTTATTTCGAAATTTACAAAACTTCTTAAATGGTAAAAAACTTTAGTAATAAAAATGCCCTCAAATCACACTTGGTTGAGTTTTTTGCTGTTAAAGACTAGAAATTCTATGAGCGCGGAATCATGAAGTTACCAGAAAGATGGCAAATGGTCATCAAAAAGAATGTAATATACTTAACAGATTAAAGTTCATTGTTTGCACAGAAATTATTGTGAGATTATTTCACACTAAAAACCCGATATTTACTTTCTTGTAACCCAATATTTACAATGAAGTAAGGAGTGGATAATTTGACGTATAATTATAAAAAATAGGTGGGAAATTTCAAATTATTGAAATTTCAGATCTTGTTGCGATGAAATTCCTTTTGATAAAATGTGCTTTAAATCTACATTTATATTCTATTTTTTTGTCTATATTGATATCAAAACTGAAAGATGATTCTGATTCAGAAGAGTTCCTTGATAACTTAATTTGCCGACGTTATTATTATAACTAAATTATGTAATTTGATCGTCAAAATAGCCACTTTTAGAATTATTTAATGTTTTCATTTTCAATTACGTTCGAAATTATTTTTACTTTACAACCAGCATTTTTCGAATTATTTATTCCAAGGGTGTTTACATTGTTTTTAAACATGAGACCATTATCTATGTTTAATTTTTTGTAAGAAATCAAACCAATATTTCATTTATTTGAATTTCAAACTGATTAGATTTTAAATTTTTTAAGTTTGCCACACACAAATTTTCTTAATATATAATAGAATAATCTCATTTAAAGCTATAAATAAAGCATTATGAATTCTGAATCTATGTTCATCAATTCCATTATAGTAGTTACATTGTGACCACACTTAATTCATTATGAAAATAAAAATAACAGTATAAAATAAATGCACGATGCAAATTACTGAGCAGCACATAATTAACTTTTATTTATTCTTATACTAATTAAAAGATATTTAATAGATAAAACAGGAAATTAATATAAATTTTATTTCGTTGAAGTGTGGGAATTGCTTACAACTTCAATCGATATGCTAGATGTTTAATTGACATCGTCTTGGTTTTCTAATGGAAAATCTCCTTTCGCTTTAGGATTGCTAACGGAATGTATACGACGTCGTAACTCATGGCGGAAGAAGATACGAACTCGGATAATCTGACAGCAATTTATCCAGATGAACAACTCCTTGCTCAATTATACTGTAATTTGTCAACGCTCAACAATGTGGATGTCACCAATGGTAAGTCATGCATACTCTTAGAAACCGAGGTTTAAATTGTTTTCACATACTAGTGTTATTTTGATTGAAATGATAATAAGAAAACAGTAATTTTAAATTACCTCTAGCAAAAGATAAAACTGATTTCCAAAACCACATCATATTTATTAAAACTTAATGAAATTTGGAAAATTAGAGCAGAGTAATTAATTTTGATTTTATTTATAAGATTTAAATATCAACAAGAAATGTTGCTGCAAATGTAGACAAATAATTAAAAATTACTTTGGTTTTAGTTTATTTAATATGAATTACTTACTTTAATTAAATTCCAAGAAATAAGTAAATGACTTTTTATGCATTTATTTTAAGAAATGGGAAAATCAAATAAAAAATTTTATATATCAAATCAAATTACTAACATCTTATTTTTGATTATATTCGTTTGGTGCATATTTTAAAATCTGCTTAAAAATTTTCATTGGACATACAATCGAGAAATCCATGAGTTTTACGATATTATACTTAATCTTTCGACGTCATTTACAAAATTCACTATATTAATTATATTTCAAAATATTTACAAATTTTTACTTCCATTGCAAATTTTAATCGTGCATAATATAAGATAAATAAATTTAAAATTCAGCGTAGAAATTTATATTTTTATTTTCGAACGTTTAATGTCATATAGTGTCATTATGAATGCTCAATAGATTTGTCTTATAAAAATAAATAACTACTCAATATTTTTTTAAAAAGTCGATTATTTTGCAATTTTACTTGTAGTTTTTAATAACACTGATATATATTATTAGTTTAAGCTATAAAATGGGAAAATAATCTCAATATCATCAAAACATAATCAGTTTGCATTTTGTTATTGTGATACTCGTACCATTTTTTCTAATATCAGTGTTTCATAGGTCCTATATTTTGATGCATTTTCATTTGTTTAGAGCATCTTACAAATTTATTGCAATTTACACGTAGTAAATATTTGTTTTTCTTAAATCTTATATTATACTTAAATATAACAGTTCATTAAAAATATTATAGATTTATAATAAAAAATCAATTATTTGTAAATGTAAATTAATTTTGATTATAATTTGGGGATAAATTATGTATAATTTTAGAATAAATGATGCAAAATAAATTCAAAAATATTTCTATTTAATTTAAATAATTATATACTATATATTTGAACACTTTGAGGAAAGAAAATGTTAATTATTTACAATAACATTTAAAATAGAAATTTGTTTTCAAAGTTTATCATCAAGTATAACTTCTCTAAAAAATTTAAGTATTTGAATTTATGTATTGAGTTGTGAAATTCTCTTGCCTTTGGATTTTTTTTAATATTTTTATTGCATTATTTAGGATTCAGGTCTTTCATAACAACATATGAGACCATTTTTTGTTTAATTTTGATTTTTTTACAAGCAATTCACATAAATAATTACTTATGACTAATTAAATATTTAAAATTTCATCAATTAAATTAAAGCGGAAATTTTTAAAAAATGCCAAAAATTTAAAAATGTTTATGACTATTTTATCTTTATTTTCATTTTGTATGATCAAATGTTCATACTTGGTTCTTTTATTTTAATATCAAAATAACATACATATTTGGAATTTACACAAATTATAAAGCTTAAATATTATATATGGCATTATAAATGAATATTCAGTAAAAAGCACACTAAAATAAAAACAATTATATGCCATTTTTAAAACGTCCATTTTTATCCAATGCATTTTCTATAATTTAATATATTTTTCAACAGAATTTATTGTATATTATTTTGAATTTTTATATTTTTCTTAAAAATCAATGTTTGCTTGAAACAAAGGAAATAAGAAATGATTAAGAAAGAAAATAAAAATAAATTATTTTTAATAGCTATTCATATCAGTTACACTATACGTAATGCACAAGTTTGGCGTAAAGAGATTTTACATTAATTAAAAAAACCTTAACACTTTATTTTGTAAAATTTGAATACTTCGATTTTATTTATAAAACAATAACAAAAAATTTTACAATTCTTTAAATATTTAGTTCTTACTATGTATATTCTTGGTTCATTTACTGTCTATCAATTATGATATATTTGTTTGCAATCTCTTAATTTATGTCAGTTCAATAACAACTCGTGCTTATTCTACAAATAGATGCACAATATAGTGTAAAATTTTAGCTTACAGAAATTTTACATCAATTAAAAAAAACTTCATGCTCAATTTAATAAAATTTAAATACTTCGATTCGGCTCATAATGAAGTACTAGTTTATAAAATTATAAAATATATAGTTTCAAATCCCTGTATTACTCAGATATTTTTTGTTATTTATTAACTATCTCTCAATTTATGTTACTTGAATATCTATTCGTATCAATTACATAATAAGTAGTGCACAAGTTTGGTTTACAGAAATTTCACGTTAATTTAAAAAAAAATGTTACTTATCTCTGGTTGTCTAGCTAGGCTAGACGACCCCATAAAACCAAAAATATCTAAAATGTCTAAAAAATTGATGGGTCCCAAAGGACATCGTCTTTTTTAAAATTTAGGCAGGTTAAGATATGTCCTAGGGAGGCCATATTGACGGAACACCAAGGACAGTCTAGAAATGTCCTTTGCCCCTGCTGAAAGGTGATTCCTCTCGTGTGCCCACTCAGATAGCGGGAAAAGGCAGTTTGATAAGATCTTGATCTAAGATTGAAGGTCTCACCCGGTCTTTTGCCGAAGTACCATGAATGGTTGGGAGGAATTTTCATAAACTTATTGAATTCAGTTTTTGCCAGGGAAGAAATCTCACTAGATGTGAGCTCTTCTTCTGGGTTTACTCCCTCCTCTGACGCCGATCTGGCCAAGAAATCCGCTCTTTCATTCCCCTCTACTCCCACATGTGAAGGGATCCATTAGAAATGCACTGTGTGTTCGGGTGACACATTAAAAAAATTTCATGCATAATTTAATCAAATTTTAACACTTGGGTCACTTCCGCATTATACATTGATATAAAAGTAAAATAGTTTCAGGTCTATTTATAAATAAAATTTTCTATGGTTTAAAAATAGTCTTATGGAGAATCATATCACAAACTACTTACATAAAAATATTAAGTAAAAATTATTAATCCTATAAAATTTCAAACTATACTCATTTTAAGTATCAAAAGCATTTCATATAATTTATTTATAATAAACTAAATAATATTAGTAAAAGCTATCATATTAATTTAAAAACAATATTTTAATTAATGAAGTAAATGCTTAATTTTTCATAAAATTAATGAAAGTAAAAAAGAAACAAAATGAAGTCAAAATGTATTATTATTCTTGGAAATAGGGCAATAATTCTAATTTTTTACAAATTTTTAATAGTTTTTTGATAAAAACTTTACACCATAGTTAGTTTTCTACATCAAACAAATTTCAAAGAAAGTTTTCTAAAAATAGGAGCAACCACTTTAGCCACTTACCCTTTCTGAATCGAAGTGTTGCCAAAAACAAGAGTGTATTTTAGTTCTTACCGGTTTGAATGAAATATTTAAAATAAATGCCTTTTTCAAATAAAGTTAAAGAAATTTTTCTACTTAAATTTAAAATAAAAAGCACACATACTATATTTTCTTATCTTAAATAACCATAGGAATTTCTACGAAAAAATGTTATTTCCGTAATAAAAAATGCATGTTAAGATAATCAGTTTTGTCGAAATATAAGGAAAGATTCTAGAAAAGCGAATGAAGAATTAAGATCATACGATTTCTTTAAGTTAAGTAATTTTATCTTTTCTGAAAAATGTTTGAAACTCTTGCAATATGTATTTTAGATCTTGATAATAGAATGTTATTTTATATTTTAGTAAATTCTAAAATTAGCTTTTCACATCAACAATTTTCCGACCGAATTAAAAAAAACACCATTTTACATTAATATAAAAAATAGTAACCTAGGATTTCTAAAAACAATTTTAAAAAAATTATTTTCGTAGATTTTTTTAAACTTTTAATGTAAATTTTGAAATATATTATTTCATAATAACAACAATAATAACTTTCATTTAAAAGAATTGTGTGTAAACTTTAACAAATGCTTAGATTTTACTTTTTCATGATAATCATTTTTTTTTCTTTTTGAAATTGTAACATAATTTGAATGAAGTTTGCAGGAGTAATTAATTGTCTTAAAATATTAAAATTCTACTACTGTGTTAATGAAACTTTCTAAATGGCAAAAATGCAATTATATAATACTTTCCAAAAATGTGATAAATTAGCGAAAAAGGGGTTTCCCAGAAACAAATATCAAAATGTTAGAAGACTTTTAGAGCTTCCTTTTTTAGAGGGGAAGAAAATTAAAGTCACATTTGTATGCTTTTGAGACACGTTTTCGGCAATTTTGCTATCTGCTGATGCTCAATTTATAGCTTCCTCTACAAAATAATAAAATGGAAGTACTCCTGTTGAAAGATTCTTGTGTTTTGGGTAAGATACAACGTAAAGAAGATAGTTCTTGTCGTTTTTAATGACCTAAAAGAACATGATCTGCAGAGAGTGTAGCCTATTGTGAGTCCTTGAAGTAATGACAGCACCCAGCACTTTCTGCCAACATGTCTCCAGTTATGCAATCCTCTTGAAGTAAAATTCAGGGGTTTTGGACATAAAAGAGTCCATGAGTGCTTGGTGCAAATCTGCTTCATTCATAAAGGATTTTCCACGAAGATGATTGTCAAGGGAATGGAAGAGGCAGTACTCTAATGGTGCAAGGTTAGGTGAGTAAGGAGAATGGCACAAAGTCTCCCAGCTTAGTCGCTATATGTTATTCCTGGTCACCCGAGCACGACATGTGACTTCGCGTTATCGGCCAAGAATAGTCTTGCCATTTTTAATGATCCAAAATTATATATCCTGTAGAAAGTATGGTCTATTGTTAATCCTCGAAGTAATCATTATCGGCATCCAGCACCTTCTGACAACGTGTCTCCAGTTGTGCAATTCCATTGCGGCTTAACTCGGTGGTTTTTGAAGCAAGAGATCGGTGGGTGCTTTACACACATCTGCTATATTAATGAAACATTTTCAACGAAGATGATTGTCCATGATAAGAGGTGATAATCTGATAGCGCAACGTCAATTCAGCAATTAGGATGGCTCCCAAACAAATCGCTGTATAGTATTCCTGGTCACCCGCATGACATGCGGCCTCACGTTATCGGCCAAGAACAGTACACCCTTGTGATTAACCAGTACTGGCTCCTTCTGTCACAATACCTGTTTTGTGACAGAAGGAGAGAAGGAATTTACCCACAGCTCAACACTTTCTAATTGCTGCGAACACAGATCTGCAGTCACCGTTTGGCCCTTTGATAGCAGCTCATAATGATCCACTTGATGACTAGTCCACCAGACACCAGCTTCAACACACAGAGACAAATCTCCCGACCTGAATTTGTGGAACCAATGCCTTCTGTAGGTTCATTGACAGCACTATCTCCAAACGCTTGACATATTCGGTGACCTGATGCAGCAGCTGATAAGACCATTTTGAAGTTGTGAAGCAAACAACACTGAACGAACTCATTCGACACGTCCATTTCCCTTCGCTACTGTACGAGATACGATTGATGAATGTGCGTTGTAGATCTGCTTGTATGACGACTGATATTCCCACTCTGCATGGACCAGCGCTTCAACTACACTATACACTAATTTGTATACGTATATTCTCACTTCATTAAATGAAAAAGCGAAATCGGCAAAGAGCTTTTTTATTAACCTTGTAATTATCTGTGTAGTTAAAACATAAATCGCAATTTCCGGAACAAACACCACGTTTGAGGAAAATGGCTTACAAATTTGTTAAATTACGTAAGTTCTTTAGTAAATTAAATTGCGAATGGCATCACCAAGAATATCTTAGTCACAAAATATTCACCTATGCATTATATATTTTATATAGGTTAAGAAAAAATCCATAAAATGAAAACATAAATCAAAAATAAATTATGGGTGAATAATATTGAATGTACACTTGCAGTAAAGTACTTTACTTGCACATTAAAAGAAGTCCATATGAATAATATCATACTATAATATAAAAGAATATTCGAATATCATGATATTAAATTAAATATAAATTGAAATTTCTTAAATATTCTCAAACAGAAATTATTTATTCTCAAACAGAAAATAGTTATAATAAATTTTTCATAATATAAAGCCTACAAAAAAATCTTATTCTTTAGTAAACGAATTAAAAATTTAAATAATCTTGAACTAAATTAGAATTTAAATAATTCACAAATCTATATTGCATAGATACCGAATTAAAAGATGTTATAAATTCGCCATCGCGTTGCAATGTTATCAATAATTCGGTATCTGATATTACTGATAATGTGTTTTTGCTTTTTTATATAAAGCATTTTTAATTTTTATATTGTAAAACACGGTAGAATACTTTTTTATTTTCTTATGTGTACGTAAATGTCACATCGATGAAATATTGCATTGCTAAAAGCATTATTTTTAAGCACGTACTTGCGTTTCTTCTTAAAATTACGGTTATTTATTTATTTATTTTCAAAGCAATGTGTGGTGTCATCAAAAATTTAACAAGGTATCATTTTCCACAGCTTTCTCTTTTATAATTTAGGACATTATTTTAAAGAATGTAATAAAGTAGTTTAATTCATGACAAAAACTATGTTAATAAAGTGGTTTTTTTTTTCTTTCAGTTAACATAATAATTACGCCACTTTATTACAATTCGTGTTGGTTTAAAATATCCATAACGTCACATAACGTTTTTCGTATTGAGACGGCGTCATAAATCCAACTTATCGACAAATTTGCAGCCTGATTTCAAATCTCATGTGAATATTTGCGTAAATATTTAACCAAGAAAATTGTTTTCAAATATGATCAAGTTGAGAATTGCTTATGTGCCAAAATTATGTATCTACCTACAAGGCAAGGATTTTGCGTTGTGACAGATGATTCTTCAAGAGGAACTCCAGAAGATATTATGTGTATCTGAATTTTCGATTGGGTTATTATGCTGTCTTCAACTATTCTAAAAAGGGTAAATGGCATATACTGCTAAACACCCTACACCAAACATTTCGACCACCTCTTTTAAATCTCATTCTTCGAGCTGCAGCAAACAAGGCGAAATTCCCCATCGAATATCTGAGAGTCGTCGGTGATGAGAAAAAATCCATTCATCATTTTAAATTATAATAAAGAAGTATTTTTAATTATAATTTTTTCCATTTGTAAAAATTTTTTAAATTATAAAAATTATTTATTGTTCTCTAAATAATTAGTTTTCAAATTTTCAAATCTTTAGCGATATTGCTTCCAAAATTGAACACGTTGAAAATAGAACAGAAAAAAAAGCAAAATGAAAATGGCAAGTCAAAACATTCACTTTATAGTTACTTTAAGCCTGCAAGGACGATTTCAATTGTTTTATTATTTTCTTATTGTAATTTTAATTGGATAATTCTGATTTCAGAAAGCCAACCACTGTGCAACATATCATGGGACGGAGTGTCGTGCTGGCCGATTACTTTGGCGGGAAGCACAGCTACTGTTCCTTGTTTCTCTGAACTCAATGGGGTAAAGTACGACGTAAATGGTATGTGTCGGTACCTCATTGTTACTTTTTTACAATTAGAATTGTGCTTAGTATAGTATTTGTATGCTTTGAGTCAAACATGAAAAACATGAATTCGAGAAACACTTTTCAAATTTTGAAACTTGCATTTTACAAAGCTTGGGTTTTAGTATAAACAATTTTTAACTTTAAATATGTAAAGTTTGATAAGGTTTTTAAAGCTTAAAAAATTATAAACAATTTGCCTTCAATCTTAGAGAAATTATGATATGTGTCGATAAATACAAAACTTGAAATAAATGTGTAGATAGAAAATAACCTTTGTTTCGATATTTGCAATCTGTCAGTTTTCGTGTAGTGCAAATATTACTTTATATGACAAAATCTAACCAGTTGATTTAATTCTGAGTTCTAATAGCATTTTTAGGAAATCCAAGCAACATTTTCAATATATTTATTTATTAAATTATTTAGTAAATAATACAATATTAAAATTTTAATTTCATTACAAATTTTCTGTAAAAAAATTTACATAAAAACTTTGTATTTAGAAAATGTTTTGAAATTTAATTGTAATAAGTTTCACTTGAAAATTCCGAATGATTGTTAAACCGGAAAGAGCTTTCAATTATTAATTATTATTGAAAAAATTTGGAATTTTTCGAATTTTGAAGAAAAGTCATTAAATTGCTTAAAAACAATAAAATTCCATTTTTATAGCTTAAGAGTTTTCTCCAAAATTGCAGCTCTTTTCTTTTCCAAAATTTCTCTTACAATTCAGAAAAACGATACAAAATATTATAAAGTGCAAAAAACTGATATAGTAGAAGTCTTCGATACCTTAGTATAAACTCCATAAAGACTACTTTAAATGTTATTTAGAGATGGTTTGGCTATGTATCCTATCAACTTGCACCCAGAATTTACGACAGGAAGTATGAAAACTACTGAAGTTTCTTTGCGTAGCATTTCTAAAGCCGACAAATCGGGAGAAATCCCTTTCTTTAGGGAAAAAGAATTTACTGCTTTCTTAAATTGTAAACTCCGTCGAAAAAGCTTAGGAAAGAATAAAGATGTCCCTCGAATTTGGAAGGAATGATTTCTTATGAAGACTTGTGCAGTTGTTTATTGTCGCAGGGAATAATTTGTTTTTCGAAAGTATTAAGGAGAGTCATGTTAGAATACGAGCTGAAAACTGTTCTTTTAACTGGGTGTTCTACCCTTTTAAAATAGGTATATATGTTAATTTATAATTTATAAAAGTAGAAAGAACCTCTATTTGTATAAGATTTACGTTTATACAAATATAAATAACACCTGAAATAGTTATTTCCTTTTCCTAATGTAAAAAAACATTTGGAAAAGTTATTAAATATTAATAGAATATTTACAATATTATTGGTAAAACTGTACAACTTTTCTCAGAAATGGAAGAATTTTCTACAAATAATAACTGAATATGTCTCATCTGGACAATTTCATGCTATATATTTATTTTGTTCAACACATTTATTTTGTTTCACATTTTAAGAGAAATATAAAAATTTTACTGCCTTCAACGAATAAAAACTTTTGTACTCATAATATATGAAAATGCAATGTTTTGTACTCATAATATATGAAATGGACAGTCTTTCTGAAATACCTTGGCAGCATTTTTTTGTGCTTGTTTACGTCAATTGCACTCAAACATACAATCTTGTTATATTTATTCAATCATACTTAGCCGAGCTGGCAGCCGAATGGTTAGCGCTCTTGCCTTCGGTTCAACAGTTCGTGGGTTCGAATCCCACCTTGGGCATGGATGTTTGTAGTGGTTCGGAATCCACTTTAAACCATAGGTCCCGGTCTAATTAGCCCTCGTGTGCAAAAAATGACCGTTGAGCGACAAAGAAACCAAAGAAAACCAAGAAACCAATCAATCATACTTATGAATTATACTTAGTCAATTAATTCTTAAGTAGTAAGTGTTTTCAACAACTTGTTAAACAAGCTAGTTTGAATTAAAGCAATTATCATATATTTACTTAGCATATTAGTCGGCAAAGCACTTCTTGCGATCATATTTAAAAAATCTTTTAAGTTTTATCTCAACCAACAGGGTGTGGCTGATAGTCTATTAAATTCATGAATGTTGTTTTTAAAACTTCAACCTCAACTGGCATGAAAGAGAATAATCAATCAGAAAATAATGTTTTTATTAACTTGATTTCAAAAGCTTCAATATTTTCATGCCAAGTTAGCAGACGAATGGTTAGCACTCTTGCCTTCGGTTTAACAGTTCGTGGGTTCGAATCCCACCTTAGGCATGGATGTTTGTAGTGGTATGGAATCCACTTTAAACCGTAGGTCCCGGGCTAATTACCCCTTGTATGCAAAAAATGACAGTTGAGCGACAACAAACCAAAACCAATCAATATTTTCTTTGTGTTAAAAAAGGTACATATTGTTCTTTTATTATTACTTTGTTAGAATAATTTGCATACTACTTAATAATACTACTTTATTTAATTTAAATAACGCTCATTTTACTTTGTTACAAAATATTATTGTTGTTAAGTATTCATTCTGCTGCATATTTCTAGATATATAACAACGTACATTCGAGAATTTTTAAAGCTGTTAAAGAATCAAGACCCTTTAATATCTAAATTAATTAAATGCTTCGTCACACTTATGATGCTACATTCAAGAGCATTTTATAAAAGTGATTCTATCGTAAAGCGAAAGTAGCACGATAAATCCTAAACTTTTTCAAAAATATAGTATGTTATTGTTTGTTACTAATGACATTTGGACAAGCCAAACTTGGTATGCATTTGGTTATGTGAATTTAAATCCGTAAAATGCGTCTTTCGTTTACCATGAAAAGAAAGTACGACTTTGCTCTAAGCACATCCGATAGATGGCACCACCAGAGGATCCACTCTCCATTTTGACATTGATTTGAAGGGGGAGGAGATTTTTTCCAAACTATTGCATCCATGGTAAAACGTATGTTAATAAGATCTATAAGCATTATTTTGTTTTCAATTTTAAATTTGTCATTATTATCACATTTTTAATTGATATATGAAATCTCAATTTTTTGATGTCATTCTTTGACCATTTTTTCATAAGAACTACGTATTCTTTATATAATCCTGAGTAAATCCTGATATAATGAATCCCTGTGTGCTAATGTCAAAATTTATTCGGCTGTAGTATTATTGTCATATAATATTCAAGTTACACTTTGGATCTGGAAACAGCATGAAACTCTAAACTGAAATTAATTTATTTCCAACATCTAATTTTGTTCCCAATTCCTTGATTCTATCCAGTAGTACTGACTGTAATTCATTTTCCAAACCATATGGATTGAGATAAAAAATGAACAATAAAAAGTGATCCATATTATTTTGGTTTTCATCCATTAAAAATTTTCTCAATGCCTGAATTAGATCACAATCGTATTCATTAATGTCTAAACTTAAAACTCTGGTATCACATAAATATATCTTCTTTCAATTTAAAAATCCAATTTTTATCAAATGACACACTCACATTGAAAATTTATCATATTTTACTATAATGCATCCATAGGTTTTTTCCCACAATTTAATAATTTGTGTTTTTTCACATAATAAATAAGAAAAATTCCTTTATGAATTTTATGTTATACATTTTCACTCGAGAACTATCACTGAAACAATTGCTTTTTCATTAGTTTGATATTAAAAATCTCCATGACTTTTATGATTTTGAAGGTTTTAGAAATTATAATTAGTAATTTTTTTATAACAAAATATTCCCTTGAAAAAAATATGAAATACATTTTTTATTCGAAAACATTATTGATGGAAAATTATTACAAAACTCCAAATTACTAAAATATTACAGCAGAAATAATCTGGTCTAGAAGTTACATTTATCAGATAATCATTTTCCGATTCATGATAACTATTCATGATTTCAGTCATGGTTTCGGTAGTATGCAGAGACTGATAAACATCATAGAGAAGTTTTGGATTACTTTTACAGAGAGAATATGATCCCCTAATCCTCCTCCAGCATCTCTCGGAAAATTACAGCAGTTTCTACATGAATAATGATGCAACGTCACATTAACCATCATTCAGAATTTTTATATGTCCATTTCAAGGAAGATTCAAGTATTTTTAACAGCCAAAGATGTTCTCACGTCTTCTTAAAACATTTCTTTTTTTTCCGGAGAAACAATCAGACTTCATTTGCACCGCTTAGGTAAGACATACTGTTTGAGCAAGTAAGTTCCTCATACTCCATTGGAAGTCCGTAAGTAATAACGAGTAGCAGCCTGTTTATCG